>CM065909.1:20010000-20635000 GCA_033439115.1 Firmiana major | reverse complement strand
ATATATTAACTATTTTGATAACTCTAAATTTTCTTTGAAGTTACATTTGAAACTATGTTTTGATGAATTTGGTTTTATACGGGTTATATGCAATCAAAGCTTCAAATATTCTATATATTTTGGACCACATTATGTAGGTGATAAGGTTTGGGGGCGAAAAAGGTGCTTCAAAGCATTCTTTCGATTGATACCACTTAAAGCCCTAACTCGAGATTATGATGGTTATGGACCATTTAGGAATGCAAAACATGGATACATTGTGCATTTCTTATACTACTCAAATTGGTTTATGCATTCTACATGCATGCATTACAAGGTTATGAGCCTAACTCTCTTTTATATATATTGTTTTTTAGGCGTTAGCTCACTCCCTCCTGTACCTCCAATCGTGACTTGAATTCGTGGGATTCTAAGTTAGATCGTAGAATCTTGGATTAAAATTTTCTGTTCCTTAGTTATATTTGTCAAGGATCAGTACGGTGTCTAATTCGCTTTGTTTGATCTTATTTGATCAACCTGGTTAATAATTTCTTTTAGTCTTGTCTCATCAAACGTGTGTGATGTGATTCCAAAATAACATCCAACATACATTCATATTATATTTTAAGTAAACCCTAATTAATAACATTCATCAACTGGTTACAAAAGAATATGATCATCATCAATTAGGTTTGTTACATTACACCTTAGATACATGCTATAATCGATATCTTGTACAGTTTATAAGCTACATTTGATACCTATTATAGCTTATCGTTACATCCCAAAAATGATTACTAGATTGTACATATACTTTCTGAAATACAAACTAAGATATATAAACTATGTATATACCTTCAAAAATAACTTAAGCAGACAGTGGGAAGACGTTTTCCAAGCTCGCTCAAAAGAGATACACTTTCGGTGTCTAGCGTAGATAATCTATGAAGGGAGAGTAAAGGGGGTGAGTTTACACCAAAGAAGAGTACATGCAAAGAGGAAGGTAATAAAACAATATGCATACTTATTTCAAAACATATTAGAGCATGCGTACTTCAAAACGTAATAAATAACTCTTATAAAACTTAAGCTTGCAATTAAATCTTGTCATACATGCTTGTAATTATTTTTGCAAGTCTTACTTACAAATCATAGCTTAAGAAACGTATATCCATATACTTTCAAGTATAGGTTAGAGACTAGGCAATTAATCGTAAGAGTAACATGCAACTTACATCCCAAAAAGGGAGCCCTTAAAAGGGAAGGTTAACCTATGGCCATTGTTTGATGTTCCTCAGTCCCATTGGACTGATGAGTATTGGGAATACTATAGACCAGGTCTATTAGCCTTCTTACTTAATGGCGTCGGCCTAGTTATATAGACATGCATCAACCACTTACTTATGAACGATAAACGCCCCTGAAGCACATACTAATGGCAGCCTTACAGTCACTTAAAACAATAATCAAAACTTAATTAGCATGATTCCATACTTATGCAAAATAATACATTTTCTTTTGAATATAATATATACAACGGGATAGGAAATCCTTTGGAATCATTCTTGTCAGAGCTTAAACATAATGATCCCACACTAAACATGCTAAATACAATTGAAGAAAACTATTTAGATGTAATATTTGTTTAATATAGTTAAAACAATTTGATTATGTAAATTTTCATAAAATAAGGCTCTTTAATGTATTTAGTGGGGTTTCTTTACTTATTTCATAAATCTATAAGCTTAATAAAATAGGCATACATAGACTTTAAACCAAATCATATCAATTTGCATTAGTATGCAAGTTTTAGGATGAAAACTTAGGTAGGGATCAATTCTATGAAGCAGAGGATTGATCCTAAGGTGGTAGAATGCCTTTGCCTTTCGAAAACTAGCTTGGAGATCTATTCTATCAATGAAGGAATCGATCCCTCATATGCCATATGTAGGTTTTCTGGAAATTCTAGATGAGGGGTTGGTCTATTGCCTTGAGGGATTAATCCTCAAGTGCCAAATATGCATTTTCAACACAATTTTCTATCTTAAAACGATTCAAAACTTCTTCAAACATTTCATACATGCTTAAAACAATGAGTACTCATGTCTTTGCGTACAATCCCTTACCTCTTGGTAATGTAGCACTTAGACTTAGTCTTTTGGCACTAATCTTAGGTTAGGCAATGCATTTATATTGCCTAACTCACTCTCATGGGTTTCTTAGCTGCAATGCCCAATCAAGTCTTAATTATCATTAACCTACTTACTTAAGCTTCACTACAACATAAACATAAGTTAAAACTCTTTGGATCCAATCAACTCTTCCTATTCTTAACTTAACAAACTTAACCTCAACACCCCTATAGGTTTCATTTTTAATCTAAAGGTCATAAATTATCTTACATAGCTTTTACATTGCTTTAAAGCTATCATAGCTTAGTCAGGAGCAAATCTCCATTTCATCAATAAAGTTCCAATCATTTATCATCTTACTTACCTATCTCTTATTATAGATCCTATATTCCAATCATCTAAGTACTTTAAACACCAAAAGCCCCAAAGATAAAAACCTTAAAACATAAAATAATTCTTACCTTGTCCTCCCTCCTTGGCTAAAAACCTTAGCTTAACCTTCTAACGGTCTTGGCTGCATTAAACCACCAAAATAGCCTTATAAACCCTTGGGCTAGCATAAATGTTCAAAAGCTTAAAGATTAAAGCTCTTTCTAACTTACCTTAGGAATCTAAACTTCTTTATAAATTTTAGACCCTCAAACAACCATCATTGGATTTGCGAATGACATATGATGAAGGTAAGGTAGAGAATGAGGTTGGGTTAGAAGCTTGGGGTTTGTTTCCTCTTCTTCCTCTCTTTCCTTATTCTTTTTCTTTTCTTTCTCCTTTTTCTTTCATTAGGGCTAAAATGCAGGGATGAGGAGAAAAGGATGGTTCAATCGGGATAAAAAATTCTTGAGTGAAAGTAGGTAAGGCTAGGGGATCCATCCTATGCTTGAGGGGATCGATTCCTATATGGTCTTTTAGCGCCCAAAGCATTCTATCAATTAAAGATTGATCCTTTAGGGAGAGGGGATCGATCCTTTGGCTCTAGAATGGATATTTTACTTCATTTTGGTTGAATATCACTTAAGGTAATTTGGTTCCTTGCTTATATACTCATCCCAACTCTAAAACATGAAATCTTCTCCCTTAAATTGATTTAAATCATAGTAAGACACATGATTAAACTTCAAACAAGTCTTTAATCTTATAAAATCATTCATTATCAGTCCATCAAATGTACATCAGAGTTATGACATTTAAAGGTTCTCATATTGGATACAAGGGGAATGGTGGTTTTTACACCTCCTCTTACACATTATCTTAGTTAGGCTTAAACTTGAGAGTTGTGGGCTATTTGGAGTTGACTACGTTTTCTGAAGGCTTCATTGATTATTTTTAAGGTATAACCTTAATGTTTATGTATCATTTATATTCTGGACATGATGTACATAGTATTGTATAGTCGGGATGTTCAAGACTTGTGAATGTAATTATTATGTCCTGTAATTCTTATGCTATAAATGAGTTTATGTAAGACCCGTAAATTTTTATGTAATATTTATGATTCTGAAATGTACAGACGAATTACGATATATATGAATCATAAGAAATGGATGTTTTTAAGTCTTCAGTGTGACTAAATTGCAAAATGAGTATAGAAACAATTAAATGAGAGTTTAACTTTGAAAATCTGAGAAAATTACAGTTGGAATGCTGCCAAATGCAGGGCAGATCGATCTCATTGTAGGGAGAGATCGATCTCATTGCAGGGAGAGATCGATCTCATGGCCTGAAAAACACAATGCCAAGCATTCTGTAAGAGGGAGATCGATCCCTCACTCAAGCAGATCGATCTCGGAGCTGAGTGAGGCTGTGTGATCCACTCGAGAGCTCACACTAGATTTTGGGAAAACATGCTAGAGTCATCGAGTACTGCTAAGTGATCTTGCTCTGATCATGCTCGCATGTGACCCCCTCGATTTAAAGTGATGAGTAAAATCGTGCTCGATGCCTCAGGTATGTTGTGTGTTCTTACGCTGAGTTGCTTGCACGAGAGTTTATGAGTTTGCTGTGTGATGAGTAAAATTGTGCTAGAGCCGTCGTGTATTGCTTAGTGATCTTGTACAGATCTGATTGCATGTGATTTTGAGACAATAAAAATACGTGATAAGGATCCACGAGAGCACGATGTATAGTGAGCGTTAGTCATGGAGTACGATGTGCCGTGATATCTTATTGATTTTGTGTGGGCTGAAGGGATGGTTGATCCGCCTCCCCAAGCATGAATTCTCGCACACCTGATCAGTGTTGCTTGGAATCCGGACTATGGCCATAAGTTCTTATATCTGTGTGATATGACATTCTGTCACTACAGTGTGAGGTGACATGTGTCCCCCTGCTGTGTGATATAGGGTGATATGATATCCCATTATATGTCTCATGTAAATTGATTACTAAGTGATTTGCTAAATATAAACCAATTTCCCAGTGTGTGCTATGTGGATTGATGAGTAAGTTGTGTGATTTTTAAAGAGTATACTGTGTGATTTGAGAATGAAATATGCATATACCCATCTAGCGAATTAATGATTTTGCAATTGATGGAAGCTATTTTCAAAGAATGCATATGTTTTATAAGGAAAATAAATGTTTATATTTTAAGCATGTAGATAGTGTAGTTATCTACCTGCTTTCATATTTTCCTTACAGAGCGTGTTAGCTCACCCCTTTATTTCTTGCTCCACAGATACTACACAGTAGTGAGTTACTACAATTGTCCCTGCTACGGTGTTCTCTAGTTCTCTAGCAGTATAGAGGTATACACTTATGAGAAAAAATTTTGGTATCTTGTAAATTAATGCACAGTATAGTTACCTTTTGTACGAAAGGAATGTATATGATAGAAACTGATGTAACTGTTTTCGCATATTTATAAAAGAACAGTTTCTATTTCATTAAATGAATTTTAAATTATGAATGGTTGAGATGTGGATATGGATGTTGACTCACAATCCAACTGTTAATAGTAAGTTAAGTCACGGGAAGAGGGTCATGACAGAGATTGGTATCAGAGCTTAAGTTGGTTTGATGTGAGTCAGTATCCATAGTTAGGAAAATATACATCACTAGAGTACTGTGTATTATTTGGATACAATTGTGTATACCAAGCTATAAATGTAACTGAGACACTTGTTGTTGAGTATGTAGGATGTCAGATAGACGACGAATTCATAAAGGAGAGAGTTCGTGCTCTCAAGGGCATAGAGATGAGCTCGAGAGGTGCATTGGGTCCAATTCTAGTAAAGATCTACCTAGTCATAGTTAGGCCGCTGAGGCACGTATAGCGCAGTTACAGCTCAGTGTAGACACAGTTACGGAGATGTTTACATAAGTAATGGCCAGATTTAAGGGTAGACAGGAGAACCCTACTAGTTAGGCTGCTGCATTTGAGAGACATGAGCCTGCACAGCCTGCATCGAGACCACGGGCTGCAGAGGTAGAGATTCCTGCACCCCCTCCAGTTCAGGACATTCCCTCACTAGTTCAGGATCCTGTAGCTCCACAATAGGTTGGTGGTGAAAGAGTTTATGATTATGACCTGGACAGATTGAGGCAATTTAGGAAGTTTGGACCACCTTCGTTTAGTGGGGTGAAAGACTCAGTGTTAGCAGAGTATTGGATTCGCAGTATGGAGAAACTCTACAAATTTTTCCATTGCTCTACCATAGAGAATTTCTCCTCTTAAGGTCAGATCGATCTCTAAAGCCTTCTACCACCTGAAACCGATCGATCTCATTCCCTTTGAGCAGATCGTTCTCATGCAAATGGACAAATCGATCTCCTGTCTGCATTGTCGAAATTCTGAAAGAGTTTAAGCAAGGCCAGATCGATCTCCCACCCTTGGAGATCGATCTCATAAGGCGTTTCCTATAAAAACTGGGTAGCTGAATCTGCATTTCACAAAAATAAACCCTTTTCCTCCATTTTTAACAATAACCTAGCTTTCTCACTCTAAAAATCATCACTTTCCAATCAGTTTTGAGAGAAGTTCCTTTGAGCAAAGTTATTCCTAGTGAGGAAGAGAACAACATAGTCAAAGATTGGAAACTCAAACCTTGGATTGAAGGAGAAAAGAGGTTTTTTCCCAATTTGGCAAAAGGAGGAAAAAGGTCAAGCTAGGTAAGACTTCAATACACCATTTTCTAGTATGTTAATCTAGACATTTTGATGAGTTGATTGGTGTATATAATGTTGGCTGAAATGTTTATTTACATGCTTAAACAACCATGACCTAGAATGGGCTTAGTGAGAGAAAGTTGAAATGGCATAGGGTTGATGATGATTTAAGCATGCAGAAATGTTAGTAAGCATGTATAGATGATTTTAAGATAGTTTTGTGAAATACATATGTTGGAAAAGATGATGATAGAAAATGAGTATAAGAGGTGTTTAATAAAATGTCATAGAGAGAGAAAATGATGAACTTAAGGCATTGTGAGATTATTGTCGATTCAATATGAATAAATAGACTCAAGAAGTCTAATGGATTCTCGAAAAATGAATAGAACGATCGAAATGGACTTAAGAGAGAGTAAAGTCTAATAAGACGTAACGAGGCCAAATTAGTGTAAAATGACCCAATGCATTGAATTGAACTTCATGCAAGTGAAAATGAAGCATATTGAAGTATACTGATGAGAATTGCAAATCATTGTAGCTCCTGGAGACATAATTGGAGTCGATAAGATCGGATCACGAGTAATGGAAACCGAGGAAAGTGATTCGAGCGTGATTTGAGGTAAGGGTTTTATGCGAGCTATTAGAGATAGCTATACGTATGTTTCTTACCTGTGTGTGCAAATGAATGCTATAAAGTATATAGATATTGATATATCTACGTGAAAGCTAAGTGATAAGAAGAAGTTTATTTGCATGAATGGCATGACTTTAATGTCTTGTTGTGAAAAGATGTTTTGCAAATGTTTTGAGAAAGAGTAATAATAGATTCGCTCCCAGTTTAGCAATTTGCATGAAAAACTTTTGACAAGTGATTGAAGGGAGATTGCCCTCTCACTCATATTTAGTGAATGGAGCCATCTATTCCTTTTCTGTGTGAACTTATGCTAGAGCCGAAGTGGCAATGGTAGAATTACCAGCCTGGCTCGCACAACCTTTTAAAAAGGGCTTTTGAGAAAAGAAAAATGTGCTAGAGCTAAGTGAGGCTGTGTGATCCACTCGAGAGCTCGCGCTAGATTTTGGGAAAACATACTAGAGCCATCGAGTACTGCTAAGTGATCTTTCTCTGATCATGCTCGCATGTGACTCCCTCAATTGAAAGTGATGAGTAAAACCGTGCTTGATGCCTCAGGTACGCTGTGTGTTCTTATGCTGAGTTGCTCGCACGAGAGGTTATGAGTTTGCTGTGTGATGAGTAAAACCGTGCTGCAGCCGTCGTGTATTGCTTAGTGATCTTGCACAGACCTACTCGCACATGATTTTGAGACGATGAAAATGGATGATAAGGATCCACGGGAGCATGATGTACCGTGAGTGTTAGCCATGAAGTACGATGTGTCGTGATATCTTAGTGATTCTGTGTGGGCTGAAGGGATGGTTGATCTGCCTCCCCAAGCATGGGATTCCCGCACACCTGATCAGTGTTACTTGAAATCCGGACTATGACCATAAGTTCTTATATCTGTGTGATATGATATTTTGTCACTACTGTGTTAGGTGACATGTGTCCCCCTTGCTGTGTGATATAGGGTGATATGATATCTCATTATATGTCTCATGTAAATTGATTATTAAGTGATTTGCTAAATATAAGGCAATTTCCCAGTGTGTGTTGTGTGGATTGATTAGTAAGCTATGTGATTTTTAAAGAGTATACTGTGTGATTTGAGAATGAAATATGGATATACTCATTTAGCGAATTAATGATTTTGCAATTGATGGAAGCTAGTTTCAAAGAATGCATATGTTTTACAAGGAAAATAAATGTTTATATTTATGTAGATAATATAGTTATCTACCTGCTTTCATATTTTCTTTATTGAGCGTGTTAGCTCACCCCCTTATTTCTTCATCCACAGATACTACGTAGTAGTGAGTTACTGCAGTTGTCCCTACTACGGTGTTCTCCAGTTCTCTAGCAGTATAGAGGTATACATTTATGAGAAAAATTTTTGGTATCCTATAAATTAATGCACAATATAGTTATCTTTTGTATGAAAGGGACGTATATGATATAAACTGATGTAAACGTTTCCGCATATTTATAAAAGAACAGTTTCTATTTCATTAAATGAATTTTAAATTATGAATGGATGAAATGTGGATATAGATGTTGACTCACAGCACAACTGTTAATAGTAAGTTAAGTTACGGGAAAAGGGTCGTGATCGTTTATATTTTCTTGTAATATGCCTGACGATGTTTTTTAATGTTAAGATGATTATTTTTGAATAATAGGTTTGAGATAATACCTAGATGATAGCTAAGTATGTTAATTAAAAATGCTAGAGCAAATAGCCTTAGAGTAATAGCTTACTTGATAAGTTAAACCTACACTACACATTAACAAGCCTTACAAGTGAAGGAAAAATTTAGTTCCCAATTTCCCTTTCGAGGTTGTTTATAGTTTTCAAAAAAATAATACAAATTGTAATTTAAAAATACTTATTATTTAAAAATTATAATTGAAAAAAATAAAAAACAATATTATAGCTTAAAAATCTTATTTCTCTAGAAAATAAAACAATTAAAAAATAATTATTATCCTTTTTTTCCTTCTCCTTCTCTCTGATCCCTTCCCCCCTCTCCCAGTTATGGTTGAGGGGATCGAGAGGAAGGGAGGGGGAAGGAGAAGAAAAAAGAAAAAAAGAAAAAAAGAAAAGAAAAGAAAAGAAATATATATTTTTTTAATTTTTTTAATATGATACATGATGCGTCACATCATTAATTACTGATATGTCACATGTTATTTTTTCTCATATGTCGTTCTCTTATTGGTCCACTATCCACATCGAAAAACTTAATAAACGGAGTTAATATTAGATACCACATTAATAAATGAAATAAATGTCAAGTATCATATTGATTTTTTTAGTACAAATATCACATTGCATTAATTACTACAGTTAAGGAGCGTTCGTACTAATATCCCTATTGTTTATTATTGAAACATTAAAAATATTCGTGCTATTAAATTAAAAATTTTAATCTAATTAAATAAATATATTTTCATCAATATAATGATATCTTATGTAGAATTAAATTAAATCAAAGTTTACAAAATTATATCTAAGGTTTAAATTGAGTAAAATTATATTCAATATACAAATAATTATTTTTCAAAAAAATGTTTAACCTTTTTCTAAAGCATAAAATAATTATAAAAAGGCCTAAGTTTTTGTTAATTAAAAGTAATTTTTCATTAATTAATCCATTTTTTTCCAAACAAAATATAGAATATATATATATATATATATATATATATATATATATATATATATATTTGGAAATTCATTTTGGTGAATCAATCCGAACAGAACTAGTTCACGTGCATTTCAGTCTCCCAGATCCCAACAGAACAATAACCCGAAGAGACCCAATAAAGGAACTGCAAAATCAAAATCCCCAAATGTCCCAAGCACTACACAAAATAACGTCCAGGGAGATTGAGTTTTCTACGATACATTCTCTCGTTAAAAGAAAGTGTCGCCGAATATGGCGTCGTCGAAAGTAATGCCGACTTCGAATTCGCGAAATTCGGATCTCTTCCGACGTTCTACTACTTCTTCCTCTACAAAACCCCAACCTTTCACCGATCAAAATAACAACAGATTAAGCTCGAGAATGACGGTCGACGGCATCCTCCGAAACGTTTACTCAGCAGCTCCCACGACGGAGACGACTCTGGTTGACGCTTCCATAACTCTAATCGACACTCCGGTTTCGACTGCCGTCGCTGATAATTCCGAAGTTTCTCGGGCTCAAACCATCGCGGATTGTAATAAAACTGTGGCGAAAAGTGTAGACGAGGTTTGGATGGAAATAGTGTACGGTGAGAGGAAAGAAATCACGATGAAAGAAGAAGCGCCCGACGAGATGATGACGTTGGAGGATTTCTTGGCGAAGGCTGGCGCAGTGGAGGAAGCGTCGGCCGCTGCTAGGGCGAAGGTTAAGGTGCATCCGGATAGATTGAGTGGTGGAGTCTACGCGTTTGATCCGGTGGGAGGGAGTGCGTTTCAAATTCTGGATAAGATGGAGGGGTCAATTGTTGGGTTGGAGAAAGGGATGGAAGTCATTGGAAGTGAAGGAGTTGGAGGGAGAGGGAAGAGAGGAAGAGGGGTTTTCATGGAGCCCCTGGATAGGGCGGCACAGCAGCGGCAGAGGAGAATGATTAAGAACAGAGAATCTGCGGCCCGGTCTAGGGAAAGGAAGCAGGTATAAAATTGGTTTAACTATTTTGATGGAATTGTGGCCATGTTAATGGATTTTTTTTTTTTTATTAAAGAAAATGTTTTTGTCATTTTTTTCTTAATTGTAGGCATACCAAGTTGAATTGGAGTCATTAGCGGTGAAGCTGGAAGAGGAGAATGAGTGGCTGTTGAAAGAAAAGGTATTGATTTTTTTTTTTTTTTTAATTCTGATTATCTTTGGTTATATGATTTTAGAATAATTGTCAGGAACGGGTAATGTTTCCTATAAATTACTTGCAAAAGGTGGGAAGTTTCTTCTATCTTTAAATAGTACTTTGTGGCTTGATCTCAGTGTAGTTGCAAACTTGCAACTGACATACTCTGTTAGAGGAGACATTTAGGATTACCTTACACTGAAAGGATTGTGTATTAAAACTTCCTTGTCCTGTATTTCGCTCATTATATGGTTATGTGCAAATCATGATTGATCACTTCACTTTAATTGGAATAAAAATATTTAGGGAAACAATGAGCTACATTATGTAGTGTAAGTAGGAAGATGGGTTTCTATGTTGGTGTGTGTAACTGGCTTGGTGCATCGGGCAATTACAAGTTTTGTAGTAATCCCTTGGATTCTTCTTGTTTTTACTTGTCCTCTCTGTCCGTAGTCTTTGTTGGATTTGGTTAGTGATTGTATTCACTATATAAGTTCTTAGGCTATTTGTAAGTTATAATCTCATTTTGTGGCTGTCTCTCATTTAGAAATCTCACATCATCTTTCAGCTTCTTGTGTTTTATAGAAAATTTTCTTTATTTGCTACAGTAATGAAAATATTTGATATATATTGTATTTATAGTCCAGGTGGTCCTTTACTATATACAGGCATATGGGCTCATCCTACACAACTTCATGCACGCAAATGTACAAACGTAGCATTTAAAATTTCACATGATTAAATTCACATAAAATGCATGTATCCATCATGTAGGGGTGAGCAAACAGTCAGATTTGTTAATTTGGTTTGGTTTTAGTGAAAATCGAAATAACCGACTGAGTGATGCTTAACAACTGAACCGATCGATGAGATGCTTAAAAATTGACCATAACCGAACCGACCTAATTTGGTCAGTTGAATCGGTTTTCGTGGGCAATTCGGTTATGTCATTTTTCAAACTATTCAAGCTTAATTTGTTTTGCTATTTTTGGGCTTTAGCTCCAAAATGGGCCTCAATCCATTGTCAATTTCTTTAATAAAACCATATTTCAATGTTTTAGGATACCAAATCTATAATTTTGAAAGGAATAATATTAGTTTTAGGTTTCTTTGTATAATAATAATAATAATAATAATAATAATAATAATAATAATAATAATAAAATCTGTGCAAATTCTTTGCCCCCATTCATAATTTTAACATCAATATAAAAATGGTTAATCAATTTTCCAAAATGTTAGTTTGTATCATTGGCTTCTATTTTCTAATTATTAACTAATGAAAGTGCAATAGAATGTTAGCTTTTCATCTATGGATTGACATATCATGAGGGCCAATGTTCAGTTGATATCTTTTGAGAATTTATACTTTTATATCTTTGTTCTATCCAAAAATTAAAGGAAGTGGAGCTTGCCAAAACTTTATATTATCCTTAATGCTTGAATGACTAGATTATTCAGTTTACTTGATAGGCTAGTGGAGATTTACCATGTAACTGTGATATTGCCATGTCATGGTAAGAAGCTTGGGGCTGCCTAGGAGGACTTTGCTTTTCAAGTAGAATCTAGTGATGGGAGCCCTAAATGGAGGTGTTTGTATCACAGCGGTTGACTTAGCCATGGAAAATGGTTGGGTGTTTCGAGTTTTTTGGTTTCCCTCATGGGAAACCAACAATCGACCAACTTGGTTGGAGGAATTGTGCTCCTTCCATCGAATCAGTTGCCACACCAACATACCCGATTTGACAAAATAGACTTGGGTTGGTTTCGGTCTTATATTTTTGTGTAAACCGATCTATGCGCAACCCTACATCCATGTATATGTTGCTTTAATGCTTGGTGCTGGATATAGCTTGAATTTGAATTCCCTGGATTTACCATTGTTGCATATACTCATTTTAGCCAATGATTAGTTGTTGTTTTATTATAGGGCTAAGTATTGGTTTCCTCTACCATGGTCATTTATGTCTCATTTTTTGTCTAGTTTATCCATGCCTTAAGTTACTTGAGCATACAGCCGAGAGCAATTATTCAAGCACATGCACGTGTATAAAGGAGAGTTGGCGGTAGGTTTGGACAATCAACTACTTAAAACTTGTCTAATTTTTATAAGATGAACTAGTATATGAATTTTGTTGGGGTGTCCCTAATTCAGTGACGTGCTGCATCGGAGCTCGTGTGCAGTGAAAAGTATGCAAGGTTTGTTAGGTCGTTGCTCGGAAGCGACGCACCACATTGATGCCTGGAAGATTCCTATACCATAATGGACGGGACTAGGTAAAGAAGTTAATCCATAACAATAAGCTTAGGTTTGGATCTTGGAATATAGGTACACTTAATGGTAAGTTAAAGGAGATTTGTGAGGTTATGTGTAGTAGGTTGGCTAACATCTTGTGTCTCTCTAAGATCAAATGGGTTGTGGAGAGGGTTAGGAAGATGGCATATTTTCAATATAAGCTTTGGTACATAGGGAAAGATAGAGACCGAAATGGTGTAGGTATCATCTTGGACAAAGAGTATCAAGAGAATGTTGTATAGGTTATGAGACAAAGGTATAGAATTATTTTGGTTTAGTGTTAGTAGGGGAGGTTTTTAATATTATTAGCACGAATGCATAACGAATAGGATTTGGTAAAGCTAGTAAACAATAGTTTTGGGAGGATTTAGATAAGATAGTATAAGAAGTGCCTTAGGAGAAAACTTTTTTATTAGTGGTGACTTTAAAGGCCATGTAGGTGCTAGTAGACAGTTTTGAGAGTATACATTGGGGTTTTAGCTACGGTGTAAAACACGAGGGTGAGGATTTTATCCTATAGTTTGCTTTATCCTACGTTCTAACCCTAGTGAACACACTGTTTGGGAAGAGAGAATCTCACGTTACAACCTCTTAAGAGTGGATCAAGCGCAAGTCTGATAGATTTCTTTTTAACTAAGAGGAGGGATAGTCGCAGATGTTTTGCAGGGTTATCTTTTGGTAGAGTGTTACCATGTTACATAGATGGCTAGTCCTAGACATGAAAATTCGTAAATTATGTCAAAAGAACCGACAAAAAAAGAGATACAAGGATTTGATTGTAGAAGCTAAAAGAAGATTGTGATGCAGTACGTCGAAATAGTTGTATCTAAAAAGAAAACCAAAAAAAGAGAACCTGAATATACTATGGAACAAGATGGCAAAACGCATTCGGGAGGTGGGCAAGGAGATACTAGGCATAGTAAATGGAAGAGTATCGACTGGAAATGATGCAACATGGTGGAATGAGTCAGCTGAGGAAGCTATAAAAATTAAGCAAGATTGTTATAAGATTTTGAAGAAGAACAACACCGATGAAAGTTTCACAAATATGAGTTAGCTAGGAAGAAAGCAAAGAGGATGGTGATAGAAGTTAAGGCGAAGGTTGTGAAAGAGATTTATAACAAGTTGGACACAAAGGATGGAGAGAAAGAGTTATATAGATTGGCACGAGCAAAAGAGTCATGACCTAGAAGTCATGAAATGTATCCAAGATGAGTACTAACGAACTCTAGTTAAGGACAATGACATTGAAGAAAGGTGGCGTGATTCTTTAAACGAATTATTTAATGACGGACAAAGTCGGAGTTTGGACAATATCTTTGTGCCTCTCGAGGATTTGAATCGATGCTTTATGCATAGAATCAAAGGGATAGAGGAAGGAGGAGGCACAAAAAAGGATGAAGAAAGAAAAAGTTACTTGGCCTGATGACATTTCTATTGAAGTTTGGAAATGCCTTGGAGAGGTTAGGAGTTAAGTGGCTGACAAATCTTTTTAAAAAGATTTAGCACAGTAACAAAATGCTTGAGGAATGGAAAAAGAGTGCTTTGGTATCACTCTACAAGAACAAGAGAGATATTCAGAGGTGCTTCAGTTACTGAGGCATAAAAATAATGAGTCAGACAATGAAATTATGGGAAAGAGTGATAAAATGAAGATTAAGGAAGAATGTAGAGATTTTAGAGAATTAATTTTGTTTTATGCTTGGTTGATCGACTATGGAAGCAATACTCTTGCTTAGTTAACTTGTGGAGCGTTTTCGAGTACATGGTAAAAATCTTCATATGGTCTTTATAGATTTGGAGAAAGCATGTGATAAAGTGCTTAGAGAGATGTTATAGTGTTTTTTAATGAGGAAAAATGTGAAATATATTGAAATAATTAAGGACATAAATGGAGATGCAAGGACATATGTGAGGACATACGGAGTGTAAACAAGTGAATTTCTTATCATAGTAGAGTTATATCAAGGGTTAATGTTAAGCTCATTCCTATTCGCTATAGTAATGGACAAGCTGACAAAATCCGTCCAAGATAACGTGCTTTGTTTATGATGTTTGCAAATGATATTGTGTTGTGTGCTGAGACTAGAGCGGACATTAATGCAAAGTTAGAACTGTGAAGACAAATGTTAGAATCAAGAGGCTTCAGACTAAGCAAAGTAAAGATTGAATACCTGGAATGTAAATTCAATTCAATCAAAGAGGAAGATTGAAATATAATGATGCTAGGTGGGGTAATGATACCTAAGCGGAATCATTTTAAATATTTGGGACCGATCGTACAAATACAGATGGATGGAGAGATTGATGGAGATGTGACTCATAGGATCCAAGCTGACTTGAGCAAGCGGAGAAGTGCTACAGGTGAATTGTGCAATAAAGGAATTTCTATATGGTTAAAAAGTAAGTTTTACAGGAAAGTTGTTAGACCAACATTGCTCTATAGTAGTGAATGTTGATCGACTAGAAGACTACATACAGAGAAGATGAGTGTAGTAGAAATGCAAATGCTGCAATGGATGTGCAAATATACGAGAAATGATAGAATGAGAATTAAAGACTTTTGCAAGAAGGTTAGAATGACACCTATCAAAGACAAAATGAGTGAAAGTTGTCTATATTGGTTTGGACACATACAACATTGATGTGTCTCCAATTAGGAGAGTGGAGCTATGAGTGATAAAAAAAGGGTCAAGCCTAAGGGTGGAAAGATTGGCGGAACGAGAGTTGAAAGAAAAAATTGCCTAATATGAATGAGTGGGGGAGGTGAATTCATATTGACGACTTAACGTGAGTTCATATATTAGTTTATGTAACCTATCGTAGTATTAGGATAAAAGCTCTGATGATGGTGATATATGGTGATGGTGCACATTGCATCGATACAAACTCACATTCATATACACACTTGAAAACAAAAATTGTATTCAATGCAGGATATATCGTGCTCTTTTGCATATTACATAATTCATATCTTATCCAAAGAAGGATATTTCTCGCCTTTGTTATGCATCCATATATATAAGGTGCTAAACCTAATGATTGGGAGGAACCTAGTTTTACCTTTAACGATCTTGTTTATTGTATATTTTTGTTTTCATGTTCTGGGTCCCAAGTCCTGGCTGCTTAAATTTGAGGCTTCCTTTCTATCCTTTGTTTCTTAGAAATGATATTCTTTCATTAAACTTTTTATTTTCAGTTAAAATAGACTGCTATGAAGAATTTATTGTAGATGCGAGACATGCAATGATCTTATAGTTAATATTATTGTTTTATTAGTTGATTGGAGTTTTAGGTTTTCTTCTCGATAAATTGCTTTGATTACAGTATTTGGACATTTTGGTAACAAGAATAATGGTAACAGTGGGATAAAACTAAAAGTAGAAGGGAGAAATCCTGTGGTTTTCTCTGATATCTTTTTGTTTTTGTAACAAGATCATAAATCATATTTAGGTCATTTATGAGAGGAACTAAGTCAAAAGGACAAACGGCTTGGTACTTTACAACAACAAATCAAATTTCATTTATTATAAATAAGTTTGCATGTAAATAAACTTAAAAACATACAAAAAAAAAGGTGAGCAGTCTATTTTTTCCATCGATAGTAATTGTTTTCTTGCTTATTTCATCTGCAGGATCATATGACCCTTTCTATCGTGTATGCTTTTGCTTTCATGCTGACTGCTAATTGTTTGCTTTTCATGTGTTTTCTTTTTCTGCAAAGTGATTGTTTTGCCTGTAGCCATTGTACTTCACTAATTAGATCTTTAATTGCTATTCCAAGCCTTTTTTTCTCTCTCAATGTTTCTTTATAGCTGGTGTGACACTGCCCTCCACCCCTGATCTCCCAAGAAAAATAAATGAACATGGGATTCCATTAGCATATGCACTAGCAAATATGGGTCTGTTCTGGATGTAGTTATATGTACCTAGCACACTGGAGAGCTTTTAGTCAACACAAAATTCTATTCTGCACAACGAAAGATGTAATTTTTTGCCACTTTCTTGTATGGGAAGGGAATGCTCACAATTTATTTTATTTTATGCTTTTTTGTTTGTCCATACGGTACTTACATGTTAATGCATTGCAACTTCTTTCATTTCACCAGTTTTTCATTGTGTTTGTTTTTGTCTAATTGAAATTGTTTACTTGCAGGCTGAGAGGACCAAGGAACGATTTAATCAGGTAATTATTCAAGGCTGATCACAGAATTAAGTTGTAGATTAATGGTTAATTAGATTCAATGGGATGGATCAAAGTAAACAAATAGTTTGATCCTAAGTGTAGCGGGAACAGTCAATAAACCTATATTTTTAATAGGAAGGCTGTAAGAATAATCTCTTGCTCTAAATACGTAGGCTTTTGAGAATTAAGGTTCAAATAAGTGGGGAAATGATAGGAGTTTTTTTTTTTTTTTTTTGGGGGGGGTTGGGGGGGGTGGAGTGCTGTAGAATATGCTGTGGCTAAAGTTTATGAGAAAACATGGGTAATGAATCTGGCGAAATAAAGTAATCAGTTTCTTATCTTAAAATGATTATTCTGTCATACTTTCTCCGGTAAAACTGAAACTAATCCCTAACCCAGAGGTTTCCATAATGCTTAAAATGTTTCTGTTAAAACTATCAATTTTTAATGTTTCAAAGGACTGCCAACTTCTTTTTGTCTTTCTAACAATTAACCTAATTTGACTTTAATTTGTAGATAAGTTCATCTATTTCCGGGTGAGAAACTTTGTGATTCTGTTGGTGTTCAATGGGATAGTTAGCCTGTTGTACACATCTTGTATTCAGTATTTATTTTAGTTCTCAAACAATACCTGAGAGAAATGCTGTTATGGATGACAGAGAATACAACAATAATTTGGGCTTGTTAAGTTCATTAATAGTTGTTTAACATGTTGATTTGTACTGCAGCTCATGGAGAAGGTGGTTCCAGTTGTTGAGCAGCGAAGACCATCACGTGTACTCCGTAGAGTTCATTCTTTGCAATGGTAGATATTATTTTCTTGAGAAATGAGTGAGACTGAAAGGAGAACACCTAATCTGACATAGGGGAGGAAAAGAGGGGTAACGGAAAGGGAGGACACCATTAGATTTATTTTGTATAGTTGTCTGGAGCAGTTGTGGTTCCTCATATTTAAACAAAGTGACCTGAAAGCATCAAGGAAAAATTCCTCGTTACTGAATAGAAGATTTGTGGCAAAGGAACGTAGGGGAGGACTGAGGAGGCAGAAGTTGGTTTATATAGCTATTGCCTATTAGCTAGTGATTGGTTGTTCCTCCTGCAGCCGACGTCCAATAGGGAACAAAGGATTCTGGACTAGTGATTGCGTTGTTGGAAGTTATGTGCATGAATGATGCGAGTGTTTGAAAAAGGTATGAAATAGGAATAACATAATAAATCAGTAAACATTTATTTCGCCATTAAAGATATCATGGGAAATATTATATCCTTATGCTATATTTGGTTCATAGGATTAATGATAAGATCGGATAATATAAGATTATAAATAATATAAGATTATAAATAGGATTGGATTAAATGATATTATTTTATGTTTATTGTGTATTAAGATATAAAGTAAGATGATTTTTATGTAGTTTTTATCATATTTATTATTTATAAAATTAAGTTTAGGATAGATGGTTATTTTTTATTAATCAAAACTATTCTTTTTTAAAGTAAATATAATTTAAAGATTTTTTAACTAAAAAATTTATAGTATTACAATTTCTATAGTTAAGGATTAAATTTATTTTAAAAAAAAATTGATTTTTAATAAAAATGATTACTGAAAAATTTAAATGTTTTCAATAATTAATTTGTTAAAAAATAAACTTTTATTAAAAATGTTTGTCTCTATTTTATTTTATTTTTTTTTAGGTTTTTTTAATTTCTGAATGTGATTTAAATTTAAAATAATTTCTATTATTTTGAGATAATGATAAAAGTTATAAAAAAATGAATTTTTTTAAGTACTTTGATTTTTTTCTTAAAAATTTATCTTCTTCTCGAATAGGATGATATCATTTAATTTAATTATATCCATAATTTTATAAAGTCTTATTATCTTTTTCATCTAATGTGCGAAACATGACTTTTTATTAGCTAATTACATGGATTAGAAATTATTTAAAAAAAAAATGAAATCATCTTATACTAATATATGGCTAAACCTCTTTAAAATTTAATATATTTTTTTTATGTGCGTATCAAATAAGAGACAATGTGATAATCATCCTTTTTATATTTTTCATTTTATGTATTAAACATGGTCTTAAAAAAATTAAGAAGAAAATTTTTTCAATTGAGTGACCAAGGTATTTTTTTAATTAAGGTTAGCTAAATTATATAATAAATATAAATTTTAATATGTTAAAAATAAACTATTTATTATACTAAAATAACCCCAAATTATTACTACTTAATGGGTAATTTTCAATATATTAATTCGTATAGCGTGCTATCGCTAGTATAAGCTTTTACGTTTTTAATGATCATCTCTTCTGCCAAATATTTTATTGTCATGTAGTTCTCTGCAGGCGCTTTTCTCATCCTTGGTTTGTCGCTTAATCGTCGTCTTTCGTCACTGCAATTTTTAGTTCTTTTGTTTCGTTATTTCGTCTTACTTTAAGTTTGGCCCACCTCGAAAGTCTCAATTTGTACTAAGGCAGTTCAAAGTTGTCGCTTTTTATGTGTGCTCTGCTCCATTTCCCTTCTTTTCCCAATTCCAACGGCTCGAGTCATTTTCCAACAAATCTCTTTCAACTGTTCTGTTTTGAAGTAGGGCCCTTTTGCTTGACCGTAATTCTGATAACATGAACATGGAAGGTGTAAATTTTCATAATTTATGTAGAAATAGTATAAAGATTCAACTTTCTGGTGGTGTGTGTCGAGATGAGCATGGCTCTCTGGTTGATGGGGCTAATGCCATTGCAAGTACTGGTTGTGCCGAAGTTGCGGAAGCTCTAGCGGTTAGATTAGCCAGCCTCATGATCAACAGACACAACTGGTCTAATGTGATCATTGAAATGGATAACCTTAACTTGTTCAAAAGATTAAATAGTTCTTGTTTCCCTAAAAGCTGTTGAAAACGATATTGTTACTCTGCTAAGGAGTCAGGAGGAAGTTTGTTTTAATTTTTGTTTTAGAGATATGAACAAAGTTGCTCATTGTTTTGCTAAGTTAACTAGGACACGATGTTGTCCTGAGAACTCGATGTTCTCTCCGACTCTTTTGTAAGCTGAAGTTTTGTTAAGCAATACAGTTTCTTACCAAACAAAAAACTGTCTGGTGGTCTCAGTTAAGATTGGTAAAGTCCATTTAATTCTAAAAAGTATACCTAATCCTTGTGTGAATTTGAATGACTATTTGATTTTTTTTTTAAAAATAAACCATCCTGATTTTTATAAAAAAAAAATTCTGAACATATTATTCTGAATTTAAAATAAATCAAAATCAAACTATCAAAATTAAATTAATTTAATGTAAAATTTTAACAATTTAAAATTAAAATAATAAGAATTTGAAATTATTTAAATTTTTTTATAATAATCTGTCCCTGTACCATCTTTAGATCTAACAAAATATTAATGTTTTATCTTTATATAATTTACGCGTATTATTATTGTTTCTCATGATGGACTTACGGACAATGCAATATAGTCTGTGACTCTGCATAAATCGAAGGGAAAAAACACAAGAAACCTTGGATAGAAATTCTGCACTTAGAGAAGCATTTGATTAAAAGTAGAAACTCAAAGAAGCGGAACAATAAACTTTGTCTGAGGAGAGAAGGTGACAGTCGAATCTAAACTGTGAGATTGACAGACAGATCATCATTCTACTTTAGTGTAGTTTTTTCTTTTTTTTCGGGGGAATAAACTGTAGTGCAGTTTCACGGATACTAAACTAAGCACGGCACAAAAGAAATTTAGGCTAGTAATATTGTACTTTCTAGTTCTAGAGCTTTTTGACAAGCGAAATATACATATTCTTAAGTCCTAACCGAATTAGAATGTATTTGCTTTCATTTTAGTCTTCAATCCGTGGGCTGATTTTCACAAAGACAAGTGTCCTCTGTCTCTCCAATTGAAAGACAATCAAGAAAAGACTTCTTTACAGATTCGACTCTCTTGGGAGTAAGCAATAATAGTACGAGCATCAGTGTAATATACTTTACTCAATCAAGATAAACTTAGAAGGGTGAAAACTGAAAAGCAAAGGTTAAGATTACAATGAAGAAAGCAACTTGGATACCCCAGCCCAGCTCCCCTAGGAAGAAGAAATCATTTGAAAGCCGGAAAGAAAGGTATTCCCTGCATATCTTATTAATCCCACAGCCTCCGATGTATCCATGTCTGTAAAAACCAAACACACCTGACATTATCTGTCCTCTCTTCCTCTCCAGTTCACACATTTTTCAAAAACTTTCTTTCGTGCTCAACAATTCCATAAAGTAGGAAAAAAAAAAAAATCACCGAGGACCATAAGCTAGGTAGGGAGAAATAAAAGCAAGTACAAAGCTCGAAGACCCTCCTAAGCTAAATTTTAGATTTAATAAATGTATATACGATGTGAGTGATATGATATGAACATGATATAAAAAAATTATTTATGTATCTGAAAAATTTATATTTTATGTTTAATCATATTTACACAAATTTTGACATGATAATTTTCGTATTTAATCGTATTAGACACGATTAAACATATATAAGACACGAAAATACATTTTTTTTAAATCATATCACACGAATAGACAGTTAATACTTACACGACACGAGAAACACGTCTTCTTAAATTATTATTTTTTGTTTTATATTGAGTTGGTATCTACGAATTGAATGTTTGAATGTTTGTTGACTATTTATATTTTTTGATTTAAAGTTAACACTTTATTTTTTTGTATATTTTGTAATTTTAAATAAATATTATGGATGATATATATTGAAAATTATTATTATGTTATATTTATTAATAATATTTGAATGTATGTAAATTAAATTATTGTTGTAAATCAATAAATATTATGATTTTTTTCATTTTTTATTATGTTTTATTTTGAACCGTGTCATCCGTGTCGTGTCTATTCGTATCGTGTTTAATCGTGTCAGTTATATTTTTTCGTGTTTATTGTATCGTATGACACGGATAATTATAACGTGTCAATCTTGACGTGTCACATGTATAAAATATGTGCCGTGTTTGTGTTTACGTTTCAGACACGTTTTATAATTCGTGTCGTGTTCGTATTTTATAAATTTGTATCGTATTTTAATTTGTATCGTATCGTATCATGACACGAAAATACAACTTATCAAGTCTACTAAATCCTTAATCATTTCCCCTTCACATACTGCAAAAGCTGAAGAGTGAAAAATACATTAACATCTTCTTCATGTTAATCTTCCGCATTTCTCTCCTCTTTCCATTCTGATTATCCTTTCAGCCTGCAACAATCCGGTGAATGGTGTTTCAGAGTGGAAAAATCCCAGTGTTCATGTAGGACACTCAATAAACAAGTGCACTTAAACTAAACAAGCCACCAACAAGATTAATTCTTTGTTTATCTACCAACTAACATTATTTATTTGCTTCTTTTTTCTTTTAAAAAATATCTCCTCAGTTTCCAGAACAAAAATGCCTTAAATCTCCGCAATTTCACCCAAGCTACACTTCTCACCAAACCCAACTCTGCCTCCTATGCGGTATGTCACTCCCTCTCTCTATCAAAATTCAACAGCTTTTATTTCAGGATTATTGTTTAAACTATTTGTTTTCATGCGTTTCCTGTGCAATATTTTTCGATTGGTATTTCTAATTTGGTCAAAATATTTTTGTACATTGTAATTGGTCATGATAACATTTTCCTTTTCTTACAAATATATTGTAACTAGTTTCAAGGTTCTGTTTTTAGATCTGTCATCAGCGTGACTTTTGTTGGATTTTCCAAGGCAGAGAAAGAAAAAGAAAAGTACTAACTTTAATTTGGGAAAATTTTAAGGGCATTTTGCGGAACAATAATTATTATGATAAGCGAAAAATGTAATTCTAGAAAAGAAAATACGAAACTTTTTATTTACCAAAAAAACGTCAAGTATTATTTTACTCTCATTATTGCATTGAGAGAAAATTATCTTCTTCTTGCGTCATTTCTTTATGCAATTCACTATTTATCTATATTTTCGCTTATACATCCTTCAGCTCCTCTTCAGATCTTCATTTCCTGTATTTTCCAGTCAATAGTGAAGAAAATGCTTAACGGACAAGTTAAAATCCCAGAATTTCATCGTCCAATAATTGGGAAGGAAAAAGAATGTAATCCCAAGCATTTAATTACTAATAATTGGTAATTGAATGCTCAATTCATTAAAGAAGTAAAAAACAATGTACACAACTCATCCGAACATATACATCCTTCAAAGATTAGACATATCATTCCAAAACGCAAAGATATTCGAATAGCCAACATGTGAGTCGAATTGATTTAAATTTCAGCCATCAAGGAGAAAGAGCTTGCAGTTCCAGATATTCGATTACTGATAATATGTAATCGAATACTCAATTCAAAAGTAAAAAACAATAAACATCGACTCATCTTAACAAGTACATCTTTCAAAGATTTGACTTACTATCCAAAACGCAAGGATTTTCGAATTACATAATGTATTAGTTGAATTGATATAAATTCAAGCCAACGGGAGAAAGGAGCTTGCAATTCTAAACATTCGATTTCTATTAATAGGTAGTTGAATACTCAATTTAAAAAAGAAGTAAAAAAAAAAATGTACACTAACTGATCCCAACATGTACATCCTTGAAAGATATACCATATCTTTATAAAACACAATGATATTCGAATTACGCTATCAACTGATCGAATTGATGTAAATTAGGGTATTCGGATAATTATAAGGATAATCGAATACTTTTTTACAATGGAAAACTAAAAGGAAACCCTGCAACATGGTTACGACTCACAAAAGGAAAAAAATAGATAATGTCTTCCCATGTTCAAGGAGAAGCTGATAATACCAAACCCAAGAGAAGATCAGGCAACAATGAGCTTTAATGCCACAAATTCCTAGCTTTCCTCTTGAATTCGGTTTTTGCACCTTTTTCTTAGGCGATTGCTTGTCGAGTTGCTTTGATTCTTTCCCATGTTAAAGAAGAAGTTGATAATGCCAAACATAATGGCAGCTCAAGCAGCAATAGGCTTTAGTGCTAGAAAGTCTTGGTCTGCTATTTAAATTTGGCATCATCATCTCCTTCTTCTATGATAACCAAGGTTATTGAGTTGTATGCAAAACTATGTTTCAACCTATTTATCTTCCATCAGCAACCTAGAGCGATTGCTCTTCTTTATCTCATGGAAATAGGAGTAGTCAGCATACAATGACGCTATTTAAAGAGGGATTTAGATTAATTTCCAATGCGTTAAAGTATAATTATCCCTCGGGTATCTGATGGGTTAGAAGTCTTTTGCTAAGTGTGGTTGACTTGTTATTCGAATACCTTTTTTTAACGATATTGGAGTATCATTTCTTAATTGAGATGTACGGTTTATGGTAAAGTAAGATATATGTGACAGTATTTGATTACCACTTATAAGTATCCAAATACCTTAGTATACATCAGATCGCTTAGAGACCTTTGTCCATGAATGGTAATAGGTTATGAAATTTTTATGCATAAAATATAGTAGAAAGGAAATGTACCTAGCATTCTAACAAGTATAACCTTTAGAGATGATTTTTACAATTCCAAATCGAAAGGATATTCAAATTACAAAAGGTAATCGAATACATGGTGTGAATAAGAGAATCTGGATGTCACTATATAGTAAATTGAATATTGCTGTTTGTAAGCTATAATATTAGATGTACTTTTCTGATTTATATTTGTCTAATCTTCTCAAATATATGCACATATCTTGCAAAAAGTTAAAAAGCTAGAGTAAGAGAAATACATGCTTATTAATACTGCAACGAAAATAATAGCGGTAATTTGATGATGAATCATTAATATTCGATTACCAATTTGGCAATGTATTGGAAATCGAATTCTATTGTTACTATAAAATTATTTAAAGTAGAGAAATAATAACAAGTAATCGGTTATTACTTAAAAGTAGTCAAATAATTCTATGTCAGACTATGTAATTGACTGGTTTTTATATGTACACATAGGTTATGTATTTGTACCACAATTGTAACGGTGAATATAATCAATAATATTCGAATGTCGAAAAACTGCTATTCGAATATCATGCGAAAATTGAGAGCAATAAAACTCCTTTGTGTGAAATCACTACTTTGACCTTAATGGTGAAAGTAGTAAAAATCAGGCTTGATGGGTGAATTTTTGACGTTTGAAACCAAAGGAAGCAAAACGAAGCCAACCTCCTATATTCTCACTCTTACTCTCGTTTCCCTTTCATCGTCTTCTTCAGTTACATTCGAATTTCTAAGGTTTGCTTTTGTGTAACGTTGGATTTTCAAGTTTTTTTTTTTTTTTCTTTTTCTTCTATCAATCATCGAACGTTAGGTTATTTTTTATGTTTAGGTTTTTTTTCTAGGGTATTTTGTTGGGGGATAGAGTTTCAACGAAAACTGAGAAGCAGGTAGCTTGCCGCTTTAGGTTATTCGACTATTGAGAATGTGAAATTTTGATAAACTGAAGTCATGCTTTGATTTTTGTCCGTAAGGCTAAAATATGGAATTTTTATTTTATTGTTTGTTTCAGAGTTGAACGATGGCAGGAATGGAGAGTGTGAATAAATCAGCAAAGAGAAGCAGACATGATTTGATGAACTGAGAACTAGGTGTAGTCCTTCTCAATTTGTGAAGTTAAAAAAAGAAATGTTTTAGATGATCCTTCTAAAGTAAATGCCATTAAGGATATAGGTTTCGATGGTCTTCTAAGTCTTAGGGTTTGTACCTTTTGCCACTTATTATGTAAGTGGCTAATAGAACAATTTGATCTTTTCGATTGTAGTTTTCAATTTCTAAAACAAATTCTGATGGCATTTGAGAAAGATGTAGTGTTATTTTTTGGTAAACCCTGCACAAGTTTGGAAGTTTCATATAATAAAGAAGAAAATAATGAAGACATCCAAACATGGTGCAAAGAATTTTGTACTACTAACTCACTGGAGGTAATCAAACAGTTGGTTAAGTCGACAACAGATATGGATGATTTTAAAAGACTGTTCATATTGTATTGTTTAGGGACAATTCTTGCTCCATCCAACCATTTGGAGATCGATACCAAACCGGTTCATTTAGTGTACCTATAGCATCAAAGCATATAATTCTTGAATGGGTTAATCAACTCAATGTTAAGTTAGGGTAGATGGAGGAGATGTACTCTCATCGGCTAAACCATATTGATGTTACCTTTCGACTATTGTTGCGACTGATAGAGGTCTCTACCACAAGTGTACGGATCGTACAAGTAATATAAAAACTGCAGTACTAAAATATCGTCTCTCAGAGACTAAGTTAGCTTAATTGATTACAGATACACCGTAGGTATTTTTTTAGCAAATTATGAATGTGGGTGGTTTACAAGTCTATTAAAGCACGATAAAATAAAATATAAAAATAAACAGATAAACAAATAAAATGGAATTAAAACTAAAAAGAAATACTTACAAAGCCTAGCGAAGCAAATCAAATAAATTGCAAAAGAAAAATAATAGAATCAAAATCAATAAAGTAAATGGGCTAAAAATGCAAATAGTGAAAATAATGAGCCTAAAATGCAATTAATGAAAGTAAAACTAAATATCCTAATGTGAAAATAAATATGCATGAAATTAATTTAATTGAATTAATAAAAATGAAAATAACTAAATCTATTGCATGTAAACCTAGAATCCTTGTTAAAAACCTTAGAAATCCTTAAATGATAACTCTAACCCTAAATGCACTAAAATGCAAACCCCAAGTAGTACTTAACCCTAAATAACTACTGAATTAATAAAATGTATAATTGACTACTAATGACCAACCTAAATGATGCATGAGCATTAAAATGTTTTTAGATTTTGGAAATTAAAATTTAAATAAACTAAAAATGTATGAAATGTAACCTAACCCTAAACTAATCTTAAATACATTATTTAAACCCTAAACTAATGCAATTGAATTCCTAAAAAGATAACTAAAATGCACTACAAAAATTACTAAAACCGAAATAAAGAAAAATATAATAAACCTAACTGATTCATGGAATTTCTAATATGAATGAAACCTAAACTTAATCTAATTTAATCTAACTTAGTCCTATCCTAATGCAACCTAAATGCACCAAAAATAGACTTAGAATAGTATCTAAATACACTAAAACAAAAAAAATAAATGAAGGCTGGTGAAATTACATGCAAAACTAATGCCTAAATGCCTTGTAAATGCTGTGTACCTTAACTAATAGTACCTAAACATGTACTAAATGCATGAATTTAATATTACCTAAAAACTCATGAAATACATCACTAAATTACCTAAAAAAATGAGTAAAAATTTGGACTTGGCGGTAGCTTGTGAAGGACGCCTATCACTATGAATTTAATGGAAACATGCTAAAAAAATGCAATGTAAAATACCTAGATATTCAAAAAAATTATTTCATGAATGCATGACTTAACTAACACCTAAATGCACCTAAATGATTGAAAATAAATACCAAACAATAGCTAATAACAAATATAGGTAATATCTACATGAATCACGCCTATACTTAAGAATTTAATGCTAAATGTGCTAAAAAGCAATGTAACCCAAACTTAATTAATTCTAATAACTATTTAATCAATATATGATATAATTAACACCTAAAACTACCTAATTACACCCTAAAATAATGCAAAATAGAAATTAAAACTGACCTAGACTGGGACGCTTGATGCAGTAGCAAAATGAATTAAAGTGCAACCAAGATGCCATAAAAAATAATCTAAACAATCCTTAAAAATAACCTAATGCAAATATGTTCCTAATATGATATTAATGCAACCAAATGGACCTTGAAACTACATGAAACAGTGCATGGAAATGCACAAAACAGAATGCAAATTAAACCTAAAGCAATGAACAAAGTGCATGAAAATGCAATGTGGAAATGCCATGAAAATACTAACTTTTGCTAACTTATTGTGTAACGCCAAAATATTTAACTCTAAAATGGATTGAATTATCAAAATGACGCCTTAAAACACTTAAAATAGCAACAAATAAAAGCCCAGAAATCACCCAGAAAAGATGCCTAAAAGAAAGATTAAAGAGGAAGACAAAACAAAATAAAATCTAATCTAAAATCTAAGAAACCTAACCTTAAAACAACATTATTAACTACTTAAATTCTATTTTATAAAATAAAAAAGCTTAAAACCGTAAATAATCAACCCCAAACAGCAAACAAAAATCAACACAATAACTAAATCAAATGGTAAGAAGAATGTGGATCAAGCTTAGTTACAAAAGCTATGGAGGCAATTTTTCAACCTCTTGAACTTCCATAATCATAAAGCTAAATGAAAAATAAAAATGGAAGATAAGAAATAGAGAAGAAGATTAAAGCTGGAATTAAAGAACATAATGAAAAGAAAATCATAAACTTGAATTGAAAGTGCTTAAAGTAAAGGATTTAACAAAAAACCTTAAGAGAATTTAAGAAAAAATGTAAAGATCAATAAGGTAAATAAATGGTGGCTACTCATCTACACTAATAAAACATTAAAATGTGCATAAAATAAATGCTAAACCCTATGGCAGCTGACCCCTCAGTTCTTCCCTCACAATTTGCTTCAGTGCATTACATTAGTAAGGGTAAATGGGATATTTCACAAAGTAGATGAGTTGACAATTAATTGGCATGCTTTCTAACATAGTTGGTCTTAATGACGATATTTTCATTTAATCCTAAGCTTCACCTTAGCTCATGGACCACTCCTTCAGTAATCACCAATTTTGTCTTCCAGTTCACCTAACCTCCCATGTAGCAAAGCCCATGTGAAATTCATGTGAAACATGTGAAGCCCATGAGATGAGGTGGAATTGCCATGTGACTTCTTGTTGGTTAAATATGATAATGTCATGTGAAATGCTTAGTTGGCAAGACGAAATCCCATGTGAGTGAGTCCATGCCCATTTCTTACACTCTTGAAGCTCGAAATCCACAAATCACTAGATTTCCACTAAAAAATTATTTATTTTCAAAATTAGAAAAAATTAATAAAAATTAGTAGATAATTACTATAATTCACTTGAGGATTAAATAAAATTAATGCAATTTAGCACATAAATAACTCTATTTTATAGAGTTATCAACTACTTTTGAAGAAAGCTGGAATTAGGAAAGAAGGTGAAGGCGAGCATGAAAAGTTTTTGAAAGAGGTTCTTAACCCTTCAACTGCAACAATGAAGGTCATGAGTCGATAAATGAAGTTGACAATGAAGGTCAACAGCAAGTGTCACGACCCAAAACTACCAAAAATCAGAGTAAATTTTTCGCATTTTGTTATTTTCTTTCATGCTTACCTGTCCTCTGATCGTGACCACACTCCACTAACAAATTGGGCTGTGCGTCAATGCCAGTCCCACCATTCATTTACCATATAACTTAATTCTTTCTCAGTCATTTATAAGTGTTTACAATATTTATACATCCCCTAAACTCACTTACAAACATGTTACTGTGCTATGCTTATTTAGATACAATATGAATAAGTGTATATACCTTAAATGATGGGCAGCAGTGGATATCCGGAATGCAGTACTCAGTCGCCTCAACATCTACTGGAGATTATCTGTGTGAGAAAATGAAAGGGGTGAGCACATCAAGCTCAGTAAGGCAATCCTACGAACAAGTAGGTAACCATACTACCTACATGAACGTGGTGCCATGTATAAACCACCCTTTTCTCCACACATTTTAAAACTGATGCTATGATTCATGATGTCATGTAAAACACGATCGCACGAAAAATTCAACATGCAACTCTTTTTAAATTATTTCTTTCTCATTTAAAAATTTCACAATAAAGTCAGGACTCAACCCCTCCTTCGGGTGGTCCTGACTCACACAAAACCATGAAAATCAGTTTATATCACACAAGGGTTTAGAAAGCATGGAAATAATCATCATGCACATTTAGTTTAAAATCCAGTTTCAATCATCGTCAAGATCATCAACATGCGAGACTAGGCAACATCTGTATATCGATAATAACCAGGACTATGGCCGTGTGTCCTCGTGAGCCCCTCGCTACACAGATCCTAGTGTGCGGGGTCTCACCATGATCGGGAACCGCCCGGGAGGTGGGTCAATCCAACCCGTCAGTCTTATCCGATCCCACGCATCCGAAGATGCCGTATCCAAAGATACCCCGTATCCGAAGATACCCCGTATCCGAAGATACAACACGGTACATCGTACTCCATGCTACTTGTACGGTACATCGTACTCCGTGGACCCATATATCATATCTCTATACTCATGCCATGTCTCAAAACGCACGTGCGAGCCTATTTAATCGGTGACACAAAGTCTACCCGATGCTCCAAGCACGGCTCATCGCATGTTCTCATAAAAATCAGTGGGGGGTGCGAGCGATGCTCCAGCACTCTCGTCAATTCAAGTGAAACTAGTGCGAGCTAAGCTCTAGCACTCTCATCAAATCATATGGAAAATCTGGTGCGAGTTAGACTCTAGCACCCTGTCACGAAAATCATGTAAAATTTGGTGCGAGTTAGACTCCAGCACCGTGTCACGAAAATCATATAAAACCTGGTGCGAGTTAGACTCTAGCACCGTATCACGAAAATCATGTAAAATCAGGTGCGAGTTAGACTCCAGCACCAATGCATGTAAAACTCTAGTGCGAGCTCTCGCTCCAGCACTAATGCATGCATCACACAACTCAAAATATAGTGCGAGCTGAGCTCTAGCACGTCACATGTCAATAAAAACACGTAGGCGGCTCTGTTTCCTCAAAACAGTTTTCAAAACAATCTCATCGTTGAAACTATGAAATGCTGTGCATTTTTCTTTCAAGGTTAGCCAGCCTACTCATGCATGCATCAAAACACCTCCAGAACGAGCAGGAACCTCTTGTTCTTGCTCCTCCCAATTTTTCCTAAAATTGTAAATTTTACCCTTAACAAGGGTATTTTGGTAATTTGCCCTTTCAGGGCACTAAAATTATTAATTTACTTCTAGACCCCTCAGATAATTTAAAAGACTACATATGACTTTGAAATTTCATAAAGTTACCTCTAGCAGTCCGTAGAATTTCCTTACCTTATTTTTCTGTAGAGTCTGACCTTTCCTTTTCCACTGCTGTCTTGTCATGCAGTCCGATCTGCTCTCAATCCAATATCCGGAACTGCGTATAAATATTCCTCAGGTCAGATATGATAGGATTTAATTGTATTTCCTATTTTTGGGCTTAATTTAAATCATTGGGCCCATTTACCCCTATTGGGCCCGATTGCACCTTAATGGGCCTTAATCGGCCTTAAGCCCGTTTTTCACTTAATTTTCACATTATCGAGGCCTATTAGGCTCATTGGGCCCACCAACAATTTCTTGGGCCTCGTTCTAATTCTCGAATAGCTAAATTTATTATTTACGACAATTTATCTAAATTTCCATAATTTAATTTATTTTATGCGATAATTAAATTCGAAGCACGCATAACGATGTAAATTATCGTAAATAAGGGTTACTTACCCGAGATTCCATGCTAGTATGCAAATCGAGGCTATCTCGAGCTCTCGTTTGACGTCGATTGTTGAGCTACACAATTTCATAAATTTTCGGGTAAATTTCCAGTCGAAAATTAATTAAATAAAATATTTCAAAATTCAAATCGATCAATTTCGATCGCTACTGACTTACCCGTAGCTCGATTACATCACCGAGATTTTTCCCTAATTTTTCTCTTTTTTTCCCTTTTTTCACCTTTTTTCCCCTTTTTCTTGGCTGAACCGGTTCGGTCCGGTTCAGACCCGGTTCGGACCGTCGGTTCACTCCGGTTCGGTCGGTTCAAGGCCTTGTCGGCCGGTTCTCCGCCGGCTTCTGCCGCCAGTGGCTCCGCTGGGTCGTCCGCATCTCAGATCTGAGGTTGGCTTCGGTCAAGGTTGCCGGAAAGTGGTCAGTCCGCTTGTTCTCTCTCGACCGTCGGTACCCATTTCCTCTTTCCGCCGTTTTCGGTGTTTACCGGCAGTTTCGTCGGTCGTGGCCACCACCAATCACGTCGTCTAGGCCTCGGGGATGTTCGGCTGTGGTCGGTCGGTGCCGAATCGTCGCCGATCGTCGGGAATCGCTTTCTCTTCTCTCGATTTCGTTTTCTCTCCGTTTCGCCGCCTATCGCCGCCGTTCGTGCCTCCGTTAGGCCGGTGGTGGCTCGGCGCCTTCCCCTTCGCCGGTCGCTCGCCTGGGCAGTCGTCGGTGGCCGTCCGTCTTCCTCGGTTCCTTCTTCTATTTTTCGTTTTGGCAGAATCGCGATTTCGCGATTTTGCGTTTCGTTTTTCGCTTTTTTTTTAACTTAATTAATTTAATTTAATTTATTATTTAATTTTATTAATATTTTAATCAATAAAATAAATTAAAATGTCTAAAATATCTACCAAAAATTATTATTTTATTCTAAATTAATTAATTTAATTTTAGTTAATTTATTTATTATATTTTAACCCTTTTTCGGGTATAATTTTTTCGTATTTTCGGGATATTGTCCCGAATGACTTTTCGGTATATTTTTTGATTATTTTTGAGATTATTTTTTGAATTAAAAAAAATTTCGATTAATCCCGATTAATTTCAATAAATTGATATCTTGATCAATTTAACCCAGAATAAATTTATTTCACCTTTATTGACCAAGATTTCTCAATCCATTTTTTTAATAAATTTTTTTATCGAAATTATACCGACTTTCAATATTTTGACCATTTTGCCCTTCAACGTGTTCGAGAATTCCATTTTAATCTTTTTGCATATTTAATTTCGTGTTTTAACTAAAATCGGGTCTTACATAATCTCCCCCACTTAAGGAATCTGGTCCTCCAAATTAGAACCAAGTCATATGAGTCCATAGACTACTCCAGGTACATCAATCGTATCATACTTTTTAATTCTCATGTGACCTTTTTTCAGAGTGTAATACCACCAAAAGACTTTAATTGGGGAGATCGTCTTAAACCTCAATACTTTCTCTTTCATGTTTAATGCCCGAATCAACTTTTTCAATATACTTATATTGCACTGAGCTGAACTGTTGGAGTTCATATTTGAGCACCTATGCTGGATCTGGATAGTATTGCCGAAGTATCAAAAGAGTCTTATCTCCCACTTGTCCCATCTTTCAAAAAATTTCATTCAGCAAAACTCAATTTGCCTTCTTCCCGAGTCTCGCTATGTCCTTATTCCCTTAAGACAAATAACTTCAACAATACTGATTCACTCTCGGTGAATTCCAATGCTTTTTGTTTGCTCTGAGGTGTTCTTAATCTCTTACTTAACTGAACATCCTCAGACTTATTATACTAATTCGGAAGAAATTTCAATCTGTCACCCACTTTTTCTTATCCAAGTCGGGGAAACAACCCCTACGACCATACTATGCCTCATAATTGTTATCCCGATACTCAAGTGACAACTGTTGTTATTGACGGATCCAATTTGTAATAACTGATCATCCCAGGAGCTTATAAAATCCATGGCACACGCTTTCATCGTATCTTCCAGAACATGTACAGTCCTCTCCAACTGACCATCTGTTTGAGGACGAAAAGCTGTGCTAACACTCAGTCGGGTTCCCATAGCTTCCTGAAAAATATTCCCCGAAGTGGGAAGTGAAGTCGGAATCCCTATATGATATCATGCTCACTGGAACTCTACATAATGTTCCACAATCTTCCTTATACCTGAATCCCCATACACACTCTGAGTATCTGGGGATTTCATAACCAGAAGGTGGGTAGACTTAATCAATTTAGCGACTATCATCTAGGTAGCCTCGTGATTCATCTGAGTCCTCTATAGCCCATCACAAAATTCATGAAGACTTGCTTCCATTTCCGTGCCGTGTCGATATAGGTAGAGGCTGCAATAACTCTGCAGACTTTTAATACTCTACCTTATTCTGCTGACATACTAGGCACTTTTTCACAATCTCTACCATATCTCTTTTCACATCTGACCACCAATACCCTTTTCAGAGATTTCATATATATTATCGTTACTTTCCGTATGCACTGTATATCCCTAAGAGTAAGCTTCTGACAATATTACTATCTCATCAACAGTGGTCATGGGGAGCACTTATACTGTCTCTGAAGCTCTCTATAAATCATCGACACTCTCTGTGAACTCTGTCACTGTACCCTTCTGAATCTGACCCAAACTATTGACACCATGCCGATTATCATGCTAAGCTTGTCAAATTCGGGCACTCTCATCTGGTTCTAGTCTCAGGCTAGCTGTCACACAATCACTGTCATCATCAGAAGGGATCACATCACTACTGAGGCTCACAACTGCTCTAGCAGCTCACGCTCCCTGACCATCATATGTAATACCATCCCGAGGCTCTTTCTGCTCAAGGCATCAGCCATCACATTAGCCTTTTTTGGGTGTACAATTTTCCACAATCAAAATCTCTCAGAAGCTCTAACCCTCTAGGTTATCTGGTATTCTACTCTTTCTGTAAAAACAGATACTCGGGGCTTTTATGATCAGTGCATACCAAAAATTTCTCACCATGTACATAATAGTTTATTATGGGTCAGTACATATCCTCAGTACAAGTACTACCGCTGCCAACTTTAAATCATGGGTCAGATAGTTTATTTCTTGATCCTTGAGTTGTCTGGATCCACAATCGACTATCTTCCCTTTTTGCATCAATACCTAGCTCATTCATGATTTTGAGGTATCCATACACATTGAGAAACCTCTTGAGCTGTTGGGTATGGTGAAAATAATCACGGTGGTCAGTTCATACTTCACTACACCAAAACTCTATCACGTCTATCATCCTATTCAAATACCACATTTTCATAGTTAAACGTGCCAACAAAGTATACCCTTTTAGAACTCGCAGCAACCATCTGTAAAAGTAATTTTCTAATTGTTGCTTATAATTTTCCCTGGACTTTAACTACACCCAACATATCATCAATAAAGATGATGACAAATCGGTCCAGGTAAAGTTTAAATAACTCATTGTAGTTGAGCTCCACTACATATTTCAATCGCGCATATCCTTGACCTATGTACGCATAAACATGTAATATCACTTCAAAATTGCTCCCGTTCAAGGTACTAACCCGCGTCATTTCTTTTTTTCTTATATTAACGGCTTTTATTAAATTTTAATATTTTAACCTTCATAATTAATCGAATTTTATAGTTCTTTATCGTACTTGTAAAAGTATCCAAATTTTAAATTTATATCTTACTACGGTCGATTTCAAGTCATAGATTATATATATATATATTTCTAGACGTTGTCAAGTCTTCAGGCGGGGAGGTGTTTTGAAATACCTTTATTAACCCTTAGACTTAACCACAATTACTTTACATATCAGTCCCTGTGGTCACAATTCATATTCGCTACCAATTGCTTTAATCCTAATTACTTCATATTTTAAGGGTATTCTTACCTAGCATACGCCTCTTACTCCAGTACATCTTGTATTTAGGATCAAACATATCTTAAAGAGTATCTCCTTCGTATATCAATTATAACGAAACTCTGTCCTTATTCATTTCGTGAGTACCATCATTTGTTCCCTTAATTTCAACCGTTGCACCCCTTTTTATTACTTATCAAAACTTATAGTATACTTTTCAGGGGTAAAACAACACTATCTTAGGATAGAAATCCGAACAGCATAGCTTGCAGCCGACCACTTTATTCTCAAATATTACTTTAAATTATTCATAGTCCATTGAATAAAATTGGCTGACTTATACATCTTCCCCCGTTTTTAACTTAAAATCTCTTCATAACTATTTCGTTAGTTAACCTTCCTCTATTAGGGTACTCATTTATCAGCATTGTGCCCAATAGTGTAGGCATTCATGTCTTTTACTCACTTACATGCGAATGAAGGCGGTATGAATAAATGTGTGGCACTAGGATCAATTAACACAATTACTTCTTTATTCATAAGCAGTGTGGTATCTTTCACCACATCCTGTGAAACATCAGTAGTATCTTGGTCCAAGACATACACTCGCCTTCGTCCAACAGCCTACTTTCCTTTTCTCTTCGGCTGTGGCCTCCCTTTTCGATGCAGCTATCTCAACAGGGTTTTCTCTATCTGTTTACCTTTCTGTGGGCAATCTCGCCCAACTCTGAGCAATCATAATAAATGGTCCGTCTTACCACACTTAACGGCCATTTTCATCAATAATATGTAGGTGCAGGTCTTACTTTCGTGGTATTTACCACACATTCTACAGTGATCCGTAACAGATTGGGGTTCTCCAATCACAATACCCCTAAAAAATGCTACAATCGGATAATTGTGGCCTTACCAATCATCTTAGCCCATAACTCATCAAATCAAATCTTTTATCAATTACCCCTTTTTCTCTTCTACCATCTATATCATTCTCGATTCTCTTTCTGTCTCTATTTCGGCCCTTACTACCTTTCCCAATCTCAGAGGCGTGCAACTCACAATCTTATTCACACCACTGTAGTTTACGCACTGCCTCGACATAGGTAATATCTCATGAGCCAATCGGACTCTAATCGACAATCTGAGCCCTTCCATGAACTTTTAGACATCTCGACTGTCACTGTCCATAGTGTCGAGGTAATATCTGCCCAAGAATATCATCGAGTTTCATACTCATAATTCATACTCGTCCATAAATCAATTCCTCTGGGTCAGAGTAAGGAATTTTATTTATAATTTCCTTTAAGAAGTGTCCGGGATATTCTGTCACCGGAATACATCTAAAATATTACGCATGTCAGCTCTGGATGTCTAACTCTTAAGTTGGGTCGAGCAGACTTCCATCAATGCTCCGTCTCGCCCTCAAATCCCTTGCATACTCTGAGTAATTAGCTCCCAAAATATTCTCCACACTCTGCTCCAACCTCGCGAAGCGTGTCTCAATACTGTCCGATCTCTCTGTTGGACTCTGTGAGGCATGCTAAATATAAACCTCCATTTCAATCTCATCCTGATTCTCATAGGTCAACTCAGCACGATTAGCAGGTTCAGGTTTACCTCTACGACCTCTGCCTCGTGCTCTACCTTCTCTATCGCTACTAATATTAGGTATTCCTGCATTCTCAACCATTTCTTAGTTAAAACCTATCTCAATATACACTATTGTATCTAACCAAGCACAATAACACGGGGATGTAATTTCCTAATTACTGACACTGACACATGTCAGACCAATTTCTGCTCTGATACCACCTTTATTTGTCACGAACCAAAACTATCAAAAATCAGAGTAAATTTTTCGCATTTTGTTATTTTCTTTCACGCTTACCTATCCTCTGATCGTGACCACACTCCACTAACAAATTGGGCTGTGCGTCAATGCCAGTCCCACCATTCATTTACCATATAACTTAATTCTTTCTCAGTCATTTATAAGTGTTTACAATATTTATACATCCCCTAAAGTCACTTACAAACATGTTACTGTGCTATGCTTATTTAGATACATTATGAACAAGTGTATATACCTTAAATGATGGGCAGCAGCGGATATCCGGAATGCAGTACTCAGTCGCCTTAACATCTACTCGAGATTATCTGTGTGAGAAAATGAAAGGGGTGAGCACATCAAGCTCAGTAAGGCAATCCTACGAACAAGTAGGCAACCATACTACCTACATGAATGTGGTGCCATGTATAAACCACCCTTTTCTCCACATATTTTAAAACTGATGCTATGATTCATGATGTCATGTAAAACACGATCGCATGAAAAATTCAACATGCAACTCTTTTTAAATTATTTCTTTCTCATTTAAAAATTTCACAATAAAGTCAGGACTCAACCCCTCTTTCGGGTGGTCCTGACTCACACAAAACCATGAAAATCAGTTTACATCACACATGGGTTTAGAAAGCATGGAAATAATCATCATGGACATTTAGTTTAAAACCCAGTTTCAATCATCGTCAAGATCATCAACATGCGAGACTAGGCAACATCTGTATATCGGTAATAACCAGGACTACGACCGTGTGTCCTCGTGAGCCCCTCTGCTACACGGATCCTAGTGTGCGGGGTCTCACCCTGATCAGGAACCGTCCGGGAGGTGGGTCAATCCAACCCGTCAGTCTTATCTGATCCCACGCATCCGAAGATGTCGTATCCGAAGATACCCCATATCCGAAGATACCGTATCCGAAGATACCCCGTATCCAACGATACCACACAGTACATCGTACTCCATGCTACTTGCACGGTACATCGTACTCCGTGGACCCATATATCATATCTCTATACTCATGCCATGTCTCAAAATGCACGTGCGAGCCTATTTAATCGATGACACACAGTCTACCCGATGCTTCAAGTACGGATCATCGCATGTTCTCATAAAAATCAGTGGGGGGTGCGAGCGATGCTCCAGCACTCTCGTCAATTCAAGTGAAACTAGTGCGAGCTAGCTCTAGCACTCTCATCAAATCATGTGGAAAATCCGGTGCGAGTTAGACTCTAGCACCCTGTCACAAAAATCATGTAAAATTTGGTGCGAGTTAGACTCCAGCACCGTGTCACGAAAATCATATAAAACCTGGTGCGAGTTAAACTCTAGCACCGTATCACGAAAATCATGTAAAATCAGGTGCGAGTTAGACTCCAGCACCAATGCATGTAAAACTCTAGTGCGAGCTCTCGCTCCAGCACTAATGCATGCATCACACAACTCAAAATATCGTGCGAGCTGAGCTCTAGCACGTCACATGTCAATAAAAACACGTAGGCGGCTTTGTTTCCTCAAAACAGTTTTCAAAACAATCTCATCGTTGAAACTATGAAATGCTGTGCATTTTTCTTTCAAGGTTAGCCAGCCTACTCATGCATGCATCAAAACACCTCCAGAATGAGCAGGAACCTCTTGTTCTTGCTCCTCCCAATTTTTCCTAAAATTATAAATTTTACCCTTAACAAGGGTATTTTGGTAATTTGCCCTTTCAGGGCACTAAAATTATTAATTTACTTCTAGACCCCTCAGATAATTTAAAAGACTGCATATGACTTTGAAATTTTGTAAAGTTACCTCTAGCAGTCCGTAGAATTCCCTTACCTTATTTTTCTGTAGAGTCTGACCTTTCCTTTTCCACTGCTGTCTCGTCATGCAGTCCGATCTGCTCCCAATTCAATATCCGAAACTGCGTATAAATATTCCTCAGGTCAAATATGATACGATTTAATTGTATTTCCTATTTTCTGGGCTTAATTTAAATCATTGGGCCCATTTACCCCTATTGGGCCCGATTGCACCTTAATGGGCCTTAATCGGCCTTAAGCCCGTTTTTCACTTAATTTTCACATTATTGAGGCCTATTGGGCTCATTGGGCCCACCAACAATTTCTTGGGCCTCGTTCTAATTCTCGAATAGCTAAATTTATTATTTACGACAATTTATCTAAATTTCCATAATTTAATTTATTTTATGCGATAATTAAATCCGAAGCATGCATAACGATGTAAATTATCGTAAATAAGGGTTACTTACCCGAGATTCCATTCTAGTATGCAAATCGAGGCTATCTCGAGCTCTTGTTTGACGTCGATTGTCGAGCTACACAATTTCATAAATTTTTGGGTAAATTTCCAGTCGAAAATTAATTAAATAAAATATTCCAAAATTCAAATTGATCAATTTCGACAGCTACTGACTTACTCGTAGCTCGATTACATCACCGAGATTTTTCCCCAATTTTTCTCTTTTTTTCTTTTTCCCTTTTTTCTCCTTTTTCCCCTTTTTCTTGGCTGAACCGGTTCGGTCCGGTTCAGACCCGGTTCGGTTCAGTTCAGACCCAGTTCGGATCGCCGGTTCACTCAGGTTCGGTCGGTTCACGGCCTTGTCGGTCGGTTCTCCACCGACTTTCGCCGTCAGTGGCTCCGCTGGGTCGTCCGCATCTAAGATCTGAGGTTGGCTTCGGTCTAGGTCACCGGAAAGTGGCTGGTCCGGCTGTTCTCTCTCGACCGTTGGTACCCATTTCCTCTTTCCGTCGTTTTCGGTGTTTGCGGGCAGTTTCGCCGGTCGTGGCCGCCACCAATCATGTCGTCTGGGTCTCGGGGACGTTCGGCTGTGGTCGGTCGGTGCCGAATCGTCGTCGATCATCGGGAATCGCTTTCTCTTCTCTCGGTTTCGTTTTCTCTCTGTTTCGCCACCTATCGCCGTCGTTCGTGCCTTCGTTAGGCCGGTGGTGGCTCGGCGCCTTCCCCTTCGCTGATCTCTCCCCTGGGCAGTCGTCGGTGGCCGTCCGTCTTCCTCGGTTCCTTCTTGTGTTTTTCATTTTGGCAGAATCGCGATTTCGCGATTCTACGTTTCGTTTTTCGCTTTTTTTTTTAAACTTAATTAATTAAATTTAATTTATTATTTAATTTTATTAATATTTTAATCAATAAAATAAATTAAAATGTCTAAAATATCTACCAAAAATTATTATTTTATTCTAAATTAATTAATTAAATTTTATTTAATTTATTTATTATATTTTAACCCTTTTTCGGGTATAATTTCTTCGTATTTTCGGGATATTGTCCCGAATGACTTTTCGACATATTTTTTGATTATTTTCGGCATTATTTTTCGAATTAAAAAAATTTTGATTAATCCCGATTAATTCCAATAAATTGATATCTTGATCAATTTAACTTAGAATAAATTTATTTCACTTTTATTGACCAAGATTTCTCAATCCATTTTTTTTAATAAATTTTTTTATCGAAATTATACCGACTTTTGATATTTTGACCATTTTGCCCTTCAACGTGTTCGAGAATTCCATTTTAATCTTTTTGCATATTTAATTTCGTGTTTTAACTAAAATCGGGTCTTACAGCAAGTTAATAATCCACTGCCAAAAACAAACATTCTAATTCTTTCACAATATGGAGCTAAAGATCAAGTTAAAGCTCAAGTAATAGAAATTGACCATCCATCACTTTCTAGCATTAGAGCTGAAGATCAAGTTAAAGCTCCAGTGGTAGAAACTGAGCATCCAACATCTTCAGAACATGGAGCTAAAGATCAATAAGAAATACCTCTTCAGAATAACAAATAGAAATACAAGATAATTAACTGGTTGATGTTTAGATGTAGGGGCAATTTCATGTAATCTTTGAAGAATTTGTAATTTTATTTTTAAAATTCTATGTAATAGAACATTTGATAGAATCATGCATTTGTATCAAATTACATGATATTGCTACATTTATAATGATTTTCTAAGTAATCGATTTAGAATTTGTACCAAATGTATGGTTTAATTCTGAATGTTGGATAGTCAATGACTCTATTTTAGGGTTTATGAATATTAAAGTAATTAGATTTAATTCTTCTGATAGTTGACTCTCCTTATATAAATTTAGAATAGAAACTTAAAAGGCTACCTCATTTCAATGTGTAATCGACTACTTTTTGTATACGTAATCGACTACAAAGCAAATCAGGAGCTTAACTTATAATGATATTTGACTACCATATACTGGATAGTCGATTTTCTTTCAAACCAGTAACTTAAGGTTTACAGTCGTTTAAATGATAGTATTCGAATACCATTATACTAATAGTCGACTCCTTGTGCATAATTTCACGATAGATATTAAACCGATACAAATATTCGACTACAAAATTTGAGAAAATTGAATTATCTTAACAACGGCAACCTCATTCTAATGGGTAATCGACTATTTTATGTATACAATAATCGACTACAATGGGTAATCGACTACTTTCTGTATGCAAAATCAAATACCTATCAAAATAGGAACTTAACTTACAATCTGCATATAAACTTATCCTATTCACGATAATCAACTTCTTGAGTAACACCAGGAACTTAAATTCAATGGTAATAGATTATATGGATATGATAATCGAATAGATATCAAAGCATAAACTTAAGATACATGGTTATTCGATTATCCTACGTAAGAAAATCAAATTACCTACACATGATTCATTGGCTAGTTGATTATTTTGGATTCAATAACCGAATAACTATCACAACATAAACATAAGTTCAATTATGGGAACCTTATTTTTATGTGTAATTAATTCACCACAATATGAGAATCGAATATCTATCAAAATAGGAACTTCATCTCAGATGGAAATCAATTAACGTTGTTGAGGAAATCGATTACTACAAGTTGTACAAAAAATCGATACGGCTGTACATCTGATTTTGAACGCTGTACATAAAATATATTTGTAACATATATATATATATATATATATGGGTATTTCTCACCAAAAAAAAAAATATGGGTATTTGAATACTTATAGTCTGGAATTCAAATTCCTTTGATCTATCAGTTATCAAATTCCTCGGGCACTTGGGATTATTTGTGTTAAAGTAAGTTGGTAGCTCCTATCTAAATGTGAGATTACTAATAATCAAGTTGAAAACTTATATATATTATTTACACCATATTACAAAATAGACTGTCATTTAAATTACACATTTCATTTATAATGAATAAAAATTATATAATACAACAACTAAACCATGAAACCTATGTGTATCATAACCCTAGCTTCTCCAAAATTGAAGTCTTCATTGCATTGTAGTTATCTACTAGTAGAGTTGCAACAAGTTGGAGACGATATTGATTTGCTTATGCCTGCAAGTAATGAACATGTACATGATGTAAAGCTAAACCCAAATGTGACCAATGGCATAACTTTCAACCATAAACTATGTATCCATAGTGTAGACTCACCCGGATGAAGCGGTGGATGGATGTTTTCATTGTATACTTGCAAATGTTAGAGAAACAAGATGCCAAAAGCATTAGTACTGAGTGTTCCAAAACAAGGATACTTGCTGTCAGTCTAAACCATAAACCACAAAAAAAAAATTGATCAGTTATAATTGAATACGAGAAAATAGAAAAGCCCTCACTCATGATCATATTGCCAGTCAAATTGCAGGCACACGAACTTGTAAGTGACAATCTCCATTACAGTCAGATGATTCCACTTGCTAAAAATTGTGGGAAGTATTCTTTGCTGCTTATACCAACAAATGTATTGAATGGTGGCCTCTAAGCTTATTGTAACTATAAACCCGTCATAAATTTATTACATGTTATGGTAAAGAGAATTACCATTTTGGCAAAAAAATCGATAAGCGAGGCTCTCAATGGTGACTTCTAAGAGTCAAGAATTTCTAACTGTTGGGTTATTGTGTTCACGCAATAGAACACCTAATGTGTTAGACCCTAACTACTTGACCAGGCGCCCAGCTCGTAAGGGATCGATTAGGGGTACTGTGACGAGTGCGGAGCGCGGGAAAGCTTTTCACGGGGCGCGTACCAAAACAGGCAAGACAGGCACTTGGCTTGGGCGGATTGCTAAGCATGAAACGGAGACGCTAACGAACAATGATTGTAGTTTGCGGGTGGCGAGCTAACTTGCCTACACTTTAAAAATGTGAACCAAGTGGTTGACAACGGCCATAGCAAAGATCGTGCAGTCGTGGGAGATGGACGCAAGAGCTAAGGCGAATCCTTGAAAATCGGGATAAGGATGAATGCGGGTCATAAGCTGAGATAAGTGGAGAAGTCTTTGCAGACCGAATCACTGGAGATTATCACGGATATAAACTCTGAAGAGCAATGAGGTGGCGATCATCCGGAGAGTCCTTAGTTTAATGGGAATTAATCTTATAGAGTTTCTGTTGTAATCAAACTCAGATGCCTACGTGAGGGGGATGTCCTCACTTGCCTATATAAACCCCAGGAGAGGGGGTAGAATGTATTCATTCATCATTCATTGAGAGAATCATTTAGGGAGAAAGAGAGTGATAGCTAAGAGCAGTCTTCTTGGCTAAATATTGTATTCCTTTTTATTGTGGATTAATAGAAAGGCTCTTTTCTCTAAAGCTTGAGTGTTCTTTGCTTTATTGGTATACTTTATCGAGTCATCTTTCTGCTCGAGTGTTATATCGCTGCATATTAACCCAGATTAGGGTTAGTGTGGAGTTTGGCTGTACTAAGTTGCGGGGAACTTAGGCCATCACTAGGAAAAGTTCTATAGGAGAGAATGACCCTGTGAAAATTTGGTATCAGAGCTGAGTTTTGGATCATGGCACATGAGTTGGCTGACAGAGTTGTTGTACTTGAAGCAATGGTGGGCATACCGCAAGAGGAGGCGGGTACAATGACTGAGCAGATTCAGGCCATGGCAGGCAGTGTCCAGGAGCTGTCATAGCTGGCATTCGACATGCAGAAGGAGCATGTTAATCACTACACCAACATCATGCAGCATGTTCGCGATCTATCAGATAAATTTGAGGTGCAGTTAAATTCCCTAAACGCTGATGTGTTACTGCTGAAAAGCACAATGACTGCTACAGACCATGGAGAGGCGTCTAGTAGTAGTAGGGGGTGATAGTAGCAATCTTCAGAAGAAGATCAAGGTGCCTGAACCTAAGGAGTTCGCAATGCGAAGGAGCTTGAGAATTTTTTGTGGGACATGGAGCAGTACTTTAAAGCTGCCCGAATACCGGAGCAGGACCAAGTTATAATCACTAGCATGTACCTCTCGGGTGATGCTAAGCTATGGTGGCGAAGTAGACTGGCAGATGATGATAGTGCTGGTCATCCGAGGATTGAAACATGGGGCGCACTGAAGAAGGAGTTACGGGATCGATTCCTTCCCTTGAACGCGCATGAGTCACGAGAGAGGCACTCAAGAAATTGAAGCACACGGGTTCTGTGCGAGATTATGTCAAGGAGTTTAGCTCTTTGATGTTTGACGTCAAAAATATGTCAGAGGAGGATAAGTTATTCAACTTTTTCTCAGGACTTTAGCCATGAGCTCAGGCTGAGTTACGTAGGTAGAACATGAAGGACCTGCCACAGGTAATTGCGGTTGCAGACAGTTTGGCGGATTACAAACTGGGTTCTTCTTTGAACATTGGGGAAAGGAAGAAGAACCATCCTGATGGAAATAGGGGAAAAGGCAAGAAGGACTGGAAGAAGCACTAGAGAAACAAGGAGAAGGTTGAGTCTTTTAGGCCGAGGGGACCGGATCCACCCCAAAGCAAAGAAAATTAGAGTTGTTTCTTGTGTAATGGGAATCACAAAGCCTGATATTATCCTAGACGGACCAAGTTGGCAGCCCTCATGAGTAAGAAGGATCCGGATGATGAATGTCCAAGAGTTACCCCGATGCAGTTGCTCAATACTATTCAGACCGAGTAACAAGCTCCTCATAAGAGACTAATGTATGTTAAAGCTGAGGTGAATGGGAGACCGATTCGAGCGATGCTTGATATAGGAGTGACCAACAACTTCGTTTCATTGAACGCGATTGAGCATCTTGGCCTGAAAGTCATGAGGAGTAAAAATCAGATGAAAGCAGTCAATTCTAAGGCCCAAGGTATCCAGGGAACGGCTATCGCATTAGTGAAGATAGGAACTTGGCAACAAGATTGTAAGTTCTTGGCTTTGCTTATAGATGATTTTGATGTGATCATGGGCATTGAATTCTTTGCGCAAGTGAAGGCATTTGCTATTCCACACTTGGGTGGATTGATGATATCTGACGAGATGTGTCCAAACTTTATCCTTGCGGAGAGAGGACAAGGTGCTGGGAAGCTGTTGTTGCAGTCAGCTTCATAAGTAAACACCGGGTTGAAAAAGGGGGAGACAACCATACTTGCTGCCCTGGTTGAGGTGAAACCAGACATGGTTGTCGAGGTACCGGATGAAGTAGCGGCGGTGTTAAACGATTACAAGGATGTAATGCCCCCAGAATTACCCAAGGCGTTACCACCTAAACGCGTCATTGATCATAAGATCGAGTTGGAACTGAGAACTAGACCACCTGCATAGCACCTTACAGGATAAGTCCTTTGGAGCTAGCCGAGTTAAGGAAACAACTTGGTGAGTTATTGGATGTGGGAAACATCCAACCATCGAAGGCACCATATAGAGCCCCAGTGTTGTTCCAGAGGAAGCAGGATGGCACACTGAGAATGTGTGTGGATTACCGAGCCCTGAACAAGGTAACGGTCAAGAATAAGTATCCAGTTCCAAATGTTGATAATCTGTTCGACCGGTTGTCGAAGATGGCATATTGTACCAAGTTGGACTTGAGATCAGGATATTAGCAAGTAAGGATTACCGAGGGAGATGAAGCTAAGACGGCTTGTGTGACAAGGTACGACTCATTTGAATTTTTAGTTATGCCTTTCAGTGTAACTAATGCACCTGCAACATTTTGCAACTTGATGAATGATGTGCTTTATGAGTACCTGGATCACTTTGTGGTGGTATACCTAGACAATATTATGGTGTATAGCCAGATGTTTGTAGAACATGTGGAGCACCTCAGGGTGGTGTTTGAGACCTTGAGAAAGCACTCTCTCTATGTGAAGAAGGAGAAGTGTGAGTTTTGCCAGCAGGAGATTATGTTCCTAGGTCACAAAGTTAGCAGTGACAGAATATAGATGGATGAGAGGAAGATCCAAGCCATTGTTGAATGGCAAGCCCCTGCAAAGGTCCCGGAGTTATGGTCTTTCTTAGGACTGACCAACTATTACAGACGATTTATCAAGGGGTACAACAACATGGTGAGTCCTTTGACAGATCTTTTGAAGAAGGACAAGAAGTGGGTATGGTCTGATGAATGTGAGCGGGCTTTTTAAGAAATCAAGGAGGCAGTGACATCCAAGCCAGTATTGAGACTGCCAGATTTCAAGCTACCATTTGAAGTTCACACGGATGCCTCAGACTGAGCCATTGGAGGGGTGTTGGTCCAAGAAGGACACCCCATTGCTTATGAAAGTCGCAAGCTGAAGGATACGAAAATGCGATATTCAGTTCATGAGAAGGAGATGACTGCGGTTGTGCATTGTTTGGGAGTGTGGAAGCACTATTTGTTGGGAACAAAATTTGTGGTGGTGACAGACAACATGGCTAACACTTATTTCAAGACACAGAAGAAGCTGAGCCTGAAGCAAGCACGATAGCAAGAATTCCTTACAGAGTTCGATTTCACCTGTGTACATAGACCAGGAAGGGAGAACCAGGTGGTGGACGCGCTGAGTCGTAAGATAATCCAGTCTTATGTTGCTTCATTATCTGCTATTGAGACTAACCTGATTGACAGGATAAGGCAGCAGGCATCAGCGGATAAAACTTTTGAACAACTCAAGGAGAACGTTAAGTTGGGCAAAGTTCGTAGGTATTGGCTTGGGGGGATTTACTATATGCCAAAGGCAATCGACTCTATGTTCCATTTGGCAGGGGATTAAGAAAAGAGTTGCTGAAAGAAACCCACGACCCTTAGTTGGCAGGACATCCTGGAGTGAAGAGGATGTTGGCATTATTGTTAAGGACATATTTCTGGCCGAAGATAGACGAAGACATCGAACTATATGTCCGTACATGCCACATATGCCAGATTGATAAGACTGAGAGGAAGAAGCAAGTGGGTTTGCTTTAACCACTGCCTATCCTTGAGAGGATATGGGAATCAGTTTATATGGATTTCATTACAGAATTTTCAGAGATAAACAAGATGAAATCTATAATGGTGGTGGTAGATCCTTTTTCTAAGTATGTTGTGTTCATAGCAGCCCCACATGCATGTACCGCACATGAAGCTGCAGAGTTATTCTTGAATCATGTGGTGAAGATCTTTGGATTGCCCAAGGATATAGTGAGCGATCAGGATACTCGGTTTACTGGGAGATTCTGGATGTACTTGTTCAAGTTGATAGGTTTAGAATTAAAGTTTTCAACGGCTAATCATCAGCAGACAGATGGCCAGACAGAGCGAATTAATGCATTGTTGGAAGAATACTTGAGGCACTATGTGACCGCGAGCCAAAAGAATTAGGTGAGTTTGCTCGATTCCACACAGTTTTGCTATAATATGCATAGATCATCTTCCACGGGTATGAGTCCAGCGAAATTAGTATTTGGACATCAACCTACTACACCTTTGGAGATAGCAAAGACTAAGTCCCAAGGGGAATGCCCAGCGGCATATAGATTTGTGTGAGACCATCAGGAGTTGATGGAACAGGCTAGGGAGAGCTTGGAAAAGGCACAAAGGAGGATGGTGAAATATACAGATCAACATAGACGGGTACTAGAATTTAAGGTGGGTGACAAGGTGTTACTCAAACTGACGCCTCAGATATGGAGAAAAGTCATAGATAAGCGGTATCACAAAGGTCTAGTACAAAAATACGATGACCTTTTTGAAGTTATAAAGTAGGTAGGTACGGTGGCTTATCAGCTGAAACTGCTAGAGAGGATAAAGTTACATCCTACTTTTCACGTGAGCTTTTTGAAGCCTTACCACGAAGATGTTGATCCGGAGAGACAACAGGTAAGGAAAGCTCCACCTACTGTGAGAAGTCATTTTGAGAAGAAAGTGGTAAAGATACTCGACCACAAGGATGAGGGAACTAGTAGGAAGAATCGAAGAACCTACTACTTGGTGCAGTGGGAAGGTGAAGATGAGGCAGACGCTACTTGGGGGAAAGACACTTCTTTATAGCAATTCGAGGATGAGATCAATGCGTATTTGGAGCTCATTCCGATGAGGGCATCGGCTTCCTCCGACTGGGGGAGGGTTTGTTAGACCCTAACTACTTGACCAGGCGCCCAGCTCGCAAGGGATCGACTGGGGGCGCTGTGACGAGTGCGGAGCGTGGGAAAGCTTGCACGGGGCACGCACCAAAACAGGTAAGACATGCACTTGGCTTGGGCGGATTGCCAAGCATGAAACAGAGACACTAACAGACGATGATCGTAGTTTACGAGTGGCGAGCTAACTTGCCGATACTTTAGAAACGTGAACCAAGTGGTTGACAACGGCCATAGCAAAGATCGTGTAGTCGTGGGAGACGGGCGCGAGAGCTAAGGCGAATCCTTAAAAATCAGGATAAGGATAAATGCGGGTCATAAGCCGAGATAAGCAGAGAAGTCTTTGCAGACCGAATAACTGGAGATTATCACAGATATAAACTCTGAAGAGCATTGAGGTGGCGATCATCCGGAGAGTCCTTAGTTTAATGGGAATTAATCTTATAGAGTTTCTGTTGTAATCAAACTCAGTTGCCTACGTGAAGGGGATGTCCTCACTTGCCTATATAAACCCCAGGGGAGGGGGTAGAATGTATTCATTCATCATTCATTGAGAGAATCATTCAAGGAGAAAGAGAGTGATAGCTAAGAGCGGTCTTCTTGTCTAAATATTGTATTCCTTTTTATTACGGATTAATAGAAAGGATCTTTTCTCTAAAGCTTGAGTGTTCTTTGCTTTATTGGTATACTTTGTCGAGTCATCTTTCTGCTCGAGTATTATATCGCTGCATATTAACCCGGATTTGGGTTAGTGTGGAGATTGGCTGTACTAAGTTGCGGGGAACTTAGGCCATCACTGGGAAAAGTTCTATAGGAGAGAACGACCCTGTGACACAATGGCTGTTCGCATACATTGGAAGGAAAATCTACCCATACAAGGAAAACTTGTAGTAGGTTACATCAATTGCAGAAACAAATGCTAAAGGTTTCAGATCACAAATTACGTACCAAAGATGCTTTCTTCACATCGATTAAATGCAGTTTATCATGTATGTGTTTTGTGAAATGGTTGAGAAGCCTATCCATCTGCCTTACTAGCTGGGATTTGGTATAATGCTATTAACCACTGTAACAAGAATAGAAATGGGTTAAACTTATATAAACCTGATGTCTAATACATGAATAGTCATTTACCAAAAAGGTGGTTGTAAAAAAATGAACAAACTTTGTTCGACCCCCTCGATACTGGCTCTTTTGCCAAGTTATATACTCTTACATACATATCTACTATCTGCACATAAAATCAACACATACTTATAAAATGCTACATGTACAAGCATTTGAACACATATGTTGAATAATCAAGTTCCATTTATCAAACTAGATATCCACTGAGTGCCTGATAAGGATCAGAAATCTACGCGCATGCTTCCCCATCCCAACATGTCACAACATGTTTCACTACATGTATAAAAAATGGTAAAAGATCAATTCTAAACCCAAAACCATTTACCAATGTAAATAAATGTCAAATATCGCTTACTTATCGGAAAGGCTATCATCTCAAGCATAGTCCACCTAATATTTCTTTGAATTCGTTAGAGTTTTAGTTTGCCACTTGACCAAATATATGGAGATCGCAGAATATGAGAAGCCTTTATAGGTCGACGTGCCTTCAGAGACTCATAGAACTCAACCTACCTCAGTTGCTCCTCTGTGTTTTCCAAGAACACCATATCCTCCTTGGATTGCTCCTCTTGTGAGTCCTTGATCAATTGCAGGGGCACTTTTATATCAATTCTATTATCTTTCTCATGTCCTTGGATAATTATGGGTTTTACAATGAAGATTTTTGGTAGATCTGTTTCTTCTATGGCTAACATTGCTGCTAATGTAGTCACCGGGGATGGGGACATTAATATCGGGCATGAAGATAATGAACCCTTTGCTGGAGAAACTACATCATAGATGCCAGGGCTTTAATGGGATGCTTTGCATTGAGATTCGTTGCTAAGCTATTCAACATAAGGACATCATCCCTATTTTCTTTCAGTAATTCTGTGATCTTAGCATTACGTTGATCAAATCCTATTCAAAATAGCCTACAAGAAAGAGAGACAAATTCCATTGAAGTGACAACTATAAAATAATCATACAGAGCAACTCAACTATGAATTAATGTATCTTCCTCCTAGTATCTAAATCGGATGTATTCTATTCTGCTGGAATTAACTCAGACGTGCGGGAGTCAACATCGAGTGTAGACTACATAAAATTATAATGTAAAACCATTTATCTTTGTAATTCATCTCGATCTAAACTGAAAAACTTATATTTTAATAAACAAAACATAGAACGCTTTCCTCTCATACAATCTCATTTGCAATAACTCGAAACTGTTGGAGAGGAAAGCATTTTATGTTTTGTTTATTAAAATATACATTTTTTTAGTGTTAGGTCAAGATGAATTACATGGATAAATGGTCTTACATTATTGATTTATGTAGTTTGCTCTCGATGTTGAGTCCCCCACATTTGAATCAATTTAGTCGGAATAGAATACATCCTATTTAGAGGCTAGGAGGATTATATTCATAGTTGAGTTGCTCAGTATGATTATTAAATAGTTGTCACTTCAATGGAATTTGTGTGTCTCTCTTTCTTGTAGGCTATTTTGAATAGGATTTATCAACACAATGCTAAGATCGTGGAGTTATTGAAAGAAAATAAGGATAACATCCTTGTGTTTAATACCATAGCAACGAATCTCGATGCAAGGAATCCCTATCAAAGCCTTAGTGTCTATGATGTAGTTTCCCCAGCAAAGGGTGCATTATCTCCTTGCCCAATATCAATGTCCCCATCCCCAATTACTACATTAGCAGTAATGTCAGCCGTAGAAGATGCTGATTTGCCAAAAATCTTCATTGGGGAACCCTTATGTAAGAACCAAAATTTGGGGTCAATTTGATAAGAAATTAACATTGTAAGTATGAATTTATGTAATTTTGATCAATAAAGAAGAAATCATTGAATTCCATACCCAATTGATCAAGATATGAATATATTGCGATTACCCAAAAATTTTCCACATCGGGTATTTATCTCGAAAATATGAGAAAAATATATTTCGGGATAATAAAATAAAATAAAATAAATGAAAATGGGATATTTTTGTGGAAAATAAAGATATTTTGGGTATATAATATACTATATTATATTTTAAAATAATAAATATATTATATAAAAGAAAAAAAATAAAAAAAATAAAATTGGATCGCGCGAACAGGTCGCGTGACCCAAACAGAAATAGGGATCGGACGAACCGATTACCTAGTTCTCGACGAACGGCGGCAACACACAGGGGAGAGAAGATCGGCGAAGCAAGGCCAACACCGAGGGAGCCTCCACCAGCAATCACGCCCGCCCCTATTGTCGAAAAGGGTGTAAACGTCGAGGGAGAAACCGAAAGAGGGAAAAGAGGATTCGTCGGCATCGGCGCTGATTTAGCTAGAACCACCGCTAATCGAGCATTCCCCAGGTGAAGACAGATCAATTGGTGGTTAAATCGGCCAGTGAAACGGTCGGTAGTGCCGTCAACGGTGGAAGAGAGAAACCGACAGTGACATCGAAAAGGGAAAGGGTCGAACTGATCACCTTTCAGCCAGCTTGGACTTGGCTTGTAAGACCTGAATTTAATTTAAAATACGGAAATTAAATAAGAAAATATGGGGGATGTATGAAGGAAAGTCAGGTTAAATTGATTCCGAAACAAGAGCAGGGGTAAAATGGTAAAAATACCAAAACTCGGTATTAGGACAATAAGGAAATTTTAATTAAAAAATTTCGGATGTAAGAGATCTTGATCGACAATAAGGAAATTATAAATTTTGGGTCAATTGATCAAGATTCGGAAATTTTAAAAATACCGAAAAAAATTACCGGAACGATATCTCAAAAAACGCGAAGAAATAATATCGAAATTTAGAGAAAAATATAATTAATAAATTAAATTTAAATTAAATAAATTAAAGTAGAATAAAAATAATATAAGGTAGATATTTTGAGATTTTATGGAGTATTTTATTGAATAGTAAAATAATTAAAATAATTAATAATAATAATAAAAAAAAGGAAACTGAAACAAAAAAAAAGAGAGGAGAGAGAGAAACTCGGGAAAAACCCGAGAAACCAAAACCGAAACAGTGACCCGCGACCTTCACCGCCGATTCTCGCACACCGGCGACCGACGAGCTTCGACGAAGCTACCAGGAGGAAGAGGGGAGTCCGGCGAGCACGTGGGTACCGGTATCACGCCGCCAGGTGGCCGGAGTAGGCCGATCGGAGCCGAGGAAGACCGTCGGAAAAACAAGCTGATTCCCGACGAACCGCCGCGTCTGGGTTGAAACGGAGGGCACCGACAAACTCAGGGGAAGAAGCCGGTTCTTTTGAGACCGGTCTCGACCGGTGAGACCGCCGGAAACTTCGGCGACGGCAAAAGGCTATAAACGGTGTCGTTTGGCTGGAAGGAAAGGGAAGGAAAGGGAAGGAAAAGGAAGGAAAAAGGGAAAAGAAAAGAAAGGAAAAGGAAGGAAAAGGAAGGAAAAAGGGGAAAAAAAGGAAAGAAATTTACCGGGGACGACTCGAGGTTCGGGTAAGTTGACCGAGGGTCGAAATTGACCTACAGGTAAATTCCGAAAATTTAATTTAATATTATTTTAATGGAAAATAATCTGAATTTACCCAATTATGCAGCTTCACGACGGAGATCGAACGAGAGCCGATTGAGCTCTGATTCTCGTACCCCGCATCGTATCGGGTAAGTACAATTTAATTTCGGCAATTAGAGTTCTCTAAATACCGAGTTTTAATTATTTTACGGAATTATGGATTAATTTCGCGTAGGAAGGAGTATTATTCGGAATTGCAATATAATTGCCGTAAGTGGTATACGGGCTATCCAATGAAATTGGAATGAAGCCCGATAATTATTAGAAAGCTGTATAAGCTCGGTATACCCGAAGAAGGGAATTAATGAATATAAAAAGGGCTAAAATGGGCCGAGGCCCAATAAGGTAGATAAGGCCCAATAGCTTCAAGTTGATCAGTAAATGCAATATACTGATCGGGATAATTGAATTAACCTCGATTATGTGGTTATATGCAGTTACGTACATTGGTTGGGGCGCACTTGGGCTAGAGGTTCGGTATCATCGAGACAAGAGTAGTCTGCGCGCGATTCCAGGTAAGGGAATTATACGGACTGCTAGAGGTAAACTCTACGAAATTTTAAATTCATATGCAGTCCTTAAAAATGTTCTGGAGGGTCTAGAGGTCGAAGAATAATTTTAATGCCCCGTATGGGCAAAATTACTGAAATACCCTTGTTAAGGGTAAATGTTTCCAACTTTAGGAAAAATTGGGAGGAGCAAGAACAAGAGGTTCTTGCTCATTCTGGAGGTGTTTTGATGCATGCATTAGTAGGCCGGCTAACCTTGAAAGCAAATGCATAGCATTGCATACTTTCAACGTGAAATTGTTTTGAAAACTGTTTTGAGGAAAACAGAGCCGCCTATGTGTTTTATTGACATATGACGTGCTAGAGCTCAGCTCGCACGATATTTTCGATTTGTGTGATGCACGCATTAGTGCTGGAGCGAGAGCTCGCACTAGAGTTTTACATGCATGGTGCTAGAGTCTAACTCGCACCAGATTTTACATGATTTTCGTGACAGGGTGCTAGAGTCTAACTCGCACCAGATTTTCACATGATTTACATACAGAGTGCTAGAGCTTAGCTCGCACTAGTTTTACTTGATTTACCGACAGTGTTAGAGCACCGCTCGCACTACTTTTCAGAGATCATACGATAAGCCGTGCTTGGAGCATCGGGTTGACTGTGTGTCACCGATTAAATAGGCTCGAACTGCGTTTTGAGACATGGCATGTTAAAATAACCTGATGAGCTCGAACGAGGGATAAGGGTTAGAGAAACAACCTGATGAGCCCGAACGAGGGATAAGGGTTGGAGATCCACCTGATGAGCCCGAACGAGGGATAAGGGTTGGAGGACCAGCTGATGAGCCCGAACGAGGGATAAGGCTGGGGGTCCATGGAGTACGATGTACCGTGCAAGTAGCATGGAGTACGATGTACCGTGTGGTATCTTCGGATACGGCATCTTCGGATGCAGCATCTTCGGATGCCTGGGATCGGATAAGACTGACGGGATGGATTGACCCACCTCCCGGGCGGTTCCCGATCAGGGTGAGACCTCGCACACTAGGATCCGTGTAGCTAGAGGGACTCACGAGGACACATATGGCCATAGTCCTAGTTATTTGTCGATATACAGACGTTGCCTAGTCTCGCATGTCGTCGATTTTGATGAAATCAAATTGGGTTTTAAACTAAATTTGCATGATGGTATTTCCATGCTTTTCAAACCCATGTGTGAATGTAAATCAATTTTCATGGTTTTGTGTGAGTCAGGATCACCCGCAGGAGGGGTCGAGTCCTGACTTTATTGTAAAAATTTTAATTGAGAAATAAATGATTTGTAATAATTGCATGTTGAATTTTCCATGCAAACTTGATTTACATAACATCATAATTCATATCATTTGTTTTAAAATGTGTGGAGAAAGGGTGGTTTATGCATGGCACCACGTTCATGTAGGTAGTATGGTTACCTACTTGTTCGTAGGATTGCCTTACTGAGCTTGATGTGCTCACCCCTTTCATTTTCTCCCACAGATAATCTCCAGTTGAAGTTGAGGTGACTCAGTACTGCATTCCGGATATCCGCTGCTGCCCATCAACATAAGGTATATACACTTGTACATATTGTATCTACATAAGCATAGAACAGTAACATGTCTGTAAGTAACTTTAGGGGATGTATAAATAATGTAAACAATTATAAATGACTGGAGAATAAATAAGTTAGATGGTAATGGTATGGTGGGACTGGCATTGACGCACAGCCCAATTATTAGTGGAGTGTTGGTCACGACTCGAGGACAGGTAAGAATTTAAGTAAGAAAATAATAAAATGCGAAAAATTAACTCTGATTTTTGGGTAGTTTGGGTCGTGACATGGTTAGCACCAGATTAATGCTTCGTGAGGTCTCGCCTATCTGCTGGAAGTGGAAGCCAGCGAAGAACCGATCGGTGCAGCTCCGAACGATGAGGATGGTCTGAACCGATCACTTTTTGGCCAGCTTGGACTTGGCTAGCACCAGATTAATGCTTCGCGAGGTCCCGCCTATCTGCTGGAAGTGGAAGCCAACGAAGAACCGAACCGGTTCATCCAGGAAAGAAAAAGATAAAAAAAAGAAGAAGAGGAAAAATGGAGAGAAAAATCTGGTGATGCAATTGGGCTAAAGGTAAGCCGATAAGAGGTCAATATTGATCGATTTAATTTTCGAGAAATTTATTTGAAATTTTAATTGACTGAAATTGACTCGATTTAATTATACAAACATGTAGCACGACAAATGAGAGTTAGGGTCAACCTCGATTTGCATGCTATAACAGAATCTCGGGTAAGTAAATCTCATTTACGACAATTTGTATAGTTATGTGCATTAGAAATTCATCGCATAAGTTATGGATTTATTTTTGTATAAAATGAATTATGCTTTGGAATTGGAAATTGATTGTCGTAAATAATTGTATGAGTTGTCCAAAGAGCCTAAATTGAGGCCTAATAAGTGTTGATGGGCCCAATGAGCCCAATAGGCCTTGATGAAGGGAATAGTAAGTGGAAAATGAGCTTAAGACTGATTAAGGCCCATTAAGGTGCAACCGGGCTCAATAAGAGTAAACAGGCCCAATGCTGTAAATTAAGCTCAGTAAAAGTGAAATACGAGTCAAATGTGCTGTATTTAACCCGATAAATGATTATCTACAGCTCCAGAGAACATACTGGGAGCTAAACGGATTGGGTGATCTGTAGCAATGGAAAAGGCAGAGTGATTAGAATGATTTGAGGTAAGAAAATTTTGTGAGTAATTAGAGATACCTGCACGTATTTTGAGGGTATTTACAAGGGTTTAAAAAGTCTAAGGGTTCTAGAAAAGGAATAAAATTTATAGAGACTTGATATAGGTAAATTACCAATTTACCCCTAGTAAAGGTATAATTATAGAAATTGGGAAAAGTTGTAAAAAACATGAAAAACTTGTTTTTGAGTGTTTTTACTGCTGTTTAGTAGAAAAGTAGATAGATGGGCTAATGTTTGCATGGATGATGAGAAATAACACAATCTATGATGCTGATTTTTATGTTTTGAAATCCTCTATTTTTAAAAGAGCCATCTATCAAATTATGTGAGAACAAATCATGCTAGAGCATTGCTCGCACTTGATTTTATATGTTTTCCACATAAATTAGTGCTGGAGTATGACTCGTACTAGATTTTCATGAGATGCATATTATAGTACTGGAGTGTTGCTCGTACTACGTTTTATGTGATTTATGCATGATAGAGTGCTTGAGCGTTGCTCGTTGTCACGACCCTCTTCCCGTGACTTAACTCACTACTAACAGTTGGACTGCGAATTAACATCCATATTCACATCTTATCCATTCATAATTTAAATTCATTTAATGAAAAAGAAACTGTTCTTTTATAAATATGCGAAAACGTTTACATCAGTTTCTATTATATACGTCCCATTCGTACAAAAGATAACTATACTGTGTATTAAATTACAGGAAATAAAAATTTCTCTCTTAAGTGTATACCTCTATGCTGCTGGAGAACTGGAGAACACCGTAGCAGGGACAACTACAGTAACTCACTAATGCATAATATCCGTGGAGGAGGAAATAAGAAGGTGAGCTAACACGCTCAGTAAGGAATATATGAAAGCAGGTAGATAACTTCATGTTAGCATTAGATTTTATATATGTTTAAAACCCTTTTTACTTAGTTATTTGATTTGTTCTTTGCAATATTAGGTATGTTTTATGTGTTTGATACACTTGTGCAGAAAAAAGAACAATTTGGAGAAGTTAAGGCTTTTGGAGCTGGTTCTGATGATTCCATGAAGAATTGAAGTTATAAGGTGCTGATTGTGACTTATGCTGTAGCAATAGAAGAAACTGGACAGTGCAGAGCAGATTTGAGGAATTAATACCATTTTCGCAGCATAGCAGTCTGATTAGGGAAAGACTGTTTTGCCACGTGGCCTTTCGCGTTTTAGTATTTGAAAATCTTATAAATAGTCTTTTTATCAAAATTTCAAGAGAGACTGCGGTAGAAGACTTTAAGATTAATTTAGCTCCATTGAAACTCCATCTTTTTGATCTTTTTCACCAATTTTATTCTTGGGATGTTAAATTGGATTTCTTGGATGTTTATTATGATGTCTAGGAACTAAACTACTTTTTCCTAGAATCAATGTAACAAACTTTGGGCAGATTGCAATTACTTTGTGATGTTGTTTGGATGATTTCAATTGTGTCTATTTAATCTACTTGTTCTTAATGCTCTAGTTGATTGGCCACCAATTAGATGAATTAGTATAAGAATCTGACACTCAAGAGAGGAGATTGTTTATATGCATAAGGGTAGATTAACATAGGACATTGTTGAATCGGGAGGTTGACAATTCTTATGAGCCATAGCGAAACGGATTAATATCGCTTAATGAACCCTATTATTTGATTCTGAATCGAGAGGTTAGGATTAGGTAAACTGGGTATGACTGTTTAAAACATGAGAGAGAAACATGATATAGTTTCGGCTATAAACAAATTGAAATCAAAAGAACAATTGATCAAAGGAGTTCCATGAACCCTAGTTAGGTGAAATCGGTTTCTAGGAATATTTTGCTATTGATATTTTCATTCATAATTTTTGTGATTTGTTTTAATTAATTTGTTCCGTAGTTAACAGTTAGAATAATAAATAGGATTTTAACCAACATTCATTACTTTTCTAAATAAAGCTCAAGGTTGTTGATTACAGTGATTTGCGGTAGACGTAGTTCCCTATGGGACGATACTCATATTTACTCTATACTTGAAAGCTGACCTGTGCACTTGCAGCAGTGTTCTATTTAGGATAACAAGTTTTCTAGCGCCGTTGTCGGGGAACTGTTGTCTAGTTTCTCATTGACATTGTTTCCCAATAACCTTTACTTTAATTTAGATTTATATTATTTTTATTTTTATTTTAATTTATTATCTACGAATTTTTTTTAGGTGAATGGTAAAAACTCGCAGCAATGGAAGTGCAGATATAAGAGAAGAGTTAGATCCAGAGCTTGAGAGAACCATCAGACAAATTCGCTAGAACAGATTTGAAGAGAAAGACCAAAATTTAATCATGGCAGATGATAATCAGTAGCAGTGAGCTATACGCGATTATTTTACCCCAGTTGTGAATCAGAATTTCCTGCTATAAGAAAGATTCTTATGAACTGCAACAACTTTGAATTGAAGCCGGCATTGATCAACATGGTTATGCAAAACCAATTTGGAGGTTCAGCCTTGGAGGATCCTAATACACATTTGACAAGTTTTCTGCAGATTTTTAGCACCATTAAGATTAATGGAGCATCTGATGATGCTATTCGGCTAAGGTTATTTCCTTTCTCTCTTCGAGATAAAGCCTTGAGTTGGTATCAAAATCTACCAGCAGGAAGCATTCCGACATGGGCAGTGATGCCACAAAAATTCTTGGCAAAATATTTCCCACTAGGAAAGACTATGCAGATGAGATTAGAGATTGCCTAGTTCACACAGTTAGACCAAGAGCCATTACATGAGGCATGAGAGCGATTTAAAGAGTTATTGCGTAGATACCCTCAGCATGGATATGATGAAGGAAACCAAATACAGGTTTTCTACAGAGGCATGACTCCACAGACAAGAGCTACTATGGACACATCAGCAGGAGGTTCACTATGGTCTAAGACACCTGATCAGGCTATGCAGTTACTTGAGGAGATGGCTATAAAACGCAGCCAATGGCCAGGTGAAAGAGTTAATGTCAGAAGAGTAGTAGGTATGCATAAGTTAGATACGCAGATAGCCATTCTAGCAAGACTTGAGTAGATTTCGACACAAATTGCTTCAATAGGTATACAAGTGCCGCAAGCTATGATTCATCCTGACAACGTAAATCCTAACTTGATGAGGACGGATTTGGAGGAGGTGAATTATGTCAATAATTGTAACTTTGGTTTTTAGGGAAATCGGGTTCCAAACTATTACCAGCTAGGATTCAGAAACCATGATAATCTATCTTATGGTAATTCTAAGAATGTTCTAAACCCACCGACAGCAAGTAACAGTAATACAGGATTCAATAACCAAGGGAATTTCCAAGGTTATGATGGAGTTAGAAGGAACGAATTTGAGGAGTTCATGGTTGAAACTAGAACACGATTTAGCAAAACTGATGCGCGGTTAGACACTATGGAAGCTAAAATGTCAAAGATGAATACTAGTCTTGCTACACAGATGAAATCTGTTGAGACTACTTTGGGACAGTTAGCTGCAGCTGTCAGTTCTATGAATGAAAGAGGTAAGTTCCCTAGTGATATAGTGCTAAATCCGAAAGAACACTGCAATACTATATCTTTGAGAAGTGGGAAAACCTATGAGCCTCCAAAAGTAGTAGAGAAAGAAGAAACTGCACCAATCACTGAGGTGCAAAAGAAGTAGGCCGAACCAGTTGTGTCAAAGGATGCAGAATCAGAAACAATTAAATAGGGAGTTGATTCTAAACCTTTTAGTAAACTTTTTCCTGATAATCCTCCTTTGTTGAAACCATCTATTCCTTATCCCCAAGCTTTGCATAAAAGGAAAATTGAATCTGAGTTTAAGAAATTTCTAGATATATTTAAGAAATTACATATTAACATTCCGTTTGTTGATGCCTTGCAACAGATGCCGCATTATGCAAAATTCATGAAAGGGTGTTGTCAAGGAAACGGAGACTTGAGGATTATGAAACTATCAACTTGATAGAGGAATGCAGTGCGATTTTACAGCAGAAGTTACCACAAAAATTGAAAGACCCTGGAAGCTTTACTATTCCATGCAAGATTGGAGGATCGAAAGTGGGTAAAGCATTGTGTGATTTAGGTGCTAGCATAAATTTAATGCCTTTATCTATTTTCAGGAGCCTAGGTCTTGGAGATGTGAAGCCGACCACCATAACACTGTAACTAGCGGACAGATCGATTACTTATCCCAGAGGTATAGTAGAAGATGTACTTGTTAAAGTTGATAAGCTAATTTTTCCTGCCGATTTTGTAGTCTTAGATTATGAAGAGGACAGAGAAATTCCGCTTATACTTGAGAGACCATTCCTTGCCACTAGGAGAGCACTAATCGATGTTCAGAGAGGGCAATTAACCTTGAGGATGAATGATGAATCCATTATGTTCAACATATATAAGGCGATGAAATTCGCTGATGTGCCAGAGACCTATAAGTTCATTGAAGTGGTGCAGAGTTGTGTACGGGAAGTTGAAACAAAGGAAGCACTAACCGATCCTATGGCTCAATGTCTAGTAAATTCAGTTTCTAATTTAGATGATGAATTATTAACTGATGAAATTAAAAGTTGTGTTGTTACTTTGGAAGCTAACCCATTAGAAAGTGCGACTACAAGAACTAAGGAAAAGATTGACAAGTCGCAAGTAAGTGAAAAAAACGAAGGCAAAACTGAATTGAAAGAATTACCAAACCCTTTGAGGTATGCTTTCTTAGGTGATCATAGTACTTTTCCTGTGATTATTTCATCATCTTTATCTGCTATAGAGGAAGACAAGTTGCTTAGAATCTTAAGAGAGTACAAATCGGCAATTGGATGGTCCATTGCCGACATCAAAGGAATTAGTCCCTCCGTTGTGATGCATAAAATTCGGTTAGAGGAAAACCATAAACCCTCTATTGAACCACATAGAAGACTAAATCCAACAATGAAAGATGTTGTTAGAGTTGAGATTTTAAAATTATTAAATGCTGGTATTATATATGCTATATCTGATAGTTCTTGGGTGAGTCCTGTGCAGGTTGTGCCTAAAAAGGGTGGAATAACAGTAGTTCGTGACACCAATGATGAAATCATTTCCACCAGAACGGTAACAGGTTGGAGAGTCTGCATCGATTATAAGAAGCTGAACAAAGTTACTAGGAAAGACCACTTCCCGCTTTCGTTCATCGACCAAATGTTAGATAGACTAACCGGGCACAGTTATTATTGCTTTTTAGACGGCTACTCAGGCTATAACCAGATTGCAATAGCCCCAGAAGATCAAGAGAAAACAACCTTCACTTGCCCATATGGAACTTTCGCATATAGGAGGATGCCTTTCGATTTGTGTAATGGCCCAGCAACCTTCCAGAGATGCATGATGTCGTTTTTTGCTGACATGGTTGAATAGATAATGAAAGTCTTCATGGATGACTTCTCGGTATTTGGTAAGACTTTTGACCAATGTTTATCTAATTTGGCACTTGTTTTGCAGGGTGTGAAGAGACGAATCTCGTCTTAAATTGGGAGAAGTGTAATTTTATGGTGCAAGAAGGAATCGTCCTTGGACATAAAATTTCAGCTCACGACATTGAGGTGGATAGAGCTAAAGTCGCTGCTATTGAAAATCTTCCCCCTCCAAAATCAGTTAAAGCTGTGAGGAGCTTTTTGGGACATGTAGGATTCTATCGCAGATTTATCAGGGACTTTTCAATAATCTCAAAACCTTTATGTAATTTATTGGAAAAAGATGCTGATTTTGTCTTTGATGATCTTTGCTTGCAGACGTTCGAAAAGATCAAGAAGGAGCTTATTTCTGCACCTATTATGATCGCACTAATTGGACAGAACCATTTGAACTGATGTGCGATGTGAGTGATTTTACAATTGGAGCAATCCTTGGGCAGAAAAGAGACAAGATTTTTTGGGTTATCTATTACTCAAGTAGGACCTTAGATGAAGCTCAGAAAAATTACACAACGTAGAAGGAGATGCTTGCAGTTGTACATGCATTTGACAAGTTTAAACCATACTTAATTGGGGGCAAGGTCATTGTCTATACAGACCATGCAACCATTCGGTATCTATTTGTGAAGAAGGATGCCAAACCCAAACTTATTAGATGGATCTTACTTTACCAAGAATTTGATTTTGAGATCAGGGATAAAAAGGGATCTGAAAATGTTGTAGCTGATCATTTATCTAGGTTAGAGCAATTTGAAATTCAGCAAGAACAGCTTATTCAAGAGGAGTTTCCAGATGAAACAATAATGAAGATTGATGCAAATCTGCCCTGGTTCGCAGACATAGTGAATTACTTAGCAGGTGGATTAATGCCAAGTGGTTTAACTTATCAATAGAGGAAGAAATTCTTCCATGATGTCAACTCGTATTTTTGGGATGACCCTCTGCTGTTTAAGAAGTGTCCAGACTAGATTATAAGAAGATGTGTGCCGTAAGACGAAGTTCAGGAAATTCTGCATCACTGTCATGCTGCACCATATAGAGGCCATTTTGGTGCAGAACGTACAGCAACAAAGGTGCTGCAATTAGGTTTTTATTGGCCTAGTGTGCTTAAAGATAGCTACATGTTTGTAAAAACATGTGACAGATGTTAAAGGGTTGGAAACATTTCAAGAAGGCATGAATTACCTTTGACAAATATTCTAGAAGTGGAAATCTTTGATGTATGGGGTATCGATTTTATGGGACCTTTTCCTCCATCTTTTGGGAAGCTATACATTCTCCTTACTGTTGATTATGTCTCTAAGTGGGTAGAGGCAATAACAACACCAAAAATGATGCAAAAATGGTGATTCGATTTCTACACAAGAATATTTGACAAGGTTCGGTACTCCAAGGGCCATCTTGAGTGATGAAGACACTCATTTCTATAACAAAGTCTTCAATGGTTTGATGTTAAAGTATGGAATCGACATAAAGTAGCTCTCGATTATCATCCATAGAGAAATGGTCAAGCTAAAATTTCAAACAGAGAAGTGAAGTTGATCTTGGAGAAAACTGTAAATCTGAATAGAAAAAATTGGGCTAACAAGTTAGATGACACGCTTTGGGCATACATAATAGCCTATAAGACTCCAATTGGAATGTCTCCCTATAGGTTGGCATTTGGTAAGGCATGTCATCTACCTGTAGAGCTTGAGCATCGAGCTTACTGGGCCATTAAGAAGCTCAATTTTGACTATAACAAGGCCGAAGCAAATCGATTACTCAAATTGAATGAGCTTGATGAGCTGAGGAATGAGTCCTATGACAGTGCAAGGATTTATAAGGATAGGACCAAGAGATGGCATGACAATATGATAATGAGACGAGAATTCAGTCCTGGACAACAAGTTCTCTTGTATAATTCATGGCTCAAATTATTTCCTGGTAAGTTGTAGTCAAGGTGGTCAAGACCGTTTGTGATACACCAAGTTTTCCCATATGGAGCAATTGAGATGAAGAAATTAGATGGGAGCTTGTTCAAGGTCAATGGGCAGGTTTAAAGCACTATTATAGAGAGGGGGTGCATAAATTAGAAAGCATTCCCCTTGGTGAACCGAATTGAGGAGACTGGAAGAAGTTTGGCTGAAGACTTAGAATTTAGCGCTTTTGGGAGGCAACCCAATTTAGATTTTTAGGATTTTTAGTTTTTAATTTCTTTTTCTTTTTATTTGATTTTAGTAGTGTGTTTTTATTTTTAATTTATTTGATTAAGTTGTGTTTTATTTTGCAGGCATATGCATAAGAAGAGCACTGTTTGGAAGTTTAATTGTCATGATTTTTCAAGAAAGAATGCATGGGTGCGTGAATGATGAACAGAAAAGAAAACAAATTTTTTACAAGGACTTTAGTAATTTAATGGTGGACAGCCATGTCAAGAAAGAAAAGAAAATGATTTTCTAGCAACTAAGTTGGAAGACAAAAAATTTTAAATTGAAGAAGTGGGGACCGAATGATGTAAGTGATGGTAAGAGAAAGAAAGTCAAGAGTAAGAAAAAGTATGAGAAAAAATTCTGTCAAAGAAAGAAACAGATGTTTACAATATTCAAAGGATGGGGTGAGTGGAATACACATGTCAAGGTTTTATTGGAGGATGGATTACCTTATCTTTTCAACCTCACTTGCAATTCGACTAAGGAAATAACCCTACCCATCCAATTGGAAAGGGGCGACCAAACCTTTCACACACTAAGACTCTCTCTTTTTCTGGTTATTTCATCTTTCTTTGTTCTCTTGAAAGTACACAGACAAACCCCACAACCATTATTTTTCTCTCTTCCGATATTGTTGTTTTGTGCTGATTTAGTAGTTTCTCCAACAAATTTTGGTGGTAAATCTCTTACTGGACCCAAAAGCTTTGGGGGAAGGAAGAAAGTGTTTTCCCGTTTGATTGTTTAGGTGATAAAGACGTAAAGTGGTCCAAATCAATCCTACGTGGTTTCAATTTCGGGTATTTTTCTTCTTTCTACAGTAGTTCTCGATCCTCTAGAGACTATCCTTTTGGCTTTTACAACTTGGATTTTTGAAGCCCTTCTCGGTTTGTTTAATCTTTGTTAGAGTAATTTGGGTTGTGAAGAGATTTTTTGGTTTGTTTTGTGTGTTCGTCCGATTTGGTTTTGCTAAAAATTGTTCTTGTTAATTTGTGAGCCAATTGGTGGATAATGGCACCTAAAGCCCGAGCTAGACGAAACCTGGAGAGTTCTAGTCAAGCCACTGATAGTTCAGCCCCATCTCCACAAAGGGAAGAACTCGTAGTAATCGATTATGATCTCTCTCGGTTTGTTAATAGTCAGGCAGCAAAAAATTTTAAGAAAATCATGGATAAAAACATGATTATTGAGAGGAGCTTTAGGCCTGACATTGCTAGCTGAGATATGTATTCTGAGTATCTGAGGGATTTCAGTTTGTTGAAATTAGCAGAGCAACCAGAAGATGCTATCCTTGATGTGGTCCGTGAATTTTATGCAAATGCCATGGAGAGCACTCATTCTACTTCAGAAGTTAGGGGTGTTCTTGCTCCTTACAATGCGAATGCCATTAATTTGTATCTGGACCTTCCGTAAGGGGTACAAGATGAGTACGCCAGTTATGTAGCAACACTACACACTGATTATGATGAGCTGGTCCGTGTCATTAACGAATTGAGAGTCCTATACACCTATTGGCAAAAGAGGCCGGAAGCTAAATCCATGGCGTTCTGTCCAATCGACTTCAATATGGTCTTCATGAATGATATGATTTTATCTGTTCTAGAATCATGCCTACCACCCATAGAAGTAGTGTCGATGTGGATAGAGCAGCTCTACTTTATTTTATTATGATTGGAAAGATTGTTGATTTTGGAGCTATTATTTTTTGGTCCATGCAAGAGTTCATACGTAAAGAGAATAGAAGGGGTTGACCTCACCCTTCCTTGGTTTGTGGACTCTGTAAGAAATATGGAGTGTATTGGACTGAGCTTGAACTGAGATTAGCAAGAAAATCTGCAATCACCTTCAAAAATCCCAGAGTACCTTTGATTCAGCGAGAAGCGGCTACTCCTGTTGCACAACCACCACCTTCTGTTGGCACTTCTGCTGGCCCATCAGCTACACCTTCCACCACTCCAGGTTCCATTGAGACTTTGCTTCATGAGATTAAAGAATTGAGGATGTAGGTGCGACATAATGATCGAGATTATCGGACTTTCTTTGTATATGTTGCCAATTACAATCGGTCATTGGTACAATACCTCAATCTGAGGGGTCGTCAAGGAGAGGTGAAATTTCCCTTACCACCACAATGGTGTATGCCAAGCAGAGAGATGCAGTTGATGATGATGATGAAATGGAAGAAGATGCACCAGAGGACGCTGATGCTGAGGTTGGCTCCGAAGAGGATGAGGACAGCTAGACTACCCCAGGGAAGTCCTCTTTGACACTTTTTCCTATCTTTTCATTGAGGATAATGAAAGTTTTAAGTTTAGGGGAGTTATGTTTGTGCTCTGTGTGGCTGTGTTGGCTGTGTTGGCTGTGCTTTGTGTGCCTGTTTAAATATTTTTAGTAGTTGTTATTTGTTTCATGTTTATATGTTTTTGTGACAATTATACTTGGTTTTAAAGGTTAGTTTTCTAGATTGTGGCCAAAGATGGATATTGCAAGGAAGTATCAACTTTTGCTTAAATGGATGATTTTATTGTTTGAGTATTGGCATGTGGATAGAAAGCTTCACTTGAATCTTCACTTAAATTTATGCACCAATCATATTCAGTCTATGTACTTATTGTGTTGATTTGTGAAACTAAAAAGACTCTAGAACTTGATTATTTACTACTTGAGGCGAAATTCATAGACCATGCATGAGTAGGAAAATGATCTAGGCCATTTTTGTTTTGAGATTGAGCCTTTCAAGCCTACCTAATTATATTAATCCTTTGGAAAACCCTTTTGAGCCTAATTTTTCCATTTTATTGTTATCTAACCATATTACAAGCCATGGCCTAATTGTTTGATTATCTTTTTCTTTTTGTCCCTTACTTGAAGTGCTAGTAATCATTGTTTGGATTGGGGGATGAGCTAAAAAGAAAATAGGGGTGGTTTATGAAAAAAAAAGTTTGTTCTCAGGTTTTGATGTAAATTGAGTGTCATATTCAAGTTACAAGTAGTGAAAAATCTTAAGTTCAGGGGTATAACACTGTAAAAAAAAAAAGAAGAAATCAAACTCGAGAATGAATGAAGTTGGGTAGTGATTCAGTGATTATAGTGCTTTAGGTGGATTGAACTTCATGTTATATCCTTTATCCTACCTAAACCCGAGCCTTACGTTACAACCCTTGAAAAGTCCTTTTGATTATTGGTTATGCATGAGTCTTTATTAGTGGAGAGTAGTAGTTAATTCAAGCATATGAAGTCTTGTGTTTAATTCTTATTTAGGTTTTGCATTAACACTTGAGTGAATGAATTTGAGTAAATGATTGTACACACACACACAAGTGGAAAGTGAAGAGTGAAGGGGGATTGGTTTGTTTTGGTTGGCTTGAACAATGTAAATCTGAAATTTGTCTTAAGTTGAGAACCTTGTGAATTCTTGAGGAAAATCCCAATTTAGTATAACAAGCATGCGAGCTGAGTATGGTTGAGAGTCTTTTTTTGTTTCGTGGCTAGTATGTCTTTGCTTGAGGACAAGCAAATTTCTAAGTTTGGGGTATTTGTTAGCACTAAATTTTATATAAGTTTAGGACCCTTTTTACTTAGTTATTTGATTTGTTCTTTGCAATATTAGGTATGTTTTATGTGTTGTGTGCCCTTGTGCAGGAAAAAGAACAATTTAGAGAAGTTAAGGCTTTAAGAGCTAGTTCTAATGATTCCGTGAAGAATTGAAGTTATAGGGTGCTGATCACGACTTATGCTGTAGCAATAGAAGAAACTGGACAGTGTAGAGTAGATTTGAGGAATTAATACCATTGTTGCAGCATAGCAGTTTGAATAGGGCAACACTGTTTTGCCACATGGCCTTTCGCGTTTTAGTATTTGGAAACCTTATAAATAGTCTTTTTATCAGAATTTCGAGAGAGGCTGCGGCAGAAGACTTCAAGATTAATTTAGCTCCATTGAAACTCCATCTTTTTTTTATCTTTTTCACCAATTTTATTCTTGGGATGTTAAATTGGATTTCTTGGATGTTTATTATGATGTCTAAGAACTAAACTCCTTTTTCTTAGAATCGATGTAACCAACTTTGGGCAGATTGCAATTACTTTGTGATGTTGTTTAGATGATTTCAATTATGTCTATTTAATCTACTTGTTCTTAATGCTCTAGTTGATTGGCCACCAATTAGATGAATTAGTGTAAGAATCCGGCACTAGAGAGAGGGGATTGTTTATATGCACAAGGGTAGATGAACATAGGACATTGTTGAATCGGGAAGTTGACAATTCTTATGAGCCATAGAGAAACAGATTACTATCGCTTAATAAACCCTATTATTTGATTCTGAATCGAGAGATTAGGATTAGGTAAATGGGATATTACTATTTAAAACTCGAGAGAGATAAACTTGATATAGTTTCGACTATAAACAAATTGAAATCAAAAGAACAATTGATCAAAGGAGTTGTATGAACCCTAGTTAGTTGAAATCGGTTTCTAGGAATATTTTGCTATTGATAATTTCATTCGTAATTATTGTGATTTGTTTTAATTAATTTGTTCCGTAGTTAACAGTAAGAATAATAAATAGGATTTTAACCAACATTCATTAATTTTCTAAATAAAGTTCAAGGTTGTTGATTACAGTGATTAGCGGTAGACACAGTTCCCTGTGGGATGATACTCATATTTACTCTATACTCGAAAATTGACCTGTGCACTTGCAGTAGTGTTCTATTTAGGACAACACTGCGCTATCTACATGCTTAAAATATAAGCATTCATTTTCCTTATAAAACATCTGCATTCTTTAAAAATAACTTCCATCGATGCGAAACCATTAATTCGCTAGATGGGTACATGCATACACATCATCAATTCACACAGTTCAATATTTGAAAACCACATAGTTTCATTTTTCAGTTCACATAGAATACACATTTACAAATCTCTTTGTAAATCAATTAATATGAGAGATATAATGAGATTTTATATCATACTGTATCACATAGCAGGGGGAACATTTCTCACCTCACACAGTAGTAACACAATGTCGTATCACACAAATAAAAGAAGACTTACGACCATAATCCGGATTCCAGGCAACACTAATTAGGTGTGCGAGAACCCTATGCTTGGGGAGGCGGATCAACCATCTTTTCAGCTCAACAAAATCATTAAGATGTCACAACACATCGTACCCCATGGCTAATGCTCATGGTACATCGTGCTCCCGTGGATCCTTATTACCCATTTCCATTATCTTAAAATCACATACGAGCAGGTCTGTGCAAGATCACTACGGCTCCAGCACGGTTTTTCTCATCACGCAGCAAGCTCATAAACTCTTATGCGAACTGCTCAGCGTAAGAACACACAGCATACCTGAGGCATGGAACACGGTTTTGCTTATCACACAGTAAAGCTCAAGAGACCACGTGCGAGCAACTCATCGTAAGAACAGACAACATACCTAAGGCATCAAGCACGACTTTGTCCCATCACTTTAAATTGAGGGGGTCACATGCAAGCATAATCAGAGCAAGTTTACTAAGCAGTACTTATCAGCTCTAGCATGATTCCCAAAATCTAGTGCGAGCTCTCGAGTGGAACACATAGCATCACCCGAGGCATTGAGCACCCTTTTTGCTTTTCTCATGAATCCTTTTTAAAAGGTTATGTGAGCAAGGCTGGTAAGTCTACAATCGCCACTTCGGCTCTAGCACAAGTTCACACAGAAAGGAAATAGATGGCTTCATTCACTGAGTATGAGTGAGAGGGCAATCTCCCTCCAATCACTCGTTAAAAGTTTTTCATGCAATTTACTAAACCGGGAGCCACCCTATTATTACTTTTTCTCAAAACACTTGTAAAAACCTCTTTTCACATATGTAGTTTTCACCAAGATATATCAGAATCTATATACTTTATCGTATTCATTCGCATACAACAGGAAAGAAAACATATGTACAGCTATCTCTATTAGCTCGCATAAATCCCTTACCTCGAATCACGCTTGAGTCATTTCCTTGATTTTTAAAACTCATGATCCGGTCTTATCGACTTCGACTTTATCTCCAGGAGCTGTAAGCATTTACTACTCGCATCAGTATTCTATCCATATACTCCAATATGCATCATTTTCACTTGCAAGAAGTTTAATTCAATGCATTAGGCCATTTTACACTAATTTGATCTCATTTTGTCTAATCGGAATTTACTCCCTCTGTCACAACCCATTTTATTCTTTTAGTCCGAAAATCGCTATAAATGTTTTGCATTTTATTGTTACCTTACTCGGCCGTGAACAACTCACCACTACACAGTTGGGCTGTGAGGCAGTAATAATCATCCTTTACCATTCACTTCCCAAATTAATCAAAAGTATTGTCATACATCCAAATGTTAAGTGGTATGTTCATACATACTATGGGTTATAACATTTACATCCCCCATATTACAAATTCAAATGATCACTGTGCTTTAACATTGTTTAGATACAAAAGAATCACTTTGTAGATATCTCTGGGTGATGGAGATGCAGCAGATATCTCTGGGCCACTATACATGCTTTGTAGGAGGGGGAAAATAGAGAGGGATGACCAACCACACGCTCAGTAAGGCAATAATGCAAGCATGGTAGATAACTACTCAATCTACATGCTGATAGTGTTAAGCATAAATCCTTTGATAATCAGAGCATGAGGAAATAAAATTATGCCATATACATATACATATATCATGTATTGAAAACCATGGAAATAGGCATATAAAACATGAATCATCATCATGTAAAATCATCTCATTCTCGTTCTCAGTTAAAACTCATCAAAAAGGGGAATTCATTTAAGAAACATCCTTTTTTAAATCACATCACAAATCTCTTTTCAAATTTCATCACATCTCATCAAAATCATTTCTCTGTCACAAATATCATCATCGGTTTCTCAATAAAAAAACCCACAAGGCTCGACCCCTCCCTCGAGTCTACCCTGGACAATCACAAATACATTTATGTATAAAACTCATGTGGTATTATGCATTATCAAGTGAGACAGGTCACTATATATCAAAGACTATGTTGGCTAACTATGTCATAAATCATCCCAGACCACACGTGTCACGACCCAATTCCATTCTCTTTAATCAAAAAGCACTAAAAATTTTTCGCGTTTTACTGCTACCTTACCCGATCGTGAACTAACTCACCACACACTGTTGGGCTGTGAGTCAATAATAAACATCACTTATCATTCGTTCACAGTTAAATAAAACGATGTCATTCATTCGCATTAATCATGTACTTATACAAGGACATGTTTTACTGACATCTACATCCCCCATAATTACATCTCAAAAGAATACTATGCTTTTACATTGTTTAGATACAAAAAGAATCACTGTGTATATACCTTTAAGCGATGAAGATGCAGCGGAGTCCAAAATACCACGCCTCAGTCCTCACTGGGCTACTATGCACGCTCTGTAGGGGGGAAAATAGAGAGGGATGAGCAACCACACGCTCAGTAAGGCAATAATGCAAGCATGGTAGATAACTACTCTATCTACATGCTGATAGTGTTATGCATAACTCATTTATGGTAGGAGCATGAGGAATAAAACTATGCCATATGAGTATTCATATATATCATGTATCAAAGTCATGTAAAATTGGCATATAAAACAAGCTAAAACATCATGTATAAATCATCTCATGCTCGATCTCATTTAAATTCATAAAAGGGCAATTCATTAAGAAACCTCCTTTTTAAACCCACGACATAAAACTCTTTCTCATCACATACAATCACATCACATCAATTCACAATCACAACCTCATTTTCATTTCACAATTCAAATCAGCGAGGCTCGACCCCTCCTTCGGGTCTACCTTAAACAATCACAATCACACTTAGAGATTTAAAATCATGTGGTAGTAAGTAAATCAAGCAAGGAGACAGGTTACTATATCTCAAGTGACTACGTTGGCCAATCGTCACATATCATCCCAGACCACACGGATCCCGGTGTGCGAGGTATCATGCTGGTACGAAGGTGGGTTAGTTCTCCGCCAGACTTTCTCAAATCAAGTAACCACCACGCGGTACATCGTACTCCATGTGATATACACGGTACATCGTACTCCGCGGACCCATAACATGGTTGGGGGTGCCTGCCATAGGTCTTATCTACCCCATACCAAGTGTAACCTTTATAGTCTCAAGAGCGCGTGGGAGTAACCTCAATACCGGGTCCTAGCCCCTCATGGCCTTGCTCGCCCCTGTTGGGTTCCCTGATTCAGGTCCTAGCCCCTCACCCTCACCCCACTCAAGAGGTCTGTTAGGCCTGTTGGGTTCCCTGAATGGATTATGTCAGGTCCTAGCCCCTCACCCTCACCCCACTCAAGAGGTCTGTCAGGCCTGTTGGGTTCCCTGAGTTAATCCGTATCTCTCGCCACGGCCTCATACATACCACAGTGTGAAAACCAGCGCGAGCTACGCTCTAGCGCGAATTCATGCATCAAAACCAATCACTTCGTACGAGCAATGCTCTGGTACGGTATTTATGCATAAAATATGAAGAAACCATGTACGAGCATAGCTCCAGCACAGTTATATGCATAAGAAAAACCACTCAAATCCACGTACGAGCGTAAGCTCCAGTACGGTTTATAAACATCATCACAATTCAAATTCAAAGTGCGAGCTAAGCTCAAGCACGTTTCACACAAGTGAAAACATAGAAATCCAGCGCGAGCGAGGCTCTAGCGCGATTTATGTCATGCAAATACGATAGGCGGCTCATACACAATCGAACAATCCCAGCAATCGGGTTTAGCACTCACAATTGCTTTTCCACAACAACAATAAAACACTAGCCGACCCATCTACAAGCTTGCTTAAAACCAAGCAATTCCGTTTTGAAAAACATCAAAACATTAGATTTATGCAATTATTAGCCTTACTATCCCACTTCATAGAATCCACTTCCAAAACTAAAATCACACATATACTCATTCTCATTCATGAATACCATCAATCATTTACTTTAGCAACCATGCACTTCGTAAAACACCCAATATTCACCCATAAATTTAAAGTACGAGCAGCTACCTCTATATACTCACAAAATTCCCTTACATGGAATCGCGATGCGTGATTCCACTTCCTTAAGCTGCTTACTCGTACGGTTCGATTCGTCTTCAATAACCCTTTGAGACTGCACACAATCATATTTCACATTATATTCGATCCATATAATGCAACCCTTGTGCTTGCTATAGTCAATTTAATCTATAGCCTCCATTAACACTTATATGATCTCGTTTCATTACTTTACCCATAACTCGAGTCTATGGATCTTCTTAGGCCTATTACCTTATTCCAAATCGATATTAAATCGATATCAAGCTCATAGTGTTCATATTTCATTGATTTCCTCACTATGGCATTTGTTAAGCATTTACATACTCATTTTCATAATTTCACTTAAACCCACATTATAACTCCACCTAACCATTCCAAATCATCCACATTACTCATTTAACAACTTATCATAACTCATAAACCACTAACTCCCCAAATCACACTTTCTCACACTAGAGGCATTCATTTTCTAGGTTACATTTGTTTCTAGCACAACCTAGGTGTTTCCATCCATCCATACTCATGCCAAATAACTCCAAAATCAATTAAATAGACAATGTACTTGGATTGGAGTGTTAGAATCTTACCAAATATGATTTTTCTTCTTGCTCCAAATGTCAATGCCCTTATCTCCTTCAATACCCACAATGGGATTTTGGGTTCCAACTATGTTGTTCTCTTCCTCAAGATGAACAAATTAATCTCTAATGGTCTCCCCTCAATTCTTGTTGGAAATGGCTGATTTTAGAGAGAGAAAGTTGGGTTTTTTGGGTTAGAATTGGAAGATTTGTGTTTTTCCCGAAATTTTAGATTTTCAGCCCTCCTGATATAGAAATAGCTTGGGGAGATCGATCTGGTCCAAGAGGAGATCGATCTGGTCCCCTTAAATCTCTCATTTTCTCGAAATTTTAAGCATGAGATCGATCTGTCGAAGCATGAGATCGATCTGGTCCCAAACAGAGAGCTAAGGAGATCGATCTGGGTGCTTGAGGATCGATCTTTTCATCACCGAATGCTTAGGAGATCGATCTGGCCCCATTGGAGATCGATCTACTCTATTCCATTGCCCAAGTAAGAGCATTCTGGCTCTTCCAGATCGATCTCTCATCCTATGAGATCGATCTGGCCTTCATGTTTTCCAGATTTCCTGCAGTTTTTCTTGCTGCAACTCATACCAACACATCCTTAATCTGTTGCCATGGCCATATTCTCATCCATCCACCTTTATAACTTGAAAATGGCATCCATTCATACCTTATGCACATTGAAACTTGTGTGCATTCATTGTATGTCCAAAGGTATGCTACATAAAACCAAATGGAAGTATAACTTCATTCCATTTTACCACACTACTCATTTTGAGTTTCAATCACATCCATCACTTGCCAGAACTCATTTCTTCATATTCATACTCAATGAAACTTGTGTGTACGTTACAAATCATATTACACATACGTACATTGGATCCATGGACTTACATCAATCATACTTTACATTACAAGTCCATTCACATTCATTACACATCACAACTTTACATATACGGGGTCTCACATTCTCCCCTCCTTCAAGGAATTTGGTCCTCCAAATTAGAACCAAGTCACTCTTCAAAAAGTTGGGGGTACTTCTCCCGTATCAAGTTCTCCAATTCCCACGTGGCCTCTTCCGCCGTGTGATGTTGCCAAAGAACTTTCACCAAGGGGATTGTCTTATTCCGCAACACTTTCTCTTTTCTGTCCAATATCCGAACCGACTTCTCAACATACGTCACACTCTCATGGGGCTCCAACGGCTCATATCTTATCACGTGTGCCGGGTCCGGGTGGTACTTTCAAAGCATCGAGACGTGGAAGATGTTGTGGACATTTACCAAGTCCGGTGGCAATGCCAACCTATACGCCTTATCTCCCACACTCTCCAAAATCTCGAAGGGTCCGATATATCTAAGGCTCAGCTTGCCCTTTTTACCAAATCTCATAATACCCTTCGATGGTGATACCCTCAGAAACACCGACTCACCCTCATCAAACTCCAGTGGTCTTCGTCTCTTGTCAGCATAACTCTTTTGCCGGCTCTGAGCTGTCCGTAATCTCTCACATATCAATTGGACGTCCTCAGATGCCTGCTGCACTAAGTCCGGAGCAAAAAATCTGTCGGTCACCAACCTCTTCCCATCCAATAGGGGAACGGCATCTACGCCCGTATAATGCCTCATAGGGTGCCATCCCGATACTTGCATGATGGCTATTATTATAAGCGAACTCGGCTAACTGCAGGTGGTCATCCCAGGAGCCTCTAAAATCCAGCACACACGCTCTCAACATATCCTCGAGGGTCTGTATAGTCCTCTCTGACTGCCCATCTGTCTGAGGATGAAAAGCGGTGCTAAAACTCAATCGGGTCCCCAACGCTTCCTGAAAATGTTCCCAAAAATGGGAAGTGAAGCGGGCATCCCTATCAGAAACAACGCTCACTGGTACACCATGTAGCCGTACTATCTCTCGAATATACAGGTTCGCCAACTGACTCAGTGTATCGGTAGCTCTCATAGCCAAAAAATGGGCGGACTTAGTCAACCGGTCCACAATAACCCATATGGCATCATGACCTCTACGGGTCCTCGGTAACCCCATCACAAAATCCATGGTGACATGCTCCCACTTCCATGTCGGTATCGGTAGAGGCTGCAAAAATCCTGCAGGCTTCTGATGCTCTACCTTGACTTGCTGACAAACGAGACACTTAGCGACATATTCAGCAATGTCTCTCTTCATTCCAGATCACCAATAAACCTTCCGAAGGTTTTGATACATCTTGGTACTTCCTGGATGTATCGTATACTTCGATGAGTGAGCCTCTGATAAAATCGTTCTCCTGATCTCAGGATCCCTGGGAACGCATACTCTACCTCTGAACCTCAATAAGCCATCAGCACTCTGCTCAAAATCAATACCCACACCTGTCTGTATCTGCCTCAGCCAATCGATACACCGTCGATCGCTCTGCTGGGCTTGCCGAATACGGCCAATCAACTCTGGCTCTAGTCTCAAACTAGCCATGATCTCAAGTCTCTCAGATCCAGGTGGGGTTACATCTAAACTGAGGTTCGCAAAGTGTTCAAACAATTCATGTTCCCGTATCATCATATAAGACACCAACCCAAGGTTCTTTCTACTCAAAGCATCGGCAACTATATTTGCCTTACCCGGGTGGTACATGATTTCACAATCATAGTCCTTCAGGAGTTCGAGCCATCTCCTCTGTCTCATATTCAGCTCTTTCTGCGAGAACAGGTACTTAAGGCTCTTATGATCTGTGAACACCTGAAATTTCTCACCATAGAGATAGTGGCGCCATATTTTCAAAGCAAATACTACAGCTGCCAACTCCAAATCATGTGTCGGGTAGTTCCTCTCATGATCTTTCAACTGTCTCGACCCATAGGCAACTACCTTCCCATACTGCATAAGCACACAACCCAGTCCCTGGTGTGATGCATCCTTATACACCGAGAATCCTCCTGAGCTGGTAGGAATGGTGAGAACTGGAGCAGTCGTCAATCGACGCTTAAGCTCCTCAAAACTCCTCTCACATGCCTCATCCCATACAAACTTAATATCTTTTCGCGTGAGGCGTGTCAATGGAGCAGCTAGTTTGGAGAAACCCTCTACAAATCTCCGATAATATCCTGCCAATCCCAGGAAACTTCTGATCTCAGTAACTGTCTTGGGCTGTTCCCACTGTATAACTGCCTCTATCTTAGATGGATCCACTGATACCCCATCCTTTGACACAACATGCCCCAAAAATGAGATCTGTTCCAACCAAAAGTTACACTTGCTGAGTTTGGCATACAATTTTCTCTCTCGGAGGGTCTGCAGAACTATCCTCAAGTGCTCCTCATGATCTTCCCTAGACTTGGAATAAACCAAAATGTCATCGATAAACACTATCACAAACTTGTCCAGGTATGGCTTGAATACATCATTCATCAATGCCATAAATGCTGCGGGAGCATTCGTCAGTCCGAATGACATCACCAAAAACTCGTAGTGGCCATAACGGGTACGAAATGCTGTCTTGGGTACATCTCCACTCCTGATCCTCAACTGATGGTACCCTGACCGCAGATCTATCTTAGAAAATACTTCGGCTCCCTGGAGCTGATCCAACAAATCATCGATTCTTGGAAGGGGATACTTGTTCTTAATGGTGGCCTTATTCAACAATCGGTAATCTATACACAGTCGGAGGCTTCCATCCTTCTTCCTTACAAATAGAACTGGTGCTCCCCAAGGTGAGACACTCGGTCTAATAAACCCCTTCTGCAGCAACTCTTGCAGCTGTTTCTTCAGCTCTCCCAACTCTATCGGAGCCATTCTATAGGGTGGTTTCGATATCGGCTCTGTACCAGGCACTAACTCAATGCAAAATTCCATTTCCCTTTCAGGTGGTAGTCCTGGTAATTCGTCCAGAAAGACATCAGGGTAATCCGTAATTACGGGTATGTCCTTCAATTCCTGGTGTGCCTCATCTATATCGACCACATAGGCAATGAACCCTTCACATTATCCTCTCCATTGTTAGTAACATAAACCATCACTCCACATTCAACATTTATCATAAACAATAAATTTATCTCTCAAGCATTATGCATTTAAAAATCATACACTTTTATTTGCCACAATTATACAAGTTTCATATCATTTCTTTTCACCAAAATTTACAATAAGATTGTCTAATCCTGAAAACATCAATGTTTTGGCATGACAATCCATCACAACACGATTGGTAGCCAACCAATCCATTCCCAAAATTACATCAAAATCATTCATATTCAATAAAATCAGATTGGCTATCATTTCCTTCCCCTCTATCTTTAACTCACAATCTCTACATACATGCTCAGTCAATTGACTATCATTCATGGGTGTGGAAATCATCAACATTTTAGCCAACAATGTTGGTTTCACATATTTCAACAATTTATATGCAAAGGAAGGTGATATGAAAGAATGCGTGGCACCAGGATCAAATAATATCAATGCTTCTAAATCAAAGATTCGGATGGTACCTTTAATCACATCCGTCGATGCGTCTGCAGTGTCCTGGTCCAGTGCATGTACTCTTCCTCTGCTCACACCTGCAGCCTGTTTCCCTTTTTCCTCAGCTGTAGCCCTCCTCCTCGGGGCTGCTGTCTCAACTGGAGCTCCCTCAGGCTCCTTGCCCTTCTGTGGGGCAACCTCAATCATCTCAGTGCAGAACCTCGATATATGTCCTGGCCTCCCACACCTAAAACACGAAACAGGGGGCGCCTGACATGGCCTAGTCCCATGGTATCTCCCACATCTCCTACACTGATCCGTGGTAGGTCGTGGTCCTCCAATAATTATACCCCTCGGCGCTGTCAAGGCTGGGTTGATGGGAGGTCTAGCAGCTCTCTCCTGCACCTCCTCGATCTTAGGTCTCTTCTCAAAATACCTTGGGCCTCCTTTCCTGGCCACTCTATCCCTCCCGGATCTCTTCCGATCTCTGTCCTTTCTAACACTGATTCTCCCAAGCTCGGAGGCATTTCGCTCAAAGTCTTGCTCACACAACTGAGCCTTATGTACAGCCTCCTCATAAGTCACAATGTCGAAGGGAGCTAGCTTAGTTCGGATGGCCAATCTCAATCCATCCATGAACTTCTGTATCTTTCGGGTCTCACTACCCATCGTGTCCGGGTCATATCTCCCAAGGACATAAACTTGGACTCATACTCGTCCACAGTACGGTTCCTCTGAACCAAATTCATAAATTCCATTCGCAGTTTCCTCTGTGCGGTAGCTGGGATGTACTGTCTCCTGAAGGCCTCTAGAAATATCTCCCATGAGATCTCAGAGTGTCTGGCCCTCAAAATAGCCTCGGTGGACCTCCACCAGTGCTCTGCCTCGCCTTTCAACATGAACACGGCAAAGGCTACCTTCTCAGCTGAAGTGCATCGAAAAAACCTATACAATTTCTCCATCTCATACACCCAATCCTCCGTAACCACTGGGTCCTTCACCCCTCTAAACACTGGGGGTTTCAGCGCTTGAAACTCTTGCAACCTGCTCAAGTCGCAGTCATAACCTAAATCACTACCGCTCTGCTGTGGAGCGATAGGAGAAGCTATATCCTGGGCTGGAGGTGGTGTAACTGTAGCTGTCTCAGCAGTCTGAGGTCTCTCCGCCTCTGCAGCTGCCTGTTCCGTAGTAGGCTGTGTCGCGGGACCTCGTCTGTCACCGGCGCCCAAGGCCTGCGTGACTATCTCCACCAAACTCTCAATACTCTGCTCCAACCTAGCGAAGCGAGCCTCAGTATCACCTGCTCTCTCAGCAGGGTTCTGTGGAGCCTGTTCAGTCTGTGGCTCCGCACGGCTCTCAGGCCTACCTCTACGGCCTCTAGCACGTGCTCTGGCCCTTCACCTTTGCGTGTAACTGGCATAGTGCCTAACTTCCTGTATTTATAATAATTCATTAAGCTCAATCCATCACCGTATACACAGTTATATCTAAACAAAAGCACAGTACTATAGGGATGTACTTTCCTACATTTTAATAATGACTCACATCAGGCCAACACAGCTCTGATACCAATCTCTGTCACGACCCAATTCCATTCTCTTTAATCAAAAAGCACTAAAAATTTTTCGCGTTTTACTGCTACCTTACCCGATCGTGAACTAACTCACCACACACTGTTGGGCTGTGAGTCAATAATAAACATCACTTATCATTCGTTCACAGTTAAATAAAACGATGTCATTCATTCGCATTAATCATGTACTTATACAAGGACATGTTTTACTGACATCTACATCCCCCATAATTACATCTCAAAAGAATACTATGCTTTTACATTGTTTAGATACAAAAAGAATCACTGTGTATATACCTTTAAGCGATGAAGATGCAGCGGAGTCCAAAATACCACGCCTCAGTCCTCACTGGGCTACTATGCACGCTCTGTAGGGGGGAAAATAGAGAGGGATGAGCAACCACACGCTCAGTAAGGCAATAATGCAAGCATGGTAGATAACTACTCTATCTACATGCTGATAGTGTTATGCATAAATCATTTATGGTAGGAGCATGAGGAATAAAACTATGCTATATGAGTATACATATATATCATGTATCAAAGTCATGTAAAATTGGCATATAAAACATGGTAAAACATCATGTATAAATCATCTCATGCTCGATCTCATTTAAATTCATAAAAAGGGCAATTCATTAAGAAACCTCCTTTTTAAACCCACGACATAAAACTCTTTCTCATCACATACAATCACATCACATCACATCAATTCACAATCACAACCTCATTTTCATTTCACAATTCAAATCAACGAGGCTCGACCCCTCCTTCGGGTCTACCTTAAACAATCACAATCACACTTAGAGATTTAAAATCATGTGGTAGTAAGTAAATCAAGCAAGGAGACAGGTTACTATATCTCAAGTGACTACGTTGGCCAATCGTCACATATCATCCCAGACCACACGGATCCCGGTGTGCGAGGTATCATGCTGGTACGAAGGTGGGTTAGTTCTCCGCCAGACTTTCTCAAATCAAGTAACCACCACGCGGTACATCGTACTCCATGTGATATACACGGTACATCGTACTCCGCGGACCCATAACATGGTTGGGGGTGCCTGCCATAGGTCTTATCTACCCCATACCAAGTGTAACCTTTATAGTCTCAAGAGTGCGTGGGAGTAACCTCAATACCGGGTCCTAGCCCCTCATGGCCTTGCTCGCCCCTGTTGGGTTCCCTGATTCAGGTCCTAGCCCCTCACCCTCACCCCACTCAAGAGGTCTGTTAGGCCTGTTGGGTTCCCTGAATGGATTATGTCAGGTCCTAGCCCCTCACCCTCACCCCACTCAAGAGGTCTGTCAGGCCTGTTGGGTTCCCTGAGTTAATCCGTATCTCTCGCCACGGCGTCATACATACCACAGTGTGAAAACCAGCGCGAGCTACGCTCTAGCGCGAATTCATGCATCAAAACCAATCACTTCGTACTAGCAATGCTCTGGTACGGTATTTATGCATAAAATATGAAGAAACCATGTACGAGCATAGCTCCAGTACAGTTATATGCATAAGAAAAACCACTCAAATCCACGTACGAGCGTAAGCTCCAGTACGGTTTATAAACATCATCACAATTCAAATTCAAAGTGGGAGCTAAGCTCAAGCACGTTTCACACAAGTGAAAACATAGAAATCCAGCGCGAGTGAGGCTCTAGCGCGAATTATGTCATGCAAATACGATAGGCGGCTCATACACAATCGAACAATCCCAGCAATCGGGTTTAGCACTCACAATTGCTTTTCCACAACAACAATAAAACACTAGCCGACCCATCTACAAGCTTGCTTAAAACCAAGCAATTCCTTTTTGAAAAACATCAAAACATTAGATTTATGCAATTATTAGCCTTACTATCCCACTTCATAGAATCCACTTCCAAAACCAAAATCACACATATACTCATTCTCATTCATGAATACCATCAATCATTTACTTTAGCAACCATGCACTTCGTAAAACACCCAATATTCACCCATAAATTTAAAGTACGAGCAGCTACCTCTATATACTCACAAAATTCCCTTACCTGGAATCGCGATGCGTGATTCCACTTCCTTAAGCTGCTTACTCGTATGGTTCGATTCGTCTTCAACAACCCTTTGAGACTGCACACAATCATATTTCACATTATATTCGATCCATATAATGCAACCCTTGTGCTTGCTATAGTCAATTTAATCTATAGCCTCCATTAACACTTATATGGCCTCGTTTCATTACTTTACCCATAACTCGAGTCTATGGATCTTCTTAGGCCTATTACCTTATTCCAAATCGATATTAAATCGATATCAAGCTCATAGTGTTCATATTTCATTGATTTCCTCACTATGGCATTTGTTAAGCATTTACATACTCATTTTCATAATTTCACTTAAACCCACATTATAACTCCACCTAACCATTCCAAATCATCCACATTACTCATTTAACAACTTATCATAACTCATAAACCACTAACTCCCCAAATCACACTTTCTCACACTAGAGGCATTCATTTTCTAGGTTACATTTGTTTCTAGCACAACCTAGGTGTTTCCATCCATCCATACTCATGCCAAATAACTCCAAAATCAATTAAATAGATAATGTACTTGGATTGGAGTGTTAGAATCTTACCAAATATGATTTTTCTTCTTGCTCCAAATGTCAATGCCCTTATCTCCTTCAATACCCACAATGGGATTTTGGGTTCCAACTATGTTGTTCTCTTCCTCAAGATGAACAAATTAATCTCTAATGGTCTCCCCTCAATTCTTGTTGGAAATGGCTGATTTTAGAGAGAGAAAGTTGGGTTTTTTGGGTTAGAAATGGAAGATTTGTGTTTTTCCCGAAATTTCAGATTTTCAGCCCTCCTTATATAGAAATAGCTTGGGGAGATCGATCTGGTCCAAGAGGAGATCGATCTGGTCCCCTTAAATCTCTCATTTTCTCGAAATTTTAAGCATGAGATCGATCTGTCGAAGCATGAGATCGATCTGGTCCCAAACAGAGAGCTAAGGAGATCGATCTGGGTGCTTGAGGATCGATCTTTTCATCACCGAATGCTTAGGAGATCGATCTGGCCCCATTAGAGATCGATCTGCTCTATTCCATTGCCTAAGTAAGAGCATTCTGGCTCTTCCAGATCGATCTTTCATCCTATGAGATCGATCTGGCCTTCATGTTTTCCAGATTTCCTGCAGTTTTTCTTGCTGCAACTCATACCAACACATCCTTAATCTGTTGCCATGGCCATTTTCTCATCCATCCACCTTATAACTTGAAAATGGCATCCATTCATACCTTATGCATATTGAAGCTTGTGTGCATTCATTGTATGTCCAAAGGTATGCTACATAAAACCAAATGGAAGTATAACTTCATTCCATTTTACCACACTACTCATTTTGAGTTTCAATCACATCCATCACTTGCCAGAACTCATTTCTTCATATTCATACTCAATGAAACTTGTGTGTACGTTACAAATCATATTACACATACGTACATTGGATCCATGGACTTACGTCAATCATACTTTACATTACAAGTCCATTCACATTCATTACACATCACAACTTTACATATACGGGGTCTCACAACACGCATCCAGGTGTGCGGGGTATCGTGTTGGTACGAAGGTGGGTTAGTCCCTTGCTAGACTTTCTTATAACATAACCACCACGCTGTACATCGTACTCCATGTGATATATACGGTACAACGTACTCCGCGTACCCGTATCGTGGTTGGGGGTGCCAGCTGTAGGTCTTATCTACCCCATTTCAAGAGATTTTCGTACCCATGTAGGAGAGCCTTCCTACCGAACAGAGCCTCCACACCCCTCTAGGGCTTAAGGATCCTTCCGTAAGAGAGCCTCCCTACCGAACAGAGCCTCCCCGCCTCTTCAGGCTTGAGGATGTAGGGATTGAGAATCTTACCGTAAGAGAGCCTCCCCACCGAACAGAGCCTCCCCGCCTCCTCTCTGGCTTGAGGATGTAGGGCTTGAGGATCTTACCAACTTTCACGGCCTCAAACGTACCACCGTGTGGAAACTTGTGCAAGCAATGCTCTAGCACGATTCATGCATCATAACTAAACCACCTTGTACGAGCAACACTCTAGTATAACATTTATACATCAAATCATGAAGAAATCCACGTACGAGCAAAAACTCCTGTACGATTTATAAAACACCATCATAGTTTCCAAATCAAGGTGCGAGCTAAGCTCCAATACGTTTCATACAAATTAAGGCATCAAAATCTAGCGCGAGCGAGGCTCCAGCGCGAATTACATCACACAATTACGATAAGCGGGTCATTCACAACCAAAACAATCCCAAAAACTGTGTTTAGCACTTCACAAATGCTATTCCACAACATCATTAAAACACTAGCTAGCCTATCCATTTGTTGCTTGAAAATAATGCACTATGTTTTGTGAAAACACTCAAACCACGTGATTTATGCAATCATTAGCTTTCCTATCCAATTTCTTTATAACACCATTTCAAAAATCAAATCACATGCATATACAGTCGTAGTTACTCCATACACCTTCAAACACATTTCTATATACTCATGCACATTGCCAAAGCCCTATATACCCACAAAATACGAGCAGCTATCTCTATATAGTCACAAAATTCCCTTACCTGGAATCGCGTCACGTGATTCCACTTCCTTAGAGCTGCTTACCCATGCAGTTTGATTTGTCTCCAATGAACTCTCCAAAACTGTACAAAGTCGTATATCACATCCATTTAGTCTATATGACACAACTCTGGTGTTTGCTATAGTTGATTTAGCCTATAGCCTCCATTAACACTTATAAGGCCTAATTTCATTGTTATACTCATAACTCGAGTTTATTGATTCTTTCAGGCCTATTGTTTCATACTCAATCAATATTAAGCTCATAGTGTTCCTATTGCGTCAATTTCCTCACTATGACATTTTATCAAACATCTTACATACCCATTTTCATAATTTCTCTAAACTCACAATGTGACTTCATTTAATCATCTTAAATCATTCACATTACATCAACAACAACTTAGAAGGACTCATAATTCATCAATTCCTCCAAACCACATTTTCTCACACTAGACATAATCTAGGTTATATGTGTTCCATTGCTTTCTAGATGATTTCTATCATAAATATTCACACCAATCTACTCCAACAACAATAAATAAACAAATGTACTTGGATTGGTGCATTAGAAACTCACCTATTTAGATTTCCTTCTTGCTCTAAATGAAAATGCTTCTTGCTCCTTTAATCCAACAAATGGGGTTTTGACTTCAAACTATGTTGTTCTCTTCTTTAAGATGAACAACTTTGTTTCTAATGGTCTTCCCTCAAATCTTATCGAAAATAGGTAGATTTAGGAGTGAGAAAGTTAGGTTTTGGGTGGAAAATGGAAAGGAAAGGTTCTGTCTTGAAAATATGCAGATTTCACTGCTCCTTTTATAGAAATAGCTTGATGAGATCGATCTGCCTTGGGTGGAGATCGATCTGATCCTCTTAAATCCCTCATTTTCTCGACATTTTCACGCATGAGATCGATCGTCAAGGGCTTGAGATCGATCTGTCCCAGGCAATAGCTTAAGGAGATCGATATGCTTCCAAGGGAGATCGATATGCTCCTACCCGAAGCTATGCAAATCGATTTTACACCAACAATTGATCCTCTCATTACAAAATGTTTAGCAGATCGATCTGGCACCATTGGAGATCGATCTGTCTTGTTTCATGGCTACAATAAGAGCATTTTGGCCCTTCTAGATCGATCTCTCATCCTATGAGATCGATTTGGCCTTTATATTTCCAGATTTTCTTTAGTTTTTTGTAGCAACTCATACCCAACTTCACACATTTTGCTGCCATGGTCATTTTCTCATCCATCCACCTTTGAGACTAGCAATTGACATCCATTCATACCTTATACATATTAAAACTTGTGTGTATTCTTTGTATAATCCAAGGTATACAATTCATAGCCAAATGGGAGTATAATTACTTATGCAATTCATGCAACTTCATCCCATTTGCTGCACTACTCATTTTCAGCTCAAATCACATTAATCACTTATAAAAGCTCATTTCTTCATATTTGTATAAAATGAAACTTGTGTGTACATTGTAAACTCATATTACACGTATCTACATCGAATCCATGGACTTACATCATTTATGCTTCACATTGTAAATACATCACCATTCTCATGATTTCATAAAGTTTACATCCAAAATACAGGTCTTACATTCCTTCCCTCCTACCAAGTCACTCTTCAAAAAGTTGGGGGTACTTTTCCTGTATCAAGTTCTCCAATTTCCCATGTGGCCTCTTCCACTGTATGATGTTGCCAATGAACTTTCACCAAGGGAATTGTCTTATTCCGTAACACTTTCTCTTTTCTGTCCAAAATCCGAACCGGCTTCTCAACATATGTCATACTCTCACTGAGCTCCAACGGCTTATATCTTATCACATGTGATGGGTCCGGGTGATACTTCCTAAGCATAGAGACGTGGAAGACATTATAAACATTTACCAAGTCCGATGGCAATGCCAACCTATACGCCTTATCTCCCACTCTCTCCAAAATCTCGAAGGGTCCGATATATCTAGGGCTCAGCTTGCCCTTCTTACCAAATCTCATAATAACTTTCGAAGGTGAAACTCTCAGAAAAATCGACTCACCCACATCAAACTCTAGTGGTCTTCATCTCTTGTCAGCATAACTCTTTTGTCGACTCTGAGCTGTCTATAATCTCTCACATATCAATCGGACATCCTCAGATGCCTACTGTACTAAGTCCGGAGCAAAAATCTATCTGTCACGAATCTCTTCCCATCAAATGGGGGATCGACTCGGCTAACTGCAGGTGATCATTCTAGGAGCCTCCAAAATCTAGAACACACTCTCTCAACATATCCTCTAGGGTCTGTATAGTCCTCTCTGACTGCCCATCTGTTTGAGGGCGATGCTAAAACTCAAGTGGGTCCTCATCGCTTCCTGAAAATGTTCTTAGAAATGGGAAGTGAAGCGGGCATCCCTATCAGAAATAACACTCACTGATACATTATGTAGTCATACTATCTCTCGAACATACAGGTTCGCCAACTGACTCAGAGTATCGGTAGCTCTCATAGCTAAGAAATGAGCCAACTTAGTCAACCGATCCACAATAACCCATACGGCATCATGACCTCTGCGGGTCCTTGATAATCCCATCACAAAATCCATGGTGACATGCTCCCACTTTCATGTCGGTATCGGTAGAGGTTGTAATAATCCTGCAGGCTTCTGATGCTCTACCTTGACCTGCCGACAAACGAGACACTTAGCAACACACCTTTTGAAGGTTTTGATACATCTTGGTACTCCCCGGATGTATCGTGTACTTGGATGAGTGAGCCTCTGATAAAATAAGTCTCCTAATCTTAAGGTCCTTAGGAACTCATACTCTACCTCTGAGCCTCAATAAGCCATTCGTACTCAACTCAAAATCAATACCTATACCTGCCTATATCTGACTCAACCAATCGATACACCGTCGATCGCTCTGTTGAGCTACCGAATACAGCCAATAAACTCTGGCTCTAGTTTCAAACTAGCCAAGATCTCAGGTCTCTCTGAACCAGGTGGGGTTACATCCAAACTGAGGTTCTCAAATTATTCAAACAACTCATGTTCTTGTACCATCATATAAGGCACCAACCCAAGGTTCTTCTTGCTCAAAGCATCGATAACTACATTCGCCTTACTCGGGTGGTACATGATTTCACAATCGTAATCCTTCAGGAGTTCGAGCCATCTCTTCTGTCTCATAATTAACTCTTTTTGTGAGAACAAGTACTTAAGGCTCTTATGATCTGTAAAAACCTGAAATTTCTCTCCATAAAGATAGTGGCGCCATATTTTCAAAGCAAACACCATGACCGCCAACTCCAAATCATGTATCGGGTAGTTCCTCTCGGGATCTTTCAACTGCCTAGATCCATAGGCAACTACCTTCCCATCCTGCATAAGCACACAACCCAATGCCTGGTGTGATACATCCCTATATACCGAGAAACCTCCTGAGCTGGTCGAAATGGTGAGAATTGGAGCAGTGGTCAATCGACGCTTAAGCTCCTCAAAACTCCTCTCACATGCCTCATTCCATATAAACTTAACATCTTTCCATGTGAGGCAAGTCAATGGAGCAGCTAGTATGGAGAAACCCTCTACAAATCTTCGATAATAGCCTGCCAATCTTAGAAAACTTCTAATCTCAGTAGCTGTCTTGAGCTATTCCCACTGTACAACTACCTCTATCTTAGATGGATCCACAATACCCTATCCTTCGACACAACATGGCCCAGAAATGAGATCTGCTCTTACCAAAAGTTCACTTGCTGAGTTTGGCATATAACTCTTTCTCTCGGAGGGTCTGCAGAACTACTCTCAAATGCTCCTCATGATTTTTCTTGGACTTGGAATAGACTAATATATCATCAATAGACACAATCACAAACTTGTCCAGGTATGTCTTGAATACATCATTCATTAACGGCATAAATGCTGTAGGAGCATTCGTCAATCCGAATGGCATTACCAAAAACTCGTAGTGGCCATATCTGGTACAAAATGTTGTTTTGGGTACATCTCCACTCCGTATCCTCAACTGATGATACCCTAATCGCAGATCTATCTTAGAAAACACTTGAGCTCTCTAAAGCTGATCCAACAAATCATCTATGCGTGGAATAGGGTACTTGTTCTTAATGGTGGCCTTATTCAACAACCGGTAATCTATACACAGTCGGAGGCTTCCATCCTTCTTCCTTACAAACAGAACCGGTGCTCCCAAGGTGAGACACTTGGTCTAATAAACCCCATCTCCAACAACTCTTGTAACTGCTTCTTTAGCTCTTCCAACTCAATCAGTGCCATTCTATACGGTGGTTTAGATATCGGCTCGGTATCAGGTACTAACTTTATGCAAAATTTCATTTCCCTTTCAGGTGGTAGCCCTGGTAACTCGTCCGAAAAGACATTAAGAAATTCTGCAATCACTGAAATATTTCCCATTTTTGGGTGTGCCTTATTTATGTCAACCACGTATGCAATGAACCCTTCACATCATCCTTTCTACAGTTAGTAATATAACCATCACATTAACATTCAAAATAAACAAATGAATTCATCTCTAAAATATCATATATTAGGATTATACTCTTTCATTTACAATAAACCTGCTCCTTCCATTTCATTTTTTTCATCAAATTTTACAGTAAGATTGTCTAATCCTGAAAACATCAATGTCTTAGCATGACAATCCATAACAACACGATTGACAGCCAACCAATCCATTCCCAATATTACATCAAAATCATTCACCATAACAACACGATTGACAGCCAACCAATCCATTCCCAATATTACATCAAAATCATTCATATTCAATAAAATTATATTGGCTGTCATTTCCTTTCCCTCTGTCTTCAATTTACAATCTCTACATACATACTCAGTCAATTGACTATCATTCATGGGTGTGAAAATCATCAACATTTTATCCAATAATGTAGTTTTCACATGCTTCAACAATTTATGTCCAGAGTAAGGTGATATGAATGAATGCGTGGCACCAGGATCATATAATACTAATACTTCTACATCAAATATTTGGATGGTACCTTTAATCACATTCATCAATGCGTCTGAAGTGTCCTGGTCTAGTTCGTGCACTCTTCCTCTGCTCACACCCACTGCCTGCTTCCCTTTTTCTTCAGTCGTAACCCTCCTCCTCTGGGCTGCTATCTCAACTGGAGCTCTTTCTGGCTCCTTGCCCTTCTGTGGGGCAGTCTCCATCCTTTCGGGACAATACTTTGCTATATGTCCTGGTTTCTCGCATCTGTAACACACCACAGGGGTCGTCAAACAAGGCCTAGTCCCATGAAATTTATCACAACTCTTGCACCTCTCAGTAGTAGGCCATGGTCCTCCAATAACCATACCCCTCGGTGCAGTCAAAGATGGGTACACGGGAAGTCTAGCTGCTCCCTCCAGCACCTCCTCGATCTTAAGTCTCTTCTCAAAATATCTTGGCCCCCTCTCTTGGCCACTCTATCCATCTCGGATCTCTTCCGGTCTCTGTCTCTTCTAACATTAATCCTTCCAAGCTCGAAGGCATTCTACTCAAAGTCTTGCTCGCATAACTGAGCCTTGTGTACCGCCTTCTCATATGTCTGAGTGTCAAATGGGGCTAGCTTGGTCCGGATGGAAAATCTCAATCCATTAACGAACTTTTGAATCTTTCGAGTCTCACTACCCATCGTGTCCGGATCATATCTCCCCAAAGACATAAATCTCAACTCATATTCATCTACCGTATGGTTCTCCTGAACCAAGTTCATGAATTCCATCCGCAGTTTCCTTTGTGCGGTAGCTGGGATGTACTGTCTCCTGAAGGCCTCCAAGAATATCTCCCAGGTGATCTTGGAGTGTCTAGTCCTCAAAATAGCTTCGATGGATCTCCACCAGTGCTCTGCTTCACCCTTCTACATAAACACGGCAAAGGCTACCTTCTCAGCGGATATACATCTGAAAAATCTATATAACTTCTCCATCTCGTACACCCAATCCTTCGTAATAACCGAGTCCTTCACCCCTAAGAACACTGGAGGTTTCAACCCTTGGAACTCTCGCAATCTACTCAACTCGCAGTCATAACCCAAATCACTACCGCTCTGCTATAGAGCAATAAGGGAGGCTGTATCCTAGATTGGAGGTGGTGTAACAGCCACAGTCTCTGTAGTCTGAGGTCTCTCTACCTCTGCGGTTGCCTGTCCAATAGCAGGCTGTGCCGCGAGACATCATCTATCGTCGGCACCTAAAGCCTACGTGACTATCTCAATTAGGCTCTTTATACCCCGCTTTATCCTAGAGAAGCGAGCCTCTGTATCCCCTGATCTCTCAGCAGGGCCCTGTGGAGCCTGATCAGTCTGTGGCTCTGCACGGCTCCCAGGCTTACCTCTACGGCCTCTAACAAGTGCTCTCGCCCCTCTACCTTGGCATGTGACAGGCATAATGCCTAAGTTCCTATATTTCATAACCATTATTAGACTCATTCCATCACGGCATACACAATTATATCTAAACAAAAGCATAGTAATATGAGGCTGTACTTTTCCTACGTTTTATTATTGACTCACATCAGGCCAACACAACTCTGATACCAATCTCTGTCACGACCCATTTTACTCTTTTAGTCCGAAAATCGTATAAATTTTTTGCATTTTATTGTAACCTTACACGATCGTGAACAACTCACCACTACACAGTTGGGCTGTGAGGCAGTAATAATCATCCTTTACTATTCACTTCCTAAATTAATCAAAAGTATTGTCATACATCCAAATGTTAAGTGGTATGTTCATACATACTATGTGTTATAACATTTACATCCCCCATATTACAAATTCAAATGATCATTGTGCTTTAACATTGTTTAGATACAAAAGAATCTCTGTGTATATACCTCTGGGTGATGGAGATGCAGCGGATGTCTCAACAAAATGCCTCTGTCCTCACTGGGCCACTATACACACTCTGTATGAGGGGGAAAATAGAGAGGGATGAGCAACCACACGCTTAGTAAGGCAATAATGCAAGCATAGTAGATAACTACTCTATCTACATGCTAATAGTGTTACGCATAAATCCTTTGATAATCAGACCATGAGGAAATAAAATTATGCCATATACATATACATATATCATGTATTGAAAATCATAGAAATAGGCATATAAAACATGGAATCATCATCATGTAAAATCATCCCATGCTCGTTCTCATTTAAAACACATCAAAAAGGGGAATTCATTTAAGAAAAATCCTTTTTTAAATCACATCACAAATCTCTTTTCAAATTTCATCACATCTCATCAAAATCATTTCTCTATCACAAATATCATCACTGGTTTCTCAATCAAAATCCTAAAAGGCTTGACCCCTCCCTCGGGTCTACCCTGGACAATCACAATCACATTTATGTATAAAAATCATGTGGTATTATGAATTATCAAGTGAGATAGGTCACTATATATCAAAGACTATGTTGGCCAACAATGTCATAAATTATCCCAGACCACATGCATCCAGGTGTGCGGGGTATCGTGTTGGTACGAAAGTGGGTTAGTCCCTCTCCAAACTTTCTTATTACATAACCACCACGCGGTACATCGTACTCTATGTGATATACATGGTACAGCGTACTCCGCGTACCCATATCGTGGTTGGGGGTGCCAGCTGTAGGTCTTATCTACTCCATATCAAGAGTTTTTCGTACCCATGTAGGAGAGCCTCCCTGCCGAACAGAGCCTCCCCACCCCTCTAGGGCTTAAGGATATTAGTTTAAGAATCCTTCCGTAAGAGAGCCTCCCAACCGAATAGAGCCTACCCGCCTCTTCGAGCTTGAGGATGTAAGGTTTGAGGATCTTACCGTAAGAGAGCCTCCCCACCGAACAGAGCCTCCCTGCCTCCTCTCTGGCTTGAGGATGTAGGGCTTGAGGATCTTACCAACTTTCACGGCCTCATACGTACCTCCGTATGAAAACTTATGCGAGTAATGCTCTAGCACGATTCATGTATCATAACTAAACCACCTCATAAGAGCAACACTCTAGTACAACATTTATGCATCAAATAATGAAGAAATCAATGTACGAGCAAAAGCTTCTGTACGATTATAAAACACCATCATAGTTTCCAAATCAAGGTGTGAGCTAAGCTCCAGCACGTTTCATACAAATGAAGGCATCAAAATCTAGCGCGAGCGAGGCTCCAGCGCGATTTACATCACGCAATTACGATAGGCGGCTCATACACAATCAAAACAATCCCAAAACTGGTTTAGCACTTCACAAATGCTATTCCACAACTTCATTAAAATACTAGCCACCCTATCCATTTGTTGCTAGAAAACAATGCATTGTGTTTTGTGAAAACACTCAAACCACGTGATTTATGCAATCATTAGCCTTACTATTCCATTTCTTTATGACATTATTTAAATCAAATCTCACGCATATACAGTCGAAGTTATTCCATACACTTTCAAACACATTTCTATATACTCATGTACATTTCCAAAGCCCTATATACTCACAAAATACGAGCAGTTATCTCTATATACTCACAGAATTTCTTTACCTGGAATCACGTCGCGTGATTCCACTTCCTTAGAGCTACTTACTCGTGCGGTTTGATTCATCTCCAACGAACTCTCCGGAACTGCACAAAGTCGTATATCACATCCATTTAGTCCATATGACACAACTGTGGTGTTTGCTATAGTTGATTTATCCTATAGCCTCTATTAACAGTTATAGGGCCTAATTTCATTGTTCTACTCATAACTCGAGTCTATTGATTCTTTCAGGCCTATTGTTTCATACTCAATCGATATCAAATCGATATTAAGCTCATAGTGTTCCTATTGCGTCAATTTCCTCACTATGGCATTTTATCAAACATCTTACATACCCATTTTCATAATTTCTCTAAACTCACAATGTAGCTTCATTTAATCATCTTAAATCATTCACATTACATCAACAATAACTTAGTATGACTCATAATTCATCAATTCTTCTAAACCACATTTTCTCACACTAGACGTAATCTAGGTTATATGTGTTCCATTGCTTTCTAGATGATTTCTATCATAAATATTCACACCAATCTACTCCAACATCAAAAAATAAACATATGTACTTGGGTTGGTGCATTAGAAACTCACCTATTTGGACTTCCTTCTTGCTCCAAATGAAAATGCTCCTTGCTCCTTTAATCCAACAAATGGGGTTTTGACTTCAAACTATGTTGTTCTCTTCTTTAAGATGAACAAATTTGTTTCTAATGGTCTTCCCTTAAATCTTACCGAAAATGGGTAGATTTAGAGTGAGAAAGTTAGGTTTTGGGTGAAAAATGGAAAGGAAAGGTTCTGTCTCGAAAAAATGTAGATTTCACTACTCTTTTTTATAGAAATAGCTTGATGAGATCGATCTGCCTTGGGTGGAGATCGATCTGGTCCTCTTAAATCCTTAATTTTTTTTTTACATTTTTCAAGCATGAGATTGATCTGTCGAGGGCTTGAGATTGATCTGTCCCAGGCAGTAGCTTAAGGAGATCGATCTGCTTCCAGGGGAGATCGATCTGCTCCTATCTGAGAGCTGAGGAAATCTATCTGTTTGCACTAAAAATCGATCATCTCATTACAGAATGTTTAGCAGATTGATCTAGCTCCATTGGAGATCGATTTGTCTTGTTTCATGGCTCAAATAAGAGCATTTTGGCCCTTCCAGATCGATCTCTCATCCTATGAGATCGATCAAGCCTTCATATTTCCAGATTTTCTGTAACAACTCATACCCAACTTCACACATTTTGCTGCCATGGTCATTTTCTCATCCATCCACCTTTGAGACTTGTAATTGGCATCCATTCATACCTTCTACATATTAAAACTTGTGTGCATTCTTTGTATAATCCAAGGTATACAATTCATAGCCAAATAGTAGTACAATTACTTATGCAATTCATGCAACTTCATCCCATTTGCTGCACTACTCATTTTTAGCTCAAATCACATTCATCACTTATAAAATCTCATTTCTTCATATTCGTATAAAATGAAACTTGTGTGTACATTACAAACTCATATTACAAGTATGTACATCGAATCCATGGACTTACATCACTTATTCTTCACATTGCAAATACATCACCATTCTCATGATTTGATAAAGTTTACATCAAAAATACAGGTTTTACACCGTCTTAAGTCCATTTCGACTATTCTATTCATTTTTCGAGAATTTGTTAGACTCATCGAGTCTATTGATTCATATTAAATCGACATTAAGTTTACAATGCCTCCAGTTTATCATTTTCTTTCTCTATGGCATTTCATCAAACACTTATCATGCCCATTATCAATCCTCATCTAATCGAACTTATGGGTTTCACAATGTCATCTTAGAATCATCTATACATGCTCATTCACATCTCTACATGATCAAATCATCATTAGCTCTATGCCATTTCAATTTTCTCTCACTAAGCCCATTTTAGGCTATAGTTGTTTAAGCATGTAAATGAGCATTTAATCCAACATTATATACACCAAATCACTTATCAAGAAGTCTAGATTAACATACTAGAAAATGGTGTATAGAAATCTTACCTAGCTTGACCTTTTTTCCTCTTTTGCCAAATTTGGGAGAAATCCTCTTTTCTCCTTCAATCCAACGATTCGACCTCTCGTTTTCAACTATGTCTTTCTTCTCCTATCTAGGAACAACTTTCCTCAAATGAACTTCTCTTAACTCTATTTGGAAGGTAATGAGAATTTAGAGAGGGAAAATAGGTTACTTTGCTTCAAAAATGGAAGGTTCTTGAATTGTCGGGCTTTATAGAATTTGCCTTGATGTGATCAATCTCCTTGGGTGAGGATTGATCTTCCCTGCTTGAAATCTCTCTCAGCATTTCAGTTTGTAAGTAGCATATCGATCTATCTCTTGAAAGGGATCGATCTGCTCAAAGGGATGGGGTCGATTTTGGCCACGCAGAGAGCTTTTAGGATCGATGTGGCCATTAAGAAGGGATCGATATGCTCCAACTCGAGGCAATGAGAGATCGATCTGCCTTAGTGATGAGATAGATCTGCTTCTGGCCGAAGCAAATTAAAATCGATTTGGCTTGAACTGAGGATCGATCTCCTTTGTCAAAATGCATTTAAGATCGATCTCCCTTGTATTTGAGATCGATCTCCCCTTGCTCTATAGCATTTCCAGCTGAAATTTACCTAAAAATTCAAAGGGGAACTTAACATTAAATCACCTCTATACTCGATTTATATTTCATTCACATTTTGAACTTGAAATTATCCAATTCTTATTATTCATTGATTACAAAACTTGTGTGTACATTCTTCGAATCATAATGGATACATATAAATTTACGGGTCTTGAATTACTCTAATCCTTTAAGAAATTTTATCCTCCAAATTAGAACCAAGTCATTCATAAAAAAGTTGGGGGTACTTCTCCCGTATCAGGCTCTCTAACTCCCAAATAGCCTCATTTGAATTGTGGTGCTGCTAGAGAACCTTAACAAGTGGAATTGTCTTATTCCTTAACACCTTTTCCTTCTTATCAAGTATCTGAATCTATCTCTTTATATAAGTCAAATTATCCTTGAGCTCCAATGGCTCATACCGATTCACATGAGTTGGATCTGGATAGTACTTCCAGAGCATCGATACGTGGAAGACATTATGAATGCATGATAGCTCCAATGCTAATGCTAGCCTATAGGACTTATCTCTTACTCGCTCCAATATCTCAAAGGGTCTGATATACCGAGGGTTAAACTTATCCTTCTTACTGAACCCCATGATCCCTTTCAAGGGAGAAACTTTTAAAAATACCGAGTCACCCTCGGTGAACTCAGGTGGCCTCCGTCTTATGTTAGCGTAGCTTTTCTGCCTGTTCTGCGCTATTCTCAATCTCTCACATATCAGCTGAACAACAGTCGTGATCAAATGAAACACTACTGCAAGTGCACAGGTCAGTTTTCGAGTATAGAGTAAATATAAGTATCGTCCCATAGGGAATTGTGCCTATCGCAAATCACTGTAATTAACAACCTTGAGCTTTATTTAGAAAAAGTAATTTATAATGGTTAAGATCCTAATTACTATTCTAACTATTAGTTACGGAACAAATTACTTAAAACAAATCAAAATTATTACGAATGAAAATATCAAAGGTAAAATATTCCTAGAACTCGATTTCACCTAACTAGGGTTCATACAATTCCTTTGATCAATTGTTCTTTTGATTTCAATTTGTTTATAACCGAAACTATTTCTTGTTTATCTCTCCCGAGTTTTAAACAGTCATACTCAAATTACCTAATCCTAACGTCCCGATTCAGAATTAAATAATAGAGTTCATTAAGCAATGGTAATCCGTTTCTCTATGGCTCATAAGAATTGTCAACCTCCCGATTCAACAATGTCCTATGTTAATCTACCCTTGTACATATAAATAATCCCCTCTCCCGAGTGCCGGATTCCTATACTAATTCATCCAATTGGTGGCCAATTAACTAGAGCATTAAGAACAAGTAGATTAAATAAACATAATTGATATCATCCAAACAATGTCACAAAATAATTGCAATCTGCCCAAAGTTTGCTACATCGATTCTAGGAAAAAGAAGTTTAGTTCCAAGACATCATGACAAACATCCAATAATTCCAAATCATCATCCCTAGAATAAACATTGATTGAAAAAGATGTAAAAGATGGAGTTTCAATGGAGCTAAATCAATTTTGAAGCCTTCTGCCGCAGCCTCATTCGATATTCTGATAAAAAGACTATTTATAAGGTTCCCAGGCACTAAAACGCGGAATGCCACGTGGAAAAACAGTGTTGCCCTAATCAGACTGCTATGCTGCGACAATGGTATTGATTCCCCATATCTACTCTGCACTGTCCAGTTTCTTCTATTGCTGCAGCATAAGTCACGATCAGCATCCTGTAATTTCACTTCTTCATAGAATCATCAGAATCAGCTCCAAAAGCTTTAACTTCTCCATATTGTTCTTTTTCCTGCACAAAACACATAAAACATACCTAATATAGCAAAGAACAAATCAAAAAACTAAGTAAAAAGGGTTCTAAACATATATAAATTTCAGTGCTAACAAATACCCCCAAACTTAGAAATTTGCTTGTCCTCAAGCAAACATATACTAGAAACAAAACAATTAAAGACTCTCAACCATACTTAGCTCACATACTTGTCATACTAAATTGGGATTTTCCTCAAGAATTCACAAGGTTCTCAGCTTAAGATAAATTTCATATTTATATTGTTCAAGTCAATCAAAGCAAACCAATCCCCCTTCACTCTTCACTTTCCACTTGTGTGTGTGTGTACAATCATTTATTCAAATTTATGCACTCAAATTTTAATGCGAAACCTAAATGGAAATTAAACACTAGACTTCATATGCTTGAATTAACTACTACTCTCCACTAATAAAGACTCGTGCATAACCAAGAATCAAAAGGACTTTTCAAAGGTTGCAATGTAAGGCTCGGATTTTAGGTGGGATAAAGGATATAATATGAAGTTTAATCCACCTAAAGCACTGTAATCACCTTTGGATTTAATTTGTTTTGAGCTCATGAATTACTACCCAACCTTACTCATTCTCGAGTTTGATTTTATGATTTTTTTTTTGCTGTGTCACACTCCAGAATTTTATTTTCCACTACTTGAAACTACATATGACACTAGATTTTTAGTAAGACCCGAGAACAAACCCTTGTTTGTAACATTCAAGTTCTCAAACCAATAATTTACAAACCACCTTGTTTTCTTTTGAGCTCCTCCCTTAATCCAAAAATTTTGTTTGATAGTGCTTTAAGTAAGGGACCAAAAGAATAGGATAATCAAGCAATTAGGCTATGGCTTGTAATATGGTTATATAACAACAAAATGGAAAAATTTGGCTCAAAGGGTTTTCCAAGGGATTAATATAATTAGGTAGGCTTGAAAGGCTCAATCTCAAAACAAAAAACATTACCTAGATCATTTTCCTAATCATGCATGGTCTGTAAATTTCACCTCAAGTAATAACTAATCAAGTTCTAGAGTCTTTTTAGTTTCACATATCAACATAGTAAGTGCATAAATTGAATATGATGGTGCATAGTTTGAGTGAAAAGATTCAAGTGAAGCTTTCTATCCACATTCCAATACTCAAACAATAAAAATCATCCATTTAAACAAAATTTGATCAATTCCATGCAAAATCCATCTTTGGCCACAATCTAGAAAACTAATATATGAAACTGAGTATAATTGCACACAACAATAAAAAGAAACACAAAAAAGAAATTGAAACAGACACATAAAACATAACAAAACATGAAAAACAAAGCATGAAAAACATAACAGCAGGCATAGAAAAACATAGCAGCATGACACAGAGCACAACAGAGCACAACCAATAACTCCCCCAAACTTAAAATATTCATTGTCCTCAATGAATTGGAAAAAGTAGTAAAGAGGACTTCCCTGGGGTAGTCTTAACTGTCTGAATCCTTCTCTGAGCCATCTTCAGCATCAGCTTCCTCCTGGGCATCTGCTTCCATGTCATCATCAGCAGAAGGACACCATTGTGGCGGCATGGGGAATATCACCTCTCCCGCACGACCCTTCATATTTAGGTAGTCGACTAATGATTTATGGTAGGAAGCAACATATGCACAAAAAGTCCAATAGTCTCTGTTATTGTTGTGCATCTCCATCCGCAACTCCTTAATCTCGTTTAGCACAGCTGCAATGGAGTTGGAAGTGGTGGAAGGTGCAACAGATGGACCAGCAGAAGTTTGTGGTGGGGTAGTAGGAGGAGCAACTTCTCTCTGAGTCAGAGGTACTTGAGGATTTCTGAAAGTGATTGAGATTTCTTAGCCTGTCGTGGTTTAAGCTCAGTCCAATATATGCCGTATTTCTTGCAAAGTCCACAAACCAATGAAGGGTGAGGTAATCCCCTTCTATTTACCCTGCGTATAAATTCTTGCATGGATCGAAAGATAATGGCTCCAAAATCAACAATCTTGCTAGTCAGAATACAGTAAAGGAGAGCAGCTCTATCGACATCAACACTGCTTTTATGAGTTGTAGGCATTATTCGTGAGCAAATGAAATCATACCATTCGTGTAGACCATATTGAAGTCGATTGGAAGGGAATGCCATAGATTCAGTCTCTGGCCTCTTCTGCCAATGGGTGTGAGGTACTGTAAGTTCATTAATAACCAGGTATAGCTCATCAGCATCAGTGTGGAGAGTTGCAACATAACGGTGATATTCATCCTGCACCCCTTGCGGAAGGTCCAGGTATAGATTAATGGCGTTGGCGTTGTAAGGAACAAGAATACCCCTGACTTCAGATATCGAATGGGTACTCTCCATTGCATTGGCATAAAATTCTCGGACTACATCAAGAATGGCATCTTCAGGTTGTCCTGCTAATTTAAGCAACCCGAAATCTCTAAAAAACTCATGATACATGTCCCAACCACCAATACAGGCCGAAAACTTCTTTCGATAATCATATTTTTGCCCATAATTTTCTTAAAATTTTTTGCGGCTTAGCTGTTGACAAATTGAGTGGAATCATAAGTAGTTATGACCGGCTCTTCCCTCTGGGGAGATAGGACTGTACTTTCAGTCGCTGGACTTGAACTCTCCAGGTTTCGTTTTCGGTGCTATTGCCAATGGAAGCTTAATGTTGACAAGAATAGTGTTCAGCTGGCCCCAATCAGACAAGCACACAAACTAATCCCAAAAATTTTGCGTCACAACCAGAATGTCTCAAACAACAATCGACCAAACCGAGAAGAGCTTCAAAATCTAAATTGCAGAAACTAAAAGGAAATTCGCTGAAAATCGAAAACGATCAAAGAAAGCAGTAGAATACCCGGAATGAAAATCACGTAAGCTCCGATTGGACCACTCTGTGTCTTTATCACAATCGAACAAGAAAATGGTTTTTGCTTCCTCCGAGGGTTTCGGGACCACCAAGGTTTCTAACCCATAAAATTTTGTTGGCTAGACTACCAAATCAGCAGAGAACAACAGGATCGGAAGAAAGAAAAAAATAATGGGTGTGGGGTAATCGGTGTACTTCCAAGGGAACTAGGTAAAAGTGCAAAATTAGAAAAAGAGAGTCTGAGTAAGAAAATGTTTCGGCCGCCCTTTTTCAAATAAATTTGGTATGGTTCTTTGGCTTTACCGAATAGTGAGTGGGCTTCCGTCTTTCAATAAGACACGGACATGTGGATCTCATTCACCTCACTATTGTAAACATTTGTTTCTTATTTTGACAGAATTTCTTCTCTCCCTCTTACTGATTTTCTTTTCCTATGCAAACATTATTCGGCCATCACTTCTTCAATTGAAGAATTTAGTCTCCCAGCTTAGTTACTAGTCACATCTCTCTTCACTTCCTTTCTTGAAAATCATTTTTGTTTCTTTGCTGTTCTGTTGGTCTACATTGAAGCTACTAAGCCTTTGCAAAATATTTCTTGTTCTTTCACCTGATCACGCACTCATGCATTCTTGCTGGCCAGATCATGATAATTATTCTTCCAAACTGTGCTCTTTTGATATGCCTGAAAAATAAAAGTAAAATTCAAACTAATAAAATAAAAAGAAAAACAAACTACTAAAATCAAAGAAAATAAAATGAGATGAAAAACTAAGAATCTAAAAAAAAATTAATTGGGTTGCCTCCCAAAAGCGCTAAATTTTAAGTCCTCAGCCAGACTGCTTCCATCTCTTCAATTCAGTTCACCAAGGGGAATGCTATCTAATTTATACACTCCCTCTCCATAATAATGCTTTATACGCTGCCCATTGACCTTGAACAAGCTTCCATCTGATTTTTTCAGTTCAATTGCTCCATATGGGAAAACTTGGTTTATTTCAAACGGTCCTGAGCACCTTGACTTCAATTTTCCAGGAAATAATTTAAGCCTTGAATTATACAATAGAACTTGGTGTCCAGGACTGAATTCTCTTCTCATTATAATCTTGTCATGCCATCTTTTGGTCCTGTCCTTGTAAATTCTTGCATTGTTATAGGACTCATTTCTCAGCTCATCAAGCTCATTCAATTGAAGTGACCGATTTTCTCCAGCCTTGTTATAGTCAAAATTTAGCTTCTTAATGGCCCAATAAGCTCGGTGCTCAAGCTCTACAGGTAGATGACATGCCTTACCAAATACCAACCTATAGGGAGACATTCCAATTGGAGTCTTATAGGCTGTCCTGTATGCCCAAAGTGCGTCATCTAACTTGTTAGCCCAGTCTTTTCTATTCAGGTGAACAGTCTTCTCCAATATCAACTTCACTTCTCGGTTTGAAATTTCAGCTTGGCCATTTGTCTGCGGATGATAATCGAGAGCTACTTTATGTCGAATTTCATATTTTGACATCAAACCATTGAAGATTTTGTTACAGAAATGAGTGCCTTCATCACTCAAAATGGCTCTTGGGGTACCGAATCTTGTCAATATATTCTTGTGCAGAAACCGAATTACCACTTTTGCATCCTTTGCTGGTGTTGCTATTGCCTCAACCCACTCAGAGACATAATCAATAGTAAGGAGAATGTACAGCTTCCCAAAAGATGGAGGAAACGGTGCCATAAAATCTATACCCCATACATCAAAGATTTCCACTTCTAAAAATTTGTCAAAGGTAATTCATGCCTTCTTGAGATGTTTCCAACCCTTTGACATCTGTCACACGTTTTTACAAATATGTAACTATCTTTAAACACACTAGGCCAATGGAAACCTGATTGCAGCACCTTTGCTGCTGTACGTTCTGCACCAAAATGTCCTCCATATGCTGCAGCATGGCAGTGGCGCAGAATTTCCTGAGCTTCATCTTCCGGCACACATCGTCTTATAATCTGGTCTGGACACTTCTTAAACAGCAGAGGATCATCCCAAAAATAAGAGTTGACATCATGGAAGAATTTCTTCCTCTGTTGGTACGTTAAACCACTTGGCATTAGTCCTCCTGCTAAGTAATTCACTATGTCTGCGAACCAAGGTAGATTTTTATCAATCTTCATAATTGTCTCATCTGGAAATCCCTCTTGAATAGGCTATTCTTGCTGAATTTTAGATTGCTCCAATCTAGATAAATGATCAGCTATAACATTATCAGATCCTTTTTTATCCCTGATTTCAAAATCAAATTCTTGCAAAAGCAAGATCCATCTAATAAGTCTGGGTTTGACGTCCTTTTTTGCAAATAGATAACGAATAGCTGCATGATCCGTATAGACAATGACCTTGCTTCCAATTAGATATGGTCTGAACTTGTCAAATGCATGTATAACTGTAAGCATCTCCTTCTCTGTCATTGTATAATTTTTCTTAGCATCATCTAAGGTCCTACTTGAATAATAAATAGCCCATAAAATCTTGTCTCTTTTCTGTCCAAGGATAGCTCCAATTGTAAAATTACTCGCGTCGCACATCAGTTCAAATGGTTCTGTCCAATCCGGTGTGATCATAATAGGTGCAGAAATAAGCTCCTTCTTGATCTTTTCAAATGCTTGCGAGCAAAAATCATCAAAGACAAAATCAGAATCTTTTTCCAATAAATGACATAAAGGTTTTGAGATTTTTGAAAAGTCCCTGATAAATCTACGATAGAATCCTGCATGTCCCAAAAAGCTTCTCACGGCTTTAACTGATTTTGGAGGAGGAAGCTTTTCAATAGTAGCGACTTTAGCTCTATCCACCTCAATGCCGTGAGCTGAACTTTTATGTCCAAGGATGATCCCTTCTTGCACCATAAAATGACACTTATCCCAATTTAAGACAAGATTCGTCTCTTCACATCTCTGCAAAACAAGTGCTAAATTAGATAAACATTGGTCAAAAGTCCTACCAAATACTGAGAAGTCATCCATGAAGACTTTCATTATCTCTTCAACCATGTCAATGAAAATTGACATCATGCATCTCTGGAAGGTTGCTGGGGCGTTACACAACCCGAAAGGCATCCTTCTATATGGGAAAGTTCCATATGGGCAAGTGAATGTTGTTTTCTCTTGATCTTCTGGGGTTATTGCAATCTGGTTATAGCCCGAGTAGCCTTCTAAAAAGTAATAATAACTATGTCTGGCTAGTCTGTCTAGCATTTGGTCGATGAAAGGAAGCGGGAAGTGGTCTTTCCTAGTAGCTTTGTTCAGCTTCCTATAATCGATGCAAACTCTCCATCCCGTTACAGTTCTGGTGGATATAATTTCATCGTTTGTGTCACGAACTACTGTCATTCCACCCTTTTTACGTACAACTTGCACAGGACTCACCCAAGAACTATCAGATATAGCATATATAATACCAGCATTTAATAATTTTAAGATCTCAACTCTAGTAACTTCTTTCATTGCTTGATTTAGTCTTCTTTGTGGTTCAATAGAGGGTTTGTAATTTTCCTCTAATCGAATTTTGTGCATCACAATAGAGGGACTAATTCCTTTGATGTCAGCAATAGACCATCCAATTGCCGGTTTATGCTCTCTTAAAATTCTAAGCAATTTGTCTTCCTCTGCAACCGATAAAAATGATGAAATAATTACAGGAAAAGTACTATCATCACCTAAAAAGGCATACCTCAAATGGCTTGGTAATTCTTTCAATTCATTTTTGCCTTCTTCTTTTTCACTTACCTGTGACTTGTCAATCTTCTCCTTAGTTGTTGTAGTGGTACTTTCTAATGGATTGGCTTCCAAAGTAACAACACAACTTTTAATTTCATCAGTTAGTAATTCATCATCTAAATTAGAAACTGAATTTACCAGACATTGAGCCATAGGATCGGTTGGTGCTTCCTTTGTTTCAACTTCTCTTACACAACTCTACACTACTTCAATCAACTTACATGTTTCTGGCTCATCAGTAAATTTCATTGCCTTATAGATGTTGAACATAACAGATTCATCATTCATCCTCAGGGTTAATTACCCTCTCTGAACATCTATTAGTGCTCTCCCAGTGGCAAGAAATGGTCTCCCAAGTATAAGTGGAATTTCTCTGTCCTCTTCATAATCTAAGACTACAAAATCGGCAGGAAAAATTAACTTATCAACCTTAACAAGTACATCTTCTATTACACCTCTGGGATAAGTAATCGATCTATCCGCTAGTTGCAGTGTTATGGTAGTCGGCTTTACCTCTCCAAGACCTAGGCTCCTGAAAATAGATAAAGGCATTAAATTTATGCTAGCACCTAAATCACACAATGCCTTACCCACTTTCGATCCTCCAATCTCGCATGGAATAGTAAAGCTTCTAGGGTCTTTCAATTTTTACGGTAGCTTCTGCTGCAAAATTGCACTGCATTCTTCTGTCAAGTTGATAGTTTCATAATCTTCAAGTTTCTGTTTCTTTGACGGCACTTCTTTCATGAACTTTGCATAATGTGGCATCTGCTGCAGAGCATCAACTAACGGAATGTTAATATGTAATTTCTTAAATATATCAAGAAATTTCTTAAACTCAGATCAATCTTTCTTTTGTACAAAGCTTGAGGATAAGGAATAGATGGTTTTAACAAAGGAGGATTATCAGGAAAAAGTTTACTAAAGGGTTTAGAATTAATTCCCTGTTTTACTGTTTCTGATTCTGCATCCTTTGTCATAACAGGTTCAGCCTGCTTCTTTTTCATCTCAGTTATTGGTGCAGTTCCTTCTTTCTCTACTACCTTCGGTGGCTCATCTGTGTTTCCACTTCTCAAAGATATAGCATTGCAGTGTTCCTTCGGATTGAGCACTGTGTCACTTGGAAACTTAGCTCTTTCATTTAAAGAACTGATAGCTGCAGCTAGCTATCCCAAAGTGGTCTCAACAGACTTCATCTGTGCACCAAGACTGGTATTCATCTCTGACATTTTAGCTTCCATGTTGTCTAATCTAGCATCAGTTTTACTAAATCTTGTTCTAGTTTCAACTATGAACTCCTCAAAATCGGTCTTTTTAACTCCACCATAACCTTAGGAATTCCCTTGGTTATTGAATCCTGTATTGCTGTTACTTGCTGCAGGTGGGTTTAGAACGTTTTTAGAGTTACAATAAGATAGATTCTCATGGTTTCTGAATCCTGGCTGGTAGTAGTTAGGAACTCGATTTCCTTGAAAACCAAAGTTACGATTATTAACATAATTCACCTGCTCCAAATCTGTCCCCATCAAGTTAGGATTTGTGCTGTCATGATGAATTATAGCTTGCGGCCCTTGTACACCCATTGAAGAAATTTGTGTTGAAATCTACTCAAGTCTTGCTAGGATGGCTGTCTGAGTATCTAACTCATGCATACCTGCTACTCTTCTGACATTAGCTCTTTCACCTGGCCATTGGCTGCTGTTTATAGCCATCTCCTCAATTAACTGCATAGCTTGATCAGGTGTCTTAGACCACAGTGATCTTCCTGCTGAAGCATCCATAGTAGCTCGTGTCTGTGGAGTCATGCCTCTGTAGAAAACTTGTATCTGGTTTCCTTCATCATATCCATGCTATAGGCATCTACGCAATAACTCTTTAAATCGCTCCCATGCCTCATGTAATGGTTCTTGATCCAACTATGTGAACTGGGTAATTCTCATCTGCATTGTTTTTCTTGGTGGGAAGTACTTTGCTAAGAATTTTTGTGCCTGCTGGCAAATTTTGATACTAGCTCAAGGCTTTATCTCGAAGAGAAAATGGAAACAATATCAGTCGAATAGCATCATCAGGGGCTCCATTAATCTTAATGGTGCTACAAATCTGCATAAAACTTGTCAAATGTGTGTTAGGATCCTCTAAGGCCGAACCTCCAAATTGATTTTGCATAACCATGTTGATCAATGCCGACTTCAACTCAAAGTTATTACAGTTTATAGGAATATCTCTTATAGTAGCAAAATTCTGATTCACAACTGGGGTAAAGTAATCGCGTATAGCTCGCTGCTGCTGATTTTCATATGCCATGATTAAATTTCTGTCTTTCTCTTCAAATCTGTTCTGTTGAATTTTCCTTATGGTTCTCTCAATCTCTGGATCTAACTCTTCTTTTATGTCTGTATTTCCACTTCTGCGGGTTTTTACCATTCACCTAAAATAAAAATTTGTAGAGAGTAAATTAAAACAAAAATAAAAATCTAAACTAAAGTAAAGGCTATTGGGAAACAGTGTTAACGAAAAATGAAACAACAATTCCCTGGCAACGGCGCTAGAAAACTTGTCGTGCTCAAATGAAACACTACTGCAAGTGCACAGGTCAGTTTTCGAGTATAGAGTAAATATAAGTATCGTCCCACAGGGAATTGTGCCTATCGTAAATCATTGTAATCAACAACCTTGAACTTTATTTAGAAAAAGTAATTTATAATGGTTAAGATCCTAATTACTATTCTAACTATTAATTACGCAACAAATTACTGAAAACAAATCAAAATTATTACGAATGAAAATATCAATGGCAAAATATTCCTAGAACTCGATTTCACCTAACTAGGGTTCATACAATTCCTTTGATCAATTGTTCTTTTGATTTCAATTTGTTTATAACTGAAACTATTTCCTGTTTATCTCTCCCGAGTTTTAAACAATCATACTCAAATTACCTAATCCTAACCTCCCGATTCAGAATTAAATAATAGAGTTCATTAAGCAATGGTAATCCGTTTCTCTATGGCTCATAAGAATTGTCAACCTCCCGATTCAACAATGTCCTATGTTAATCTATCCTTGTGCATATAAATAATCCCCTCTCCCGAGTGCTGGATTCCTATACTAATTCATCCAATTGGTGGCCAATCAACTAGAGCATTAAGAACAAGTAGATTAAATAAACATAATTGATATCATCCAAACAATATCACAAAATAATTGCAATCTGCCCAAAGTTGGCTACATCGATTCTAGGAAAAAGAAGTTTAGTTCCTAGACATCATGATAAACATCTAATAATTCCAAATCATCATCCCTAGAATAAACATTGATTGAAAAAGATGTAAAAGATGGAGTTTCTATGGAGCTAAATTAATCCTGAAGCCTTCTGCCGCAGCCTCCTTCAATATTCTGATAAAAAGACTATTTATAAGGTTCCCAGGCACTAAAACGCGGAATGCCACGTGGAAAAATAGTGTTGCCCTAATCAGACTGCTATGCTGCGACAATGGTATTGATTCCCCAGATCTGCTCTGCACTGTCCAGTTTCTTCTATTGCTGCAGCATAAGTCACGATCAGCATCCTGCAATTTCACTTCTTCAGAGAATCATCAGAATTAGCTCCAAAAGCTTTAACTTCTCCATATTGTTCTTTTTCCTACACAAATGCACAAAACACATAAAACATACCTAATATAGCAAAGACCAAATCAAATAACTAAGTAAAAAGGGTTATAAGCATATATAAATTTCAGTGCTAACAACAACCTTAGAGGCTTGCTGTACCAAATCGGGAGCAAAAGTCTTTCTATCACCCACTTCTTCCCAACCAATAGGGGAACGACACCTTCTAGCATACAATGCCTCATACAGCGCCGTCTCGATACTCGAGTGATAACTATTGTTGTATGCAAATTTAGCTAACAATAGGTGATCATCCCAGGAGCCTCTAAAATCCATAACACTTGCTCTCAGTATATTCTCTAACATTTGGGTCGTTCTCTCTGATTGACCACCGGTTTGAGGGTGGAAAGCGGTACTGAAACTTAACTAGGTTTCCATAGCTTCTTGAAAATATTCCCAAAAGTGGGAAGTAAATCGAGAATCCGTATCTGATACGATGCTCACTGGAATACCATGCAGCCTCACTATCTCCCGTACGTACAACTTTGCCAGACTACTCAAAGTATCGGTAGATTTCATAGTTAGAAAGTGGGCGACTTTAGTCAATCTGTCTACCACTACCCAGATAGCATCATGGTTCCTCTTAGTCCTCGAAAATCCCATGATGAAATCAATGGTGACATGCTCCCATTTCCAAGTTGGTATAGGTAGAGGCTGTAATAACCCTGCTGGCTTCTGATGCTCTACCTTCACTTGATGACATACCAAACATCTTACCATAAACTCTGCGATATCCTTTTTCATCCCTGACCACCAATACACTTTCTGGAGATTCTGATACATCTTGTTACTCCCCGGATGCAATGTATATCTTGATGAATGAGCTTCTGTCAAAATCAATCTCTTTAGTTCCAGGTCATCGGAAATGCGAATTCTGCCTCTAAACCTCAGTAAGCCATCATCACTCACTAAGAAATCGCCCACATTACCCCTTTGAATCAGACTCGCACGATCCTCATAGAGTAGATCGGTATGCTGTGCCTGTCGTATCCGATCAATAAAATCTGGTTTCACTCACAGGCTAGCTATCACACAGCCACTGTCAACATCAAGAGGGTCTATATCCAACCTGAGGTGAGTAAACTGCTCGAGTAGCTTATATTCCCTGACCATCATGTACGATACCATTCCGAGGCTCTTTCTACTCAGGGCATCCGTCACAACATTAGCCTTCCCTGGATGGTACAATATCTCGCAATCATAATCCTCCAGAAGCTCTATCCATCGTCTCTGCCTCATATTCAACTCTTTATGTGAAAACAGATATCTGAGGCTCTTATGATCTGTATACACCTAAAATTTCTCACCGTACAAGTAATGGCGCCAAATCTTTAAGGCAAATACCATGAATGCCAACTCTAAATCATGGGTCGGGTAGTTCCTCTTATGGTTCTTAAGTTGTCTGGATCCATAGGCTACTAGCTTCCCGTCCTGCATCAACACACAGCCTAGTCCTTGTCCCGAGGCATCTGTATACATTGAGTAACCTCCTGAGCTGGTGGGTATGGTAAGAATAGGTGCAGTGGTCAGTCTATGCTTTAATTCGCAGAAACTTCTTTCACATTTATCATCCCACTCAAATTCCACATTCTTTCATGTGAGACGTGTCAACGGAGCAGCCAGCTTAAAGAATCCCTCGACAAATCATCGGTAATAACCTATTAAACCCAAGAAACTGCGGATCTCTGTAACCATTTTGGGTCTTTCCCACTGTATCACAGCCTCTTTCTTAGACGGATCCATTAATACCCCGTCTCTCGAGACTACATGACCCAAAAATGATATCTCACTCAACCAAAAATCACACTTGTTGAGTTTAGCATACAACTCCTGATCTTGGAGGGTCTGTAACACTGTTCTCAAATGCTACTCATGCTCTTCCCTAGACTTCGAGTACACCAATATGTCATCTATAATACGATCACGAAATTGTCTAGGTATGGCTTAAACATATCATTCATTAAAGTAGTAAACGCTGCAGGAGCATTCTTCAACCTAAATGGCATAACCAAAAAGTTAGAATGGCCATAACGGGTTCGAAACGCTGTCTTGGGCACATCTCCACTCCAAATCCTCAACTGATGATACCCAGACCTCAGATCAATATTTAAAAAGATCTATGCTCCCTGTAACTGATCTAATAGATCATTAATCCGTGGAAGGGGATACTTGTTCTTGATGGTAGCCTTGTTCAACAACCGGTAATCTATACACGGTCGGAGACTCCCATCCTTCTTCTTTACAAACAGAACTGGTGCTCCCCAAGGTGATATACTCGGTCTAATAAACCCCTTGTCCAACTACTCTTGCAATTGTTTCTTTAGCTCCTCCAATTCCACTGGAGCCATTCTATACGGTGGCTTGGATATCGATTCCATTCCAGTTGCCAAATCAATATAGAATTTCATCTCTCTATCTGGTGGCAACCTTGATAATTCTTTCGAAAAGACATCGGGGAACTCTCTAACCATTGAGATGTCAACTAATTCCGGGTGTGCCTTATCCAAATTAACCACATATGCTGTAAAACCTTCAACATATTATGACCACATTTGTTTGTAAAATCATCCATCTTTGGAAATAATTTACTACTTCTTTCATTACTTTTCAAATCTTACAACATACTTTTCAGGGGTAGGAAACATTACTGTCTTAGCGTAATAGTCTAAAACAGCATGGTTTGTAGCTAACCAATCCATTACTAGTATTACATCGAAATCACTCATGTTTAACAGAATAAGATTGGCCAACATATCATTTTCCCCTACTTTCAACTAGCTATATTCAGTTGCTACATTATCTCTCACTGGAGTACTTATAAGTAATGTCCTACCTAGAGGTACAGGTTTTACATGTTCAATCAATTTACATGCAAATGTAGGCGAGATGAATGAATGCGTGACACCAGGATCAATTAATGCTAATGCTTTAAAATCAAAGACTAGGATGGTACCTTTAATCATATCTGTAGAAGTTTTTGCAGATGCTTGGTCCAATGCAAACACTCACCCTCGACCAATAACTTGTTTCCCTTTCTTTTCAGCTATGACCTTCCTCTTAGGTGTAGGTGTATCAACTGTAGCCCTCTCTTGCTCTGTGCCCTTCTGTGGGGCTTTATCCATCAAGTCTGGGCATTCACAAGCTATATCCCCTGGCTTGCCACATCTATAGCTAGATCTCATTATAAGGCATGGTCTACTCCCATGATATCTACCACACATCCTGCACTGCTCGGTGGTAAATCAGGGTTCGCTAATAACTATGCCCTTCGAAGCTTGAGGTAAAGCTGGGTAAGCTGAATAGGTTGGAGGCTTCACAGGCCTCTCTCATACCTCTTCAATCTTAGGCCCCTTACAAAACAATCTTCGACCCTTTTTGAACCCTCTTTCATCCACTTACCTCTTTCGGTCTCTATCTCTGCCCTTACAACTCTTATTTAAATCCGAGGTGTGTAACTCATAGTCCTGCTCACATAATTGAGCTCTGTGTACTACCTCCTCGTTGGTGGTGATGTCAAATGGGGCCACTTGTGCTCTGATCGAAGGTCTCAACCCCTCAAGAAATTTTTGGACCATCCTGTCCTGACAACGTATGGTCACTCTGTCATATCTACCTAGGGAGGTGAATTCAGACTCGTACTCATCAACTGTACGGTTCCCCTAGGTCAAGTTCAAGAATTCCATCTGCATCTTCCTTTGAGCAGTGGATGGAATGTACTGCCTCTAATAATTCTATATTTTTAGAATTATTTGTGCCTAATTTTCTAATTAATTATTTAAATCCCCAATTTATTTTGTTAATTATCCCCTTTATTTAATTAAAATTCTCATGTTTGCAGATAAATTAAATCCGGATGAATTTGAATATTTCGGTAGAAAATGGATCGAAATTGGGCTAAAATCGAGATTAAGCCACGCAGACAACACGAGTCATGCCACCTAGCACATCCAATTGGACAAGAAGACCGATGAGATGGAAATATCTTTTCAAGGAGCTAATGGTGTGAAGACAAGTGGCCAAAAAAAATACTAGCTCATCAAGGATGTGGAAATTACCATTTTACCCCTAGTATGTTTATAAATAGGAAAGGATGGCAATTGAAAGAGGATGTAATTTTAGGAGTAGGAGTAGTGTAATGTAGTTAGGAGTAGTGTTAGAATAGTTTGAATTTTTTTAGCTTCTCTTTCCTGTTTAGCTCCCATTTATTTTTACTATTCATAAATAATTTCCATTATTATTTTTACAAGCTTTTCAATATAGTTTTCATTCTCTTGGCAGCCACCATTTCATCATTTTCATACTTCTAAGTTTTGTTAAACTCGGTTCTGTTAATTGCCAAGTTTTATTTAACATAGCATTTTCTTTCTAGTTGTTAGTCTCAGTTTGGCATTTTTCTCCTTTCCGTTTTTCATTGTTGATGCTGCTGTGGATGTTGGCCGAGACAAGACTCTCTCCTAGAGATGATCGGTTGTTCACACACACATGAGCAGTGTTGGAGGTTAACTCTTGTAGGTTACTTCTGAAACAGAGAGGAAGGCTTGTTGCTGTAATGTCGAGATGGACATGCTAATTTACAGCAATAGCTAGCATTGAGTTTTGAAGTGTTAATCGATGCCTACTGGGATGCTCGGATGTGTGTGCTGGCACAAAACTGTAATACAAACTTGAACCAGCAGATGGGTGCAGGGAATGGAGCCAAGGATGTGTAAGATTGGACTGAGCAAATTCGACATGATGCAGCAGTGAACATGGACCGACATTCCATTCTGTTTTGCTCTGTTTTCATTTGTTTTAAGCTGGAATGGTTACCGTAGTGCCGTTGTTCAGTACCGAGCTTGGACAATAGGATAGGAGCAACGAAGAATATGCAGATTACAGGGAATGAAGCTGCTGCCTTCACCTTGTACAGCAGGAATTGAGAGTCCAGGACAAAGCAAAACCGAGGGCAACCCGTGAGCATAATCTGAGATACACCAGGACAGCAGCAGTGGAACAGCAGAAGCAGACCGAGAAGGCTTGGAGTAGCACCATTGTAGCAAACCGAGATACACCAGGACAGCAGCTAGACAGAACCAGCACACTAGCACCTGGAATCGAGAGCCGATAACGTGAAACAGCAGAAGTAGAGTCCTTCCTAGAGCAGCAGCAGATTGCAGAACCGAGCAGGGCAATTGGCAACAAGAAACCGAGGCAGAGAACAGCAGCCTGGATGCAGTGTGTAGTCCAAACCTAGAGCAGAACAAATGCAGACCTAGAGTAGCCTGGACCAGAGGACAACAGCAGCACGCATTGCCAAAACCGTGAAAGACTGGACTAAACATGATTTGGAAGATACGTGAATAGTGTTTAGAGGGATAATTTGTTAGTTTAAAATTGTAAAAGCTTTGTTTGGCATTTACCATATGCACAATAATCCATTTTTCTTGCATTTTTAGTATAGTTTGATTAGTTGTTAGTTTAGGATAGTTGTTAGTTGTCAATTTAGATTAGTTCTAGTGTTTTAATTTGTTAATTTAATTTTTAGTCTTAATTTTTATAGTAATTAATTTTATATTAAATGTTTTAGGCTTTTATTTTAGTTTAGATGCATTTAGAGTTAATTTAGATTAAATGTGTTTCATGCATTTTTAATTTAGTCTTTATTTTCATTAAGTTTTAGTTTAGTTTAAATTGTATTTTAGGTTAGTTTAATATTAGTTTAATTAATCTTGCTTTGTTATTTTCATAATTGCATTTTATTTCAATTGCGTTAATCAATTTTAACTGTTTTAATTATTTTCGTAGGTATTGGTTTTTAATTGCGTGGAGCTCGGTAAGTAATTTTCAGGTCGATTTTATTTTCTTTATTTTATAGCATTTTATTGCTTTCAGTATTTTTAATTCTAGCTATGTAGATCACCTACCTTAATTTTATAATTTGCTAGGATATAATTAGGGTAAGATTAACCAGTAGTTAATTAGGCTAGTCAACTTCTCTGTGGGACGATAACTCGGGACTCAAATCCCATTATTACTTGTACGACCCGTGCACTTGCAAACATACTGGAATGTACTGCCTCCTGAAGGCATCCAAAAATATCCCACGTCACCACCGAGTGACGTGCACTCAGAATCGACTGGGTAGCCATCCACTAATGCTTGACGTCACCCTCTAATACAAAGGTAGTAAAAGTGACCTTCTCTGTGGCAGAGCAATAGAAGAATCTATAGAGCTTCACCATACTGCGAATCCAATGCTCTGCTAACACTGGGTCTTTCACCCCACTGAACGAAGGTGGTCCAAACTTCCTGAACTGTCTTAGTCTGCCTAGGTCACAATCATAGACTCTTTCACCACCAACCTGCTGTGAAGCTACAAGATCCTGAACTGGTAGGGGAATGTCCTGAACTGGAGGGGGTACAGTTATCTCTACCTTTACAGCCCGAGGTCTTGGGGCAGGCTATGCTGGCTCATGTCTCTCTGGAGCAGCAGCCTGACCAGTAGAGTTCTGCTATCTACCCTCAAATCTGGCCATCGCCTATGTAAACATTTCCATGACGATGTCTACACTGCGTTGTGACTGCACTATATGTTTCTCAGCGGCCTCACTAAGACCAGGTGGATCCCTACTAGAGCTAGACCCACTATGCCTTTTAAGCTTATCTCTATGCCCCTAGGAGAGCGAACTCTCTCCTCGACTAGTACGTCGTCTATCAGACATCCTGCATACTCAATAACAAGTGTCTCAGTTACATTTCCAGCTAGGTGTACACAATTGTATCCAAATAATGCACAATACTTTAGGGATGTATAATTTTCTAACTATGAATATTGACTCACATCGGTCCAACTCAAGCTTTGATACCAATCTCTGTCACGACCCTCTTCCCATGACTTAACTCACTACTAACAGTTGGACTACGAATCAACATCCATTTTCACATCTCATCCATTCATAGTTTAAATTCATTTACTAAAATGGAAACTTTTCTCTTATAAATATGCGAAAACGTTTACATCAGTTTCTATTATAAACATCGCCTTCGTACAAAAGATAACTATACTGCGCATTAAATTACAGGATACAAAAATTTCTCTCTTAAGTGTATACCTCTATGCTGCTGGAGAACTGGAGAACACCGTAGCAGGCACAGCTGCAATAATCACTACTACGTAGTATCTGTGGAGGAGGAAATAAGAAGGTGAGCTAACACGCTCAGTAAGGAAAATAGGAAAACAGGTAGATAACTACACTATCTACATGCTTAAAATATAAACATTTATTTTCCTTATAAAACATCTGCATTCTTTAAAAATAACTTTCGTCGATGCGAAACCATTAATTTGATAGACAGGTACATGCATTCACATCATCAATTGACACAGTTCAATATTTGAAAACCACACCGTTTCATTTTTCAGTTCACACAGAACACACATTTACAAATCCCTTTGTAAATCAATTAATATGAGACATATATTGGGATTTTATATCACCATGTATCACACAGCAGGGGGGACATTTGTCACCTCACACAGTAGCAACACAATGTCGTATCACATAGATAAAAGAAGACTTAAGGCCATAATCCAGATTCCAGGTAACACTTATCAGGTGTGCGGGAAACCTATGCTCGGGGAGGTGGATCAACCATCCCTTCAGCTCACACAGAATCACTAAGATGTCACGACACATTGTATCCCATGGCTAACGCTCACGGTACATCGTGCTCCCGTGGATCCTTATCACCCATTTCCATTGTCTCAAAATCACGTACGAGCAGGTCTGTGTAAGATCACTAAGCAATACACGATGGCTGCAGCATGGATTTACTCATCACACAGTAAGCTCATAAACTCTCGTGCGAGCAGATCAGCATAAGAACACTCGACATACTTGAGGTATCGAGCACAATTTTGCTTATCACACAGTAAAGCTTAAGAGACCATGTACGAGTAACTCAGCATAAGAACACACAACATACCTGAGGCATCGAGCATGACTTTGTCCTATCACTTTAAATCGAGGGGGTCACATGCGAGCATAATCAGAGCAAGATCACTAAGCAGTACTGTAAGACCCATATTTTTGGTATGAAAACCTTATGAATTCAAAAGTATATACATGTACATACTATTTAAAGTATAAATGATGTAAAGTCCATAAATTCGATGTACACCCTTGTAATATGAGTTTGGGAATGTACACATAAGTTTCATTTTGTATGAATATGAAGAAATGAACTTTTGTAAGTGAGAAATGTGATTGGAACTTAAAATGAGTAGTGCAACAAATTCAATGCAAGTATTATGTTGAAAGTTGGGAAAAATGCAGCTAAGAGTGCTACAAAACAAGAGGAGATCGATCGCAATGCAAGGGAGATTGATCTCATGGGCCAAAACGAAGAGAATGTAGCATTTTGGAATGAGGAGATTGATCCTCAATGCAAACAAATCGATTTCCCTAGCTCTCAGTCAGGAGCAGATCGATCTCATCCTTGCGCCAGATCTATCTCATACTTGCGCCAGATCGATCTCATTAGCAACAAGTAGATCGATATCATGCCTCGACAGATCGATCTCATAGAATTAAAATGGCATTTTGGGAGGCTAAAAATAGAGGAAGATCGATCCTTCACCTAGGGAGATCGATCTCATTAAGGCAATTTCTATATAACAGGGCTGCTGAACTGCAGATTTCGGGAGAAAACATAAACCTTTCTAAATTCTTAAGCAAAGTGACCTAAATTACCTCCCTAGACTATCAACAATTTCCTTAGATTTGGGAGAAGTTTACTACATCAAAGTTGTTCATAAAGTGGGGAAGAACAACATAGTTGGAAGCTAGAGGTTGAGTTGATCCATTGAAGGAGAAAAGGAATTTTCCCCCAAATTGTGTAAAATGAAGAAAAATTAAGATTGGTAAGATTTCAATACTCCAATCTCATATATGTTAATATATATATCTGTATGAGTAGATTGGTATATAGATTTTTGATTGAAACATCTTATAACATGCTAAAGTCTCCATGACCTATAAAATGGTTAAATGTGCTAAAATCAGGATTTATTGTGTAGGCATGGATTTGAGGATGATTTGAGCATGCATAGATGTTATTAAGTATGTATAGATGCTTGTAAAATGGTTTGGTGAAATCCATATGTTAGAATGGAAAATAGTGGAAATTTAGTATATGAGGTGTTTGATGAAATACATTAATGAAATGAAATGATGAACTAATGGCATGGGGAGCTAAATGCTGGTTTAATATGGAATCAATGGACTCGAAGAGTCTAATGGATTCCCGAGAAACAAATCAAATGAGTGAAATGGATTTAAGGAAGAATTAAGTCCAATAATGGTATAAAGAGGCCAAATGAGATATAAATGGCCAAAATGCATTGATTTAAATATCATGCAAGTGGAATGAAGTATATGAGAGTATATTGATGAGAATTGTGAACACTTGCAGCTCCTGGAGATAAAGACGGGGTTAACAAGATCGGATCATAAGCTATTAGAATCAAGGAAAACGATTCAAGCATGATTCGAGGTAAGGGACTTATGTAAGCTATAGGGATAACTATACGTATGTTTTCTCGCCTGCTAAATGCACAAGTATGCGATAAATACGTAGATATTATATATGGCTAGATAGAAAACTACGTATGAGAATATGTCGATAGTATGAACTTGCATGACTTTTATGATTGTTATGAAAAGAGGTTTTTACAAACGGTTTGAGAAAGAATGATATTAGAATGGCTCTCGGTTTAATAAATTGTACAAAATGTTTATAAAGAGTGATTGAAGGGAGATTTAGCCTCTCCCTCATAACTATACATGAAGCCCTTCTATTTCTTTTCTGTGTGAAATCGTACTAGAACATGAGAGGCAACGGTAGATTAACCAGTCCCGCTCGCACATTATTTTCAAAGAGTTTTTGAGAAAAACTAAAAAGTGCTCGATGCCTCGGCTGATGATGTGTGTTCCACTCGAGCTGCTCGCACTAAAGTTTGGGAATCATGTTGGAGCTATAGAGTACATCTTAGTGATCTTGCTCTGATTATGTTCACATGTGACCCTCTCGATTTAAAGTAATGGGACAATCGTGCTCGATGCCTCAGATATGCTGTGTGCTTTACACTGAGTTGCTTGCATGTAGTCTCTTGAGCTCTTGTGTGATAAGCAAAATCGTGCTTGATGTCTTGATGATACTGTGTGTTCGACTCGAGAGCTTGCACAAGAGTTTATGAAATTATTGTGTGATGGATAAACCGTGTTAGAGCCATCGTGTATTGCTGTGTGTCTGGCACTGACCTGCTCGCACTTAATTTTGAGACAACGAAAATGGGTGATAATGATCCATGGGAGCACGATGTACCATGAGCGTTAACCAAGAGTACGATGTGCCGGGAGTTGAGTTGAACTGACGAGATGGTTGATCCGCCTCCCTAAGCATAGGGTTCCCGCACACCTGATCAGTGTAGCCTGAAATCCGACTATGGTTATAATTCTTCTATATCCGTGTGATATAATATCGTCACTACTATGTGAGGTGGCAGATATCTTCCCTTGTTGTTTGTTTGGGGAATGTGATAACCCATAATTATGTCTCATATAAACATTGACTTGCTGTGTGCAAAGTGATTTTGAAATAAACCTGTGTGGTTTTTAAGTAAAGCATTTTCTATATATGAACTGTGTGAATAGATTATTCTGTGTGAAGCTGGGTACTACTGTGTGAATATGCATATACCCATCTAGCGAATTAATGGTTTCGCATTGTAGGAAGTTGTTTTAACGAACATGCATATTGTTTTATAAGGAAAATGACCATATTTGTATTTAAGCATGTAGTTAGTGTAGTTATCTACCTGCTTGCACATTTTCCTTACTGAGCGTGTTATGCTCACCCCCTTATTTCCTCCTCCATAGATACTACGCAGTAGTGAGCACTGCTGTTGTCCCCGCTAAGGTGTTCTCCAGTTCTCCAACAGTAAAAAGAGGTATACACTTATGTTGTGAAAAATTTTGTATCCTATAAATTAATGCACAGTCTAGTGATATTTTGTACGAAAGGGATGTATAGATAATGGAAACTAATGTAAACACTTCCGCATAATTAAAAAAAGTCCAATTTCTATTTCAAATTTGTTTATTTACAATGATCAAACTATAACTGTATGAGAAATGGATCGGATGTTGACTCACAGCCCAACTGTAAGTCGTAAGGTAAAGGTCACGTACTGGTATAGAGGGTCGTGACAGATTTAATGGTATCAGAGCTAAGTTGGTCTGATGTGAGTTATATCCATAATTAGGAAATTATGCATCCCTAAAGTACTGTGCATTATTAGGTTACAAATATGTATACCAAGATGGAAATTATGAATGAGACATTTATTTTGAGTATGCAGGATGTCTGATAGATGACGTACTCGTAGAGGAGAGAGTTCGCGCTCTCAAGGGCGTAGAGATGAGCCTGAGAGACATAATGAGTCTAGTTCTAATAGAGTTCCACCTGGTCTTAGTGAGGCCACTGATGAGCGTATAGCGCAGTTACAACACATTGTAGACACAGTTATGGAGATGTTTACATAGGCTATAGCCAGGTTTGAGGGTAGATAGGATAACCTTGCTGGTCAAACTGTTGCACTTAAGAGACATGAGCCAGCACAGCCTGCTTCGAGACCTCGAGATGCAGAGCCCCCTCCAGTTCAAGACATTCCTCCATCGATTCAGGATCTTGTAGTTCCACAACAGGTTGGTGGTGAGGAGTTTATGATTACGATTTAGGTAGACTGAGAGAGTTTTGGAAGTTCGGACCACCTTCGTTTAATGAGGTGAAGAACCCAATGTCAGCTGAGCACTAGATACGCAGTATGGAGAAGCTCTATCGATTCTTCCATTCCTTCGACACAGAAAAAGTCACCTTTACGACTTTTGTGCTAGAGGATGAGGCTGAGCATTGATGGATGGCCACACAACCGATGTTGAGTGCACGGCACCCGGTTGTGACATGTGACATATTTTTGGATGCCTTCAAGAGGCAATACATTCCAGGTACTTCTCAGAGGAAGATGCAGTTTGAATTCATGACATTGACTTAGGGGAACTAGAAAGTGAATGAGTATGAGTCTGGATTCACATCTCTGGGTAGATACGATAGAGTCACGGTGAGCCTTGAGAATAGAAAGGTTCAAAATTTTTTGGAGGGACTGAAACCTTTCATCAGAGCTTAACTAGCTCCACTGAACATTAGCACCTATGATGAGACAGTATGCAGAGCTCTGTTGTGTGAGCAAGATTATGAGTTGCATGCCTCGAAGTTGAGTAAGAGTGGTAAAGATAACGATAGAGACCGTAAGAGGTCGGTTGATGACAGAGGGTTTCAAAAAGGTCGAAGGTTATTCGATAAGGGGCCTAAGATTGAGGAGACATAAGAGAGGCCTGTGAAGCCTCCAGTTCATCTAGCATCAAGGGGCATAGTCATTGGTGGACCCAAACCTACCACCAAGCAATGCTAGATGTGTGGTAGATATCATGGGAGTAGACCATGCCCTATGACGAGATTATGCTATAGATGTGGTAAAGCAGGGAACAGAGCTCGTGAATGCCCAGAGTTGACTAATATAGCCCCACAGAAGGGCAATGAGCCAGAGAAGGCTACGGTTGAGACACCTATACCTAAGAGGAAAGCCATAACTGAAGAGAAGGGGAAGCAAGCTATTGGTCTTGGGCGAGTGTTTGCTTTGGACCAAGCTTCTGTAGAGACTTCTACGGATGTTATTAAAGGTACCATCATTGTCTTTGATTTTGAAGCATTAGTATTGATTGATCCTAGTGCCACACATTCATTCATATCACCTACCTTTGCATGTAAATTGGTTGAACATGTAATACCTGTACCCCTAGGTAGGACTTTACTTATAAACACTCCATTTAGAGAGAATGTAATGACAAAGTATGTCAGTAATGGTTGTAAGCTAAAAGTAGGGGAAAAGGAGATGTTAGCTAATCTCATTTTATTAAACATGAAAGATTTCAATGTAATATTAGGGATGGATTGGTCAGTTGCAAACCATGCCGTCTTAGACTGTTATGCTAAGACAATAATGTTTTCTACCCCTGAAAAGCATGTTGTAAGCTTTGTAAAGTAATGAAAGAAGTAGTAAATTATCTACAAGGACGGATGATTTTACTAATCAAATGTGGTTGTGATATGTTGAAGGTTTCATATCCTATGTGGTTGATTTGGATAAGGTGTATCTAGATATGGTTGACATCCTAGTGGTTAGAGAATTCCCTGATGTCTTTCCAGAAGAATTACCAGGGTTGCCACCAGATAGAGAAATGGAATTCTGTATTGGTTTGGTGCCTGAAACTAAACCGATATCCAAACCATCGTAACAAATGGCTCCAGTGGAATTGGAGGAGCTAAAGAAATAGTTGCAAGAGCTGTTGGACAAGGGGTTTATCAGATTGAGTGTATAACCTTGGGGAGCACCGGTTCTGTTTGTAAAGAAGAATGATGGGAGTCTCTGTCTGTGTATAGACTACCGGTTGTTAAACAAGGCTACCATCAAGAATAAATATCGCCTTCCACGAATAGATGATCTATTGGATCAATTGCAGGGAGCACATGTCTTTTCAAAGATAAATCTGAGGTCTAGGTATCATTAGTTAAGGATTCGAAGTAGAGATGTACCCAAGAGAGCGTTCAGGACCCGTTATGGCTATTATGAGTTTTTAGTTATGCTGTTTGAGTTAACGAATGCTCCTGCAGCGTTTCTGGCATTAATGAATGATGTATTCAAGCCATACCTAGACAGACTCATGATTGACTGTATATATGACATATTGGTGTACTCGAAGTCCAGGGAAGAGCATGAGCAGCATTTGAGAACAGTGTTACAGACCCTCCGAGATCAGAAGTTGTATGCTAAACTCAACAAGTGTGATTTTTGGCTGAGTGAGATATAGTTTTTGGGTCACGTAGACTCGAGAGACGGTGTATCAGTGGATCCGTCCATGATAGAGGCTGTGATACAGTGGGAAAGACCTAAGACGGTCACAGAGATCCTTAGTTTCCTGGGTTTAACAAGTTATTACCGTCGATTTATCAAGGGATTCTCTAAGCTGGTTGCTCCGTTGACACGTCTCACTCGAAAGAATGTAGCATTTAAGTGGGATGATAAGTGTGAGAAGAGTTTCTGCGAATTAAAGCATAGACTGACCACTGTACCTATTCTCACCATACCCACCAGCTCAGGAGGTTATACAGTGTATACAGATGCCTCGAGACAGGGACTGGGCTGTGTATTGATACAGGACGGGAAGGTAGTAGCCTATGGATCCAGATAGCTTAAGGACCATGATAGGAACTACCAGACCCATGATTCAGAGTTGGCAACCGTGGTGTTTGCATTAAAACTATGGCGCCACTACTTATATAGTGAGAAATTTCAGGTGTATACAGATCATAAGAGCCTCAAATATCTATTTTCATAGAAAGAGTTAAAGATGAGGTAGAGACGATGGATAGAGCTCTAAAGGATTATGAGTGTGAGATATTGTACCATCCAGGGAAGGCTAATGTTGTGGCAGATGCCCTGGGTAGAAAGAGCCTCAGAATGGTATCGTACATGATGGTCAGGGAATATGAGCTGCTCGAGCAGTTTGCTCACCTCAGGTTGGATATAGACCCTCTTAATATTGATCGAGACTATGTGATAGATAGCCTGCGAGTGGAATCAGATTTGATTGACTGGATACGCCAGGCTCAGCGTGCCGATCTACTGTGTGAGGATCGTGCGAGTCAAATTCAGGGAGGTGATATGGTCGATTTCTTTGTGAGTGATGATGGCCTACTAAGTTTTAGAGGCAGGATTTGCGTTCCCAAGGACCCAGAGTTAAAGAAACTAATTTTGATCGAAGCTCATTCATCAAGATACACATTGCATCCAGGGGGTAATAAGATGTACTAGAACCTCCAAAACGTGTATTGGTGGTCAGAGATGAAAAACGATATTGCAGAGTTTGTGGCAAGATGTTTGATATGTTAACAAGTGAAGATAGAGCATCAAAAACCTACAGGGTTATTGCAACCTCTACCAGTAACAACTTGGAAATGGGAGCATGTCACCATGGATTTCATCATGGGATTATCGAGAACTAAGAGGAACCATGATGCTATATAGGTAGTGGTTGATAGACTGACAAAATTCGCCCACTTTCTCGCTATGAAAGCTATTAATACCTTGAGTCACTTGACAGAGTTCTATGTATGGGAGATAGTGAGGCTACATGGTGCACCAGTGAGCATCGTATCAGATATGGATTCCCGCTTGACTTCTCACTTTTGGGAACAATTCTAAGAAGCTATGGGAACCCGATTGAGTTTCAGTACTGCTTTCCTTCCTCAGACTGATGGTGAATCAGAAAGAACCATCCAAACATTAGAGGATATGTTGAGAGCAAGTGTTATGGATTTTAAAGGCTCCTGGGATGATCACCTACTATTACCCAAATTTGCATAAAACAACAGTTACCACTCGAGTATCAGGATGGCACCATATGAGGAGTTGTATGGTAGGAGGTGCCGATCCCTGATTGGTTGGGAAGAAGTAGGTGCAAGGAAAATGTTCGCTCATGATTTGGTACAGCAAGCCTATGAGGTTGTGCAGCTAATATGTGAGAGATTAAGAACAGCTCAGAGCAGGCAGAAAAGTTACGTTGACAGAAGACGCAAGCCACTAGAGTTCATTATGGGTGACTCAGTTTTCTTGAAAGTCTCTGCCTTGAAAGGGATTATGAGGTTCGTTAAGAAGGGTAAGTTGAGCCCTCGGTCATTTGAGATACTGGAGCAAGTGGGAAATAAGGCTTACAGAATTGCGTTGCCACCGGAGTTAGCAAGCATTTATAACGTCTTTCACGTATCAATGCTTTGAAAGTACCATCCAGATCCAACCCATGTGATTTGGTATGAGCCATTGGAGTTCAAAGATGACTTAACATATGTAGAGAGCCCGATCTGGATACTGGATAGGAAAGAAAAGCTGCTATAGAACAAGACGATTCCACTTGTCAAGATTCTTTGGTAGTACCATAATTCAGAAGAAGCAACCTGGGAGTTAGAGAACTTGATATGAAAAAAGTACCCTCGACTTTTTAAGGAGTAACTTGGTTCTAATTTGGAGGACCAAATTCTTTTAAGGAGGGGAGGAATGTAAGACCCATATTTTCGGTATGAAAACCTTATGTATTCATAGGTATATACATGTACATACTTTGTAAAGCATAAATGATGTAAAATCCATAAATTCGATGTACACCCTTGTAATATGAGTTTGGGAATGTACACACAAGTTTCATTTTGTATGAATATGAAGAAATGGACTTTTGTAAGTGATGAATGTGATTGGAACTTAAAATGAGTAGTGCAGCAAATTGAATGCAAGTATTCTGTTTAAAGTTGGGAAAAATGCAGCTAAGTGTGCTACATAATAAGAGGAGATCGATCTCAATGCAAGGGAGATCGATCTCATAGGCCAAAATGAAGAGAATGAAGCATTCTGGAATGAGGATATCGATCCTCAATACAAACAAATCGATTTCCTCAGCTCTCGGCCAAGAGCAGATCGATCTCATCCGTGCGCCAGATCGATCTCATTAGCAACAAGCAGATCGATCTTATGCCTCGACAGATTAATCTCGTATGCATAAAATGGCATTCTGAGAGGCTTAAAACAGAGGAAGATCGATCCTTCACCTAGGGAGATCGATCTCATTAAGGCAATTTCTATATAACAGGGCTGCTGAACTGCAGATTTCGGGAGAAAACATAAACCTTTCGATTTTTTTAAGCCAAGTGACCTAAATTCCCTCTATAGACTATCAACACTTTCCTTAGAGATTTGAGAGAAGTTTACTACATCAAAGTTTTTCATCAAGTGGGGAAGAACAACATAGTTGGAAGCTAGAGGTTGAGTTGATCCGTTGAAGGAGAAAAGGAGTTTTCCCCCAAATTGTGCAAAAAGAAGAAAAATTAAGATTGGTAGAATTTCAATACTCCAATCTCATACATGTATATCTATATACCTGTATGAGTAGATTGGTATACAGATTTATGATTGAAACATCTTAGAACATGCTAAAGTCTCCATGACCTATAAAATGGTTAAATGTGCCAAAATGGGGATTTGTTGCGTAGGCATGGATTTGAGGATTATTTGAGCATGCATAGATTTTATTAAGCATGTATAGATGCTTGTAAAATGGTTTGGTGAAATCCATAAGTTAGAATGGAAAATAGTGGAAATTTAGTATATGAGGTGTTTGATGAAATACCTTAATGAAATGAAATGATAAACTAATCGCATGGGGAGCTAAATGCCGGTTCAATATGGAATTAATAGACTCGAGGAGTCTAATGGATTCCCAAGAAATAAATAAAACGAGTGAAATGGATTTAAGGAAGAATAAAGTCCAATAATGGTATAAAGAGGCCAAATGAGATATAAATGGCTAAAATGCATTGATCTAAATATCATGCAAGTGGAATGAAGTATATGAGAATATACTGATGAGAATTGTGAACACTTGTAGCTCCTGAAGATAAAGACGGGGTTGACAAGACCAGATCACAAGCTATTGGAATCAAGGAAAACGATTCAAGCGTGATTCGAGGTAACAGACTTATGTGAGCTATAGAGATAGCTATACGTATGTTTTCTTACCTACTGAATGCACATGTATATGATAAATACATAGATATTATATATGGCTAGATAGAAAACTACGTATGAGAATAAGTCGATAGTATGAACTTGCATGACTTCTATGATTGTTGTGAAAAGAGGTTTTTACAAAAGGTTTGAGAAAGAATGATATTAGAATGGCTCCCGATTTAATCAATTCTATGAAATATTTATAAAGAGTGATTGAAGGGAGATTTACCCTATCACTCATAACTACGCATAGAGCCTTTCTATTTCTTTTCTGTGTGAAATTATGCTAGAGCATGAGAGGCAACAGTAGATTGACCAAACCCGCTCGCACATTATTTTCAAAGTGTTTTTGAGAAAAGCTAAAAAGTGCTCGATGCCTCGGATGATGATGTGTGTTCCACTTGAGCTGCTCGCACTAAATTTTGGGAATCATGTTGGAGCTATAGAGTACTTCTTAGTGATCTTGCTCTGATTATGCTCACATGTGACCCTCTCGATTTAAAGTAATGGGACAACCGTGCTCGATGCCTCAGATATGCAGTGTGCTTTACACTGAATTGCTCGCACGTAGTCTCTTGAGCTTCTGTGTGATGAGCAAAATCGTGCTTGATGCCTCAATAATACTGTGTACGAGAGTTTATGAAATTGCTGTGATATGGATAAACCGTGCTAGAGCCGTCATGTACTGTTATGTGTCTGACATTGACCTGCTCGCACGTGATTTTGAGACAACGAAAATGGGTGATAAGGATCCACGGGAGCATGATGTACCGTGAGCGTTAGCCATGGAGTACGATGTGTCATGAGTTGAGTTGAGCTGACTGGATGGTTAATCCGCCTCCCTAAGCGTAGGGTTCCTGCGCACCTGATCAGTGTAGCTTGGAATTCAACTATGGCCATAAGTCTTCTATATCTGTGTGATATGATATCGTCACTACTGTGTGAGGTGGCAGATATCCTCCCTTGTTGTGTGTCTAGGGAATGTGATAACCCATAATTATGTCTCATATGAACATTGACTTGCTATGTGCATAGTGAGTTCGAAAAAAACCTGTGTGGTTTTTAAGTAAAGGATTTTCTATATATGAACTGCGTGAATAGATTATGTTGTGTCAAGCTAGGTGCTACAGTTGAATATGCATATACCCATCTAGTGAATTAATGGTTTCGCATTGATGGAAGTTGTTTTAACGAACATGCATATTGTTTTATAAGGAAAATGACCATATATATATTTTAGCCTGTAGATAGTGTAGTTATCTACCTGCTTGCACATTTTCCTTACTGAGCGTGTTATGCTCACCCCCTTATTTCCTCCTCCACAAATACTATGCAGTAGTGAGTACTACAGTCGTCCCTCCTAAGGTGTTCTCTAGTTCTCTAACAGTATAGAGAGGTATACACTTGTGTTGATGAAAATTTTGTATCCTGTAAATTAATGCAGAGTCTAGTGATATTTTGTACGAAAGGGATGTATAGATAATAGAAACTGATGTAAACTCTTCCGCATAATTAAAAAAAGTCTAGTTTTTATTTCAAATTTGTTTATTTACAATGATTAAACTATAAATGTATTTGAAATGGAGCGGATGTTGACTCACAACCCAACTGTAAGTGGTAAGGTAAAGGTCACGTACTGGTATAGAGGGTCGTGACAAGTGCTCTTTAGCTCCAGTATGATTCCCAAAATCTAGTGCGACTTCTCGAGTGGGACACACAACATCACCCACGGCATCGAGCACCCTTTTTGCTTTTCTCAAAATCCTTTTTAAAAGGTTGTGCGAGCAAGGCTGGTAAGTCTACCATCGCAACTTTAGCTCTAGCATAAGTTCACAAAAAAAGAAATAGATGGCTCCATTCACTGAGTATGAGTGAGAGGGCAATCTCTCTTCAATCACTTGTTAAAAGCTTTTCATGCAATTTACTAAACTGAGAGCGACCCTATTATTACTCTTTCTCAAAACACTTGTAAAAACCTCTTTTTCACAACAAGGCATAGAAATCATGCTATTCATGCATATAATCTTCTTCTCATATGTAGTTTTCACCTAGATATATCAGTATCTATAAACTTTATCGTATTCATTCGCAAACAGCAGGTAAGAAAACATACGCATAGCTATCTCTAATGGCTCGCATAAATCCCTTTCCTCAAATCACGCTTGAGTCGTTTCCTTGATTTCTAATGCTCGTGATCCAGTTTTATCGGCTCTGACTTTATCTCCAGGAGCTGTAAGTATTTACTACTCACATCAATATTATATCAATATACTCCAATATGCATCATTTTTCACTTGCAAGAAGTTTAATTCAATGCATTTGGACATTTTACACAAATTGGCCTCATTTCGTCTTATCTGACTTTACTCCCTCTTAAGTCCATTTCGACTATCCTATTTGTTTCTCGAGAATTCATTTGACTCCTCGAGTCTATTGATTCGTATTGAACCGACATTAAGTTTACAATGTCTCCAGTTCATCATTTTCTTTCTCTATACATTTCATCAAACACTTATCATGCCCATTATCAATCCTCATCTAATCTAACTTATGGATTTCACAATGTCATCTTAGAATCATCTATACATGCTCATTAACATCTCTACATGCTCAAATCATCATTAGCTCTATGTTATTTCAATTTTCTCTAACCTAGCCAATTTTAGGCTATAGTTGTTTAAGCATGTAAATGAACATTTAATCTAACATTATATACACCAAATCACTCATCAAGAAGTCTAGATTAACATACTAGAAAATGGTGTATAGAAATCTTACCTAGCTTTATCTTTTTCCTTTTTTGTCAAATTTGGGAGAAATCCTATTTTCTCATACAATCCAACGATTCGACCTCTCGTTTTCAACTATGTCGTTCTTCTCCTATCTAGGAACAACTTTGCAGAAATAAACTTCTCTCAACTCTATTTGGAAGGTAATGAGAATTTAGAGAGGGAAAATAGGTTACTTTACTTCAAAAATGGAAGGTTTTCACGTTTCAAGGGATGAAGGCTCGAATTGTCGGGCTTTATAGAATTTTCCTTTATGAGATCGATCTCCTTGGGTGAGGATCGATCTTCCCTGCTTCAAATCTCTCTCAGCATTTTAGTTTACAAGCAGCAGATCGATCTGTCTCTTAGAAGGGATCTATCTACTCAAAGGGATACGATCAATTTTGGCTAGGCAGAGAGCTTCTGAGATCGATGTGGCCATTGAGAAGAGATTGATCTGCTCCAACCCGAGACAATGAGAGATCGATCTGCCTTAGTGATGAGATCGATCTGCTTTTGATCGAGGCAAATTAAAATTGATTTGGCTTGAACTCAGGATTGATCTCCTCTTTCAAAATGCATCTAAGATCGATCTCCCTTGTATTTGAGATCGATCTCCCCTTGCTCTGCAGTATTTCCAGCTGAAATTTTCCCAAAAATTCAAAGGGGAACTTAACATTAAATCGCTTTTATACTCGATTTGCATTTCATTCACATTTTGAACTTGAAATTATCCAATTCTTATGATTCATTGATTACAAAAATTGTGTGTACATTCTTGGAATCATAATGGATACATTTAAATTTATGGGTCTGACACTCGTACTCAGTTTTACATGGTCTATACATGGCATAGTACTGGAGCATTTGCTCGTACTTGATTTAATAAATTTTATACATAGCATGGTACTTGAGTGATTGTTGGTACTTGATTTTAAATATGAACTATGCATGACTTAGTGCTGGAGTGTTACTCGCACTAGCGGTTGATGTTGTGATATGCATAAGACAATGTTTAAGTAGGGTGCTGACTGTGTGTCACACTTAAGATGCACAATGTAGTTTTAATTTGAAATACATGATATGATTTAAAACTGTGTTGATTACCTCATGTAGACTGAGTGTCACACGGATGAGATGGTTACACGTGGATTTTGAGACATGGGTTGGTTACCAATGTGGTGTAGGGTGGATAAGACTTATGGCAGGTACCCCAAGACCAAAATGTGGCTTTAGACCTATGGTAGGCACCCCAGACATTTTATGGATAAGACCTATGGCAGGCACCCCCGGACCATGATGTGGGATAAGACCTATGGCAGGCACCCTCGACATAGGGTGGATAAGACCTATGGCAGGCACTCTCAGACCGTGATGTGGGATAAGACCTATGGTAGGCACCGCAGACCATAAGGGTCCACAGAGTTGTGATGCCCCGCACACTAGGTACCGTGTAACCTGAGATCACTCGGATATGGCCATAGTCCTGTACAATTACAATGATTTCCTATCTAGTCTCGCATGTTACATGATTTATGTAATTAAATGATTTAAATGGTTTCATGTGGATCAAGATAGCCTGAGAGAGGGGTTGAGTCCTGATAGATTTGTGATTTGATTTAAATCGAACTGAAGTGACATGTTTTTACATGATATGATTGAAATGAAATAGTATGATGTGGTTTCCCTACTTTTAACTATAAATTCATGAAATGAAATATTTTACATGAAATGCCTGTGTTTACGATTTCGAGCATGATTTCCACATGTGTGTTGCATAAGTATATGTGTGAGCACGAGTTTTTTGGCATGATATTAAGAAAGAACGATTTAAAGGCATGACATTATGTTCATTTAGATAGTGTAGTTATCTACTTGCTTGCATAATTGTCTTACTTAGCATGTGGTTGCTCACCCTTTCATTTTCCCCCCTCTATAGAGTACTTTTAGTAGAACGAGAGTGACAGTGGTCTTGTATTCCCGTTGTCCGCTGCTTCCCATCGAGGAAAAGGTATACACGCTTGTATAGTTTTTGTATCTGAACATTTAAATGCACAATACTGTACATGGGTATGATATCGGGGATGTAAAGTTATGTAAATACATTTATGAATGTATTTTGTTAAAGTCAAAGAATAGTAAATCCTAACATGTAAATGTGATATGGAAATGGAATGGTAAATAGTTTAAGGGGACTAACACTGAATCATAGCCCAACTATTGGTAGAATGGTCACAAGGAGAGGAAAGTAAGAATTAAATAATAAACGAAAAATAAAAAATTTGTAGTAGTTTTTAGTGAAAAGTGGGTCGCGACAGAGGTGGTATCAGAGTTGAGTTGGCCTGATATGAGTCGATGTTAGTGATTAAGGAAGTTTACATCCCCATGTACAGTGCATTGTTTAGGTACAATTGTGTATTTCGAGTTGGAATTGCAGCTAAGAGTTTGGTTTCAAATGCAAGAATATAGTCATTATAACAGATAGCCGCTATGGTAGAGGGGCGAGTACACCTACTCGAGGCCGTAGAGGTAGGCCTGAGAGTCGTACAGAGTCATCGCATGAGACTCAGGATGAGATTAAGGTGGAGGCTAATGTTGAGCATGTAAGGCCTGTAAATTTCTATGTAATGTTTATGATTCCTTGGTGTACAAAAAAGTTACATTATATATGAATCAAAAGAAATGGATTTTTTTAAGTTCTAAGTGTGAATGAAATGCAAAATGAGTAGTGACACAATTGAGTATAAGTTTACCTTTGAAAATCTAGAAAAATTGAAGCAGGAATGCTGCAGATGAAGGGCATATCGATCTTAGATGAAGGGGAGATCGATCTCATTGCCTTGAAATGCAATGCCAAGGCATTCTGCAAGAGGGAGATCAATCCATCATTCAAAGCAGATTGACCTCAAGTTGCTTCTGCTTAGATAAGATCGATCTCCTTCCACAAGGATCGATCTCTAGTTGCCTATGGTTAGCAAAGATCGATCTCTTCTTAAGGCCAGATCGATCTCTAAAGTCCTCTGCCTAGCTAAGATTGATCATATCCCATGAGCAAGGATCAATCTCATCTCTTGAGCAGATTGATCTCATCTAAGGAGGCATATCGATCCCTTAGCCTGCAAGTTGAATTATGAAGGAGTTTAAACCAGGGCAGATCGATCTCTCACCCTAGGAGATCGATCTGAGGAGGCAAATTCAATAAAACCCGACAGTTGAGTTTATCATTTCATGAAAACCACTAATCTTCCTCCATTTTTAACAAGTGACCTAGCTTTCTCACTCTAAAATCACCACCTTCCAATCAGATTTGAGAGAAATTCCTTTGAGAAAAGTTGTTCCTAGTGAGGAAGAGAACAACATAGTCAAAGATGGGAAGTTGAAACTTTGGATTGAAGGAGAAAAGAGATTTTCCCCCAATTTGGAAAAAAGAGGTCAAGCTAGGTAAGATTTTAGTACACTATCTTCTAGTATGTTAATCTAGACATTTTGATGAGTTGAATGGTGTATATAATATTGCCTGAAATGTTCATGTATATGCTTAAACAACCATGACCTAATATGGGCTTAGTGAGAGAAAGTTAAAATGGCATGGAGTTAATAATGATTTAAGCATGTAGAGATGTTAGTGAGCATGTATATATAATTCTAAGGTAGTTTTGTGAAATACATATGTTGGAATAGATGATGATTGAAAATACGCATAAGAGGTATTTGTTGAAATGCCATAGAGAAGGAAAAATGATAAACTTAAGGCATTGTGAGAGTAAAGCCAGTTCAGTGTGAATCAATAGACCTAAAGAGTCAAATAGACTTTCGAGAAATGAATAAAATGAACGAAATGGACTTAAGAGAGAGTAAAGTCCAATAAGATGTAACAAGGCTAAATTATTGTAAAATGGCCTAATGCATTGATTAGAATGTCATGCAAGTGAGAATTAAGTATATTACGATATACTGACATGAGAAGTAAATACTTGCAGCTCTTGGAGATATAATTGGAGCCGATAAGACCGGACCACGAGCATTGGAAATCAAGGAAAGTGATTCAAGAGTGATTCAAGGTAAGGGATTTATGCGAGCTATTAGAGATAGTTATACGTATATTTCTTACCTGCTGTATGCGACTGAATACTATAGAGGATTTAGATATTGAAATAGCTATGTGAAAAACTAAGTATGAGAAGAAGCTTATATGCATGAATTGCATGATTTCAATGTTCTTGTTGTGAAAAGATATTTTGCAAGTGTTTTGAGAAAGAGTAATAATAAACTGGCTCCCGATTTAGTTATTTTACATGAAACACATTTAACGAGTGATTGAAGGGAGATTACCCTCTCACTCATACTTAGTGAATGAAGCCATCTATTTCTTTTTTGTGTGAACTTGTGCTAGAGCCAAAGTGGCAACGGTAGATTTACCATCCTTGCTCGTACATCATTTTAAAAAGATTTTAAGAAAAGCAAAAGATGCTAGAGCTGAGTGAAGCTGTGTGATCCACTCGAGAGCTCGCACTAGATTTTTGGGAATTATGCTGGAGCCATCGAGTACTGCTAAGTGATCTTACTTTAACTATGCTCGCATCTGACCCCCTCGATTTTAAGTGATTATAAGCAAAATCGTGCTAGAGGCCTCAGGTATGCTATGTGGTCTTACGTTGAGTTGCTTGCACGTGGTTTTATGAACTTTACTCTGTGATAAACAAAATTGTGTTAGATGCCTCAGTTATGCTATGTGATCTTACACTGAGTTGCTTGCACGTGGTTTTATAAGCTTGCTAAGTGATGAGTAAAATCGTACTGGAGCCATCGTGTATTGTTGAGTGATCTTACACAGACCTGCTCGCACGTGATTTTGAGACAATGGAAATGGGTGGTAAAGGATCCACGGGAGCACGTTGTACCGTGAGCGTTAGCCATGGGCTATAATGTACCGTGATATCTTAGAGATTCTATGTGAGCTGAAGGGATGGTTGATCCACCTCCCCAAACATGGGATTCCTGCACACCTGATCACTGTTGCCTGGAATCCAGATATGGCTACAAGTACTTTTATCTGTGTGATATGACATTTTGTCGCTATTGTGTGAGGTGACCTATGTCCCCCCTATTGAATGATACAAGGTGATATGATATCCCATACTATGTCTCATGTAAATTGATTTACTAAGTAATTTGCTAAGTGTAAAGAGATTTATAAGTGTGTACTGTGTGATCTTAAAAAATAAAGCTGAGTGGTTTTTAAAGATTGAACTGTGTGATTCTGTGTGGTTTTGAAAGGAATATGCATGTAGCCATCTAGCGAATTAATGATTTTGCAGTGATGGAAGATATTTTAAAAGAATGCATATTTTTTATAAGGAAAATGAATGCACATATTTTAAGCATGTAGATAGTGTAGTTATCTACTTGTTTTCATATTTTCCTTACTGAGCATGTTAGCTCACCCCCTTATTTTCCTCCTCCACAAATCATGCGCACTAGTGAGTTACTGCCGTTGTTCCTACTTCAGTGCTCTCCAGTTTTCCAATAATACAGAGGTATACACTTATGAGAGAAAAATTTTGTATCTTGTAAATTAGTGCACAATAAAGCTATCTTTTGTATAAAAGAGATGTATATAATAGAAATTGATGTAAACGATTTTGCATATTTATAAAAGTACAGTTTGTATTTCATCAAATGAATTTAAATTATGAATTGATGAGATATGGATATGGATGTTGACTCACAGCCCAACCGTTAGTAGTAAGTTAAGTCACGAGAAGAGGGTCATGACAGAGATTAGTATCAGAGCTTAGTTGGTTCAATGTGAGTCAATATCCATAGTTAGAAAAATATACATCCCTAAAGTACTGTGCATTATTTAGCTACAATTGTGTATACCAAGCTGGAAATGTGATTGAGACACTTGTTATTGAATATGCAGGATGTCAGATAGACGACATACTTGCATGCTCTCAAGGGCATAGAGATGAACACGAGAGGTGTAGTGGGTCCAGTTCTAGTAGAGATCCACCTGGTCTTAGTGATGCTGCTATGACATGTATAGCACAGTTACAGCGCTGTGTAGACATAGTTATAGAGATATTTACATAGGCAATGGCTAGATTTAAGGGTAGGCAAGAGAATCATACTTGTCAGGCTGCTGCACTTGAGAGACATGAGCTTGTACAGCCTACACCGAGGCCTCGAGCTGTAGAGGCAGAGATTCCTGTACCCCCTCTAATTCAGGATATTCCCATACCAGTTCAGGATTCTGTAGCTCCACAACAGGCTGGTGGTGAAGGAGTTTATGGGTGTGATTTGGTCCGATTGAGATAGTTCCGAAAGTTTGGACCACTTTCGTTTAGTGGGGTGAAAGACCCAGTGTTAGTAGAGTATTGGATTCACAGTATGGAGAAGCTCTATAGATGTTTCCACTGCTCTGCCACAGAGAAGGTTACCTTTGCGGCTTTTGTATTAGAGGGTGAGGTTGAGCATTGGTGGATGGCTACACAGCCGATCTTGAGCGCACGTCATCCGGTGGTGACTTGGGATATATTTTTGGATGCCTTTTGGAGGCAGTACATTCCAGCCCCTGCTCAGAGGAAGATGCAGATGGAATTTATAACCTTGACTCAGGGGAACCGTACAATTGATGAGTATGAGTTCGAATTCACATCCTTGGGTAGGTATGACATAGTCACCATGATCTGTCAAGATAGGAAGGTCTAAAAATTTATGGAGGGACCTTCGATCAGAGCTCGATTGGCCCCATTGGACATTACCATATATGACGAGGCAGTACACAGAGCTCAGCTATGTGAGGAGGATTATGAGTTGCATGCCTTAGAGTTAAGTAAGAGTGGTAAGGGTAGAGATAGAGACCGAAAGAGGTGAGTTGATGATAAAGGATTCAGAAAGGGCCAAAGGTTATTTGGTAAAGGGCCAAAGATTGAGGAAGTAAGTGAGAGGCCCGCGAAGCCTCCAGTGTATCCAGCTTTACCTCTAGTGTCAAGGGGTATAGTTATTGGTTGACCTCAACCTACCACCGAACAGTGCAGAATGTGTGGTAGATATCATAGGAGTAGACCATGCCATTTGATAAGGTCTTGCTATAGATGCGATAAACGAGGCCACATAGCTCGTGACTGCCCAGAGTTGGTTGATACAGCCCCACTGAAGGGCAAAGAGCCAGAGAAGGCTGCAGTTGAGACACCTACTCCTAAGAGGAAAGCCACAACAGAAGAGAAAGGGAAACAAGTTATTGGTTGAGAGCGAGTGTTTGCATTAGACTAGGCATCTATAGAAGCTTCTATAGATGTGATTAAAGGTACCATCCTAGTCTTTGATTTTGAAGCATCAACATTAATTGATCATGGTGCCACATATTCATTTATATCGCCTTCATTTGCATGTAAATTATTTGAACATGTGAAACCTGTACCTCTAGGTAGGATATTGCTTATAAGCACTCCAGTGAGAGATAATGTAGTAACTGAGTATGTATGTAAAGATTGTAAGTTAAAAGTAGGGGAAAAAGATATGTTGGCCCATCTTATTCTGTTAAACATGAAGGATTTTGATGTAATACTAGGAATAGATTAGTTGGCTGCAAACCATGTTATTTTAGACTGTTATGCTAAGACAGTAATGTTTTCCACCCCTGACAAGTATGTTGTAAGATTTGAATAGTAATGAAAGAAGTAGTAAATTATTTCCAAGATGCATGATTTTACTAACCAATGTGATCATAATATGTTGAAGGTTTTATAACATGTGGTTGATTTGGATAAGGCACACCCAGAATTACCTGACATCCCAGTGGTTAGAGAATTCCCTGATGTCTTTTTGGAAGAATTACCAAGGTTGCCACCAGACAGAGAAATGGAGTTCTATATTGATTTGATGTTTGGTACGAAACCAATCTCCAAACCACCGTATAAAATGGCTCCAGTGGAATTGGAGGAGCTAAAGAAACAGTTGCAAGAGTTGTTGACAAGGGGTTCATCAGACCGAGTGTATCACCTTGGGAAGCACCAGTTTTGTTTGTAAAGAAGAAAGATGGGAGTCTCTGACTGTGTATAGATTATCGATTGTTGAACAAGGCTACCATGAAGAAAAGGTATCCCTTTCCACAGATTGATGATCTATTGGATCAGTTGCAGCGAGCACAGATCTTTTCGAAGATTGATCTAAGGTCTGGGTATCACCAGCTGAGGATTTGGAGTGGAGATGTACCCCAGACAGCATTTCAGACTCGTTATCGCCATTATGAATTTTTGGTTATGCCATTTGGGTTGACGAATGCTCCTGCAGCCTTTGTGGCATTAATGAATTATGTATTTAAGCCATACCTAGACAGCTTCGTGATTGTCTTTATAGATGACATATTGGTATATTCGAAGACGGGGAAGAGTATGAGTAGCACTTGAGAATAGTGTTACAGACCCCTCGAGATCAGGAGTTGTATTCTAAACTTAAAAAGTGTGATTTCTGGCTGAGTGAGATATCATTTTTGAGTCATGTAGTCTTGAGAGACAGTGTATCAGTGGATCCGTCCAAGAGAGAGGTTGTGATATAGTGGGAAGACTCAAGACAGTTATAGAGATCCACAGTTTTTTGGGTTTAGCAGGTTATTACCGATGATTTTTTGAGGCATTCTCTAAGCTCACTGCTCCGTTGACACGTCTCACTCGAAAGAATGTTGTATTTGAGTGGGATGATAAATGTGAAAAGAGTTATCATGAGTTGAAACGTAGACTGACCACGGCACCTATTCGCACCATACCCACCAGCTCAGGAGGTTACTCAATGTATACTGATGCCTCGGCATAGGGACTAGGCTGTGTGTTGATGTGGGACGGGAAGGTAGTAGCCTATGGATCCAGACAACTTAAGGACCATGAGAGGAACTACCCAACCCATGACTTAGAGTTGGTAGCCATGGTATTTGCATTAAATATTTGGAGCCACTACTTGTACGGTGAGAAATTTCATGTGTTTACAAATCATAAGAGCCTCGGTTATCTGTTTTCACAGAAAGAGTTAAATATGAGGTAGAGACGGTGGATAGAGCTTCTGAAAGACTATGATTGCAAAATATTATACCATCTAGGAAAAGATAATATTGTGGTAGATGCCCTGAGTAGAAAGAGCCTCAAAATGGTATCGTATATGAAGGTCGGGGAACATGAGTTGCTCTAGCAGTTTGCTCACCTCAGGCTATGTGATAGCTATCTTGCAAGTGGAACCAAATTTGATTAACCGGATACGACAGGCTCTGCATGCCGATCTACTGTGTGATTATCATGCAAGTCTGATTCAGAGGGGTGATGTGGTCGATTTCTTAGTGAGTGATGAATGGCCTATTGAGGTTTAGAGGCAAGCTTTGCATTCCCGATGACCTAGAGTTAAAGAATGTGATTTTGATGGAAGCTCATTCATCGAGATATACATTGCATCCGGGGAGTAACAAGATGTATCAGAATCTTCGTAAAGTGTATTGGTGATCAAGGATGAAAAGAGATATTACAGAGTTTGTGACAAAATATCTAGTATGTCAACAAGTGAAGGTAGAGCATCAGAAGCCTACAGGATTATTATAGCTTCTACCTATACCGACTTAGAAATGGGAGATGTCACCATGGATTTCATCATGGGATTACTGAAGACTAAGAGGAACCATGTTGCTATCTTGGTAATGGAAGACAGATTGATGAAATTTGTTCACTTTCTAATCATGAAATCCATAGATACTCTGAGTATTTTGGCAAAGTTGTATGTATGGGAGATTATGAGGCTTCATGTTGTTCTAGTGAGCATAGTATATGATAGCGATTCCCGCTTCACTTCTCACTTTTGGGACCATTTTCAAGAAGCTATGGGAACCTAGTTAAGCTTTAGTACTGCTCTCTACCCTCAAACTGATGGTCAGTTAGAGAGAACCATCCAAACATTAGAGGATATGTCAAGAGCAAGTGTTATGGATTTTAAAGGCTCTTGGGATGATCACCAACCATTAGCTGAATTTGCTTACAACAACAGTTATCACTCGAGTATCGGGATGGCACCATATGAGGCATTGTATGGTAGAAGGTGTCATCCCCCTATTGGTTGGGAAGAAGTGGGTGATAGAAAGACTTTCGCTCCCGATTTAGTACAGCAAGCCTTTGAGGTTGTCCAGCTGATATGTGAGAGATTGAGAACAGCTCAGAGTAGACAGAAACGTTATGCTGACATGAGACGGAGGTCATTAGAGTTCTCTATGGGTGACTCAATATTCTTGAGAGTTTCTCCCTCGAAAGGGATTATGATATTCAGTAAGAAGGGTAAGTTGAGCCCTAGGTTGTAATGCCCATAGTTTTACGTGTATTTCTGATGAGGCTATGATGTATATGCACATTGTTACAAGTGTATAGATAATAAAGGAGGTAGGGATTATGAAATTTAATGTACTATCCATGATTTCAAGTTGTGTGCACAAGTTTTACTGCCTATGAATTGTATGGAATGGATACTATTATACATTAGTTGTGTACGGATTGTAAAATGTGGTATTAGGCAAATAAAGATGAGTTACACATTAGAAATCTTCAGAAAACTGCAATAATGAGGATACATGGGAAGAGCAGATCGATCTCCCATAATGGAGAGATCGATCCCCTCTCACAAAATGCCAAGTATCAGTTCAATTGGAATAGGGCTAATAGATCTCCTTAGGCCTCGGTCTGGAGGAAATTGATCTCTCACAAGGAACATATCGATCTCCCCTTTACAAACAGATTGATCTCCCTTTTATTAACAGATCGATCTTGTAGCAGGTAATCTTAGTTGTTGGAGTAGTTAAACCACAAGCAGATCGATCTCGACCAAGCACCAGATCGATCTCCTAGGCTTTCTCTATATAAGAAACACGCCTTTTGGAATTGGAACACGATTCCCTTTTTCTGAAACACTCCAACACTCACCATTGTCACCAAAAACCAAGCTTTCTCACTCTAAAGAACACTAAATTCCCAACAGATTTAGAGGAAACTTAAAGAGGTAAAATTGTTCCTTGTAGTGAGGAGAATGATATATCCAAAAATCTAAAGTATGGGTTGCACAAGGAAAAGAGTTAAGCATTCCACAAGTTTGGTCTAGAGAAAGGAGCAAGCTTGGTAAGTCTTTAAAACCCTCAACCCCAAACATGATGTTTTAAGTGATTTTAGGAGTTGATGGATGCATATTATGTTAGTAGAATATGGCTTAGATGTGTAGAACTCACTTAATCTAAAATGTACCTAGAAACAAGATAGATTGAGTTTGCTATTATGATGATCTTGGAGTACTATGATATTGGTGGTGTTGAGTGAATGATTTTAGATGAATTTATAAAGAGATATCAAGGTGAAATATGATAAAAGGCTTGGGGAATATGAATAGATAAGTAAATGACAATGTGAATGTTTAGGAAAAGAAAAGGAAAATAACTTAATAATTTACACGTGTAGATCGAAATTCGTTGGAACACGATTAACCTGGATCATGAACGGAGCAAACGAGATGAAAGAGATAGAAGTGCGCTTTGAGGTAAGGGATTGTATGTTGACGATAGAGATATTCGTACGTATTTTGTAGTGATTTTAGTAGTTATGACACTAGTGATATTATGTTTAGCTATTGAGCCATGTAGTGATATGAAAGTGCAACATGTATTATGGTATAAATTATGAACATGGGATGTAGGAAGGAAAATAACATGACATGCATGTTTTAATGTTTTTACAACTATATGTTGTTATTGTAAATGAAGGATGATGAAGAATAGGTTAGCTAGTTTTACATGTTTTGCATGGATCGGCATGCTAATGTCAATTAACATGATTTGAGTTTTCTTTTTGCAAAAATTGCCATCTATCCGATTTGAAATATAAAAAGGTATTGGAGCCTTAGCTCACACCTGCTCTTTATGATTTTGTCTATGCTAGAGATTTTACTCACATATGTTTTCATGATTTGATAAACTGTGCTGGAGCGTAGCTCGTATGTGATTTTATGATGATGATAATGTGCTGGAGCCTAGCTCGCACAATGATTTTGAGATAATACAGTGCTAGAAGCAATTGCTCGCACTGAGTAATATCACGCTGAAGCCTTACGGAGACTGTGTGTCATGCTGATTCTGCTCACCTGGTATATGGATCTGTTTTGGGTTGGTCAGCTCCTACCAATTGATAAGGTATAAGAATTGTATATACAAAAGCATTTTGTATCTACACACATGCCTGGGAGTGTGTGATTTAAAGTTTCAAATATTTCCATTATAAATGTGTGGAATTAATTGTTACTTCGGCTCACAGCCCAATCGTAAGTGGTATTTGTATGGATAAAAGGCACCCAGAGTTGGGTGTGACAAATGTGGTATCAGAGCGAGGTTGGTCTGATACGGGTCGATGTTTAGGACTAAGAAAATGTACATCCCCAAGTTACTGTGCGATATTTAGATACAAATGAGTATATGGAGCTGGTAGTGATCTAAGAGTTTACTATAAATGTAGGAAAGTCAACAGGCTTGTGAGCCATGCCGGAGAGGCACTGCAAGATGGGAGAGAGCTCACGAGCTCAGGGGTGAAATGATAGGACTGAGGGGCATAGTAGATCGTCCTCTAGTCATGAACCCTAGGATTAGATAGAGACTCCTGATCCTCGGGTAGCCAGATTAGAGGAAGATATGGGTACGATGATGACCATGATGGGTCAGATCATGTCTAGATTGGAGGGTATACTCGGTACAGCAGGACAGGCTGCACCGAATCCCACAGCAGCTGCACCTGAACCTGAGAATGCTACACCTGCACAACCCAAACCAGATAGACCACAAGGTTCCCTATTCGGCCAGTTTCTCCGCCAGTGGCCCTACAGCAGTGTGATGATGATGATCTAGAGCATGGTTATGACTGTGATATGGAGAGGTTGAGGCATTTTATGGACTTTAAGCCTCCTTCTTTTAGTGGTGTAAAGGATCCAGCAGTGACGAAGGATTGGATAAGTCAGATGGAGACGTTGTTTGATTTTTGTAGTTGTTCGGCTACGGAAAGAGTACCGCTTGCGGCCTTTGTATTGAGAGGCGAAACATAGCACTGGTGGAAGTCCATCAGGCCTATGTTGAGAACTTAGGGTACAATGATCACATATGGTGTGTTTTTGGGTGCTTTTAGAGAATAATATATCCCAGATACTGCTCGACATAGGTTACAAATGGAATTTTTAAGTATGACTCAAGGGAACAGAATAGTGGATGAGTACGTGTCGCGATTCACATCATTGGGTCGGTATGATCCGGACTCTATCAGGAGTGAAGCTATTAAGGTCTGTAGATTTGTTGATGGACTAAGGCATTTGATTAGAGCTAAACTGGCCCCGTTTGATGTTGCTACATATAGAGAACCTGTATGACAGGCCCAATTGTGTGAGCAGGACTATGACTTGCATATCTTAGAGTTTAGTTGGGGTAAGGACAAGGCTCTGGGGAAATTGGGAGATGGTAAGAGTGCCAGATTTGGTCGGAGAGGTGCTGGTAGGCGTCGAACAGAGGCAGATGAGTCACAGAAGAAGGCTGCTAGACCTTTTATGCATTCAACTCCAACCTCAGCCAAGGGTATAGTGATTGGTAGACCCCGACCGACTACTTATCAGTGCAGAGTATGTGACCGATATCATGGTAGTAGGCCTTATCATTTTCAGGGTACACGATGCTTCAGATGTGGTAGGTTTGGGTACTATGCAAAGGATTGTCCAAAAGCAATTGAGGTAGTCCCCCAGAAAGGCAAAGAGCAATGAGAAAGTTCCTATAGTTACACCTTCTGCAAGGAAGAGAGCCACGGCTGAAGAAAAGGGGAAGCAAGTTGTGGGTCAAGGTAGGGCAGATGCGATAGACCAGACATCAATAGATACCTATTCTGAGGTGATAAAAGGTACAATTCTGATTTTCAATTTGGAAGCTATAGCTTTATTTGATTCTGGTGCTACGCATTCCTTTATATTGCCTGCATGTGCATCAAAGTTAACATGTTTTGTAACACCCACATACTTGAATAGGACTTTATTAATAAGTACTCCAATGGGAGTTAGTCAATTAGCTGATCAAGTATATAAAGATTGTAAAGCGAGGGTAGGAGATAAGTGTGCGACAGCTAATCTGATTTTGTTGAATATGTATGACCTTGATGTAATCTTGGGAATGGATTGGTAAGCTACCAATCATGCTGTCTTAGACTAATACTCTAAGTCTATTACATTTTCTTTACCTGAGAAATTTGTTGTAAAATTTTATAAGAAGTAATAAATTCCTGATTTTGTAGGAAGTAAAGTGCATTGGTACATAAATGACATAAATGTTATTTTGAAGGTTTTATTACTTATGTGGTGGATTTGAGAAAAACACATCAGAATATAGATTACATTTCAGTGGTTAGAGAATTCCCTAATATCTTTCCAGACGAGCTATTGGGATTGCCATCGGATAGAGAAATGGAATTTGGTATAGACTTGACACCTGGAACAGAGCCAATATCCAAACCACCATATAGGATGTCTCCAATTGAGCTAGAGGAATTAAGGAAGCAGTTGTAGGATATGCTAGATAAGGGGTTTATAAGACCAAGAGTCTCACCATGGGGAGCCTCGGTATTGTTTGTGAAGAAGAGAGATGAGAGCCTTAGGTTATGTATTGATTATCAGATGTTGAACAAGGATACCATCAAGAATAAGTACCCCTTGCAGCACATTGATGATTTGTTGGATCAGCTTCGGGGAGGATGAATCTTTTCCAAGATAGATTTGAGGTCTGGGTACCATTAATTGAAGATTCGGAAGGAAGATGTGCCCAAGACAACTTTCCGCACTCGCTATGCTCATTACAAATTCCTAGTGATGGCTTTTAGGTTGACAAATGCGCCAGCATCTTTTTATGGCTCTAATTAATGATGTATTCAAGCCATACTTGGATTAATTTGTGATAATATTCATCGATGATATATTGGTTTATTCCAAATCCAAGGAAGATCACAAACAGCACTTAAGGATTATTCTGTAAACCCTCTGAGAGAAAACGTTGTATGCCAAACTTAGTAAATGTGACTTTTGGCTAGAGTAGATTTCCTTTCCAGGCCATGTTGTATTGAAGGATGGGCTGTCAGTAGATCCATCCAAGATTGAGGCTATTGTTCAATGGGAATAGCCCAGGACAGTCACAGAGATTAGAAGCTTTCTGGGTTTGGCAAGTTACTACAGGAGATTTGTATAGGGTTTCTCTAGATTGACTGCTCTGTTGACATGCCTTATGAGGAAGAATGTGGAGTTTATGTGAGATGAAGCCTGTGAGTGGAGTTTTTGGGAACTTAAACACAGATTAAGCATGGCACTAGTACTTATTATTCCTAACAGCTCGGGAAACTTTTCTGTTTACACCAATGCTTAACACCAAGGACTGGGCTATGTTTTGATGCAAAATGGAAGGGTAGTTGCTTATGGATCTAGACAGCTGAAAGATCATGAGAAGAACTATCCTACTTATGATTTAGAATTGGCGGCTGTAGTATTTGCATTGAAGATATGGCGCCACTATTTGTACACTGAGAAATTTCAGATCTTTACGGATCACAAGAGTCTTAAGCATCTGTTCTCATAGAAAGAGTTAAATATGAGACAGAGAAGGTGGTTAGAACTCTTTAAGGACTATGATTGTGAGATTTTGTACCACCCGAGGAAGGCAAATGTGGTTGTCGATGCATTGAGTAGAAAGAGTCTCGGGTTGGTATCATGTATGATGGTTAAGGAGCACGAGTTGTTAGAATAATTCATAAACCTTAGCTTGGATATGACCCCACCTGAGATTGGCAGTCATGGGATTATAGCCAGCTTGAGATTAGAACTGGAGTTGATTGAGAGAATTCGCAAGCTCAGCAGAATGATCAATGGTGTATTGATGTGATTAGCCGAATTTGAAAACGTAAGGGTACTGATTTTGTATTGAGTTTAGATGGAATACTAAGGTTCAAAAATAGAATATGTGTCCCTAAGGATTTAAAGCTTAGGAAGTTGATTTTATCAGAGGCTCACTCATCGAGATACACAGTACATCCAAGGAGCAGTAAAATGTATCAAAATCTTCGAAAAGTATATTGGTGGTCTGGAATAAAAAGAGATATAGCTGAGTATGTTGCTAGATATCTCATCTGTCAACAGGTTAAGGTAGAACATTAGAAACCTAAAGGATTATTGCGACCCTTATTGATACCGACATGGAAGTGGGAGCACGTCACCATGGATTTTGTGATGGGATTACCGAGAACCCGTAAGAATCATGATGCTATTTGGGTTATAGCAGATTGGTTAACGAAATCAAAACACTTCTTAGCTATGAGATATACAGATACTTTGAGTGTATTGGCAAACTTATATGTACGGGAAATAGTGAGACTACATGGAGTCCCAATGAGTGTTGTTTCTGATAGGGATGCCCGCTTCACTTCTCTCTTTTAGGGACATTTACAGGAAGCGATAGGGACCCAATTGAGGTTTAGCACCGCTTTCCATCCTCAGACAAATGGTCAGTCAGAGAGGACTATACAGACCCTGAAAGATATGTGGAGAGCGTGTGTACTGGATTTTAGAGGCTCATGGGATGATCACTTGCCACTAATTGAGTTCACCTATAATAACAGTTATCACTCAAGTATTGGTATGGCCCCCTATGAGGTATTATATGGTCGTAGATGCCAATCACTTATTGGTTGGGAAGAGGTTAGTGACAAACAGTTGCTCGCTCCCGATTTGGTTAGACAAGCCTCAGAGGATGTTCAAATAATATGTGAGAGGTTACGAACAGCTCAGAGTAGACAAAAGAGCTATGCTGAGAGGAGACGGAGGCCACTTGAGTTCGCTGAGGGTGAGTCCGTATTTTTGAAAGTATCTCCTTCTAAGGGAATAACGAGTTTCAGGAAGAAGAGAAAACTAAGTCCTCGTTACATTGGTCCCTTCGAGATTTTGGATAGAGTGGGAGATAGAGCATATAGGATAGCCTTACCACCCAAGCTAACAGAGGTCCACAATGTCTTTCTTGTTTCCATGCTCCGGAAGTACCATCCAGATCCAACACATGTAATTATTTATGAGCCATTAGAGCTCAAAGAGAATATGTCATATATAGAGAAATCGATCTGGATACTGGATAGAAAAGAGAAGGTGTTGCGAAACAAGTCGATTTCATTGGTTAAGGTCCTATGGCAGCATCATAGATTAGAGGAAGCCACCAGAGAGTTAGAGGACCTGATGAAGGAGAAATATCCCTAACTTTTTGAGGAATGAACTTGATTCAATTTGAAGGGCCAAATTTTCTAAGGAGGGGAGAAATGTAATGCCCGTAGTTTTACGCGTATTTCTTATGAGGCTATAATGTATATGCACATTGTTACAAGTGTATAGATAATAAAGGATGTAGGGATTATGAAATTTAATGTACTATCCATGATTTCAAGTTGTGTGCACAAATTTTACTGCCTATGAATTATATGGAATGGATACTATTATATGTTGGTTCTGTAAGGAATGTAAAATGAGGTATAAGGCAAATAAGGATGAGTTACACATTGGAAATCTGCAGAAAACTGTAGTAATAAGGATACAGGGGAAGAGCAGATTGATCTCCCATGAAGGAGAGATCGATCCCCTATCACAAAATGCCAAGTATTAGTTCAATTGGAACAGGGCAGATTGATCTCATAACAAGACAGATCGATCTCCTTAACCCTCGATCTGGAGGAAATTGATCTCTCACAAGGAACAAATCGATCTCCCCTTTATTAACAGATCGATCTTGTAGCAGGTAATCTGAGTGGTTGGAGTAGTTGAACCACAAGCAGATCAATCTCCACCAAGCACCAGATCGATCTCTTATGCTTTGTCTATATAAGAAACATGAATTTTGGAACTGGAACATGATTCCCTTTTTCCTAAACACTCTTACACTCACCATTTTCACCGAAAACCAAGCTTTCTCACTCTAGAGAACAATATATTCCCAATAGATTTAGAGGAAACTTAAAGAGGCAAAAGTGTTCCTTGTAGTGAATGATATATCCAAAAATCTAAAGTATGAATTGCTCAAGGAAAAGAGTTAAGCATTTCACAAGTTTGGTCTAGAGAAAGGAGCAAGGTTGGTAAGTCTTCAAAACCCTCAACTCCAAACATGATGTCATAAGTGATTTTAGGAGTTGATGGATGCATATTGTGTTAGTAGAATATGGCTTAGATGTGTAGAACTCACATAATATAAAATGTACCTAGAAAAGAGATAGATTGAGTATGCTATTGTGATGATCTTGGAGTACTATGATATTGGTGGTATTGAGTGAATGATTTTAGATTAATTTACAAAGAGATATCAAGGTGAAATATGATAAAAGGCTTGGGGAATATGAATAGACAAGTAAATGACAATGTGAATGTTTAGGAAAAGAAAAGGAAAATAATTTAATAATTTACACATGTAGATCAGAATACGTTGGAACACATTAACCCGGATGACGAACGGAGCAAACGAGATAAGAGAGATACAAACGCGATTCGAGATAAGGGATTATATGTTGACCATAAAGATATTCGTACGTATTTTGCAGCGATTTTAGTAGTTATGACGCTAGTGATATTATGTTTAGCTATTGAGCTATGTAGTGATATGAAAGTGTGACATGTATGATGGTATAAATTATGAACATGGGATGTGGGAAGGATAACAGCATGACATGCATGTTTTAATGTTTTTACAACTATATGTTGTTATTGTAACTGAGGGATGATGAATAATAGGTTCGGTAGTTTTACATGTTTTGCATGGATCGACATGCTAATGTCAATAAACATGATTTGAGTTTTCTTTTGGAGAAAATAGCCATCTATCCGATTTGAAATATAAAAAGGTGTTGGAGCCTTAGCTCACAACTGCTTTTTATGATTTTGTCTATGCAGGAGATTTTACTCGAATATATTTTCATGATTTGATAAACCGTGCTAGAGTATAGCTCGCATATGGTTTTATGATGATGATGATGGTTGAGATGAGCCGAAGGGTAGGACTGACCCATCCCCTTTCAGGCGAGTGATGCCCTGGGCACACCTGATCAGTGAGGCATGGGATCACTGACTATGGCGATATGTCGTGGATATTTATTTACCTAAAATTCCCTACCTGTCTCAGAGATAAGAGAAAACTGACGAAAGAAATGGTTTTGTGAAAAGGAAAGAAATAATGTGATTTGATAAATATCATGATTTAATGCCGATGTTGTGATAATACTGTTTTATGACATATTTCTAAATGGAAATATCGAGTATTGGTTTTTACAAAAAATGCATGTGAGAGAAGAATGTTTAAATACATTTTCCATTGATATTTTCATTTATAATGAAAGATGATTTTGTTAATCATGCATGGGCTACGTAGATAGTACAGTGTCTACCTGTTAGCATCCTTTTCCTTTTTGAGTTGTGGTTTGCTCACCCCACTATTTTTCTCCCTCCAGATTCTGAGAAGTAGAACAGTGCGTTGGTCTCTAGATCTGTTTTGTGTTGGTCAGCTCCTACCAGTTGCTAAGGTATAAGAATTGTATATACAAAAGCATTTTGTATCTATCATATTGTATTGCACAGTTATACATTGAAAATGAGAAAATTTGTATGGGGATGTTATGTAGAGATATTTTATTTATACAATAGATTTTGTATATCTACACACATGCGTGGGAGTGTGTGATTTAAAGTTTCAAATATTTCCACTATAAATGTATGGAATTAGTAGTTACATCGGCTTACAGCCCAACCGTAAGTGGCATATGTATGGATGAAAGGCACCCATAGTCGAGGTGTGACATCGGTAATTTGAGATATTGGAGTGAGTGGGAGATAAGGCCTACAGGCTAGCATTGCCCCCAGAGCTAGCAGGCATTCATAGTGTCTTCCATGTATCAATGCTTTAGAAGTACCATGCAAATCTGACTCATGTGATTCAGTATGAGCCGTTGGAGCTCAAGGATGATCTGTCGTATATAAAGAGACCGATCTAGATACTGGATAGGAAGGAAAATGTGTTACGAAATAAGACAATTCCGCTTGTTAAGGTTCTCTGGCATCACCACAATTAAGAGGAAGCTACTTGGGAGTTAGAGAGCCTGATACGGGAAAAGTATCCCCGACTTTTTGAGGAATGACTTAGTTCTAATTTGGAGGACCAAAGTTCTTGAAGGAAGGGAGGAATGTAAGGCTCGTAAATTTCTATGTAATGTTTATGAGTCCGTGGTGTCATGACTATCTTTATGAGTCCGTGACCTTTACCTTACCACTTACAGTTGGGCTGTGATTCAATATCCAATTCATTTCTCATCCATTTTAGTTTAATCAATTCAATTAAATGAAAAAAATAGAAACTGGACTTTTATATATAAGTACATAAGCGTTTACATCAATTTCTATTATATACATCCCCAAAAGAAAAAATACAAACTTTACTGTGCATTAATTTACAGGATACAAAATTTTTTATCTCTAGTATATACCTCTCTATACTGCTAGATGACTGGAGAAAACACGATAGCAGGGACGATTGCAGTGTACTCACTACTGCGTAGTATCTGTGGAGGAGGAAATAAGGGGGTGAGCTAACGTGCTCAGTAAGGAAAATATGAAAGCAGGTAGATAACCACACTATCTACATGCTAAAATACATATATGTTCATTTTCCTTATAAAACAATATGCATGTTCTTTAAAACAACTTCCATCAATGTGAAACCATTAATTCGCTAGATGGGTATTGGCATATCCACACAGAATCACACAACATATTTCAATTCACACAGCTCATGTCACGACCCTTTTTCATTCTCTTCAATCGAAAATCACTATAAATTTTTCGCGTTTTACTATTACTTTACACGGTCATGAACAAACTCACCACATACAGTTGGGCTTACATCCCCATAATTACAACTCAATCATTACTGTGCCATTACATTGTTTAGATATAAAAAGAATCTTGTGTATATAGCTTTTGGCGATGAAAGCAGTGGATGTCCAAAAACACAATGCCTCAGTCCTCTCTGGGCTACTACGCACGCTCTGTAGGAGGGGGAAAATAGAGAGGGATGAGTAACCATATGCTCAGTAAGGTAATAATACAAGCATGGTAGATAACTACTCTATCTACATGCTGATAGTGTATGCATAAATCATTTATAGTTCAGAGCATGAGGAAAACAAAACTATGCCATATGCGTATACATATATCATGTATTTAAATCATGTAAATTGGCATAATAAAACATGGTAAAATCATCATGTACAAACCATCTCATGCTCATCATTGTCAAATCACATAATAAGAAGGGAAATTCACTTGAAACATCCTTTTTAAAACTCATCTCTTTCTCAAATATATCAAAATCTCATAAAATCAATTCTCAATCACAAACATCATTCTCATTTCACAATTCAAGTCTACAAGGCTTGACCCCTCCCTCAGGTCTACCCTGGACAGTCACAATCACACTTATAGATTAAAATCATGTGGTAGTAAGTAAATCAAGCAAGGGAGACAGGTCAATATAAGCTCATAGACTATATTGGCCAACTATGTCACATATCATCCCAGACCAAACGGATCCCGGTGTACGGGGTATCATGCTGGAATGAAGGTGGGTTAGTTATCCGTCAGACTTTTCTCATCAATATCTCAACCACGTGGTACATCGTACTCCATGTGATATACACGGTACATTGTACTCCTCAAACCCATAACATGGTTGGGGGTGCCTGCAGTAGGTCTTATCTACTCCATACTGAGTGAAACCTCTAGTCTCAAGTGCATGTGGGAGTACTCTTAATACCATGTCCTAGCCCCTAATGGCCTTGCTCGCCCCTATTGGGTTCCCTGATTCAGGTCCTAGCCCCTCACCCTCACCCTACTCAAGAGGTGTGTTAGGCCTGTTGGGTTCCCTGAATGGATTAGTGCCAGGTCCTAGCCCCAAACCCTCACCACACTCAAGAGGTCTGTTAGGCCTATTGTGTTCCCCGAACACCAATCCGTATCACTCTCACCACGACCTCATACATACCATAGTGTGAAAACCAGCGTGAGTTACGCTCTAACACGAATTGATGCATCATAATAAATCACTTCGTACGAGTAACGCTCTAGTACGACATTTATGCATAAAAATATAAAGAAACCATGTACGAGCATAGCTCCAGTACAGTTATATGCATAAGAAATCCTCTCGAAAACCAAGTATGAGCAAAAGCTCTAGTACAGTTTATAAAATATCGTCATAGTTTCAAAACAAAGTATAAGCTAAGCTCCAGCACGTTCAAACATGTGAGAACATCAATACCAATGCGAGCTAGGCTCCAGCACAGTTTAATTCACATAAACATGATAGGCGGCTCATGAGTTTTCAAAACAAATCTTAAAATATTTTTAGCACTTCACATGTGCTATCACACAACATCAAACAATAATAGCCAACCTATCTATCAACTCGCTCAAAACAAAACACATGTTTTGTGAAAGCATTCAAACACTGGATTTATGCAATTATTAGCCTCACTATCCCATTTCTTTACAATACCATTTCAACCACCAAATCTCATACAATTATTCATAGTCACATCCCTACATCATCAAAATACATTTCTATAAATCTATGCACATTTCCAAAGCCCTATATACCCACGAGTTCAAAATACGAGCAGCTACCTCTATATACTTACAAAATTCCCTTACCTGGAATCGCGACGCGTGATTCCGTTTCCTTAGCGCTGCTCACTCGTGCGGTCCGATTTGTCTTCAACGAACTGTTCGGGACTGCACACAATCACATTTCACATTATATTCGATCCATATAACAAGACATCGTGCGTTCACTATAGTCGATTCAACCTATAGTTTCTATTAACGCTCATAAGGCCTCTTTTTATTTCTCGAGTCTATGGATTCCTTTTAGGCCTATTAACTCATTCCAAATCGATATTAAGCTCATAGTGTTCATATTTCATGAATTCCCTCACTATGGCATTTATCAAGCATTTACATACTCATTTTCATAATTCCTCCAAACTTATAATGTGGTTTCATTTAACCATCACAAATCATTTATACTACTTCAACAACAACTTATCATAACCCATAAGTCATCAACACACCCAATTCACACTTTCTCACACTAGACTATATCCATTTTCTAGGTTATATGTGTTCCATTACTTCCTAGGTGATTTTAATAATCCATATACATGCCAATCAACTCCAAAACCAATAAAATAGACAATGTACTTGGATTGGAGTCTTAAAAACTTACCAAACTGGTTTCTCTTCTTGCTCCATATGGAAAATGCTCCTTGCTCCTTTAATACCAATAATGAGGTTTTGGATTTCAACTATGTTGTTCTCTTCCTCAAGATGAACAACTTGGTATCTAATAGCTTCCCCTCAATTATTACTACAAATGGTTGATTTTAGAGAGATAAACTTAGGTTTTGGGTGGAAAATGGAAGGGTGATGTTGTTTTCCTGAAATTTTTAGATTTCAGCGCTCCTTTTATAGAAATAGCTTGAGGAGATCGATCTGCACTAGTTGGAGATCGATCTGGTCCCCTCAATTCTCCTTTTTTCATTGCATTTTAAGCATGAGATCAATCTGTCGAAGTTTGAGATCGATCTGCTCCCAAACAGAGAGCTAAGGAGATCGATCTATATGCTTGAGGATCGATCTTTTCATTACAGAATGGTTAGGAGATCGACTTGGCCCCATTGGAGATCGATCTACTCTATTTCATTGCCCAAATAAGAGCATTCTGGCTCTTCCAGATCGATCTCTCATCCTATGAGATCGATCTGGCCTTTATATTTTCCAGATTTTCCTACAGTTTTCTGTAGTAACTTACACCAAAACATCCTTAATCTGCTGCCATAGCCATTTTCTCATCCATCCACCTTTATGACTTGAAAATGACATCCATTCATACCTTATTCACATTGAAACTTGTGTGCATTACTTGTATAACCAAAGGTATACTATATAAAACCAAATGGAAGCATTTATATTCATGCAACTTCCTTCCATTTGCCACACTACTCATTTTGAGTTCCAATCACATTCATCACTTATAAGAACTCATTCCTTCATATTCATACACAATGAAACTTGTATGTATATTACAAATCATATTACACATATGTATATTGAATCCATGGACTTACATCAATTATACTTTACATTACAAGTCCATTAGCATTCATTGATCCAATTACACACGTTACAACAATACATATACGGGGTCTCACAGCTCAGCTTTAAAAGCTTTGAGTACATATTTAGAAATCACTTTATACACAACAATATAATATACATGAGACATAATCATGGGTTATCACATCCCCAGACACACAGCAAGGGAGACATACGTCACAACACACAGTAGTGACTATGTTATATCACTTAGATACATATCGGACTTATGGCCATAGTTGGATTCCAGGCAACACTGATCAGGTGTACGGGAACCCTACGCTTAGGGAGGCGGATCAACCATCCCTTCAGCTCACACTCAACTCACGACATATCGTACTCCATGGCTAACGCTCACTGTACATCGTGCTCCTATGGATCCTTATCACCCATTTTCGTTGTCTCAAAATACCGTGCGAGCAGGTCAGTGCAAGACACACAGCAGTACATGATGGCACTAGCACGATTTCTTACTCATTACATCACATTCACAAACCACGTGTGAGCAGTCAATGCAAGACACACATCAATACATGATGGCTTTAACACGGTTTTACTCAACATACAGCACAATCATGAAAACCCTCGCGCGAGCAACTCAGCGTAAGACACAAGCATACCTAAGGCATCGAGCATGGTATTACTAGGAAATTATATGTGAGCATAGTCAGAGCAAGACACACAGTAATACTCGAAGGCTCTAGTATGATTCCCAAAATCTAGTGTGAGCATCTCGAGTGGAACACACACCACCACCCGAGGTATTGAGAACCTTTTTGCTTTCTCAAAAATCCCTTTGAAAATAACGTGCGAACAGGGCTAGTCAATCTACCGTTGCCTCTCATGCTCTAGCACGATTTCACATAAAAAAGAAATAGAAGAGGCTCCATGTATAGTCTTGAGTGAGAGGGCAAATTTTCCTTCAATCACTCTTTAGAAGCATTTCATGCAAATGGTTAAACTGGGAGCCCATCTATTGTTATTCTTTCTCAAAATGTTTGCAGAAAACCTGTTTTCACAACAATCATAGAAGTCATGCAATTAATACTATGGACTTAATCTCATACGTAGTTTTCTACCTAGATATATCAATATCTATGTATTTATCGCATACATTCGCACACAGCAGGTAAGATAACATACGTATAGCTATCTCTATAGCTCACACAAGTCCCTTACCTCGAATCACGCTTGAATCGCTTTCCTTCGATTTTTACTTCTCGTAATCCGTCTTATCGATTCCAACGATATCTTCTGAAACTGAAATTGTGTATTACACACATCAATATATTATCATATACTTTATTTCACTTGCATGATATTCAAATCATTGCCTTGAGCCATCTATAATCTCATTGGGCCTAGTTACACCATTATCGGACTTTATCCTTCATAAGTCCTTTTCGAGTATATAACTCATTTTCAAGAATACATCAGACTCCTCAAGTCTATTGATTCGTTATTAAATCGGTATTGCGCTTAAAATACCTCAAGTTCATATTTTGTTTCATTATGGTATTTTATCAAATACCCCATATTCTCAATTTTAGCCATTATTGTTTCTAGCTCATGAACTTCATCAAACTGTTATACAATCATGTATATATGCTTAAGAACATCTATTCATGCTTAAATCATCATTAAATCTATGCCTACTCAACTTTCTCATTTTTTCTCACATTTCACCATGTATAGGTGTCACGACCCAAATTACCTAAAAATCAGAGTAAATTTTTCGCTTTTTCATTTTCTTACCCGTCGTGAATAGTTACACTACTAAACAGTTGGGCTATGATTCGGTGTTAGTCACCTCTCACCTATTCCACATTCCATTTTCATATTTCATTTACATATCAATTTGTTTAAACTAAATACATCCCCAATATTACATCCATATACAGTACTGTGCATCTATATGTTCAGATACAAAATTATACAAATATGTATACCTGGTCTTGATAATAAGCAGCGGATAATCGAATTGTAAGACTACTATCGTTCTCTTCTACTGAATGTACCCTGTGGGGTGGAAAATGAAAGGGTGAGCATAAACAGCTTAGTAAGGCAATAATGTAAGCAGGTAGATAACTATACTATCTACGTGCTGATAATGTCATGATATAAAATCGTTTACATTTGGAGCATGAGGTAAGGCTAAAACAATGCCACATGTATGTATATATCATATAAGAGAAATCAAGAAATCGACATATAAATCAAACATGGAAAAATCATCATGTATGACATCTCATGCTCGTCACATTAAAACTTATTTGTTTCATCATAAACTCATCACGTTAAAACTTATTTGTTTTATCATAAAACAACCACATCAAGGCTAAACCCATCTCTCGGGAATACCTTGATTCATTAAATCACATCTCTTTTGAAAACATTAATCGGGACATTACCCCTCCCTCGGGTTCATCCTGGTCTATTCAGACCGTATGATATCATGTGAAGCATGTAGGTTACTGTATGAAAATCGAGGACTATGGCCATACTTTGTCCCTGTGATCCCAAGCTACACGGATCCCGGTGTGCGGGACATCACAACTGCAACGGGAGGTGGGGTCAAATCCTACCCGCCAGAGTATCAAGTAACATCATCGAGTCATCATGACTGCATGGTATAGCGTACTCCGTGTGACATACACGGTACAACGTACTCCGTGGACCCATATCATAGTCTGGGGGTGCCTACCGTAGGTCTTATCCACCCCAATACTATGTCGATAACCAACCAATGTCTCAAAGTATATGTACGAGCATCTCAACTCTCTGCGACACACAGTCTACAAGAGGCTTCTGCACGACTATATGCATGTCAAATCACGTCTAGTGCGAGTGAAGCTCCAGTACCACGCTATGCATATCATGATATCTAAAATCTCGTGCGATCGAAGCTCCAGCACGGTTTTGTGCACACATAAATTTCTCGTACGAGCAATGCTCTAGTACGGCTTTTATGAGTAATAAATCAGTAAAATTTAGTGTGAGTAAGACTCTAGCACTCTTTTTACTCAAATAAATATGATAGGTGGCTCAATCTTGATAAAACATCTTTAAAATTGTAACCGGTACAAACCGGTACCCTTTCATATAATTCATAAAATCAACAGCCAACCTATGTGCATATTTGCTTAAATCAAAGCAATAGATTCATATAAAACAATAAAAACATGAATTCATGCAATTTATCTACCTTACTACCCTTTTTGTTAATTTTACTCCCAGGGGCAATATCGTTTTTTTCCTTTATTCACCTATGCCCTAGGTTTTCGCAAAAATTATTATTTCGTTTCTATATAATTTAAGAAATTCTAGCCCCTGTAAATCCCCTCAAAATTACATATAGGTATCTCTATGCACCTACAAAATTCCCTTACCTCGATTCTCGTCGAGGGCGTATCTAAATTCCACTGTCGAAGGCTCGTCCAATCCGATTTGCTGCTAATCCAGTCTCTGGGGCTACAGATAATTATTTATCAGTCAATTTAACCCAATAAATATAATTCTCACGTTTACTATAGTCAATTTAACTAATTGGGCCAAATGACTCTTATTGGGCCCGATCGCACCTTAATGGGCCTCGACCCATTTTCAGCCCGTTTCTACTTATTAAATCCCTTCTTCGGGTTTACTGGGCTCATTCAGCTTACCAATAATCATCGGGCTTCATTCCAATCTCATTGGATAGCCCGTATACTATTTACGGTAATTACGTTGCAATTTCGATTAATATTTCTTTTTATACAGAATTAATCCGTAAATTCTGTAAAATAATCGAAACTCTGTATTGAGGACTCATTTTATCATAATTAAAATATACTTACCCAATATGATGCGGGGTACAAAAATCGAAGCTCAATCAGCTCTCGTTCGGGTTTTGTCGTAAAACTGCATAATTATATATTTAATCCCGGGTTACTTTTCGATTAAATATAATTTAAATAAATTTCTCAGAAATCAAATCGGTCACTTTTGACCTCTTACCGACTTACACGAAGCCCGGTGTATCCTCGAAAATTCTTCCCCTTTTTTCCCTTTTTTTCTCTTTTTCTCCTTTTTTTCCTTCTTTCTTGGCCGAACCGGTTCAGTCCGGTTCAACCCGATTCAGACAAGTCCGGTTCAGCCGGTTTAGTCCGGTCCGTACCGGTTCAGACCTTTTCACCACCGTTCATGACTTTTCGGTTGGTTCTTGGCTCGTTTCTGGCGCCATTCGACTCGTCTTTTGCCGAGCAACCTTTGACTGGCCTCGATCGGGACCGAATCACTGCTGGTGGCCGTCGTTCCTCTCTTCTACCTCTCAGCCTTCTCTCCCTCGATCCGTTGAATTCCGGCGGTTTCACCGGCCAATAGCGGTCTCAAAAGAACCGGCTCATCCTCCCGATCACACCGGTGGCCTCCGTTCACGCCCAGCAGCTGTGGATCGACGGTATCAACCATGTTTTCCTCGCGAGCTTCTCTTCCTTCGTTTGGCGATTTTTGACTTCCTTGGCGCGCGTCGCCGGTGCCACCAGCTTCGTCGGCCTTTCCTCTTCCTCCTCGGTCTTTCGTCGGGGCCGTCAGTCACCGATGGCCGTGGGTTGGTCAGGCCACGTGCAATCTCCTTCCTTGATTTCCATTTTCGGGTTTCTCGATTCCAATTGTCTGATTTCTTTTTTTTTTTACAATTATTATTATTTTTATTATTTATAAATTATTTTATTATTAAAATAATCATTAAAATATTCTAAAGTATTCTAAAATATCTACTAATATATTATTTTATTCCAAATTAATTAATTTAATTATATTTAATTTATTTATTATATTTTTAACCCTTTTTCCGATATAATTTTTCCGTATTTTTGGGATATTGTCCCGAGTGACTTTTCGGTATTTGTAAAAATTCTGGATCTTGATCAATTGGACTCGAAATTTAATTATTTCTTCATTATTGATCAAGATTCTCAAATCCATTATTTTTAATAAAAGTTTCTTATCGGGTTTATACCGAATTTTGATCTTTTGATCGTTTTGCCCTTCACATGTTTGAAAATTTCGTTTCCGTCCTTTTGCATTTTTAATTTCGCATTTTTGAATCCTCATCTCTGGTCCAAATCCCGTTCGTTTAATTTGGGACCATTTCAATCTTTCCTTTCACGAACATACTCATTTCGTGGTTTTAACTAAATTCGGGTCTTACAATAGGTCATAGAGATTAAGCTTGTTCTAAGATGTTTCAACCAACAATATATACACAAATCAACTCATAAAATTGTATAAATCAACATACATGAGATTAGTGTATTGAAATCTCACCTAGCTTGAATTTTCTGCTTTGGCTAAATTTGGAGAAATCACATTGTTTCCTTCAATCCAACAGTTTCACCACTTGTTTTTGGGCTAAGTTGTTCTCTTCTCCACTATGAACAATTTTGGTAAACCAACTTCTCTCAATTTTGAATGAAAAGTGATGGTTTTCGTATGGTGAAAAGCTAGGTTACTTTGCTTAGAATTGAAGGTTTGATGTTTCTCCCATGAAATACAGCCAGCAACCCTGTTTTATAAAAATTGCATTGATGAGATCGATCTCCATAAGTGAAGGATCGATCTGCAGCTATTTTTTAGCCTTCATGCATTAAGTTTTCAAGCTTAGGAGATCGATCTATCAAAGAGAATGAGATCGATCTCCCTTAGGTAGAATGCTTCACAGATCGATCTGGCAGGGAAATGAGATCGATCGACTTCAAGCCGAAGCTTAAGGAGATCCGTCTTCTTGAGGTTGAATCATTTGTTCTTCATAGGGGATCGATCTGGCTTGGACTGAGGATCGATCTCCTCTTTCAAAATGCCTTTAAGATCGATCTCCCTTGTATTGGAGATCGATCTCCCCTTGCTCTGCAGCTATACTTAGCTAAATTTTACTCCAATTCTCAAAGCTAACTTTATATCCATTTACTCCACCACTCATTTTGCATTCAATACACATTTATCACTTTAAAAGGTCCATTTCTAATTATTCATACTTAATGAAACTTGTGTGTACATCACAAACTTACATTACAAGTGTGTACATCGAATTTACGGACCTTACATCACTTATGATTCATATTGCATTCGCAATGTATACTTAGGGAACCATAAGGATTACATAAGAAAATACAGGTCTTACACGTGGTGTACAGACAAGTTACATTATATATGAATAAAAAAGAAATGGATATTTTTAAGTTTTAAGTCTGAATGAAATGCAAAATGAGTAGTGAAACAATTGAGTATAAGTTTACCTTTGAAAATCTGGAAAAATTATAGCAGGAATGCTTTTCATGAAGGGCAGATCGATCTTAGATGAAGGGGAGATTGATCTCATTGCCTTGAAATGTAATGCCAAGGCATTATACAAGAGGGAGATCGATCTCTCATTCAAAACAGATCGATCTCAAGTTGCTTTAGCTTGGACAAGATCGATCTCCTCCCATGAGGCAGATCGATCTCTAGTTACCTCTAGTTAGCAAAGATTGATCTCTTCTTAAGGTCAGATCGATCTCTAAAGTCTTCTACCTGGCTAAGATTGATCCCATCCCATGAGCAAGGAACAATCTCATCTCTTGAGCAGATCGATCTCATCCAAGGAGGCAGATCGATCCCGTAGCCTGCAAGTCAAATTTTGAAGGAGTTTAAATAAAGGCAGATTGATCTCTCACCCTAGGCGATCTATTTGATGAGGTAAATTCTATAAAACTCGACAGCAGAGTTCTTCATTTCATGAAACCACTTATCTTCCTCCATTTTTAACAAGTGACCTAACTTTCTCACTCTTAAATCACCACCTTCCAATCAGATTTGAGAGAGATTCCTTTGAGCAAAGTTGTTCCTAGTGAGGAATAGAACAACATAGTCAAAGATTGGAAGCTGAAACATTGGATTAAAGGAGAAAAGAGATTTTCCCCCAGTTTGGCAAAAAAAAGGAAAAAAGTCAAGCTAGGTAAGATTTCAGTACACCATCTTCTAGTATGTTAATCTAGACATTTTGATGAGTTGAATGGTGTATATAATGTTGGCTGAAATGTTCATGTACATGCTTAAACAACCATGATCTAATATGGGCTTAGTGAGAGAAAGTTGAAATGGAATCGAGTTAATGATGATTTAAGCATGTAAAGATGTTAGTAAGCATGTATCCATAATTCTAAGGTAGTTTTATGAAATACATATGTTGGAAAAGATGATGATTGAAAATAGGCATAAGAGGTATTTCATGAAATGCCATAGAGAAGGAAAAATGATAAACTTAAGGTATTGTGAGAGTAATGTCGATTCAGTGTGAATAAATAGACCTAAAGAGTCTACTAGATTCTCGAGAAATGAATAAAACGATCGAAATGGTCTTAAAAGAGAGTAAAGTCTAATAAGATGTAATAAGGCCAAATTGTTGTAAAATGGCCTAATGCATTGATTAGAATGTCATGCAAGTGAGAATTAAGTATCTTACGATATATTAACATGAGAAGTAAATACTAGCAGCTCTTAGAGATATAATTGGAGCCAATAATAGCAGACCACGAGCATTGAAAATCAAGGAAAGTGATTCAAGCGTGATACGAGGTAAGGGATTTATGCGATCTATTAGAGATAGCTATACGTATATTTCTTACCTACTGTATGCTACTGAATACTATAGAGTATTTAGATATTGAAATAGCTATGTGAAAAACTAAGTATGAGAAGAAGTTTATATGCATGAATTGCATGATTTTAATGATCTTGTTGTGAAAAGATGTTTTGTTTGAGAAAAAGTAATAATAGACTGGCTCTCGATTTAGTTATTTTACATGAAACGCATTTAACGAGTGATTAAAGGGAGATTTCCCTCTAACTCATACTTATTGAATGAAACCATCTATTTCTTTTCTGTGTGAACTTATGCTAGAGCCAAAGTGGCAATGGTAGATTTACTAGCCTTGCTCGCACAACATTTTAACAGGATTTTGAGAAAAGTAAAAGGTGCTAGAGCTGAGTGAAGCTATAAGATCCACTCAAGAGCTCGCACTAGATTTTTAGGAATCATGCTAGAGCCATCGAGTACTGCTATGTGATCTTACTCTGACTATGCTCGCATGTGACCCCCTCGATTTAAAGTGATTATAAGCAAAACTATGCTAGAGGCCTCAGGTATGCTGTGTGATCTTACGTTGAGTTGCTCGCACGTGGTTTTATGGACTTTACTCTGTGATAAGAAAAATCGTGCTAGATGCCTCAGATATGCTGTGTGATCTTATACTGAGTTGCTCACACGTGATTTTATAAGCTTGCTGTATGATGAGTAAAACCATGCTGGAGCCGTCGTGTATTGCTGAGTGATCTTGCACAGACCTGCTCACACGTGATTTTGAGACAATGGAAAATTGGTGGTAAAAGATCCACAGGAGCACGCTGTACCGTGAGCGTTAGCCATACTTTAGGATCTACCGTAATATCTTAATGATTCTGTGTGAGCTGAAGGGATGGTTGATCCGCCTCCCTAAGCATGGGATTCCCGTACACCTGATCAGTGTTGCTTGGAATCCTGACTATGGCTATAAGTCCTTTTATCTGTGTGATATGACATTTTATCGCTACTGTGTGAGGTGACATATGTCCCCCTACTGTGTGATACAGGGTGATGTGATATCCTATACTATGTCTCATTTAAATTGATTTACTAAGTAATTTGCTAAGTATAAAGAGATTTATAAGTGTGTACTGTGTGATCTTAAAAAATGAAGCTATGTGGTTTTTAAAGATTGAGCTATGTGATTCTGTGTGGTTTTGAAAGGAATATGCATGTAGCCATCTAGCGAATTAATGATTTTGCAGTGATGGAAATTATTTTAAAAGAATGTATATGTTTTATAAGGAAAATGAATGCATATATTTTAAGCATGTAGATAGTGTAGTTATCTATCTATTTTCATATTTTCCTTACTGAGCGTGTTAGCTCACCCCCTTATTTTCCTCCTCCACAGATCCTACGTAGTAGTGAGTTACTACAGTTGTTCCTACTTCGGTGCTCTCCAGTTTGTCAGCAGTACAGAGGTATACACTTATGAGAGAAAAATTTTGTATCCTGTAAATTAGTGCATAGTAAAGCTATCTTTTGTACGAAAGGGATATATATAATAGAAAATGATGTAAACGCTTCCGCATATTTATAAAAGTACAGTTTCTATTTCATTAAATGAATTTAAATTATGAATGGATGAGATATGGATATGAATGTTGACTCACAACCCAACTGTTAGTAGTAAGTTAAGTCACGGGAAGAGGGTCGTGATAGAGCATGCCCCACAGGGTCCCACAGTGAGACCAGACAATATTAAGACATCCTTCACAAGGTTTGAGCGAAGTGTGAAGAATATTTTGATGTTGTTTACTCAGTCTATGCAGGAAGTTGAGGGTTGACAAGGCCTAACTGCACAGCCTGCACAGATGTCTCAGAATATAGAGACTCCAACACCTTACCGATTTAGGATGCATTTTCGCATGCAGCTCTACAGCAAAGTGGTAATGATTTGGAATAGGACTATGAGCTGGATAGGTTAAGGCAATTTTAAAAGTTCAAACCATCGATAATTGCAGTAAGGAGCCCAGTAGCTGTTAAGGACTAGATGAATGAGATAACGAAATTATACGGGTTCTATCGATGTATGTTAACCTAGAAAGTGACTTTTAATGTGTTTATGTTAGAGGGCATGACTGAACATGGGTGGAAGTCCGCTCGACCCATCTTAAGAGTTAGACATCAAGAGCTGACATGAGAGATAATTCTGGATGCATTCCAGAGATAGTATATTTCAGATATTGTTCAGAGGAATTTATGGATAGAGTTCTTTACTCTGACCTAGAGGAATAGATCGATTGATGAGGATGAATCTCAATTTATATCCCTACGCAGGTGTGACCCTGATGCTATGAATAGTGAGAGTCGAAAGGTCCACAAGTTCTTAGAAGGGCTTAGATCATCTATTAGAGTCCGATCGGCCCTGTTAGATATCATTACTTTCGACGAGGCAGTGCATAGATCACAAGGTGTGAATAAGGTTATGAGTTGCACGCCTCTAAGTTTAGGAAAGGTAACAAGGGCTGAAATAGTGACAAAAAGAGAATAGTGGATGACAGAGATGTCAAAGCGGGGAAGAGGCCGTTTGGTAAGAGATTTAGAGTTGATAAGTCATGGGGTAAGATGATTGGTAGGCCCTAGAGTATCCAGTTCTAATGCCTACGAGGGGTATTTAGATTAGAGGACCCCGACCTGCTACTGAGCAGTGTAGGATGTGTGGTAGATGCCACAGATGTAGGCCCTGCATCTTATTGACTAAAACATGCGTTTAGTGAGGTAAGACGGGCCATCTATTCAATGATTACCCAGAGCAGGGTGAGACTGCCCTACGAAAGGGTAAAAAGCCAGAGACAACCCCTGCTGATACCTCTGCATCGAAAAAGAAGGCAACAGCCGAAGAGAAGGGGGAAATAGGCTGGCGAGTGTATGCTTTGGATCAGGACACTAGTAATGCTTCATCTGATATGGTGGAAAGTACTACCCTAATTGTGAATATTCAAGCAATAGTTTTAACTGATTTTGGTGCCACACATTTATTCAAATTACCTTCATTAGCATATAAGTTAGTGAAAGATGTGAAGCCTATACCTTTATGTAAAATTGCTGATAGTTAGCACCCCAATGAAGGAGAGTCAGCTAACTGAATATGTATGTAGAGATTTATGAGTTGAAAGTGGGGGAAAAGGATACGTCAGCCGATCTCATTCAATTGAATGCAAATGATTATGATGTAATATGGGGAATGGACTGGTCAACTGCAAACTATAGGATTGATATTACTATTCTAAGATAGTGATGTTTTTACCCCTGAAAAGTGTACTGTAAGTTTTGACAATAAATGAAAGGTGTAATGGTTGTAAATAAAAGAGTGAATGATTGTACAAATAGAAAGAGTAATGATGTGAAGGTTTCATTGCTTACATGGTTGGTATAGATAAGGCACATCCAAAGTTGACAGATATCCCAATGGTCAAAGAGTTTTTCATATCTTCTTGGATAATCTACCAGGGTTGCCACCAGACAAAAAAAATGAAATTTTGTATTGATTTGGTTCCTGTACTGAGTCGATATCCAAACAACTATTTTAAATGGCACTAGTGAAACTAGAAGGACTAAAGAAGCAATTACAAGAGTTATTGGATAAGGGATTCATCAGATCGAGTGTCTCACCACGAGGAGCACCGGTATTATTTGTGAAAAAGAAAGATGAATCCTCCGAAAAGTAATTTATTATTGGTTGTCAAGTGAGGCTAGCATAAAGCATGAGTGTTCCCTTCCACTATTGATGATCTATTGATCAGCTTCGGAGAGCGTAAATCTTTTTTGAGATCGATCCAAAGTTTGGGTATCATCCATTGAGGATTTGAGATGTGGATGTACCCAAGATAACTTTTTGTACCCGTTAGGGCATTGACAAATGAGGTATTTAGACCTTACTTGGACCGATTTGTTATCATTTGTATTGATGATATTTTAGTGTATCCGAAGTCCAAGGAAGAACATGAGCAGTAATTGAAAATTGTTTTACAGAAGATGTGTTGAAGGTTCCTCGAAATGGGCTACTCCGTTGACACATTTTATTAAAAAAAAAGGTTGTATTTGAGGGGGATGATAAATGTCAAAGGAGTTTTGGTGTGTTGAAACATAAATTGACCACCACACTTATTCTCACCATACCTAACAGCTCATAAGGTTTCTCAGTGTGTATGGATGCCTAAAAACAAGGATTGGGCTGTGTATGGATGCAAAATGGGAAGATAGTCAATCATGGATCCAGACAGTTCAAGAACCATGAGAGGAACTATCCGACCCATGATTTAGAGTTGGTAGCCGTAGTGGTTGCACTGAGGGTATGTTACCGCTACTTATAACTTGAGAAATTTCAGGTATGCACTGATCATAAAAGCCTTAGTATCTATGTTTGCAGAAAGAGTTGAATGTGAGATAACAAAGAGGGTTAGAGCTTCTGAAGGATTAAGATTGTGAGATATTGTACCACTCGGGAAAGGCGAATGCAGTGATTGATGCCTTGAATAGAAAAAACGTCGGGATGGTATCAAATATGATGGTTAGGAAGCGTGAGCTGTTAGAGCAGTTTGTGAGCCTCAGTATTGATGTGATCCCTTCTGATGCTGACAGTGATTATGTGATAGCTAGCCTGAGATTAGAACCAGATTTGGTTGGCCAAATTTGACAGGCTTAACATGATGATCGATAGGGTGTTGATAGTATGAGTCAGATCCAGATGGGTACAGTGACAGAGTTCATAGTGAGTAATGATGGCGTACTGAGGTTCAGAGGCCAGATAAGTGCTCTCAAGGACCCACAGTTGATAAGATTTTTATTATCAGCAGCTCACTCTTCGGGGTATAAAATGCATCCGAGGAGTAATAAAATGTATCAGAATCTTTGAAAAAGGTATTGGTGGTCAAAAATGCAAAGAGACATCGTAGAGTTGTAGCAAAGTATCTCGTATGTCACCAGAGTAAAGTAGAGCACCCGAAGTCTGCAGGGTTAATGCAGCTTCTACCTATATCGACATAGAGATAGGAGCATGTTACCATGAATTTCGTGATGGGTTACAAAGGACCCGCTGGAATCATGAGGCTTTTTGGGTGGTAGTCAATAGATTGACTAAGTCTGCCCATTTCCTAGCTATGAAAGCTACTGATACTCTGAGTGCGTGGACAGATTTATGTGTAAGGGAGATTGTAGAACACCATGTAACTTTTCAATGAGCATTGTATCAGATAGGGATTCCAGCTTCACTTCCCACTTTTGGGAACATTTTTCAAGAAGTCATGGGAACCCAGTTGAGTGTTAACATAACTTTCCATCCTTAGACAGATGATCTGTCAGAGGGGACTGTATTGGTTCTGGAGGATATGGTGAGAACGTGTGCAATTGATTTGAGAGGCTCTAGGAATGATCAATAGCCCCTAACTGAAATCGCTAATAATAACAGTCATCACTCGAGTATTGAAATGGCACTGTGTGAGGCATAGTATGGCCATAATTGTTGTTCCCCCGATTGGATAGGAAGAAGTGAGTGACAGACAGATAAGTGCTCCCGTTTTGGTATGATAAGCCTTTTAGGATGTTCAATTGATAGGTGAGAGATTAAGAACACCTCAGAGCAAACAAAAAAAAGTTATGCTGACGAGAGACGGAGACCGTTGGAATTCACCAAGAGTGAAACAATGTTTTTCTAAATTCTCCTTCTAAAGGCATATCGAGATTCGGGAAAAAGGTAAATTGAGTTTCGTTGTATTAGACCCTTTTTAAATATTGGACAAAGTGGAGATAAGGCCTGTAGGTTGGCATTACCACTAGAATTAGCAGGCGTCCACAATGTCTTTCACATTTTGATGCTTCGAAAGCACCATCAAAACCTGACACATGTGATTAGAGATGAGCCATAGGAGCTCAATGAGAGTATGTCATATGTTGAAAAGTCGATTCATGTATTAGACAGGAAGGAGAAACTGTTGAGGTCTAAGACGATCTCCCTAGTTAAAGTCCTTTGGTAGTATCATACTCCGAAAAACAAAAGGGGCACATGGAAATTAAAAAGCATGAATGTGAGAAGTATCCAAAGTTGTTTACGGACTGATTTGGCTTGGTTCTCATTTGGAAGACCAAATTTCTTAAATGGGGGAGATTATCTAAGTCACGAAATTAGGTGTCAATTCGGTAAGAAATTGACATTATAAGCATAGACTTATGTAATCTTGATCAATAAAGAAGAAATCATTGAATTCCATGCCCAATTGATCAAGATATGAACATATTGCAATTACCCAAAAATTTTTCACCTCGAGAATTTATCTCAAAAATATGGGAAAAAAATATTCCGGGATAATAAAATAAAATAAATGAAAGTGGGATATTTTTGTGGAAAATAAAGATATTCTGTGTATATAATATATTATATTATACTTTAATATAATATAATATATTATATAAAAGAAAAAAAATAAAAGAAAATTTGATCGTGCAAATAGGTCACTCGACCCAAACAGAAACAAGGATCTGACAAACTAATCCCTTGGTTCTCAGTGAATGGTGGTAACACAGGGGGGAGAGAAGACCGGCAAAGCAATACCAACACTGAAGAAGCCTCCACCAACTGTCACGCGTGCCCCTATTGCCGGAAAGGGCGAAAACGTCGAGGGAGAAACTAAAAGAGGGAAAAGCATATTCGTCAGCATCGGCACCGATCTGGCCAGAACCACCGCCAACTGAACGTTCCGCAAGCAAAGATGGATCGATTGGTGGTTGAATTGGCCAATGAAATGACAGGCGATGCAGTCAATGACGGAAGAGAGAAATCGACAGTGACATCGAGAAGGGAAAGGACCGAACCTGTCACTTTTCAACTAGCTTAGACTTGGCTAGCACCAGATTCATGCTTCGCGAGGTCCCGCTGATCTGCTGGAAGTGGAAGATGGCGAAGAATCGACTGGCGCTGCTCCGAATGATGATGATGGTGTTGAACCGGACTGAACCGGTTCAAATCGGTTCAGCCAGGAACGAAAAAGAAGGAAAGAAAAAAGAAAGAAAAAGAAAAAGAGGAAAAATGGAGAGAAACATTCGATGATGCAATCGGGCTAAGGGTAATCCAATAAGCGGTAAAAATTGATCGATTTAATTTTCGAGAAGTTTATTTGAAATTTTAATTGACTAAAATTGACCCGATTTAATTATACAAACGTGTAGCGCGACAATTAGTGAGAAACGAGAGTTTGGGTCAGCCTCAATTTGCATGTTATAATAGAATCTCGGGTAAGTAAATCTCATTTATGACAATTTACATAGTTATACGCGTTAGAAATTCATCGCATAAGTTACAAATTTATTTCCATATAAAATGAATTATGTTTTGGGATTGGAAATCGATTGTCGTAAATAATTGTATAAACTGTCCAAAGAGCCTAAATCGAGGCCCAATAAGTGTTGATGGGCACAATGAGCCCAATAGGCCTTGATAAAGGGAATAGTAAGTGAAAAATGGGCTTAAGACTGATTAAGGTACATTAAAGTGCAATCGAGCCCAATTATGTAAATTAAGCCTAGTAAAAGTGAAATATGAGTAAAATGTACTGTATTAAACTCAATAAATGATTATCTGCAGCTCCAGAGAACATACTAGGAGCTAAACGGATCGGATGATCGGTAGCGATGGAAAAGGCAGAGTGATCAGAATGATTTGAGGTAAGGGATTTTTGTGAGTAGTTAGAGATACTTGCACATATTTTTTAGGGTATTTATAGGGACTTAAAAGGTCTCAGGGTTCTAGAAAAGGAATAAAATTTATAGAGACCCGATATGGGTAAATTACCAATTTACCCATATTAAGTGTAAAATTATACAAATTGGGAAAAGTTGTAAAAAGCATGAAAAACTTGTTTTTGAGTGTTTTTACTGCTGTTTAGTAGAAGAGTAGATAGATGAGCCAATGTTTTCATGGTTGATGAGAAATAACACAATTTATGGTGCTGATTTTTATGTTTTGAAATCATCCTTTTTTACAAGAGTCATCTATCGAATTATGTGAGAACAAATTGTGCTAGAGCACTGCTCGCACTTGATTTTATATGTTTTCCACATAAATTAGTACTAGAGTAGGACTCACACTAGATTTTCAGGAGATGCATAATATAGTATTGAAGTGTTGCTCGTACTACGTTTTATGTGATTTATGCATGATAGAGTGTTGGAGCATTGCTCGTACTCAGTTTTACATTGTTTATACATGATATAGTACTTGATTTAATGAGTTTTATACATAGCATGGTACTGGAGCGATTGCTCGTACTTGATTTGAAATATAAACTATGCATGACCTAGTGCTGGAGTGTTACTCGCACTAGCAGTTGATTTTGTGATATGCATAAGACAATGTTTAAGTGAGGTGCTGACTGTATGTCACACTCAAGACGCACACTGTAGTTTTAATGTGATATACATGACATGATTTAAAACCGTGTTGATTGCCTCGTGTAGACTGAGTGTCAAATGGATAAGATGCTCGCACCTGGATTTTGAGACATGGGTTGGTTACCGATGTGGCATAGGGTGGATAAGACCTACGGCAGGCACCCCCGGACCATGATGTGGAATAAGACCTATGGCAGGCATCCCAAACATAGGGTGGATAAGACCTATGGCAGGCACCGCCGAACCATGATGTGGGATAAGACCTATGGCAGGCACCCCAGACATAGGGTGGAAAAGACCTATGGTAGGCACCCCCAGATCGTGATGTGGGATAAGACCTATGGCAGGCACCCCAAACCATGTGAGTCCACGGAGTTATGATGCCCCACACACTAGGTACCGTGTAGCCTGGGATCACTTGGATATGGCCATAGTCTTGTACAGTTACCATGATTTCCTACCTAGTCTCGTATGTTACTTGATTTATATAATTACATGATTTAAATGGTTTCATGTGGATCAGGATAGCCCGAGGGAGGGGTTGAGTCCTAATAGATTTATGATTTGATTTGAATCGAACTGAAGTGACATGTTCTTACATGATGTGATTGAAATGAAATGTTTTACATGAAATGCTCGTGTTTACTATTTCGAGCATGATTTCCACATGTGTGTTGCATAGGTGTAGGCATGAGCACGAGTTTTTTGGCATGATATTGAGAAAGAACGATTTTATGGCATGGCATTATGTTCATGTAGATAGTGTAGTTATCTACTTGCTTGCATAATTTCCTTACTGAGCGTGTGGTTGCTCACCCTTTCATTTCCCCGCCTCTACAGACTACTTTCAGTAGAACGGGAGCGGCAGTGGTCTTGCATTCCCGTTGTCCGCTGCTTCCCATCGAGGAAAAGGTATACACGCTTGTATAGTTTTTGTATCTGAACATGTAAACGCACAGTACTGTACATGGGTATGATATCAGGGATGTAAAGTTATGTAAATACATTTATGAATGTATTTAGTTAAAGTCAAAGAATAGTAAATCCTGACATGTAAATGTGATATGGAAATGGAATGGTAAATAGTGTAAGGGGACTAACACCGAATCATAGCCCAACTTTTGGTAGAATGGTCACGAGGAGAGGAAGGTAAGTATTAAACAATAAACGAAAAATGAAAAATTTGTAATGGTTTTTAGTGAAAAGTGGGTCGTGACAGCTTAACCGTTTAACACCATAAAAAACAATATATTTGATACAGATGTGCCCTTACAATTGATCGAGGACTCGTAGGAGGAGCAACCCAAGGATGATACATTATTCTTAGAAGACGTAGAAGAGCAACCCAGGTAGGTTGACTTCAGTGAGTCTTTGGAGGCAAGTCAACCTATAAAAGCTTCCCATATTTTGTGATCTCCATATTTTGTCAAATGACTAACTCAATCTCTAACAAATACGTAGAAATATTTGGTGGACTATGCTTAGGATGATAGTTTTCCCAATGAGTAAGCGACATTTGACATTTACTTACATTGGTAAATGGTTTTGGGTTTAGAACAAGTCTTTTATTATTATTTTTATACATGTAGTGAAACATGTTATGATATGTTGGGATGAGGATGCATATGTGTAGGTTTTGGATCCTTATCTAGCATTAAGTGGATATCTAGTTTGGTAAATGGAACTTGCTTATTTAGCATCTATGTTCAAATGCTTGTACATGTAGTATTTTATAAGTGTTCGGTTTGTTTTTTTATGCAAATGGTAGATATGTATGTAAATGTATATAACTTGCCAAAAGAGCCAATATCGAGGGGGTCGAAAAAAGATTGTGTGTTTTTTACAACCACTTTTTTTGGTAAATGACTATTCATGCATTGGACATTGGGTTTATATATTGAGCTTGACCCTTTTCTATTCCTGTTGTAATGGTTAATAGCGTCGCACCTATAAGGCCGGTATATTCATATGTATTCTTTATGATTTCTGATAATTCTATTAAAATAAAATTATTTGTTATTAATTTCTTAAATAATTATTTTAATCTTCATATTATTTTATTAATTATCTCGTCAATTTAATTAAAATTTTCATGTTTACAGATAAATTAAATCCAGCTGAATTTCAATCATTTCAGTAGAAAATGGACTGAAAATGAGCTAAAAGAAGGCTGGACCACTACCATTTTGCAGTCTGAGTCACCATTCGTTTGGACATGTGTGATGCCGGGTGTTCGTATTTTATTCCCCTCGGAAGGATAAGATCAACGGACACCGTGCCCACCTTATAGAAGACACACGCCGAGCCACATCGCACATCCAAGTGGACTAAAAGACAAATGACGTGGAAATATCTCCTTTACAACGAATGGAATGAAGACAAGTGGCCAACCAATGCCAACTCATCTAGGATTGGAAATTACAATTCTACTCCCAATTTTGTGTATAAATAGAATATGATGAGCAATTGAAAACCAAGTAGAATTTTAGGGTAAAAGTAGTCTAAGGTAAAAGTAAGAGTAGAGGTAGTTTTTAGAATAGTTTAAGTTTTATTTTTAGGTTAAAAAGCTTTATTGTTAGGTTTTATTTTCTTTCCTAGTTTTCATTTTGAAGCTTTTCATTTACAGGCAGCCACCATTTTAGAGTGTTAGCAAGCTTTAATTTTTTTTCTTTCTCTTTGGCACATTTTTTTTATTTTTTATGAAAAGAGATTTCATTTTCCCGTGTTACTCATTCCTTTATTATTCTATTGTTTTTCTTTGTATGAACTCTACTGTGCATCAGGTAGTAAGAGGCTGATAACATCAACCATTTTTATCAACCCGTTGCCTCTGATTCATTTTCACTTTTCGACATACCTTTTATATTTAGTTTATTTTACTTTGTTCAATTCGTGTGTTCTATTTCACTATATTTTCCAGTTTGTTTGTTTTCATTTAGTCAATGTTTCATCACTTTTCGGCCATTGTCTACTTTACATTCTTAAAATCTTATAATGAAAATTTAGTGTCTAAGTCATTTGATTTCATTGCATTTTTATCTTCCATTTAAGTAAGCAACGAATCCATTTTTCTTTATTTCAAGATTTCTGCTCTGTTCTTGCCTTTGCTCTCAGTTTTGCATGTGCTTTCCCGATTCTAGCTCAGACTGCATATGTGGTAGATGATGCCTTAGTGGTAATTGCTGCTTAGAAGAAATTTTGTCGATTGTGTTCTTTAGTGTCGATCTACTACTGCTTGCCAGAGTTAGTAAGACTGCTGTCGAATCAAGCAACAATGTACCGTTGCAATAGACATGGATCATCGTCCCTCTTTGTTCTGCCCTGTTCTTGGTTATTTGTACTGTTCAGCTTTGTTGTTGTTTTTATTTTGCATTAATATGTTGTTTAATGCTATAGGTCGTGAGGCATGGGCTGAGGCAGAATTGGCGTATATTGAGGACTGAAGCAGAGCTGGCATTCCAATTGGATTCGTCTCTGCCCTTAGGCTCATTGCTGTGACTACCTTTGCTGGACCAGAAGCGTGGAATGCTTCTGTTCTTGGAGTTGAAGGTGACACTATCTTCGACTCTGCATTGCTTATTGGAATCTGGGTTGAGCAGCTGCAGGACTGGATGCTGGCAGAATATGATGCTGGAGGCGTAGCAGGACAAGAATGAGCAAGACGTAGCGAGCAGCTGACCTGTGCAAATGGCAGTACATGTGTGAGGAAATGGCTGTTGAATGAATAGCAGGAAGCGGTGTGCATCTAACAGCAGAGGAAATAAGCAAGGAACGGTTTGCAGAGCATAGTATGGTAGGGGTCAAGACAAGCTTCTGATTGATAAATAGTATAAGGTTGTGTTTGGTAATTGTCCCAATTTAATTTTCATGCTTTTATATTATTTGCTAAATGTTATTATTCTGTTATTCTTTGTTAGACTAGGTATTAGTTAGAGTCTTGAATTAATTTGTATGATTGGCTCTATTTTTTTTGCTTATTAGTTTAAAATTTGGTTTCAATTATGTTAATAATTCATTTTTGAATACAATATGATTTAAGATTTAAATTTTATAGTAGTGCTCATGTATAGCATTTAGGGTTAATTTAGGGGTAGAATTTTTTTATGTAATTTTAGTTAGTTAGTTTTCACTTTAAACATTAAAAAATCCAAAAACATGTATTTTTCATGCATTATTTAGATTTTATTATTTACTTAGACATTTTATTAGGTTAGTAATTAGCTATAGTTACATTTAATTAGAGTCACCATTTTAGACATTTAGATTTATAGTTAGGTTTAGGAATTTCCTTAAATTAATAGAATGAGACCATAGGTTAGAATACTTTGCATTAAATTTAATACATGCAATTTTTAGTTTCATATTAGAATTTTCTATTATTATTCATTTTAATTTACATTCTCTTATATTTGCATCTTAATCTACTTACACTAATTAAGTTTAGTTTCAGTATTGTTCTTTTGCAGGTTATTACTTTTATTTGCTTGGAACTTTGTAAGTAATTTTAGCTTTGTTTTATTTATTTTATTATTAATGTTTTTCAGTATTTTAATTCAAAAACTTGTAGATCACACTTTCAATCTTCATAATTTGCTAGGATATACTTAGGGTCAAATTAACCGGTACTTAGTTAGGCTAACTGTATTCTTTGTAGGTTGATAATCCGGGACTCAAATCCCATTATTACTTGTACAACTCGTGCACTGCGGTTTACACGTCTAGGTCAGTTAGGACAGGCGATATCAATTTCGTGATGTACAGACAAGTTACGTTATATATGAATCATAAGAAATGAATATTTTTAATTTCTAAGTGTGAATGAAATGCAAAATGAGTTGTGAAGCAAGAGAATATGAATTTACCTTTGAATTTATGGGAAAATTACAGCTGGAATGCTACTGATGCAGGGCAGATCGATCTTAGTTGAAGCGGAGATCGATCTCATTGTACTTGAAATGCAGAACCAAAGCATTCTGTAAAAGGGAGATCGATTCCTTATTCAAAGCAGATCGATCTCGAAGGGATTTTGGATAGCTAAGATCGATCTCTTTTCAAGGCCAGATCGATCTTTAAGTGAATCTGCTTGGCCAAGATCAATCTTGCACTAAGAGGCAGATCGATCCCACCTTCTAAATGTCAAATTTTGGAGGAGTTAAAACAAAAGGCAGATCGATCTCTCATTACTAGGAGATCGATCCTGTAAGGCAATTCTATAAAAACTCGACTGCTGCATCTTTTTCCACCGAAAACTGAAAATCCCCACTTTATAGCAAAGTGAAACCTAGCTTCTCACTCTAAGAATCATCACCTTTCAATCAGTTTTGAGAGAGATTTATTCAGTCAAGTTGTTCATTGTGAAGAGGAGAACAACATAGTTGAAAACTAGAAGTTGAAATCATGGATTAAAGGAGCAAAGTGATTTTCCCCCAATTTGGCAAAAAGAGGAAAAATAAAGCTAGGTAAGATTTCAATACACCAACTTCAAGTATGTTAATATAGGCATTTAGATGAGTTGATTGGTGTATGTTTTATTGGCTGAAAACACCCATGATCATGCTAAATCCTCCATGACAAAAAATGAGCTTAGTGTGATTTAGTGAGAGAAAGTTGATTAGGAATGGATTTGATGATGATTTAAGCATGTAGTGATGTTATTAAGCATGTATACATGGTTGTAAGATAGTTTTGTGAATTACATGTGTTGGAATAGATGATGATTGAAAATGAGCATATGAGATGTATGGTGAAATGCCATAGTGGAAGAAAATGATGAACTTGAGGCATTGGGAGATTTATGTCGGTTCAATTCGAATCAGTAGACCTAATTAGCCTAATAGGTTATCGAGAAATGAATTGTAAAATTGAAACGGACTTCAGAGAGAGTGATGAGTGTCATATTTTTATTATTTATTTCCTTTTACATTTTAATATTTTGCTATGTTCCTCATGTTAATTAGAGTATTTATGTTAATTTTGTGATTTTGGTAGATAAATTGGGCTTCAAGAGCTTAACCGAAAAAATTGGACAATTTTAGTGTTGTTTGGAATTTTTGCTTTAAATAGAGTTCCAGTCTTCCAAATCATGCAAAGTCAGGCCTAGTGGAATGCTGACTTACTGATTCACAACTCTGAAGAAGAGCCCAAGATCCAATTCGGCCTATTTCCACTCCAAAACCAGTTGTGAAGAAAAACAAAGGCTTGAATATGTCAACCCTTTTCCTACTAGTAATAGGATTTTCGAATTTAGTTTTTTTTTACTATATATATATAGTTTCATTTTCTTTAGAGAGATTAGGAGAGATACAGAAGAGGGCAGCAGCAGAATTAAAAAAAAATTCACCCTCTATATTTTTATTTTAGTTGCCAATAATCATGTGCTGTTAAAACTTTTATTCAGTTCAAGGGAATTGAATCCAGTAAACTTCAACAATTGAGAAACACAGTTTGTTGTTCTAAACTATCTTTTGATTCAATTATCTATTGTTTTTGGTATTAATTGATTCGATTACATGAGAAAATTATATGATTTAGCCAATTAGATAATCTTCGCATGTGATTGTATGCTATTTGAAATTTTCACAATCCGTAATTGTTGTGATAGAAATCAGATTAGTAACATTTAGGTTTCATCAACTCTAAGTGAAACAATAGAACGGATTAAACATTCAACCCATGGCTGGAGTGTTATATGATTAATATTCTTCCTAGAATGTTAATGCTATTCCTAATCTAAATAGGATTGCGTCAAAACTGATTTGATTAGGGATAAGAATTTAATTTGGGTCTTGGGCTTGAGTTAATGATAGCAGAGAAGAAGAGATATTATCTTGCTTGGAGATAATACCGTAGCTAAATAATTGAAGACAAGATGGTAAATTAGGTGTTAGTGATAAATTGTTAGTTAGTGGGTAATTCCTTTGAATCGAAGTTATTAATCTTGGTTTACTCTCTTCATAATTAATTGAATATCAATTCTGTTTTAGGATTTTAATTCTGTTAAATTAAACCCCCTCAATTATTTTAGTTATTACATGATAATTAATCCACCAGTCTTTAGGGTTCGACCTGGATTTGCCGGTACTACAAAATTTCGGTAAGACTAGTAATTTAAATTTGGTTGAATTCGACACTCATCAATTTTTGGCGCCGTTGCTGGGGACTGGTTTTTATTAATTACTGTGTTTTTATATTATTCTCATTATTTTACTTTTTAATTCTTCTGATTTTGTGTTATTTATTTATTTATTTTTAGGGTTTTTGGTACTATTTAATTACTATTCATAGGAAAAAATTTTGTTGAGTTAGGAGACGTGTGAGTACTTGATTTCAAGCGGAAACGGTAAAATAAAACAAACCAGCCCTAGCCCCACCCTATCTCAACTAAAATCCATCGTTTTCTTATAATTTTAGCCCATTTTTTGTTTTGCTTGTGATTATTTTGTAATTTTTTATTTTTATTTTTATTTTGTGTTTTTATGACCAGATCCTCCAAGTCAGGTGAAATTGCACTTCAATTTGATCCAGAGATAGAGAGAACCTTGAGAAGGTTGAAAAGGGACCAAGAAGCTACAACCGTTGTAGAACCCTTAAATCCCGAAAGTACGCCAGATAAGAGCTCAATAAAGGAGTTGGACACTGATAACATGGCAATTAATAATAACAGGACTTTGAAGGAGCTTGCTGCTCTTGACTTAAACTTACAACCTTTGTATATTAAGTACCCTACTTTAGATGCAGCTTTTGAACTTAAATCGGGACTAATACATATTATGCCTACTTTTCGTGGACTTGCAGGTGAAGATCCCGATAAGCACCTTAAGGAGTTTCATGTGGTGTGTTCGAGCATGAAACCACAGGGCATCTCAAAGGATCAAATCAAGCTCAGGGCATTCCCCTTCTCGTTGGCAGATCAAGCAAAGGTCTGGTTATACTACCTTCCTTCGGGATCAATACGTTCCTAGAATGAGATGAATCAGTTATTTTTGGAAAAGTATTTCCCTACTTCTAGGGCTGTAAATATAAGAAAAGAGATCTGTGGCATTCGACAATACACTGGTGAAACCTTGTAAAAATATTGAGAGTGTTTTAAGAAGCTGTGTGCGAGCTGTCTACACCACCATATTACTGACCAACTTTTAATCCAGTATTTCTATCAAGGTTGGCCAATGGACATGAGCATGATTGATGCTGCCAGTGAAAGAGCACTAGTTGATAAGACCCTAGAGGCTGTGAGGAATCTTATTGCCAACATGGCAGCCAATATGTAATAGTTCAGGAGTGGATTAGATCACACACTGAAGAAGGTGAACGAGGTAAGTACTTCTAACCTGGAATGTCAAATTTATGATCTAACCTCTTTGGTTCGTCAAATGGCAGTAGGGAACTTACAAGCAGTAAAGGTATGCGAAATCTGTTCGTGGCAGGACATAACACTGACATGTGTCCGACTTTGTAAGAAGATGACCCGACCATGCAACAAGCAAATGCCATAGGAAATTTTCCAAGTCAACCCCAATGGAGACATGATCCCTATGCAAATACATATAACCCAGGCTAGAGACATCATCCCAATTTGAGATATGGTAACCATGCTGGCTATCAACATTCTGTGTAGAGGCAACAAATAAATCAATCCACAAGCTCAGGTTCAGGTACGTCACTTGAAGACATTATGAAAAACCTTGCTAACAACACTTTGCAATTCCATCAGGAAACAAAGAAAAGCATCCAGAACTTCAAAAAATAGATAGATCAACTAGCAACCATGGTTACCAGATTAGAAGCTCAAGGTTCTGGGAAGTTACCATCTCAAACAATAAAGAACTCCAGGGAGAATGCAAGTGCCATAGTCCTACGTAGTGGAAAAGAGATCGAAAGGCAGATTTTAGAGGCAGAGAAGAAGGTTGAAACACTGATGCAACCCGTTATAGATAACACTAACCCTATCCACCCTTCCTTTCCTTGTAGGTTAGCTAAGACACAGAAAGAGGAACAATAGAAAGAGATTTTAGAGGTATTTAAGAAGGTGGAAATTAATATACCGCTTTTGGACGCAGTGAGGCAAATTCCAAGGTATGAGAAATTCCTTAAAGAGTTGTGCACAATGAAGAGGAAACTAAAAGGCAATGAGAAGGTAAGTGTAGGGGAGAATGTATCTGCGGTCATTAAAAAAAAAAAAACTACCCAAAAAGTGTAAAGACCCAGGTACGTTTACAATCCCTTGCATAATTGGTAATAGGCAAATCAAACATGCCATGGCGGATTTGGGTGCATCGATTAATGCTATGCCTTTCTCAATTTATGCATCCTTAAATCTAGGTCCTTTGAAAAAAATTGGTGTGATCATACAATTAGCAGATCGATCTAATGCATACCCCGAAGGGGTAGTTGAGGATGTTTTTGTCCAGGTGAATCAGTTGATCTTTCCTGTTGATTTCTACATTCTGCATATGGAGGACAGCAGCAGCCTGGTTAATCCCGTACCAATAATTTTAGGCTGGCTTTTTCTTGCCACTGCCAAGACTAAGATTGATATGTTTAATGGGACATTAACCATGGAGTTCGATGGAGAGATTGTCAAAATTAGCATCTTCGATGCTATGAGGTATCCAACAGATGTAGATTTAGTATTTTCCATTGACAATTTTGATGTCTTGACATAGGATACATTTGAAGTAAGTAGAATGGATGAGCTAGAAGTGGTGATCAGTAAAAGCTTGATGCGAAACGTGGCTGAATTAGAGCTAAGTCCTAAAGTTGAAGAAATGATCATGGCCATACAGTCATTGCAGCCTAGGTATGAAGTTAAAAGATTAGAACTACCATTTTCTCACATAAAGCTACTACCTTCTGTTGTGCAGGCACCGATTCTGGAATTGAAGTCTTTACCTGACCACTTGAAGTATGCTTACCTGGGAGATGATGAGACACTTCCAGTCATTATTACAAAGAACGTGATAGTGGTTGTGAGATCTGAGAATTTCAGACATATTTTATTGATGTAATAAGAATTTGAAGTGTAATTTATTGAGCTAAGTGAATTGTGGGAATTATAATTGGAGATTTATATGTTAAGTGTGTAAAATGAGCATGAAGTATGAGGACAGATCGATCTGGGAGAAGGAGAGATCGATCTGGTGAGATATAAATGACAAGGAATGAAGAATTTAAGGAGCAGATCGATCTCCAATGGAAGAGGATCGATCTCCTTATGAATCTGTTTGAGAAAGGATCGATCTCATGAGGAAGAGATCGATCTCCAAATGCTTCTGTTTGGGGAGAAGATCGATCTCCTTAGGAGCAGATCGATCTCATAAAGCCATAAAGAGATCGATCTCACCCCTCGACAGATCGATCTCCTAGGCATAAAATTGCCCAGATCGTCCCCAAATTTCAAACACAGATCGATCTCATCAAGAGGCAGATCGATCTCCTACCTCCAGCCTATATAAGGAACCCGTGTTTTCTCCTGAAATTTCACTTTCTCTCTCTTCCAACCCCCATTTTTCCGAAAACCTAACTTTCTCACTCATCCAAATCCCCCATTTTCGACCGAATCAGCTGTTGTGGTAAGAAGGAAAGTTGTTCCTCATCAAAGGGAGAACAACATACTTGGAAATCGAAGGACGAATCGGATCGAGGCGTGAGTTGTGCGTCTCACAAGCTTTGGGTAATTTCTAAACCTCGATCTAGATATTTGAGCTGATTTTGATGCTATTGGTGGTTGTCATTGCGTTGAAATAGTTGAGAAAGGATTAGGGATTGATGAAATTGCAATGTAGTTGGAGTAATGTAGATATTTGGTAATTTTGGTAATTTTGAGAAATTGTGCTATAAATGGAAATATAGACAATGTGGGGAATTAGCTTAGATAATTGGCATGAGGAATGTAGGACATTGAGATATTGTGAATGAGGTTGTAGTTTAGGGTTGAGTTACGAGAAATCAAGAGATTTGAGGTGTTATGAGCAATTATGCTCGATTTTGAGAATTGAGGGTTATGAGATAATTGAGTATTGATGTTTTAACATCGTTTGGACAGCTCGGGGGTTCCAGAGTGGAATGCGAGGCTAGTCCGCGATACGGGGGAAACGATTGCACTATACGAGGTGCAAAGAGGTAAGGGAAATCTAAACCATTTGTGTATGTGAATTGCAAACTGTTTTAGCATGATTTGTGGTTTATAAAACAAGCATGTTGAGTGTTTTGTGTTGAGATTAAATTGCACACGATTTTATAGCCGGTTGGAACCCAATGTTTTTATGAGTTTATAACTGGGTTCTACGTTAAGGCAATATCGAGATTTGAGAAATGTGTGCGTGCTTTGCCGGTTAGGACTCGGTTTTATTACGTTTTGTGTTGAGTACAAAACGATTTTCAAATGAGTTTTATGAGAGAAAACCATTACAAGTTCTACGTGAAGGCAAACCTGTCTTATGTGATAAGACTTGGGTGTGTAGTTGTGAGTACACACCGGGCATTGCTCTGGTAGCATGTAAGCCCGAATTCTTCTCCGTGCTGGTAATGTGAGAATAACCTATTCTGTGGCTATGCCACGTAAAATTGGTGGCTGTGCCACGTTGAGAAAACCCCATTGGTGGCTGTGCCACGTTATACCCCATTGGTGGCTGCGCCACGTTGAGAAAACCCCATTGGTGGCTGTGCCACGTTGAGAAACCCTATTCTATGGCTATGCCACTCGAGAAATTAATCTGTGGCTACGCCACGCGAGAAATTAAATCAGTGGCTTTGCCACGTGTATTTTGTGGCTATGCCACGTGAGAATTAAATCAGTGGCTTTGCCATGTGTGTTTTGTGGCTATGCCACGTGAGAAATTAAATCAGTGGCTTTGCCACGTGTGTTTTGTGGCTATGCCACGCGAGAAATTAAATCAGTGGCTTTGCCACGTGTATTTTGTGGCTATGCCACGTGAGAATTTAAATCAGTGGCTTTGCCACGTGTGTTTAGTGGTTGTGCCACGTGCATTATTTTTACTGTGATTTTATCACGTATTTGAGAAAGCGTTTATCGCGTTGTTTTCACATGCTTTGTTAATGCTCTAGAGTGAGCCTTTTTACTTCATGTTTTCACATGATTTGAGATATGAGAATATTGTTTTGAGAACTTTCATGCTATGGTTTTCAAATGAGTTTCACATACAAATAAACCTTTTGTGATGTGTATTTTGGTTTATGAAATGAGTTCCTTACCCCCTTTACTGAGCGATTTAGAAGCTCACCCTGTTTTCCTTTCCCTCCAGAGTTCTTTAAGTGAACAAAGACTTCCCTGCGAAGTACGGAGTAGTGGCTAGTGGAGGATTCGAGCTCCAGGCTATATATTTTGTACTTTGAGGTATATTTATCTTTTCATGTACCCAGACTATCATTGTAATTGCAGACACTCGATGTATAACATTATATGGGATGTATTAGGATTAATTAACTTGGAATTGAGTAATGTATATGATTCAATATACACTATATTATGATGAGATCCTGAGGCATGATAATTATGATGATGTATGACACTGCATAGGAATGCACTCTTAATTGTGAATTAATGAGTAAAAAGTTTTAAATTAGCCCTATTTTTTGCATTTTCGGGGCGTGACAGAGTTTTCTTGGTATCAGAGCTTAGGGTGTCTAGTACTGTCAGTGTCGGTTAAGTGAAATAGAATACATCCCAAGTGTCTGTAATAGTCTGGTCATGAACTGAAATTGAGGATTGAGATTTCAATCAATTTTGATATGTACGCACAGGAGACGAGTTGAGATTGAGAATGAGTAAACGACGAGGTCGTTCGAGGAGGCAGGCAGAGTCCCCTCCGCCACCTGTCCCACAACCAGAGAGTCCTAACTCTCGATTTAATCGGATTGAGACCGATGTGAGGCAAGGTTTTGAGCAGATGGCAGCGTTATTCGCGCAACACTTTGGAGTTAATGCCTCGGATACTACCCCTACACCACCACAAGGACCTCCCATACCCCCAATTCCTCCCGTCACTCAGCCTGAGGATAGAAGCATGGTCCGACTAAGGGATTTTATGAAGATGAATCCGCCCGCATTTAAGGGAAAGAAGGATCCTACGGAGGCTGAGGAGTGGTTGACGGAATTAAGAATTATATTTGATATTCTGGGGTGCACCGATGCTGAGAGGGTCAGTATGAGCGCCTATATGCTGAAGGGGAGAGCTCGAGATTGGTGGGGTACTACCCAGGGTATTTTGATGTCCCACCATGGTGTGATTGGTTGGGAAGAGTTTCAGACAGCTTTTAGGACCCAATATGTACCACGGGCCACTCAGAGAAAGAAACAGGCCGAGTTTTTGAGTTTGGTACAGGGTGACATGTCTGTGGATGACTATGAGAGCCAATTCACAGCGCTATTGAGATATGACCCAGAGACCTTCAAGAGTGAAGAGCTCCGCACAGAGAAGTTTGTGTATGGGTTAAAGCCCATCATCAGAGATAGATTGATAGGGCTATGCATTACTGAGTTTGGAGATGCTCTGAGATGAGCACAAGAGATTGAAAGAGGGATTGAGATGGTACAATCCCAGAATGAGCTCAGAGCTGTGAATAGAGATAAGGGCAAGAGGCCAGCACTTTTCCAAACAGAGGCTCGGAGAGGTTCCTTCAGAAGAGGAAGGATTGAGGTGCAGAGGGACAGATTGGAGAGACCCAGAGCCTATCCTATTATCAAGGAGACCCCTCGATATGTCAGGCCGGAGACAAGGTTTTGTAGAGACTGTGGCCGATCGCATGAAGGAAGTTGTACTGGGTCGATCCATGGATGTTTTAGATGTGGTGACATGGGTCACAGAGTGAAGGACTGTCCCCAACCTCAGATACCACATGCTCCGGAGCCCATTAGACAACAGCCTCAGAGAGTGGATCCCCGGAGACGGGCCACTGCGGCAGAGAAAGGGAAGAAACCTGTGGCACAGGGATGCGTGTTTGCCCTGGATAAGGAGACCGCAGACACTTCGGCAGAAACTATAAGAGGTACACTCTCTTTCTGTAATTATGAGGCTCATGTGTTGATTGATTCAGGATCCACGCATTCGTTTATTTCTGAGCATTTTGCATGTAGATTAAACTTGAAGTTTGAACCTCTAGAATATATACTACATGTAAATACCCCTATGCGTGAATCCCAGAGAACTGAGTTAATCTGTAGAGGATGTGAGATAAAGGTGGGAGATAGAGTGATGTTAGCAGATCTAATCATGTTTAATGTACATGGGTTTGATGTAATTCTGAGGATGGATTGGTTGGCGACCAATCGAGTGAGTTTAGACTGCTACACTAAGATTGTAACTTTCTCCCTACCTGAACCTTACAGTGTACGATTGAGATATTGAGGGAATGATTATGTGGATTTCTAGTAAATAATTTGAGAATTTTAATATTATTTTGGAGAATATTAAATATGATTATTCATGTGAAGGTTATGAGACACTCATCTCAGACGATGAGCGGGAACATCCGAGGATTGAGGATATACCTGTGGTTTGTGAATTTCTGGATGTTTTCCCAGATGAATTGCCAGGTTTACCACCAGAGAGAGAGCTGGAGTTTACCATTGATTTGGTACCAGATACTCAGCCGATCTCTAAGCCTCCTTACAGGATGGCATTAGTGGAACTTGAGGAATTGAAGAGACAACTACAGGAGTTATTGGATCAAGGGTTTATTAGACCCAGTGTTTCGCCGTGGGGAGCGCCAGTACTATTTGTTAAGAAGAAGGATGGTAGTCTCAGATTATGCGTAGACTACCGGTTGTTGAATAAAGCCACGGTGAAGAATAAATACCCACTACCCAGGATTGATGATCTACTTGATCAGCTGAGAGGGGTATCAGTCTTTTCTAAGATTGATTTGAGATCGGGCTATCACCAATTGAGGATCAAGGAAGAAGATATTCCAAAGACGGCCTTCAGGACAAGGTATGGCCATTACGAATTTCTGGTGATGTCCTTTGGATTGACGAACGCCCCTGCAGCATTTATGAGATTGATGAACGAGGTGTTCAGAGACTATCTGGATAAGTTTGTGATAGTCTTTATTGATGATATCTTGGTGTACTCTCGGTCGTATGAGGAGCATGCACAGCATTTGTGGTTAGTACTTCAGATACTCCGAGATAAGCAATTATACGGAAAGCTTTGTAAGTGTGAGTTTTGGCTGAACCGGATAGCTTTCCTTGGTAATATAGTCTCAGAGGAAGGAGTATCAGTGGACCCAAGTAAGGTGGAGGCTGTGCTTAATTGGGAGAGACCGAGGACAGTTACTGAGGTACGAAGCTTCCTTGGTTTGGTAGGGTATTACAGGAGATTTGTGGAAGGATTTTCTAGGATTGCCGCTCCTTTGACTAAGCTCACGCGCAAAGAGACTCCATTTATATGGACTGATCAATGTGAGCTCAGTTTTCAGGAATTAAAAAGGAGATTGACAGCGGCACCTGTGTTAACTATCCCTGAGGGATCAGGAGGATTTTCGGTGTATAGTGATGCATCTCATCAAGGATTGGGGTGTGTGCTTATGCAGCACGAAAGAGTGGTCGCATATGGATCGCGACAGCTGAAAGACCATGAGCGGAATTACCCCACGCATGATTTGGAGTTAGCCGCTGTGGTATTTGCTTTGAAGATCTGGCGACACTACTTATATGGGGAAAGATTCCAGATCTTCACTGATCACAAGAGTTTGAGATATCTCTTTGATCAGAAAGAGTTAAACATGAGACAAAGGTGATGGATGGAACTCCTTAAGGATTACGACTGTGAGATTCTATATCATCCGGGTAAGGCGAATGTGGTTGCTGATGCCCTAAGCAGGAAGAGTATGATATCTGCTATGATGATCAGGGAATGGGATTTGTTAGAGCAGTTCGCCGAACTTCGGATCAGAGTTAAAGAGGTAGAGACTGGATTTTTGGCTAGCCTGCGGATAGAGCCCAGGATCATGGATCAGATTAGAACTGGGCAGCGCAGTGATCAGAGATTGATAGATATGGTTAGCCAAGCTGAGCAGAGTTCGCAGTCGGATCTCACCGTCAGTGAGGATGGATTGTTGAGATTCAGAGGACGGATTTGTGTACCGGATGATGATACCCTAAAGAGACAAATATTGAGAGAATCCCACTGCTCGCGATACACCATGCACCCAGGGAGTACTAAGATGTACCGAGACTTGAGAAAGGTGTATTGGTGGAGTGGTATGAAGCGAGACGTGGCAGAGTATGTGGCCAGGTGTTTAGTATGCCAGCAAGTGAAAGCTGAGCATCGGAAGCCCGGAGGACTACTACAGCCCTTACCTGTACCTACATGGAAATGGGAGCATGTCACTATGGACTTTATTATGGGTTTACCGAGGACCCGAAGAGGTCGTGACGCGATATGGGTCATTGTGGATAGATTGACCAAGAGTGCCCACTTCCTTGCCATCAAGAGCACAGATACGGTGGATGCCTTAGCTGAGCTATATGTCAGAGAGATAGCTAGATTACATGGGGCTCCAGTGAGTATTACTTCTGATAGAGATTCCCGGTTTACTTCTAGATTTTGGACCCAATTTCAGGAGTCCATGGGATCTCGATTTAGTTTTAGTACCGCCTATCATCCTCAGACAGATGGTCAGTCAGAGAGGACTATTCAGACCCTGGAGGATATGTTGAGGGCGTGTACGATGGATTTTAAGGGATCATGGGATGATCACCTGCCCCTAGCAGAGTTTGCGTACAATAACAGCTATCATGCGAGTATTGGAATGGCACCTTTTGAGGCTCTATATGGTAGGAGGTGTAGATCCCCTGTAGCTTGGGAAGAGGTCGGTGACAGAAAGATAAATGCTCCCGAGCTTGTTGAGCAAGCCGTACAGAGTGTGAAACTCATATGTGAGAGGTTACGGGCTGCACAAAGTTGACAGAAAAGCTATACGGATGTGCGTAGACGGCCACTGGATTTTGATGTTGGTGATGTAGTATTTCTGAGAGTATCACCGAGCAAGGGTATCGTGCGATTTGGGAAGAAAGGGAAATTGAGCCCTCGATACATAGGACCATTCGAGATTCTTGAGAGAGTGGGAGAGGTAGCCTACAGATTGGCATTACCCCCACAGATGTCTGGAATACACAACGTTTTTCATGTGTCTATGTTAAGAAAGTACCACCCGGACCCTTCTCATGTTATAGAGTATGATGAGATGGACATACAGGAGGACATGAGCTACACTGAGGAACCCGTCCGGATTCTCGATAGAAAGGAGAAGGTACTGAGGACCAAGAGCATCCCATTAGTGAAAGTTTTGTGGAAACATCACTCAAGGGAAGAGGCAACCTGGGAACTAGACAGTCTCATGAAGGAGAAATACCCCTATCTATTTTGACTAGTTGAGTTGAATTTGGAGGACCAAATTCTTTTTAAGGTGGGGAGGATGTGAGATCTGAGAATTGCAGACATATTTTATTGATGTAATAAGAATTTGAAGTGTAATTTATTGAGCTAAGTGAATTGTGGGAATTATAATTGGAGATTTATATGTTAAGTGTGTAAAATGAGCATGAAGTATGAGGACAGATCGATCTGGGAGAAGGAGAGATCGATCTGGTGAGATATAAATGACAAGGAATGAAGAATTTAAGGAGCAGATCGATCTCCAATGGAAGAGGATCGATCTCCTTATGAATCTGTTTGAGAAAGGATCGATCTCATGAGGAAGAGATCGATCTCCAAATGCTTCTGTTTGGGGAGAAGATCGATCTCCTTAGGAGCAGATCGATCTCATAAAGCCATAAAGAGATCGATCTCACCCCTCGACAGATCGATCTCCTAGGCATAAAATTGCCCAGATCGTCCCCAAATTTCAAACACAGATCGATCTCATCAAGAGGCAGATCGATCTCCTACCTCCAGCCTATATAAGGAACCCGTGTTTTCTCCTGAAATTTCACTTTCTCTCTCTTCCAACCCCCATTTTTCTAAAAACCTAACTTTCTCACTCATCCAAATCCCCCATTTTCGGCCGAATCAGTTGTTGTGGTAAGAAGGAAAGTTGTTCCTCATCAAAGGGAGAACAACATACTTGGAAATCGAAGGACGAATCGGATCGAGGCGTGAGTTGTGCGTCTCACAAGCTTTGGGTAATTTCTAAACCTCGATCTTGATATTTGAGCTGATTTTGATGATATTGGTGGTTGTCATTGCGTTGAAATAGTTGAGAAAGGATTAGGGATTGATGAAATTGCAATGTAGTTGGAGTAATGTAGATATTTGGTAATTTTGGTAATTCTGAGAAATTGTGCTATAAATGGAAATATAGACAATGTGGAGAATTAGCCTAGATAATTGGCATGAGGAATGTAGGACATTGAGATATTGTGAATGAGGTTGTAGTTTAGGGTTGAGTTACGAGAAATCAAGAGATTTGAGGTGTTATGAGCAATTATGCTCGATTTTGAGAATTGAGGGTTATGAGATAATTGAGTATTGATGTTTTAACATCGTTTGGACAGCTCGGGGGTTCCAGAGTGGAATACGAGGCTAGTCCGCGATACGGGGGAAACGATTGCACTATACAAGGTGCAAAGAGGTAAGGGAAATCTAAACCATTTGTGTATGTGAATTGCAAACTGTTTTAGCATGATTTGTGGTTTATAAAACAAGCATGTTGAGTGTTTTGTGTTGAGATTAAATTGCACACGATTTTATAGCCGGTTGGAACCCAATGTTTTTATGAGTTTATAACTGGGTTCTACGTTAAGGTAATATCGAGATTTGAGAAATGTGTGCGTGCTTTGCCGGTTAGGACTCGGTTTTATTACGTTTTGTGTTGAGTACAAAACGATTTTCAAATGAGTTTTATGAGAGAAAACCATTACGAGTTCTACGTGAAGGCAAACCTGTCTTATGTGATAAGACTTGGGTGTGTAGTTATGAGTACACACCGGGCATTGCTCTGGTAGCATGTAAGCCCGAATTCTTCTCCGTTCTGGTAACGTGTGAATAACCTATTCTGTGGTTATGCCACGTAAAATTGGTGGCTGTGCCACGTTGAGAAAACCCCATTGGTGGCTGTGCCACGTTATACCCCATTGGTGGCTGTGCCACGTTATAGCCCATTGGTGGCTGTGCCACGTTATACCCCATTGGTGGCTGCGCCACGTTGAGAAAACCCCATTGGTGGCTGTGCCACATTGAGAAACCCTATTCTGTGGCTATGCCACGCGAGAAATTAATCTGTGGCTACGCCACGCGAGAAATTAAATCAGTGGCTTTGCCACGTGTATTTTGTGGCTATGCCACGTGAGAATTAAATCAGTGGCTTTGCCACGTGTGTTTTGTGGCTATGCCACGTGAGAAATTAAATCAGTGGCTTTGCCACTTGTGTTTTGTGGCTATGCCACGCGAGAAATTAAATCAGTGGCTTTGCCACGTGTATTTTGTGGCTATGCCACGTGAGAATTTAAATCAGTAGCTTTGCCACGTGTGTTTAGTGGCTGTGCCACGTGCATTATTTTTTCTGTGATTTTATCACGTATTTGAGAAAGCGTTTATCGCGTTGTTTTCACATGCTTTGTTAATGCTCTAGAGTGAGCCTTTTTACTTCATGTTTTCACATGATTTGGGATATGAGAATATTGTTTTGAGAACTTTCATGCTATGGTTTTCAAATGAGTTTCACATACAAATAAACCTTTTGTGATGTGTATTTTGGTTTATGAAATGAGTTCCTTACCCCCTTTACTGAGCGATTTAGAAGCTCACCCTGTTTTCCTTTCCCCCCAGAGTTCTTCAAGTGAATAAGGACTTCCCTGCGACGTACGGAGTAGTGGCTAGTGGAGGATTCGAGCTCCAGGCTATATATTTTGTACTTTGAGGTATATTTATCTTTTCATGTACCCAGACTATCATTGTAATTGCAGACACTCGATGTATAACATTATATGGGATGTATTAGGATTAATTAACTTGGAATTGAGTAATGTATATGATTCAATATACACTATATTATGATGAGATCCTGAGGCATTATAATTATGATGATGTATGACACTGCACAGGAATGCACTCTTAATTGTGAATTAATGAGTAAAAATTTTAAATTAGCCCTATTTTCTGCATTTTCGGGGCGTGACAGTGGTGCAAGAAGAAAAGTTAATCAGGGTGCTTTGTTATCATAGAACAGCCATAGGATGAACCATAGCTGACATTAAGGTAATTAGTCCATCTATGTGTATGCACAAAATTCTATTGGAAGAGGGATCTAAGCCAACCTGAGAGCCTCAAAGAAGATTGAATCCCCAGATGATGGAAGTAGTTAAGAAAGAGATTCTGAAGTTGTTGAATGCAGGTATAATCTATCCAATTTTGGATAGTAAATGGGTGAGTCCAATCCATGTTGTGCCAAAGAAGTCTGGGATCACAGTTGTGAGAAATTAAAATAATGAGCTAGTTCCAACGAGAATGCAGAATAGGTGGAGAGTGTGTATAGACTATCGCAAGCTGAATTCGGCAACTAGAAAGGATCACTTTCCTTTACCCTTCATTGATAAAATGATTGAGCGATTAGCTGGTAAATCTCACTATTGTTTTCTTGATGGATTTTCAGGTTATAACCAGATTATGATTGCACCAGAAGATCAGGAGAAAACAACTTTCACATACCTATTTGGAACATTTACTTTTAGGAGGATGTCGTTCAGCGTTTGTAATGCACCAGGTACATTTCAAAGATGCATGGTAAGTATTTTCTCTAATTTATTGGAAAATTGCATTGAGGTGTTCATGGATGATCTCACAGTGCATGGTGACTCATTTGATAAATGCTTAAATCATTTGACGAGTGTACTTGAGCGTTGTATTGAAACTAATCTAATGCTGAATTTTGAAAAATGTCATTTCATGGTAGAAGAAAGCATTATTTTAGGGCATGTAGTTTCATCCAAGGGCATTGAAGTTGATAAGGCTAAGATTGATTTGATTTTGAACTTACCCTACCCCACTAGTGTGTAGGAAGTGCGTTCTTTTCTTAGTCATGCAGGTTTTTACCGTAGATTCATTAGGAACTTCTTGTAGACAGCACTACCATTATCAAAGTTATTACAGAAGGATGTACCCTTTGAATTCAACGAAGAGTGCAAGGTAACTTTCGTTGAATTGAAGTCATCTTTGACTTCTGCCCCTATCATTCAACCACCAGATTGGGAGTTGCCTTTCAAAATAATGTACGATGCAATCAATTATGCTATGGGGGTTGTTTTAGGATAGCGGGTCGTTAACCAGGCTCATGTGATCTATTATACGTCAAGGACGCTTAACCCAGCTCAGTGCAATTATTCCACGATCAAAAAAGAGCTTTTGGCTATTGTATTTACTTTAAATAAGTTTCGATCTTACTTGCTTGGGACTAAAGTTGTTATCTTTTCTGACCATATAGCTTTGAAATACCTTTTGGCGAAAAAAGAGGCGAAGCCAAGGCTGATTAGGTGGATTCTTCTACTGCAAGAGTTTAATCTCGAGATTAAAGATAAGAAGGGGGCAGAAAACCTTGTAGCTAACCACTTGAGCCGGTTGGTGAAAGAAGAAGATCTAGTGCCATTGCAAGAAAGTTTCCCTGATGAGCAGCTCTTTACGGTGCAAGGTATGACCCCTTTGTAGGCTGACTTGGTAAATTATTTGGTTACTAAGGTCATACCTCAAGATTTGAGTAGAGTTAAAAAAGATAAAATAAAAAGTGAGGCTAAATACTATGTATGGGATGAACCGTATTTGTGGAAATATTGTTCTAATCAAATTATAAGAAGGTGCATCCCTGATTCATAAATTCAGCTTGTCCTTACTTTTTGCCATGCATATGCCTATGGGGGTCATTTTAGGCCAAAGAGAACAGCTAGGAAAGTGTTAGATTGTGGTTTTTATTGGCCTACCTTGTTTCGTGATAGTTATGTGTTCTGTCAAATTGTGAACGATGTCAAAGGATAGGGAGCTGAAACCGTAGGAATGAGATGCCTCAAACTCCTATACTTGTGTGTGAAATTTTTGATGTATGGGGTATTGACTTTATGGGTCCATTTTTTGAGACCCCATATATGTTTAACCTTATATATATGTAAATGGAATTATAATATGGATGATTTTGGACCAAGTAATTATGAATTCATAGGTATGGTGATGTACTTGTAATATGAAGCATAAGTGATGTAAAGTCCATAAATTCAATGTACACTCTTGTAATAAGAGTTTGTGATGTACGTACAAGTTTCATTATGTATGAATATAATGAAATGGACTTTTGTATGTGATGAATGTGAGTGGAATGAAAAATGAGTAGTGTGGTAAAATGGAATGAAGTTGCATAAGTGGTGTAAAACTTTATGCTTACATTTGGTTTTGTATTGTATACCTTTGGTTATACAAAGAATGCACATAAGTTTTAATGTATATAAAGTATGAATGGATGCCATTTTCAAGTCTTAAAGGTGGCTGAATGAGAAAATGACTATGACAGCAAAATTAAAGTGGTTTTATGGGACTTACTGCAGAAAACTGTAGCAAAATCTGGAAAATATGAATGTCAGATCGATATCATAGGATGATAGATCGATCTGGAAGAGGCAAAATGCTCTTATTCAAGCAATAGGAACAAGGCAGATCGATCTCCAAGGGGCCAAATCGATCTGCTAAACATTCTGTAATGAGAAGATCGATTTTTAAGGCAAGCAAATCGATTTCCTTAGCTCTCGGGTTGGAGCAGATCAATCTCTTCTCTAGCCAAATCGATCTCCTTAACTCTCTGCCTGAGACAGATTGATCTCAAGCCCTCGACAGATCGATCTCATGCCTTCAAAATGTCGTGAAAATGATAAATTTAAGCAAGGAAGATCGATCTCTACCCAATGCAGATGGATCTCATCCAAGCAATTCTATAAATAGGAGCAATTGAAATCTGCATTTCATGAGACAAAACCATTCCTCTCCATTTTCAATCTAAAACCTTGCTTTCTCACTCCTAAATCCACCTATTTTCATGAAGATTTGAGGGAAGGCTATTAGATATAAAGTTGTTCACATCAAAGAGAAGAACAACATAGCTTGGAGTCATTACCCTATTTGTGGGATTGAAGGACCAAAGGTGCATTTCCATTTGGAGCAAGGAGAAAATCAATCTATGTGAGTTCCTAATGCACCAACCCAAGTACATTTCCTTAGTTATTGATTTTGGAGTTAATTTGGTGTGCATATTAATGGTAGGACTACCTAGAATGCCATGGAACAATGATAACCTAGAAATAGGTTAGTGTGAGAAAGTGAAATGTATCGGTACTAATGATGAATAGGAGATCTTAAGGTGATAATGGTGTTGTGGGTATGATTTTTAGATGGTGTTATGGAATGAATTGTGATACTTACCCAAAAAGAGTAAAATGTGTTAAGGCTTTGGGTAAAATGCATAAATGAATGAGAGAATAATGGTAGAGTATTTCACATCAAGTCCTAAGTAAGTAACTAAGTGAATTACTAGATAAGCTTGGTTAAAAGGCTTGATGATGGCAAAATGCAAAATAGGCCAAACTTAATGAAATAGGCTCAAGGAAATATATTGACTACTTGGAGTTAAAATGTGAATTAGCAACATTAACTCAAGTGAGTGGTAAATGATTTGTAGCTTCTGAGGGTACACTTGGAGCTAGTTGAGCCAAAGCGCGAGAAGCTAAGAGGAAGAGAGCCGTACCCCGAGTAAATCGATGTAAGGGAATTATGTGGACTCTTAGAGATATCTGTGCACATTTTGGGGCGCGATATGTTTTCTAGAATGCATGTGGTAATAGGAAATGAAATAAGTGATTGAAGGGTAAGAGTGAGGAATGTGCATGAAAACAAAAGCATGATGCTTTGAAAATCTTATTTTATTGCTTTTAGCAAGTGATAGGTAGGTTGGCTAACATTTGAAATGATTTGCAAAAGAAAATGACTTGATTTGGTTTAAAAACCATGCTTTGCAAAGAATTGGGCCACCTACATGGATTTTGTGAGAATGAAAGCGTGCTAGAGCATGACTTGCACGAGATTTAATGTGTTTTTATATGCATGAGTGCTAGAGCGTAGCTCGCACTAGTTTTTCACATGGATTTTTATGATGTTGTGTCAGAGCTTAGCTCGTATAGACTTTATACTGGTTTTGGCATGATGCTGGAGCAAAGCTCGCATTAGATGCCCACCATACTTGTTGTCGTGCTTGAGATTACTCGCACGTTGTTTTATGACATGATTGATAGAGTGCTAGGAGCTTCGAGTAGACTGGGTGTCGCATCGATTAAATAGGCTTGCACGTGCATGTCAGACCCGGATTTTTGTAGCTTATTTCCTTATGATTCCTATGTGTATGAACACTATGTAATTATAGTTGAATCATAAGAAGAGTATTTACTAGATTTAAAGTGTTAGTGAAATGAATTAACATGCAAAAGCTACATAAAATGCCTAATGTGGACGATGGGTATCACAGGCTAAACCGAGTCATTCTAAATCATTCTGACTGAAAATAAGAGCTTAAAATAAGAGAGCGTAGAGAGCTCATAAAGGAAAGTCAGCTTGATTTAGACCCGAACATACAAAAACGAGAGTAGAAGCTAAAAAGAGTAAAATGGACCTTTTTGGCGAGAAAAGGAGTTTCGGGTGAAATTATCCACCGGGAGCGGTTGGAATATAAAGACGAGAGTGTAACACATAATATATGACACTTTCGAAATTTGAAAAAAAAGTCAACTTAGTCAATGGTTAAGGAAAAAGTCAACTATAGTTAAGAAAGTGGACTTTTGCCATAGTTGACTAATCATGGTTAAAAAAAATTAACCTAAGTGTGGAGAAAAATTTGAGAAAAAATATTCTTGGCCAGAATACAAGATAATCATCCCCGAAAGTAAGGAAAATTTATTCGGAAGGATTCCGGAATAAATTTAATGGTTAAAAACGTAATGGGCCTAAGGTAAAAATTTTAAAACCCATTAAGGTATACTAAAAGTATATCGAAATTTTTAGGTCCTTTAGACCGAATTGTTGGACCAATTGATCGGCCAAATTTTGAGACAATAAAAGACCCGAGGTATAGTAAAAATTTCAGCCTGAAAGCCCATTAGAAAAGCCCAAACCGAGAAGCCCAATTGGAAAAGCCCATGAGATAAATATCTAACCATAGTTAAAGTTAACTATGACTCATAAGGTGACTCATAAGGTGACTCATGGTTCAGATTTGGAAAGTCAAGCATAATGGTTGAAAAGTAAGGCTTAATGGCTAAGTAAGTGGCTTATAAATGCAGCCACACCATTGTCATCTTCACCACACCAATTCCGGCTAGAGAAGAAACCATTGAAACCATAACCATCCAAGCTTTCTCTTACTAGAAATCACTAGGAATTAGACATATTTGGAACTTGCATTCTTCATGGAAGTTGTTCCAAATTGAAAGGAGATTAACATATGTTGGAATTGGCTATCAAGGAGCCATAGAGTGCAAACCGAGAGCCTCCAAAGTTTTTGCCAAAGGGTGAACACAACAATTGGTATATTTTCTAATTCCCAATTTCATATATGTTAATGTATGAATGATTTTAAGTATGTTGATATATGTTTTAAGCATTGAAACATATTAAATCACCATGAAGAGGGTTAGGCCGAGAGTGATCAATGGGATATTGAAATATGTCAATTTGATTTTAAGACATAAATGGATTAGTACACATGTATTAATGTTAATAGTATAATTAGAATTAATCAAATTGATTAATTAATACATGTGAATTGTTGGCAATCAAGGTGTTTGATAAAATGCCTAAATGAACCATATGATGATTGGTAATGTTGCCTACCAAGTGTTTGTGAAAATGCCTAAGTGAAAATGGCTAGGAAATAAGCATGTATGGCATGCCATGGTGGAAAATCGAGAATGGCTAGCTCTCGGCCATGGCATGTAGCCGAGAGGCCCAATGGGCCAAGCCTAATATTTTTAGGCCAAATAGGGTGTGATGGGCCTAAAACAAGCCCAATAAGAGTTGGTGGGCCCCACAAGCCCAATAGGCCCAACAAAAGTGAATAGTAAAATAAAAATGGACTTAAGGCCTAGTTAGGCCCATTAAGGATTTTAAGGCCCATTAAGGGAAATTAAACTGTATTAATGTGTAATACAGTAGGAAAATTTTAATTAACCTGAGAAATGGTTATTTATAGCTCCGGAGTTTACATCGAGAGCTGATCGGACTGCGGGAATTAGCAGCACCGAGGAAGTGAGGTCACGTGACGTGATCCGAGGTAAGGGACTTTTGCAAGTAGTTAGAGATACCTGCACGTATTTTCAACTGCTTCTGCATTCACTTAAAAACTCTGAGGGTCAGAGAAAGTGAATAATAATTATTGCGACCCGATAGTGTTAAATTACGATTTTGCCCCTAGTTAGTCAAAAAGTCAAATTTTGTGAGAAGTTGCAAAAAGCATGGAAAATACTATTGTGAGTGTTTAATTGCTATTAGCATGAAAATAAATAGATGGGCTAATGATTTTAAGGTTGATATGACTTAAGCACGCTTTATAGTGCTGATTTTAATGTTTTGTAAACAATCTCTTTTAAATAGCCATCTATCATATTATGTGAGAATGAATCGTGCTAGAGCATATCTCGCACTGGGATTCATATGTTTTCCACATACATAGTGCTGGATTTTGATACGCACTAGATTTTCATGACATGCATGATAGAGTACTGGAGTTTTACTCGTACTCAGCTTTAAATGATATATGCATGACAGAGTGCTGGAGCGACTGGCTCGTACTCGATTCTTCATGGTTTATACATGACATAGTACGGGGAGCTATTGCTCGTACTTGATTTTGATATTATGCATAGCATAGTACTGGGAGCTATTGCTCGTACTTGATTTAATACATAAACTATGCATTGACCTAGTTGCTAGAGATTGCTCGCACTAGAGTTGAGTTTTGTGATGTGAAACAGTGTTTGAGCGGAGTGACGACTGTGAGTCGCACTCAAGACTCACACTGTATGTGATATGTAATACATGTTAAAACCCAGGCCTGTATCTTTGTGTGACTGTGTGTCATAGCTAGAGAGGATATCCGCATGAGGTTGATATAGACGTGGTATACTTATTTCCATAGTTTCGAGGGCTAAGTCCTATGGGAGGCACCCTGGCTGTGAGGGTCCACGGGTGTACTTTGTACCGTGTTTGGGACACGAGGTGTACGCTGTACCGTGTGTTACGTAGCTGGCGGTTGACATTGGACTGACCATCCTCCCGTTATAGCAGTGATTGCCGCACACCGAGTACTGTGTTGCATGGGATCACTTTTCGGATATGATCATAATCTAGGATACTATTTGCATTTACCACAGAGTCTCACATGATATATCACATTGATTGACTGATTTAAACTGCGGACAGACCTGAGGGATGGGTCGGACTCCGATTTGTGTTGTGAATCATTTGATGCCATATTTATTGTGATTTAAATATACATGGCATGATTTACATAAAGGCATGATTTATATACAATGCATTGTTTTGCACTACATGCCTATATTTGAGAAATAAAGCATGATTTATGTACATGGGATTTATTTTGTACAAGTATATATATTATATTTCAAGACACGCTTTTTAAAGTGAGTAAAGGAAATAATGTTTTCAAGGCATAGCATTATTTTGAGTAGATAGTGTTGATATCTACTTGCTTGCCTGATTTCCTTACTGAGCGCATTATGCTCACCCCTCTTTTCTTTACATCTCTCTACAGAGCGTCAGTAGAGCGAGAGTTATCGTGGGAGAGTGTCCCAGAGTCCACTACTAGTTCCTATCGATTCATCAGGTATACTTATTATGTACAGTCATGTATCTAAACATAGAAACAGCACAGTGATGTATACGTTATATATTATGGGGAATGTAATTGTATTAGATTTTATAAAATCTTACATTTATAATAAAAGCAGCTACAGTCAGAATTAATATATTGACATGTATGTATGAGAATGGATATTATGGTAAGTGAAGACTCTGACATCGAATCACAGCCCAACCATTGAAGAGGAGAAAGGTATGTTAAAATGTGAAAAATTTATTGTGGTTTTTGGTTAAAGTCAAGGATTGAAACTGGGGTCCTGACAGTGCATTTGTAGATGTGGTGTGATATGATGTATTGGTATGGGTCCACGGAGTACGTTGTACCTTACAGGTAGCATGAAGTACATTTTACCATGTTAAGATTGTGATATGCCGTATTCGGACGATATTTAGATCTGCTATGGACCAGCGGGTTGGACGTGACCCACCTCCCGTGTGGAAGTTGATAGAGGTGATACCCAGCACACCTGATCAGTGTAGCCTGGGATCACAATATATGGCCATAGTCCTAGAGGAGATTTCCCTGTTATATTGCCTATCTCACATGTCTTTGTTTTTTGAATAAATCCACGTTTGAAATGTTTTGTGGGTCAGGATAGTCCGAGGGAGAGGCTGAGTCTTGATAAGTGTTGATTTTATTGAGATGAGAAAGCATGATAATGGCTTTAAAGTGCACTAATGCATGATGATTTTCCATGCCTTATGAATTAAATATGCATGATGGTTTTCCATACTTTGAATTTGATTTGTGCACTGAATTAAATAGCATGATTTGCTTTACATGCCTTTAACATAAGCATGAACTAATTCTTTTGAGGTATGAATGAGAAATTGTATGGTTTTGAGCATGGCATCACAATCACATAGATAGTGCAGGATCTACCTGTTCGCATGATTGCCTTACTGAGCGTGTTGTTTGCTCACCCCCCTTATTTTTCCCTCTCTACAGAGCATTGAGTATAGACTGAGGGCGACTGGAGGTTTCTATTTTGATATCCGCTGCATCCCATCGCGTAAGGTATACACACTAATGAAATTTTGTATCTAAACTTTCCATAACACAGTAGCATTTTGTATGTATCCATTGGGGATGTAAAGCAATGTAAACACATGTAAACAACAATCTAATTTATTTATACAAGTGTTTACTTCTAAATTATAATACAAATTAAATTGTTATGGTTGGATGAGGTAGACATTGACACACAGCCTAACTGTTTGAGTGTGTAGTTGATCACGGTCGAGGTAAGGTAAGGATGAAAAATGAATAATGTATGAAAACTAAAAAAATTGTGATGATTTTTGGTAAGTTGAGGGTCGTGATAGAAGTTGGTATCAAAGCTGAGTTGGTCTAACGTGTGTCGGTGTCTAAAATACTTAATAAGTTGAAAAATTACATCCTTAGGTTACTACGCTTGTTTAGATACAATTGTGTGTTTGTTGATGGGTTAACTAAGAATTTGATGTGAATGTAGGAATCTTTGCATAATGCCTAATACCAGTCGTGGTAGAGGGGCGAGAGCACAAGTTAGAGGCCGTAGAAGTAGGCCTGGGGTAGTGTTGAGCTAGAAACACACGAGACTTAGGAAGAGGTTGAGCTAGAGGTTGAGGTTGAGCATGCTCCACAAGGTCCAGAGGAGAGACCCGAGAGTACTAAGGCACGTTTCTCGAGGATAGAGCAGAGCATAAAGATGATCGTGGAATTGGTCACTTAATCTTTACCTGTAGTTGAGGGCAGACAGAGTCCCACTACATAGTGTGATGCCGAGTAAGCTGTAGCTCCTAAGGTACGGGTACGACCAGCCCAAAGACCTCAGACGACAGAAACACCTACACCCCCACCCGTATAGAATATGTCTGCACCTGTTGCTACACCACAGGCCAGTAGAGGTTGGGGTTATGGTTGTGATTTGGATAGACTGCGGTAGCTTCAGAAGTTTTGACCTCTGTCTTTCAGTGGAGTTAAGGACCCAGTAGCTGCAGAGGATTGGATAAATGAAATTGAGAAGTTATATGGGTTATTTGAGTGCACTACGACTGAGATGGTAGCATTTGCCACATTCATACTGAAGGGATCAACAGAACATTGGTGGAAATCCACCAGGCCTATTTTGAGAGCCCGATATACAGAGATCAACTGGGATGTGTTTTTGAAGGCTTTTCAGAGACAGTATGTTCTGGATACTCCACAGTGAAAGATGAAGATGACATTTTTGGGATTAACCCAAGCGAGTAGGACGATGGATGAGTATGAGATGACCTTTATCTCTCTGGGTAGATATGATCCTAATACAATGGGTAGTGAGGTTGAGAAGATCCAGAAGTTTATGGATGGACTGAGACCAACCATCAGGTATACCGACATACGAAGAGGCAGTGCGCAGGGCATAATTGTGTGAATAAGATATCGATTGGATCACCTGTGAGTTCAGAAAAGTCAGTAAAGTGAGGAATAGAGATAAGTAGAGACCAGTGCTGGATAGAGGCTTCAGTTATAAGGGAAGCAAGAGGTTTTTTGGAAAGAGGTCGAGGATTGAGAGGACAGTTAATCCTCCCATGTATCCGGCTTTAGCTCCAGCTAAAGGAATTATGATTGGAAGGCCACGACCTACTACAGAACAATGCAGCAAGTGTGGCAGGTACCATAGTACTCGACCATGCTATGGACCTCTTGCAGTTTGCTTCAGATGTGGAAAACCAGGGCACATAATCTGGGATTGCCCAAAGATGACAGAGAGAGCCCCATAGAAGGGCAGAGAGCCGGAGAGAAGTCTAGTTGGGAGAGCTGCTCCGAAGAGGAGGGCTACAACTGAGGAAAAAGGGAAGCAGGCAGTGGGTGTGACCAGAAGATGAGTGCACACACTGGACTAGGACACTGCGAATCGGTCTTCAGATGTGGTTAAAGGTACCATCCAAATTTTTTATTTAGAAGCATTTGTATTGTTTGATCCTAGTGCCACGCATTCCTTTATATCGCCATCTTTTGCATGTAAATTATTGAAGAATGTAAAACCCACACTGCTAGATAAGATGTTGATGATATCTACCCATATGAATGATAGTCAGTTGACTGCGCATGTATATAGGAATTGTAAGTTGGGGATAAGAGGTAAAGAAATGGCAATCGATTTAATTTTATTAAATATGAGTGATTTTGATGCAATCATAGGGATGGATTGGCTAGCTGCAAACCATGTTGTTATGGATTGTCGTGTTAGAACACTGACTTTTCCAAAGATAGATAATCTTATTGTAAGTTTTGTGAAATAAAATGAAATGAAAGGCATGACTATTGTAAATGAAAAGAGTATGATATTAATACATGATATCCGAGAGATGAATTTCATTGTCAACTATATATGTCAATATGATGATTTGTGTTACTAATAGTGGAAAGAATAATGTGATGGGTTCATTGCTTATGTGATTGAGATGGATAAGGCATGTCTGGAGTTGATAGACATCCCAGTGGTCGAGGAATTTCCAGATGTCTTTCCGGATGAATTACCAAGGTTTCCTCCAGATAGAGAGATGGAATTTGGTATAGATTTGGCACCTGGTACAGAGTCGATATCTAAGCCACCGTACAAAATGGCTCAAGTTGAGTTGGAAGAATTTAGGAAGTAATTACAGGAGTTGCTGGAGAAGGGGTTCATCAGGCGGAGCGTCTTACCTTAGGGAGCACTGGTCCTGTTTGTAAGGAAGAAGGATGGAAGCCTCCGACTGTGTATAGATTACCGGTTGTTGAATAATGCCACTATCAAGAATAAGTACCCCCTTCCATGAATAATGACTTGTTGGGTCAGCTTAGGGGAGCGCAGGTCTTTTCCAAGATAGATCTGAGATGAGATCTGGGTACCATCAGTTAAGGATTCGGGATGGAGATGTACCTAAGACAGCATTTCGCACCCGGTATGGACAATATGAGTTTATAGTTATGCCATTCGGGTTGACAAATGCTCTAACAGCTTTTATGTCATTGATGAATGAGGTATTTCACCAGTACTTGGATCGATTTGTTATGATGTTTATTGATGATATACTGGTGTACTCAAGATCTAGAGAGGAGCATGAACAACGGCTAAGAATAGTGCTATGGACCCTCCAAGAGAGGAAGTTGTATGCTAAACTTAGTAAGTGCGACTTTTGGTTGGAACAGATCTATTTTTTGGGTCATATAGTATCAAAGGATGGGGTGTCAGTGGATCCATCAAAGATTGAGATAGTGATACAGTGGCAGAGACCCCAGGCAGTGACAGAGATCAGAAGTTTCTTGGGTTTAGCTGGATATTATCGAAGGTTTGTGGAGGGATTCTCAAGGTTAGCTGCTCCTTTGACACATCTTACAAGAAAGAATGTTGAGTTTGTGTGGGACGATAAGTGTGAGGAAAGTTTTCAGGAGTTGAAGCGTCGTTTGACTATAGCTCCTGTACTTACCATTCCTACCAGCTTAGGAGGTTTCTCGGTGTATACGGATGCTTCACACCAAGGACTGGACTGTGTATTGATATAGGATGGGAAGGTAGTAGCCTATGGATCAAGAAAGTTAAAGGATCATAAGAGGAACTACCTGACCCACGATTTAGAGTTGGTGGTCGTAGTGTTTTCATTGAAAATATTACGCCACTATCTCTATGGTGAGAGATTTTAGGTTTACACTGATCATAAAAGCCCTAAGTACCTGTTCTCGCAGAAAGAATTGAACATGAGACAAAGGAGATGGCTCGAGCTTTTAAAGGATTATGATTGTGAGATCCTGTACCACCTGGGTAAGGCAAATGTAGTTGCTGATGCATTGAGTAGAAAGCATCTCGAGTTGGTGTCATTCATGATGATTAGGGAACACGATCTGTTGGAATAGTTCATGAACCTCAGTTTGGATGTGACCCCGCCTGACGTTGTTAGTGGCTTTATGATAGCTAGCCTACGGTTGGAACCGAATTTGGTGGATTAAATTCGGTAGGCTCCGCGGATTAATCAGCAGGGCGGTGATATTGTTGGGCAGATACAGAGGGGTACAGAAATGGACTTTGAATTGAGTTTAGATGGGCTGTTAAGGTTTAAAGTAGGATATGTGTTCCCAATGATTCAGAGATCAGGAAGTTGATCTTGACAGAGGCTCACTTATCGAGGTATACGATATATCCAGGTATACGATATATCCAGGAAGTGCTAAGATGTATCAAAACCTGTGAAAAGTCTATTGATGATTTGGGATGAAGAAAGACATTGTTGAATATGTCACTAAGTGTCTCGTTTGTCAACGGGTAAAGGTAGAGCATCAAAGCCTGCAGGGTTATTGCAGCCTCTACCGATACCGACTTAGAAGTGGGACCACGTCACCATGGATTTTATGATAGGTTTTCAGAGGACCCGCAAAGATCATGATGCCATATGGGTGATTATGGATCAGTTGACGAAATCAGCCTATTTTCTAGCTATGAGAGCTACTGATACTCTGAGCCAGTTAGCGAACTTGTATGTGTGCGAGATAGTGAGGCTACGTGGAATTCCAGTGAGTGTTGTTTCTGATCGGGATGCCAGTTTCACTTCCCATTTCTGGGAACATTTTCAAGAAGCGATGGGGACCCAGTTGAGTTTTAGCACCGCATTTCATGCTCAAACAGATGGTCAGTCAGAGAGGACTATACAAACCCTGAAGGATATGTTGAGAGCGTGTACGTTGGATTTTAGAGGCTCCTGGGATGACCATTTTCCACTCACAGAGTTCGCCTATAATATCATTTTTCATGTGAGTATCGGGATGGCACCATATGAGGCATTGTATGGGCGTAGATGCCATTCCGCTATTGGATAGGAAGAGGTTGGTGATAGATAGATCTTTGCTCCTAACTTGGTTAGACAAGCCTCTGAGTATGTCCGGTTGATTTGCGAGAGGCTACGGACAGTGCAGAGCAGACAAGAGAGTTATACTGACAAGAGACGGAGACCACTAGAGTTTATGGTGGTGAGTCAGTGTTTTTGAAGGTTTCTCCCTTAAAGGGGATCATGAGATTCGGAAAGAAAGGGAAGTTGAGCCCTCTGTATATGGGACCATTTGAGATACTTGATAGAGTGGGAGATAAGGCATACAGGCTAGCATTACCACCTGAGCTAGTGAATGTACATAACGTCTTCCACATAGCCTTGTTACGAAGTATCACCCGGACTCGACACATGTGATAAGGTATGAACCAATGGAGTTCAAAGAAAGCATGATGTACATTGAGAATCCAGTTCGGCTATTGGATAGAAAAGAGAAAGTGTTGAGGACAAAGACAATTCCCTTGGTGAAAGTCCTTTGGAAACATCACACGGTGGAAGAGGCCACATGAGAATTGGAGAGTTTGATGCAGGAGAGGTATCCTGCGTTATTCACAGATTGATTTGGTTCCAATTTGGAGGACCAAATTTTCTAAGCGGGGGAGAATGTGAGACCCCATATATGTTTAACCTTGTATATATATAAATAGAATTATAATATGGATGATTTTGGACCAAGTAATTATGAATTCATAGGTATGGTGATATTCTTGTAATGTGAAGCATAAGTGATGTAAAGTCCATAAATTCAATTTACACACTTGTAATAAGAGTTTGTGATGTACGTACAAGTTTCATTATGTATGAATATGAAGAAATGGACTTTTGTATGTGATGAATGTGAGTGGAATGAAAAATGAGTAGTGTGGTAAAATGGAATGAAGTTGCATAAGTGGTGTAAATATTTATGTTTCCATTTGGGTTTGTATTGTATACCCTTGGTTATACAATGAATACACGCAAGTTTTAATGTGTATAAAGTATGAATGGATGCCATTTTTAGGTCTTAATGGTGGATGAATGAGAAAATGACTATGGTAGCAAATTAAAGAGGTTTTGTGTGAGTTACTGCTGAAAACTGCAACAAAATCTGGAAAATATGAATGCCAAATCGATCTCATAGGATGAGAGATCGATTTAGAAGAGCAAAAATGATCTTATTCGAGTAACAGGAGTAGGGCAGATCGATCTCCAATGGGGCCGGATCGATCTGTTAAACATTCTGTAATAAGAAGATCGATTTTTAAGGCAAGCAGATCGATTTCCTTAGTTCTCGAGTTGGAGCAGATCGATCTCCTCTATTAGCTAATCGATCTCCTTAACTTTCTGCCTATGATAGATCGATCTTAAACCCTCAATAGATCGATCTTATGCCTCTAAAATGTCGTGAAAATGAGGAATTTAAGCAAGGAAGATCGATCTCTACCCAATGTAGATCGATGTCATCCAAGTAATTCTATAAATAGGAACAGTTGAAATCTGTATTTCACAGGACAAAACCATTCCTCTCCATTTTCAATCTAAAATCTAGCTTTCTCACTGCTAAATCCACCCATTTTCATGAAGATTTGAGGGAAGGCTATTATATACAATGTTGTTCACATCAAAGAGAAGAACAACATAGCTTGGAGTCATTACCCCATTTGTGGGATTGAAGGAGCAAAGGTGCATTTCCATTTGGAGCAAGGAGGAAATCAATCTAGGTGAGTTTCTAATACACCAACCCAAGTACATTTACTTAGTTATTGATTTTAGAGTTGATTTGGTGTGCATATTAATGGTAGAACTACATATAATGCCATGGAATAATGATAACCTAGAAATAGGTTGGTGTGAGAAAGTGAAATGTATTGGTACTAATGATGAATAGGAGATCTTAAAGTGATAATGGTGTTGTGGGTATGATTTTTAGATGGTGTTATGGAATGAATTGTCAGACTTACTCAAAAAGAGTAAAATGTGTATTTAAGGTTTTGGCTAAAATGCATAAATGAATGAGAGAGTAAGGGTAGAGTATTTCACATCAAGTCCTAAGCAAGTAACTAAGTGAATTACTAGATAAGCTTGGTTAGAAGGCTTGATGATGGCCAAATGCAAAATGGACCAAACTTAATGAAATAGGCTCAAGGAAATATATTGACTAGTTGGAGTCAAAATGGGAATTAGGAACATTAACTCAAGTGAGTGGTAAATGATTTGCAGCTTCCAAGGATACACTCGGAGCAAGTTGAGCCAAAGCGCGAGAAGCTAAGAGGAAGAGAACCGCACCCTGAGTAAATCAAGGTAAGGGAATTGTGTGGACTCTTAGAGATATCTGTGCGCATTTTGGGGCGTGATATGTTTTCTAGAATGGATGTGGTAATAGGAAATGAAATGAGTGATTGAAGGGCAAGAGTTGGGTTTTGAGGAATGTGCATGAAAACAAAAGCATGATGCTTTGAAAATCTTGTTTTATTGCTTTTAGCAAGTGATTGGTAGGTTGGCTAACATTTGAAATGATTTGCAAAAGAAAATGACTTGATTTGGTTTAAAAACCATGCTTTGCAAAGAATTGGGCCACCTACATGGATTATATGAGAATGAAAGCGTGTTAGAGCTTGACTCGCACGAGATTTTATGTGTTTTTATTCGCAAGAGTGCTAGAGCGTAGCTCGCACTAGTTTTTCACATGAATTTCTATGATGTTGTGCTAGAGCTTAGCTCGCACTGGCTTTATACTGGTTTTGGCATGGTGCTGCAGCATTGCTCGCCTTAGATGGCCACCATACATGTTGTCGTGCTTGAGATTACTCCCACGTAGTTTTATGACATATTGATAGTCGTGCTAGGAGCTATGGGTAGACTGGGTGTCGCACCGATTAAATAGGTTATCTCGTGTATTTTGAGATGTGGTGTGATATGATGTGTTGATATGGGTCCACGGAATATGTTGTACCGTGTAGATAGCATGGAGTACGTTGTATCGTGTTGAGATTGTGATATGTTGTCTTCTAACGATCTTTAGATCCGCTATGGACTGACGGGTTGGACGTGACCTACCTCCCGTGTGGAAGTAGATAGAGATGATACCCCGCACACCTGATCAGTGTAGCCTAGGTTCACAGGATATGGCCATACTCCTAAAGGAGATTTCCCTGTTATATTACCTATCTCACATGTCCTTGTTTTATGAATAAATCCAGGTTTGAAATGTTTTGTAGGTCAGGATAGTCCGAGGGAGGGGCTGAGTCCTGACAAGTGTTGATTTTATTAAGATGAGAAAGCATGATAATGGCTTTAAAGTGCATTAATGCATGATGATTTCCCATGCCTTATGAATTAAATATGCATGATGGTTTTCCATGCTTTGAATTTGATTTGTGCACTGAATTAAATAGCATGATTTGCTTTACATGCCATTAACACAAGCATGAACTAATGCTTTTGAGGTGTAAATGAGAAATTGTACGATTTTGAGCATGGCATCACGATCACGTAGATAGTGCAGTATCTACCTGTTCACATGATTTGCCTTACTGAGCGTATTGTTTGCTCACCCCCTTATTGTCCCCTCTCTACAGAGCATTGAGTATAGACTGAGGGTGACTGGAGGTTTCCCTTTTGATATCTGCTGCATCCCATCGCGTAAGGTATGCACTCTAATGAAATTTTGTATCTAAACTTTCCATAGCACAGTAGCATTTTGTATGTAACCATTGGGGATGTAAAGCAATGTAAACAAATGTAAACAACACTCTAATTTATTTATACAAGTGTTTACTTCTAAATTATAATGCAAATTAAATTGTTATGGTTGGATGAGGTAGACATTGACACACAATGCAATTGTTTGAGTGTGTAGCTGATCATGATCGAGGTAAGGTAAGGACGAAAAATAAATAATATATGAAAAGCAAAAAATTTGTGACAATTTTTGGTAACTTGATGGTCGTGACACATTTCCTCCTTTCTTTGGGTTTGTTTACATTTTACTTGCCGTTGATTATGTGTCGAAATGAGTGAAAGTAAAGGCCACCAAAACTGATGATTTATGAGTTGTTATAGGTTTTATCAAATCTAACATTTTCAGCAGGTTTGACATACCATGATCATTGATTAGTGATCAGGGGACTCTTTTTTGTAATCAGTCAATGGAGGCTTTGTTAAAGAATTATGGAGTCCTGCACAAAACCTCCACAGCTTACCATCCCCAGATGATTGGACAAGTTGAGGTGTCTTATAGGGAAGTCAAGTTGATCTTGGAGAAAACGGTAAATTTGAACAGAAAAGACTGGAGTCTCAGACTTGAGGACGCTTTGAGGGCTTATAGGATAGTATATAAGAAGCCTATCAAGATGTCCCCATATAGGCTGCTTTTTGGTAAGTTGTGTCATCTGCCTGTAGAGTTAGAACACAAGGCTTATTGGGCAGTTAGATGATGCAACATGGACCTACAACAAGCAGGTTTGGAAAGGAAGTTGTAGTTGCAGTAATTGGAGGAAATTCGACTTGAGGCCTACGAGAACTCACGAATTTACAAGGAGAAGACCAAGGCATTTCATGATAAGATGATCATTAGGAAGCAATTTATGGTTGCCCAAAAAGTCTTGCTATACAACTCAAAATTAAAGTTGATACCTGGTAAGTTATATTCCCGTTGGATTGGACCCTTTGTTGTTATTGATGTATTTCCTCATGGTGTAGTTGAGATTCAAAGTATGGAAACCAACAAGGTGTTCAAGGTTAACGGGCATAGACTCAAGCCATATTACGAGGGTTTTCAAGCACACACGGTTGAGGAGGTGCAGTTAGGAGATGCGGTTTACTTGGTGTGAAGGAAGTTGCATTGTTGAGCCAACGATATTAACCAAAGGCACTGCGTGGGAGGTAACCCATGAACCCCAGATTTGATTTCTCACCCTATCTCTTTTAATTTTACTTGTCTATTATTTGTTTTAATGATGTGTTTTGACATTGGGGACAATGTAAGATCTAAGTGTGAGGGGGAGAATTTAGAATTTTTTAATTTTTACTTAAAAAACAGGATTCTTAGTGCATGTTTGGGTGCTTTCTATCGCTGAAAGTTTATATTTATCATGAACTTGAATCAACTGGATTTGAAAAGAGGATAACACAATTGAATTGATTGACTTTTCATCTTTAAATTTGTTGATTAAGTGATTGATTTCGAAATGTTGGTGAATTGAATTGGTAGACTTTAAACCTGTGAGATTTTAAGCCTAGAGATTGAGCATTAATGTCGATCTTTATTTTCTTCTGATGTGTGATATTCTTCCATGGATGTGTTTCTCTAGAACTTGCATTGATTCTTTGTGAGATTACATTGATTCAGGCATACATAAAAGTGATTAAGGCTATTTTTGGATGAACCACTCTAGCCAAATAGCCCACCTAACATAATTTACCATTGTTAAGCCTCTTTGAGCCTAATTGACTTTTCTTTATTGAATAACTTGTCTTAACCATTAGGTTAATATGAATGACTTTACCTAACCTTTAAGATTAGTATGGCATTTGAAAATTCTTGAGCAGGTTATGAAACAAGTGTGGGGGCGTGATTAATTCCATGTGTAAGTGGTGGTGATGGTGGATTAAAAAAAACCCAAAAAAATAATAATGAAAAAAAAAAGAAAGAAAGAAGTTATTTGATTAATAAAAGACTTGAGTAAGGTGTGACAGCTTGGAAGTGCAGAAAATATGGCTAATTTAAAATTTTTCTTATATTAAACCTCTTACTCGGGTTGCATTCCTGTATAGTGTCATTTAATCACTTGTGTTTATATTAGTTCATTAACACCAAGATCACACAAATTCTATTTCATAAAATCAGTTACAAAATATCCAAAGGGAATCAATCCACAAAACACAATTTATTCTCCTCATATCGTCCTAATTACATCCTAAAAATACTTAACACAAATGTTTGTATTACATCATTGTCTAGATACAAAATGAACTGAATTATACCTTGTGCGTGTACAAGTAATAGCCTGGGGAGATCTTGTCCACCAGCCTATATCACGTATGCCGCAGGCACTATCTCGCTCACTACTAGAAATCTGGAGGGGGAAGGAAAAAGGGTGAGCTCTCAAAGCGCTCAGTAAGGAGGATAAGGGAGATTTATAAAATCACCATCACAGCATAATATGATGGAAATATTCGAGCATGTAAAACGTTATAGAAATAACGGTGAAAAAATGGCATCGACATAATTCACGTGATAAAGATCACAAATCATCGTAACATCAAATCTCATTACAAGATGGAAACCACAATTGTAAAGCACATCATTCATCAAAGAAATCGAGACTAGGCATTTAATAAAACCAAGATAAAATCATCGTCATAGGCACATCACATCAAATCAAATCACATCGTCCCCTAGGCGGACATCCTCAACAGAGGGAAGCGTCGACATCAATACATGGCCATGATTTGCTGTAGACTTGATTAGAGTCGTACAGCTGCGGTCTTACATGCTATTCAAAGCAAGGCCCGGTCTTACATGCTACTAGAGCAAGGCCACCCATTGCTACCAGAGCGGGGTCATCTCTCGTTACCAGAACAGAGGTATCAATCTTACATGCTACTAGAGCAAGGCCACTCAACACTATCAAGCAGAGTATCGATGTGCATCTCATGACATGCCTTAGTCTCAGTAAAATATGCCATAGTTGTATTAAAACAATTTTGCCTTCATGTAGAGCCCATAGTGATTATTTGAAAACTCATTTTGAGATATAACACGTTATATTTACGGTACACAAAACTCATAAAAATTGAGCCCAAACCGACAAAACACTCACTCGTTCATCAAAGCAACAATTCATCTCATTTCTCATAAACATGCTCATTTCATTAAACCTTTTTTATGCTATCAAAATGTTTTCAATCATTCGAAAACTCACAAGCACAAACGGTTTATTTCCCTTACCTCTTGCACTTTGAGTGGTACAATATCCTCTGGTCCTTGGACTACCCTCGTTTCCCATGTCGGATTCTTGAGTTGTCCAACCATCATAAAATTGTAAATATTCATCATTCTCATTTCTCGTTTCACCTCATTTGTTTCTATACCTATACTATATCCAAGTTACCATTCTTAACACATACATTATCTCAAAACTTCTCCTACGTCTTAATAATCACTTTAGCTAGCTCATAATCAATACAAGATATCCATATTTCATTTTCCAACTATACTTATTGGGTCTTTCCCTCATGACTTAGACATTTCCAACCAAATATATATATATATACACAGACATATATCCATTCACCAATATATATATAAAATGATAATGCTTAAGAAACAAGGATCTTGTGAGCTCACCTAGTTTTTCTCCTCTTGACCAAACTTGTAGAATGCTTGCCCTTTTTTTTAAATCCAATCCTTGATTTTCTAGTATGTTCTTCTCTTCACCAAGAGGAACAACTTTGTCTCTTACCCTTTTGTCTAATTCTGTCTAGAATATGGTGAATCTGAGAGAGAGAGAGATTGGTTTGGGTGAAAATGGTGAATGTTGAGGTTTGTAGGTGAGAGAGGCTCAGTTTCCAGGTAAAATCCCGTGATTCTTATATAAGCAGAGAGTATGAGATCGATCTGGCATTGATGGAGATCAATCTCTGCTTGATTCAACTGCTCCAACTGCTCCATTAACAACTACAAGATCGATCTGATAGAGGGTGGAGATCAATCTGTTCTTCTAAGTGGAGATCGATCTGGCAGAGGGTAGGGATCGACCTATTCCATGCCGAGACATAAGGAGATCAATTTGCCTGCCTGCTTTTAATATTTTCTGCATTCTGGAGCCATGAGATCGATCTCTCTTCCTTTGGAGATCGATCTGGCCTTCACAGATCCTACTACTGTTGCACAAATTTGCAGGAAACCCAATGCAAACTTACCACAATCTACTCTATAGTCCATATTTCAATTCATACAAACTTAAGACTTAAAAACTTCATCTCCATATGCTTCATTATATTTAAAACTTGCGTGTACATTGATATAACATAATTACATTCTTCACAATGCAAATCTCATGACTAAGGTACATAAAATTCTTAGGTCTCACATCTTCCCCACCTTTATAGAATTTGGTCCTCCAAATTCAACTCGATCCACTGAATAGTTGGGGGTACTTCTCCTTCATAAGGCTCTCTAGTTCCCAAGTTGCTTCCTTCATTGAGTGGTATTTCCAGAGAACTTTAACCAATGGAATCCTTTTCGTCTGAAGTACTTGTTCCTTTCTGTCAAGTATTCGAATGGGTTTTTCCACATAACTCATATCCCCCTGAATATCCAATGCTTCATACTCAATAACATGGGAGGGGTCAAGATTATATCTCCTTAACAGTGAGACGTGAAAGACATTGTGAATTCTGAAAAACTGTGGAGGTAAACCCAATTGATAGTTACTTGAAGATATCTTAAGGAATACAGAATCTCCAACGCGAAACTCGAGTGGCCGTCTACACATATCTGTGTAACTTTTCTGTCGACTCTAAGCAGCCCGTAATCTATCACAAATGATCTTCACATTCTAAACTGCTTGTTCAACTAATTCGGGAGCAATTACTTTCCTGTCGCCCACTTCTTCCTAAGCTATGGGGTATCTACACCTCCTACAATATAGAGCCTCATAAGGTGCCATACAAATACTTGCATGATAGCTATTATTATATGTAAACTCGGCAAGGGGCAGGTAATCATTCCATAATCCTTTAAAATCCATTATACACGCCCTCAACATGTCCTCTAAGGTCTGTATAGTCCACTCGGACTGACCATCAGTTTGAGGATGATAGCCGGTACTAAAACTCAACCAAGATCCCATGGCCTCCTAAAAATAAGTCAAAAATCTGGAGGTGAACCAGGAATCTCTATCAAATGTAATACTCACTGGAGCCCCATGTAGTCTAGCTATTTCTCTAACATACAGCTCGACTAAGGTACTCAAGGTATTCATGCTCTTGATGGCAAAGAAGTGGGTACTCTTCGTTAATCTATCTATTATCACCCATATTGCATCATGACCTCTTTGGGTCCTCGGCAATCCCATGATAAAGTCTATGGTGATATGCTCCAATTTCTATGTAGGCACAGGCAAAGGCTTAAGTAATCCTCCGGGCTTTTGGTGCTCAGCTTTCACTTGTTGTCATACCAAACATCTGGCCACATATTCTGCCACGTCCCGCTTCATACCACTCCACCAATACACCATTCTCAAATCTTGATACATCTTGGTACTTCCCTGGTGCATGGTGTATCGTGAGTAGTGAGACTCTCTCAACATTTATTGCTCCAAGGTATCATCGTTTGAAACACAAATTCGACCATTAAACCTCAATAACCCATCGTCGTTAATCATGAAATCCGACTGCAAGGTTTGTTCAGCTTGGTTAACCATATCAAATAGCTTTTGATCATATCGCTGCCCATTTCTAATATGATCCATAATACAGGGCTCTATCCGTAGGCTAGCCATAAACCTGCTTTTTTCTTTCTCAACTCTGATCTTAAGTTCGGAAAACTGTTCTAACAAATCCCATTCCCTGATCATCATAGCAGATACCATATTATTCCTGCTCAGGGCATCAACAACTACATTCACCTTCTTAGGATGGTAGAGTATCTCGCGATCATAGTCTTTAAGGAGTTCTATCTATCTCCTTTGTCTCATGTTTAACTCCTTTTGGTCGAATATATATATCAGGCTCTTATGTTCAGTAAATATCTGGAACCTTTCCCTATATAAGTAATGTCGCCAGATTTTTAATGCAAACACCACTGCGGCTAACTCCAAATTGTGTGTGGGGTAATTCCGCTCATGATCCTTTAGCTGTCGTGAACCATAAGCGACTACTCTCCCATGCTGCATGAGCACACACCCCAATCCTTGTTGAGAGGCATCATTGTATACTGTAAAGCCTTCGAGTCCATTTGGGATAGTCAACACAGGTGCCGTCTTTAATCTCCTTTTTAATTCTTGGAAGTCTTACTCACACTGCTTAAACCATACAAAAGGAGTCTCCTTACGTGTGAGTTTAGTCAAACCTTCTATAATACCCTACAAGTCCTAGAAAACTCTGAATCTTTATAACTGTCCTCGGTCTTTCCCGATTAAGTACAACTTCTATCATAGATGAGTCAACTGACACACCATCCTTAGATACAATATGACCAAGAAAAGCTATATGATCTAGCCAAATCTCACTCTTACTGATCTTTCCATAAAGCTGTCTGTCTCTGAGTATCTGTAGTACAATCCTCAAATGCTATGCATATTCTTCACGAGACCGAGAATACACAAGAATGTCTTTAATGAAGACTATCGCAAACTGATTTTGATAGTCTCTAAATACCTTATTCATCAAACTCATAAAAGCAGCAGGGGTATTCGTCAAACCAAAGGGCATCACTAATAACTCGTAATGGCCATACCTAGTTCTGAAGGCCATTTTTAGAATATCATCTTTCTTGATTCTTAACTGGTGATAGCCTGATCTTAAATCAATTTTAGAAAATACCGAAGTCCCTCTCACCTGGTCAAATAAATCTTCTATTCTTGGCAGAGGATACTTGTTTTTCACCGCAGCGTTGTTCAACAATCTATAATCTATGCATAATCTGAGGCTACCATCCTTCTTCTTTATGGACGACACCGAAGCTCCCCATGGTGACACACTATGCCTAATAAAACCCTGGTCAAGGAGTTCCTGCAACTGTTTCTTTAACTCTTCCAACTCGACCAACGCCATCCTATAGGGAGGTTTAGAGATCGACTAGGTTCTGGCACTAAATCGATAGTGAACTCCAGCTCTCTCTCTAGTGGTAAGCCAGGTAATTCATTAGGAAACACATTCGAAAACTCACATACTACTAGTATGTCCTCTATCCTCGGATGTTCTAGACTCATATCAAAGATGAGTGCGATTTAACCTTCACATCAATAATTTAATCAGTGTTTTATAGTGATATAACCATATCTTAAAATTTCTCACAATAAACTTCACACATTCTTCATTTCTTAACATTTAAACGTACACTAAGCTTTTCAGGTAGGGAGAAAGTTACAATCTTAATGTAGCAGCCTAGACTCATACGGTTGGCCGCTAACCAATCCATCCTTAAAATCACATCAAAATCGTACATGTTTAACAACACTAGATCTGCTAACATCACCCTATCTCCTACCTTGATCTCACACTTTTTGCATACCACATTAGTTCTCTAGGACTCACGCATAGAGGTATTTACATGTAAAATAAAATCTAGGGATTCATGCTTTAAACTCAATTTGCATACAAAATGTACATCAATAAAAGAATGTGTGGATCTCGAGTCAAATAACACATGAGCCTCACGATTACTTACAAGAAGTGTACCTTATATGGTCTCGGATGAAGTGTTTGCGGTCTCCTTATCCAAAGCAAACATATATCCTTATGTGACCGGCTTCTTACCCTTATTAGCAGCCATAACCCATCTTTGCGGAATCGTCCTCTGAGGCTGCTATCTAGGAGGCTCTTGAGAGTGTGGTTTTTGTGGCTGTGGGCAATTCCTCACTCTATGACTCATGTCCCCGCATCTAAAACATCCTTGTATGGTTTTGGAACAACTTCCCTCATGTGCTCGACCACAATATCTACAAACTCTAACCTCTGACCTGACACTTAAAGGGGTCTCCAAAATAATGGGAGGAACCCTGGGTCTATCAATTCTTTCTCTCGACCCCTCAAACTGTCTCATCTTAAAAGAACCTCTCCGAAAGTCTGTGTGGGAGGTCACGAGTCGTTTACTCTTATCTTTGGTCAAAATTTGGGACTTAGTCTGGGACTGTGCCAACTCTAGTCCCCTCTCTACTTCTTGTGCTCGTCTTGGAGCATCCTTAAACTCAGTGATACAGAGCCCTATCAATCGATCTCTAATAATGGGCCTCAGTCCATACACAAATTGCTCTATACAGAGCTCTTCATCCTTAAGGGTTTTCAGATCATACTTCAGTAGGGTGGTAAATTGGCTCTCGTACTCATCAACTGTCATATTATCCTTAGTCAAGCTTAGAAATTCAGCTTGCATTCTCCTTTGGGTAGCTTTTGGCATATACTGAGTTCTAAATACCGACTGAAATGCCTCCCAACTAATCACCCAATGGCTAGTCGCCATTATTCTCTGAGTGGTGTTCCACCAATCTCGAGCTTGTCTCATTAACATGTAAGCACCCATACTGACCCTCGTGGCATCGGTGCATCCCAAAAAGTTAAAAATAACTTGCAACTCTGTCAGCCACTCCTCAGCCTCTGCGGGATCTTTCACCCCTCTAAAAGTTGGTAGGTTCATCTTTAGAAAGTCCCTCAATCGACCCTTATTTCTGTCATCAAGCTGGGCTTGTACCGGAGGCTCTGTGGCAGGGGGTACCGGGTCAGTCTATAATGGGGGTACGAGTGGTCCTTGTCGTGGTGAAGGAGTCAAAACAGGTGTAGTACCCGAGGCATTAACCCCAAAATGCTGCACGAATAGCTCTGCCATCTGCTTGAATCCCTACCGCACATCATGCTTTAGCCGATTCATTCGAGAGTTAAAACTCTCCAACTGTGGGGAAGTTGGTGAAGGTAGTTGTGCTTCCCTCTCATAACGTCCTCTTCTCCCCCTCATATCCTATCTCTTACGTGCCTGCGCGTATTCATTAAACATCGATTATAATTTTACCCGTTAAATTTAATTCATTACCAGACAATACAGACACTTGGGATGTAATCTATTTCCAATTACTCGACTTTGATAGTACTAGGCAACCTTTGCTCTGATACTAAGAAAATCTGTGATAGCCCAGAAGCGTAAAAAATATGGCTAATTTAAAATTTTTCTTATATTAAACCTCTTACTCGGGTTGCATTCATGTACAGTGTCATTTAATGACTTGTGTTTATATTAGATCATTAACCCCAAGATCACACAATTTCTATTTCATAAAATCAGTTACAAAATATCAAAAAGAAATCAATCCAAGAAACACGATTTATTCTCTTCATATCGTCCTAATTACATCCCAAAAATACTTAACATAAATGTCTGTATTACATTATTGTCTGGATACAAAATGAACTGAATTATACCTTGTGCGTGTACAACCGATAGCCTAGGGAGATCTTGTCCACCAGCCTATATCATGTATATGGCAGGCACTATCTCGCTCACTGCAAGAAATCTGGAAGGGGGAGGAAAAAGGGTGAGCTCTCAAAGCGCTCAGTAAAGAGGATAAGGGAGATTTATAAAATCACCATCATAGCACAATATGATGGAAATATTCGAGCATGTAAAATGTTATAGAAATAATGGTGAAAACAATGGCATCGACATAATTCACGTGATAAAGATCATAAATCATCATAACATCAAATCTCATTACGTGATAGAAATCACAGTTGTAAACCACATCATTCATCAAAGAAAAAAGAGACTAGGCATTTAATAAAACTCAAATAAAATCATCGTCACAGGCACATCACATCAAATTAAATCAAATCACATCGTCCCCTAGGTGGACATCCTCAACAGAGGGAAGCGTCAACATCAATACATGGCCATGATTCGCTGTAGACTTGATCAGAGTCGTAATACTGCCATCTTACTTGCTATTCAAAGCAATGCCCGGTCTTGCATGCTACTAGAGCAAGGCCACCTATCGCTACCAGAGTGGGGTCATCTCTCGTTACCAGAACGAAGGTATCGGTCTTACATTCTACTAATGTAAGGTCACTCAATGCTATCAAGCGGAGTATCAATATGCATCTCATGACATGCCTTAGTCTCAGTAAAATATGCCATTGTTGTATTAAAATAGTTTTACCTTCACACAGAGCCCATAGTGGTTATTTCAAAACTCATTTTGAGTTATAACACGTTATATTTACAGTTACACAAAACTCATCAAAACCGAGCTTAAACCGATAAAACACTTACTCGTTCATCAAAGCAACAATTCATCTCATTTCTCACAAACATGCTCATTTCATTAAACATTTTTATGTTATCAAAACGTTTTCAATCATTAAAAACTCATAAGCACAAATGGTTTATTTCCCTTACCTCTTACACCTTGAGTGGTACAATATCCTCCGGTCTTTGGACTACCCTCGTTTCCTGTGTCGAATTCTCGAGCTATCCAAACATCATCAAATTGTAAATATTCATCATTCTCATTTCTCTTTTCACCTCATTTGTTCCTATACCTATACTATATCCAAGTTACCATTCTTAACACATACATTATCTCAAAACTTCTCCTACATCTTAATCATCACTTTAGCTAGCTCATAATCAATACAAGATATCCATATTTCATTTTACAACTATACTCATTGGGTGTTTCCCTCATGACTTAGACATTTTTAACCAAATATATATATATATACATATATCCATTCACCAATATATATAAAATGATAATGCTTAAGAAAACAAGGATCTTGTGAGCTCACCTAGCTTGTCTCCTCTTAACCAAACTTGTAGAATGCTTGCCATTTTTTTTTGTTAAATCCAATCCTTGATTTTCTAGTATGTTGTTCTCTTCACCAAGAGGAACAACTTTGTCTCTTACCACTTTATCTAATTCTGTCTAGAATATGGTGAATCTTAGAGAGAGAAAGCTTGGTTTGGGTGAAAGTGGTGAATGTTGAGGTTTGTAGGTGAGAGAAGCTCGATTTCTGGGTAAAATCCTGTGATTCTTATATAAGCAGAGAGTGTGAGATCGATCTGGCATTGATGCAGATCAATCTCTACTTGATTCAACTGCTCCAACTGCTCCAACTGCTCCATTAACAACTACAAGATCGATCTGATAGAGGGTGGAGATCGATCTATTCTTCTAAGTGGAGATCGATCTGGCAGAGGGTAGGGATCGATCTCTTCCAGGCTGAGACTTAAGGAGATCGATTTGCCTGCCTGCTTTTGCACATTTTCTGCATTTTGGAGCCATGAGATCATTCTTTCTTTCCTTGGAGATCGATTTGGCCTTCACAGATCCTACTACTGCTGCACTAATTTGTAGGAAACCCAATGTAAACTTACCACAATCTACTCCATAGTCCAAATTTCAATTCATACACACTTAAGACTTAAAAACTTCATCTCAATATACTTCATTATATTTAAAACTTTCGTGTACATCGATAAAACATAATTACATTCTTCACAATGAAAATCTCATGACTAAGGTACATAAAATTCTCAGGTCTCACATAAGGTGTGAGTGATTAATAAAGTAATGGTATTTTAGGTGATTGTAGGCTCTTGATTGCTTTATTTACCTGAGTTGTAATTTTGAATGATCTGTTAATTTTTAGGGTTTTAAACTCTCTTACTCCGAAAATAATTCCTTACCTTATCCCTAGCCCGATTACAACCCTTGAATAAAATCCTTTTGATTTGTGTTATTCATGAATACTAAGTAGTGGAGATTAGATGATATGCAAGCTTATGGTAGGACATGTTTTATGGAATTAATGTGAGTGAAATACTTATCCTTTAAACGTATGAGTGAACAGATAGATTATTGTGGGGATCTACCAATTTAGTTTGCTTCGTTTCGAATAAAATTGCTATGTTGGCAAACTCTTGAGATTGTTAAGGATTTTGATTCATGACATTTTATGTTTCTCGAGAATGTTGGTTGATTTTTTTGTTTCTGGTTTTTTTAAGCTTGATGTGATTGAAAAGTTTTAGAGGGTGATTTAGTCTTAGATTCTGAGTTTGCTTGAGGACGTGCAAAAATTTAAGTGTGGGGGAATTTGATGAGTGTAATATTTTTATTATTTATTTCCTTCTACATTTTAATATTTTACTTTGTTCCTCATGTTAATTAGTGTACTTATGTTAGTTTTGTGATTTTGGCAGATAAATTGGGCTTCAAGAGCTTAACCAAAGAAATTGGACAGTTTTAGTGCTGTTTGGAATTTTGGCTTTAAACAGAGTTTCAGTCTTCCAAATTATGCAAAGTCAGGCCTAGTGGAACACTGACTTACTGATTCAAAACTCTGAAGAAGAGCCCAAGATCCAATTCAGCATATTTCCACTCCAAAACTAGCTGTGAAGAAAAAAAAAACTCGAATATGTCAACCCTTTTCCTACTAGAATAGGATTTTCAAATTTAGGTTTTTTTTTTTACTATATATCTATAGTTTCGTGTTCTTTAGGGAGACCAAGAGAGATACAGAAGAGGGCAGCAGTCGAATTAAAAAAAAATAATTCACCCTCTATATTTTTAATTTTGTTTCCAATAATCATGTTCTGCTAAAACTTTTATTCGGTTCAAGGGAATTGAATCCAGTAAACTTCAACAATTGAGAAACACGGTTTGCTATTCTAAACTATCTTTTGATTCAATTATCTATTGTTTTGGTATTAATTGATTTGATTGCATGAAAAAATTATATGATTTGGCCAATTAGAAAATCTTCGCATGTGATTGTATGCTATCTGAAATTTTCACAATCTGTAATTGTTGTGATAGAAAGCAGATCAGTAGCATTTAAGGTTCATCAACTCTAAGCAAAACAATAGAACGGATTAAACATTCAACCCGTGGCTAGAGTGTTCTTCGGTTAATAATCTTCTTAGAGTGTTAATGTTATTCCTAATCTAAATAGGATTGTGTCAAAATCGATTGGATTAGGGATAAGAATTTAATTCGGGTGCTGGGCTTGAGTTAATGATAGCAGGGAAGAAGAGATATTATCTTGCTGGGAGATAATACCATAGCTAAATAATTAAAGACAAGATGGTAAATTAGGTGTTAATGATCAATTGTTAGTTACTGGGTAGTTCCTTTGAATCAAAGTTGTTAATCTTGGTTTACTCTCTTCATAATTAATTGAATATCAATTTTGTTTTAGGATTTTAATTCTGTTAAATTAAACCCCAGTAATTATTTTAGTTATTACATGACAATTAATCCACCAGTCTCCAGGGTTCGACCTGGATTTGCCGCTACTGGAAAATTTCGGTAAAACCAGTAATTTAAATTTGGTTGAATTCGACACTCACTAGAGAGTAAGGTCAAATAAGATGTAATAAGGCCAAATGGGTGTAAAAGGCCTAATGCATTGATTTAAAATTCATGCGAGTGAAAGTTAAGTATATTAAAGTATATTGATGTGAATGGTTATTTATAGCTCCAGAGTTTATATTGGAAGCTGATGAGACTGTGAGATTTAGCAGCACCGAGGAAGTGAGATCACGTGATGTGGTCAGAGGTAAGAGAATTTTGTGAGTAGCTAGAGGTAGCTATACGTATTTCAGATAGATTTTTTGAGTATTTAAATTGTATATGGATTTCTGAATATGGAAAAATTTCGGTAGGGACCCGACATGGTAAAATTACGATTTTACCCTATTAAGGGTAAAAAGCTTAGAAAGCATGTTTCTGACTAGTTTGAATGTTGTTTGACAGTTGCATGATAGACTGGCTAATGTTTTCTTGTTATATACGAAAACAGCACATGATAGTGCCGATTTGATTTAATTGAGTGAATTAATTTGAAATATGTCATATATCGATTTGTGTGAAAACCAATCGTGCTAGAGCACAGTTCACCTTGGATTTTGTATGTTTTCCACCCCATTAGTGATAGAGGGATACTCACACTAGATTTTACATGATATGTATCACATAGTACTTAAGCATTTCTCGTACTTAGTTTTATTGATTGATGCATGATAGAGTATTAGAGCATTGCTCGTACTCAGTTTTACATGAAATAGTGCTGGGAGCATTGCTCGTACTAGATTTATATGACTTGTGCATGAGGTCGTGCTGGAGTTTACTTGCACGTACCGATTTTGAAAGAGATAACATGAAACAACTGTGCTGGGAGCCTGTGCAGACTGTGTGTCACATCGATTATATGCTCACACGTGCATTTTTGAGATATGGCTAAGGGTTATCAAAACTATTATCCATGGTATGAGGGTTAAGACCTATGGCAGACACCCCAACCTTGATATTGAGTCCATGGAGTACTTTGTATCGTATATGTCATGTAGAGTACGATGTACCGTGAGTACACGATGATATAGAGTTGTTGGCTAACGGTTGAGGATTTGACCCACCTTTCATTACAACAAATGTGAGGCCCCGTACACCGAGTGCTGTGTAGCCTGGTATCACGAAAAAATGGGATATAATCATAATCCTCGAACATGTAGTCGCCTATCTCATCTCGCTTCATTTCACTTGATATTTCTTGTTTGAATTGTCACAAGACTTTATAAATTGGGTAGACTCGAGGGATTGGTTGAACCTTGACATGTGACTTTGTGAATTATAAAAGGGTAACCCGAGAGATGGGTGAAGCCCGAATTTCAATGTTTTTACATGATGATATGCCATTTTTGTTTTCATTTAATTGATATGGCATAATGAAATGTGATTTACAGTATTTACATGATAATGTAATGTTTTGCATAAATTACTGAGGTTATTAAACCAGCATGTTTTCAGTTCATACTGACGATTTTTATCTATATATATACTTGCATAAATGTTTCAAGAAAGATACATGTTTTAGATGTGAATCGAAAAGGAAATGATATCATAGCACGAGCATTATATTTCGTAGATAGTGTGGTTATCTACTTTCTTGCCTTATTTCCTTACTGAGCTGTGAGCTCACCCCCTTTTTATTTCCTCCTCCCTACAGAGCGTTCACAGTAGTTAAGCATGGTTGAGGACTGGCATTCCTTTATCCACTGTATACCCATCGCACGAAAGGTATACACATTTGAAATGTTTTGTACTAAACAATGTAAAAGCACAGTTATGTAAATGAATGTACTCTCGAGGATGTATATGTACATGTATTTGTATTTAATATATGTAAATTACTTATGAGAATGAGTACTTACAATGAATAGAAAATTGTATTGACATGTATGTATGCTATGAAATGAACATGGTTGAGGTAACTAATATCGAATCACAGCCCAACGGTTTGGTGATTGAATTATGATAAAAGGAAAGGTAAGTAAAATGTGAAAAATTAGTAGTGATTTTTGGTAAGTCATGGACGGTCGTGACAGTACCAGTTATCGAGTGGCAGGGCAAATGGATATGCTTCTCAACCATTTCACAAAATACATACATGATGAACTACATTTAACTAATGTGAAGAAAGCAGCTTCGGTACGTAACTTGTGATATGAAACCTTTAGCATTGGTTTTTGCAATTGATGTAACCTACTATTAGTTTTCTTTGTATGGGTAGAGTTTTCTTCTAGTGTGTGTGAACAGCCATGGGGTGTTGTATTGTGTGAACATAATAACTCGATGGTTGGAAATTTTTTACTCTCGAAAGTCACCATTCGGAGCCTCGCATATTGGCTTCTCGACCAAAGCGGTAATTCTTTTTACCATAACACGTAGTAAATTTATGATAGGTTTATGGTCATAATGAGGTTTGAGGGCTTCCATTCAATATATTTTTTGGTGTATGCAACAAAGAATACTTCCTACAATTTTTAGCGAATGAAATCATCTGACTGCAAACGTCACTTACAGGTCCGTGCGCCTGCAATTTAACTAGCAATATGATAATGGTTGTGGGTTTATTTTTTTTTATTTTCTCGCATTCAATTACAACTCATCAATTTTTTGTTTGTGGTTTATGGTTTAAACTGAGAGCTTATGTCTTTGTTTTGGAACATTCAGTACTAATGATTATGGCATCTCCTTGCTTAAACATATGCAAGTATATAAAGAAAACGTCTACGCACCCCTTATTAGGGTGAGTTAGTAATGTGGATATATGGTTTAATGTTGAAGTTATGACATTTGGCACATTTGGGTTTAGGTTTACATAATGTACATGTTCTTTACTTGCAAGCATAAGAAAATCAATATCATCTTCATCTTACTACTACTTTACTCGCAGATAACCGCAATGCAATGAAGACTTTAATGTTTGAGAAGCTAAAGATATGATACACAATGGTTTTATGGTTTAGTTGTTGTATGATATAATTTTTTTTTCATTGTAAATGAAATGTATAGGTTAAATGATAGTCTATTTTGTAATATGGTGTAACTAATATATATATATATGTTTTCTAATCAATTATTAGTAATCTCGCATTTATATACTTGCTACCAACTTACATTAACACAAATAATCCCAAATGCCCAAGGAATTTGATAACTAACAAATCAAAGAAAGTTGAATTCCACACTATAAGTATTCGGATACATATGTATTTACAAATATATTTTATGTACCGCATTCAGAATCATATGTATAGCTGTATCAATCTTTTTTTTTTTTTTTACAACTTGTAGTAATCGACTTCCTCAACAATTCTAGCTAATTTTTATATGACATGGAGTTCCTGTTTCGATAGATATTCGATTCTCATATTGCGGTGAATCAATTACCTATTAAATTGAGGTTCCCTTGGTTAAACTTATGTTTATGTTGTGGCAGTTATTTGATTATGGAATCAAATAGTCAACTAACCTGTGAAGCATGTGAGTAGTTCAATTTTCTTTTATATGATAATCAGATAACAATGTATCTTAAGTTTATGTTTTTATATCTATTCGATTATCAAATTCATATAATCTATTACCATTGAATTTAAGTTACTGGTGTTGCTCAGGAAGTCGATTATCGTGAATAGGATAAGCTTATATGCATATTGTAGGTTAAGTTCTTGTTTTGATATGTATTCGATTTTGTATATAGAAACTAGTCGGTTACCCATGTAAGACCTGATATTTTCGAGTGCATTTAAAAATGCAAAAAGATTAAAATGGTATTCCCAAAAATGTACAAGGGCAAAACGGTCAAAAGATCAAAATTCGATATTAATCGGGACAAGAAAATTTAATTAAAAATATGAGAATGAGAAATCTTGATCAATGATGAAGAAATAATTCAATTTCGGATTAAATTGATCAAGATATGAATTTATTTGGCATAAATCGAAATTTTTGTATTGAAAAATAATCCCGAAAATAATCGAAAAATATACCGGAAAGGTAAAATCGGACTAAGAAAATTATTTACAGATTAAATGAATAAAATATAAATTTTTTTAAGGATATTTATGCATTTTAATATTATTTTATTGAATAAAATAATATTAAAAGTTAATTATAAATAAATAAATAATAATTGAAAAAAAAACGCGAATTGGAATCGCGAGAAACAGAAACAGAGAAGCAGAAACGCGAAAGGCGAAACCGAGGAAGAGACGCCGGACGAGCCACCACCGGCGAGGCTGAGGGGCTGTGAGGGTCGGCGAAGGTCGACCGACCTCGGGCGAACCTCCAGCAGCCCAGACGCGCGTCGAGAACGGCGAAAATCGCCGAAAACGGAGGAGGAACCCGCGGGAGAAAAGCTTCGATTCGCCGGCGATGGCGCCGATTCGAGCCACACCGAGGCCCGATCTAGGGAGCCCATGCGATGGCGCGCCGAGCGGCAGTGGAATCGGTTCGAGAACCGGCCGGACGGCGTCGGCACGACCAAATGTTACCTGGACCGGCCGAATCGGACCAGACCGAACCGGCGGTCCGAACCGGGTTGAACCGGACCGGACCGGTTCAGCCAAAAAAAGAGGGAAAAAAGGAAGAAAAAGGGAAAAAGAAAAAGAGAAAAAATTGAGGAAAATTCCTGTGATGCAATCGAGCTTCGGGTAAGTCGTTAAGCGGTCAAATTGACCGATTTAATTTTTGGAATATTTAATTTGATAAATAATCGACTGAAAGTTTACCCGAAAATATATTTAATTGTGTAGCTCGACAATTGGCATCCACTGAGAGCTCGAGACAGCCTCGATTTGTGTACGATCATGGAATAACGGGTAAGTGACCCTTATTTACGACAATTTTATATCGTTATGCGTGATTGATATTTAACGCATGAATTACGGATTTAATTTCCGCATAAATGAATTAAATTCTAGAAATTGGGATAAATTGTCGTAAATAATTCATAAGCTATCTGAGAATTTAGAACGAGGCTAAATAAATATTGATGGGTCCAATGAGCCCAATAGGCCTCGATAAAGTGTGGTAAACGGGCTTAAGGCCGATTAAGACCCATTATGGTGCAATCGGGCCCAATATGGGTAAACGGGCCCAATGATTTAAATTAAGCCCAGAAAAATATGAAATACATTAAATTGTATTGTATTTGACCTGATGAATGTGTATCCGTAGTTTCGGAGATTGGATTTCGAGCAAATCGGACTGTGTGACGAGACATCGGTGTAAAGGTCAGACTGTACAGAAAATGAGGTAAGGGAATTGTGTGAGTAGCTAGAGGTAGCTACGCGTATTTTAATAGTGTTCTGTACACTGAATATGTATGTATGCCTTGATGATGTATAAAGATCCTAAAAGTGGTTTAAATAATTTTGAGGATCGAAATAGGTGAAAAGACTATTTTACCCCTATTGAGGGAAGTTCACCTAAGGATGGTGAAAGCATGACATGCATGAAATGCATGATTTAAGGAATTTTTTGAATTAAAGATTTGATTGGTTTTAATCAAAGTAAATCGATAGATTGGCCAATAATTGCATAAGTTTCCCAAATTAACACTACGTAGGTGTTATTAATATTTAAATGAAATTTCTTTGGAAAAGAGGCCAACTATCAAGTTTATATGGAAACAGATAGTGCCGACACGTAGTTCGCACTATATCTGCGTTTGTGAATGTGCATAAATGTGCTTGAGCAGTTGCTCGCACCGACTTGTGTGACATCATATGCATGAAATGTGCTAGAGCATGGTGCTCGCACTGATTTTTATTATTGTGAAATGAGAGCTGCTGGAGCCTAGCTCGCACTCTGTTTTGACATGTTTTGATTTGTTTTAATGTGGTATGCATAAAATAGTGCTGGAGCGATTGCTCGCACTAGTTTTAATGATTTGACATGCATGAGAGATGCTGGAGTTTAGCTCGCATCCTGTTTTGATTTGATATTGCATAAAGCCGTGCTGGAGTGAATCTCGCACGAGATTTGATTTAATTATGCATAAAGCCGTGCTGGAGTGTAACTCGCACGAGATTTGATTTACTTGAGCATTCATTTGTGCTGGAGCATTGCTCGCATAAAGTTTTACGTAGTTTTCATAATTCATTTGAATATCGTACTGGAGTTTTTCTCGTACAAGGTTTTCAGTGAGTTTTTATACATATCCGTACTAGAGCGTTGCTCGTACGTGGATTTTAATTGAAATTATAATCAGTTTAAGTTGTACTGGAGCGCTGCTCGTACGCAGATTTTACTGATTTCTATGAAACCGTGCTAGAGCTTCGCTCGCACGAGGTTTTCAGATATCATGAATATGCATGGAGCCGTGCTTGAGCTTCGCTCACACAGGGATTTATATTACATGCATATAGCCGTGCTGGAGCCTCCTGTAGACTGTGTGTCACAGTGAGATGATATGCTCACACGTGCATTCTGAGACAGAGATGATATGGGTGGATAACACCTATTACAGGCACCCCTAACTGAGCTTAGGTTCACGGAGTACTTTGTACCGTGTATGTCACGCGGAGTACGCTGTACCGTGGGGATTGTTGGAGTGGAGTGGCATTAGCCACGAGGCAGCAAGCCTTGCCCTCGCAATCCTGGTGTTATGCTGTTCTGGCGGGTAGGACGACCCACCTCCCGTTTCAGGTGTGATACCCCGCACACTAGGTACCGTGTTGCCAGGGATCACTAGGATATGGCCATAGTCCTCGATGTTACTGATAATTACCTTATTGTCTCACATGATATAACTTGTGGTCTGTTAGACCAGGGTAGACCCGAAGGAGGGGTCAGGCCCCCGATTTGATGATTTGATGATTTCAGATGATTTTATGATATGTGACCCTGAAAGAAGGGTGGTTTTATAACTCAAGTTTTATAATGAAATATAACAAATTGTTTTATGAGTTTTGAGATGATTGACCCAGAGGGGTTATTTTATACTGCGTTTTAAATGAATTGATTGAAATGCAGTGGCATGATGTGTTTTCCATGCTTTCATTTGAAAACCTTGAATTGTCTTACATGACATGAAAGACTGCATGATCTTGATTAAATTCATGCTTAATATGATTTAATGATGTCACATAAAATGCTTTGAATGCATGAGTTACATGATTTATATATGCACAAATAGTTTTGGATAAACTATGGCATTGAATATGCATGACTTTGTGCGTGTAATTTTAAATGAAAAGAAATGGATTTAAGGGCATGGCATTATGAGCATGTAGATAGTGGAGCTATCTACTTACTTGCATAATTGCCTTACTGAGCGTGTGGTTTGCTCACCCCCTTATTTTCCCATCTTTTCAGAGCACTTGAAATAGTTATTGAGCGGCTGAGAACTTGCATGTATTGATATCTGCTGCTTACTGCTACCCATCGAGAGACAGGTATACACATTGGTATGATTTTGTATCTAAATATGTAATGCACAGTACTATAAATGGATATCATGTCGGGGATGTAGTGTTATGAATACCATTATGTATGTATTCAGTTAAAGTCACAAGATAGTAAACTCTGTTATTGAATGAAATTATGGAAATGGAATGGTAATAGGTGTGAGGTGACTAACACCGAATCATAGCCCAACTGTGTTGTAGGATGATCACGACGAGAGAAAGGTAAGAATTAATAATAAATGAAAAAGCGAAAAATTTACTCTGATTTTTAAGGTAATTCGGGTCGTGACAACCCATCGTAGTCAATTATTGTATGCACAAAGTAGTCGATTACCCATTGGAATGATGTTGTCGTTGTTAGCGTAATTCAATTTTCTCAGATTTCGTAGTCAAATATTAGTCTCAGTTTAGTATCTGTTGTGGAATTATACATGAGGAGTCGACTTTCAGGATAATGTATTTAAATACTTTCACTTAAACAACTTTAAACCTTTAGTTACTGGTCTGAAAGAAAGTTGATTATCTTATATACGATAATCAAATATCATTGTAAGTTAAGTTCCTGATTTGCTTTATAGCCAATTATATATATCGAAAGTAGTTAATTATGCATTGAAATGATGTAGTCGTTGTCAAAAAAAAATTGATTATCTTTAATTTCATAATAGATTATCTTAAGTTTTTGTTCTAAATTTATACATGGTGAGTCGCCTATCAGGAGAATGAAAACCAAATACTTTAATAATCATAAACCCTAAAACAGAGTCCTCAAACCCTATGAGGCATTAACCATCCTACATTCAAAATTAAACCATACATTTGGTATTTGAATTCCATATCGGTTAATTGGGAAATCTCTATAAATGAGGCAATATAATATAAGTTGATACAAATGCATGATTCAATAAAATGTTTTGTTACATAAAATTTAAAAAATGTTACAAATTATTCAAAGATTACATGAAATTTCCCCTACATTTGAATATTAACTGGTTGATTATCTTTGAGTTTCTGAAGAAGATGAGAGCTGACTTACTAAAGAGGTATTTTGTTTTTGTTTCTACTTTTAGAGGTTTCTCTTTCGCTGGATATTCAGTTGCTGAGGGTGAGGCCACCTGACTTTGATAGAATATGGGACGCTCAGTCTTTTGCAATGAAACATCTTCTTGAATTTTAGCTCCATGTTTTGAAGCTGTTGAATGCTTAGTTTCTTCGAATGGAGATTTAACTTAATATTTAGCTTCAATGCTAGAAAGTGATGGATACTTAGTTTCTGTCACATAAGCTTTAACTTGATCTTCAGCTCCATGTTGTGAAGGAGTTGGAATGTCAGTTTTTGGTAGTGGATTATTAACTTGCTACTGACTTTCCTTGTCAATTACATTTATCAGCTCATGACCTTCTTTAATTGTAGCAATTGAAGGGTTACAAACCTCCAAAAACTCTTCATGCTTGCCTTCACCTTCTTTCTCGAGTCCAGTTTTCTTCAGAAGTAGTTCAGGGCTAGCATCAATCTTGTCTAGCCAATGGGTGTACATCTCCTCTATCTACCCTAACTTGACGTTGAGTTGATTAACCCATTCAGGAATTGTGTGCTTTGATGCTAAAGGTATCATACACTAAATGAACAAGTTTGGTTCGATCTTCAAATAGTTGGAAGGAGTAAGAATTATCCTTAAACAATACAATATGATCAGTTGTTTAAAATCATCCATATCTGTTGTCGACTCAACCAATTGTTTGATTGCCTTAAATAAATTAGTAGTACAAAATTCTTTGCATAATGTTCGGATAGCTTCACTATTTTCTTGTTTGCTACGTGAAACTTCGAAACTTGTGCAGGGTATACCAAAAACTAACCCTACATCTTTCTCAGATACCTTTACAACTTACTTTGGAAATTAACAACTACAATACAAATGATCAAATTGTTCTTTTAGCCATTTACATAATGAGTGGCGAAAGGTATAAACCCTAAGACTTAAACAACCATCGAAACCTATATCTTTAATTTTATTACTTTAGAAGGATAATCTAAAATAACTTCTTTTATTAACTTCACAAATCTAGAAGGACTACACCTAGTCTTTTTTCATCAGAATCATGTCTGCTTCTCTTTGCTGATATATTAGCACTCTCCATTCCTGTCATTGTTTAACACTAAAATAAACAATAAAATCAAAATTCCATATTTTAACCTTAATGACAAAAATCAAAGCATGATTTCAGTTCATCAAAATTTCACTTTCTCAATTGTCAAATAACCTAAAGCAGCAAGCTAGCTGCTTCTTGGTTTGCATGTAGCTCAGTCACTTGGGTTATCGTAGAAGGAGGTGATGATGCCAAATTCAAGTGGCAGACCAGGACTTTTTGGCACAAACTGTAACGACTTGATTTAGTGAATTAACTTCTGGAAGGTGGAAATTAGGGCCTGAATATTCTTTTAATTGAATCCATTACTTTAGCGTTAGATTGTGTAGTATAGGCATCGTAAAATAAACTTGCATTATTAAGAAGTCAAAAGTTGGATGGTCGATCGCACTTGGTATGTTAGACGCCTTAGCCGTAATCCCTTTTGCTAGTTTAATACAATTAACCAAAATATTGTATAATCGTTCCTTAATACTTGCCATCATTTACCCTGATCAAAATCGAACTTGATTTCAATAACCTCACTTATAACTACATTTATTTTCTAGGTCTTAAGTTTCTTAGAAAATTCGGTAGTATAACGGCTCATAAATAGCCTAGCCCTCTTATAACATAAACATGATTCTATATAGCATCCACAACCTCAATTGATTCACACTCATCGCAACTCAAAATCATACAGTTGAATTTAACAAAACTAATACATCTTGATGCCACATATTCATATAATCAAACTTGCTATTGCTATACAGAAATATCCATATATCACCAACTAAGCGCTACAAGGCATATCATAGCGTACATATAATCAACATGAAATATCTTACATCCCACATGCTCAACGTATATACAACTATCTTGCAAGTAGTTAGAGATATCTGTGCATATTTTCGTCTACTTTTTTAGTCACTAAAATTGTTTGAGGGTCAGAGAACATCAGTAATATTATAAGGACCCGATATGGGTAAGTTACGATTTTACCCCTGAATAGGTAAAAAGTTAAATTTTGGGAAAGGTTTCAAAAAGCATGGAAATAATGTTTTGAGTGATTTTTACTGCTGTGTAGCAGAAGAGTAGGTAGATGGGCTAATGTTTGAGGTCAATGTAAACAAGCACACTTTATAGTGCTGATTTTAATGATTTTAAACATCCCTATTTTTAAAGAGCTATCTACCGAATTATGTGGAAACAATCGTGCTGGAGCATAGCTCGCACTTGATTTCAGATGTTTTTCACATACATTAGTGCTGGAGGTTTACTCGCACTACATTTATTTGACATGCATGATAGAGTGCTGGAGCATTGCTCGTACTCAGTTTTATTTGATTTGTGCATGATAGAGTGCTGGAGCGATTAGCTCGTACTCGAGTTTTACATAAGATGTAAGACAGAGTGCTGGAGCGTTGCTCGTACTCGATTCTTCATGATTTATACATTATATAGTACTAGAGCTATTGCTCGTACTTGATTTAATGAGTTTTGTGCATAGTATGGTACTGGAGCTATTGCTTGTACTTGATTTGAAACATGAACTATGCATTGACCTAGTTGCTGGAGGTCTACTCGCAATAGAGTTGAGTTTTTGATGTGAAACAGTGTTTGAGCGGAGTGTCGACTGTGAGTCGCGCTTAAAGGCGCACACTGTATTTTACGTGATATATAGACATGTTAGAAAAATTTCTCCGTGTAGACTGAGTGTCACACTGTTGTGATGTTCGCACGTGGATTTAGAGACATGGCATTTATTCCATAGTATGGGGGCTAAGACCTATGGCAGGCACCCAACTATGATGTATTTCCATGGTGTGAGGAATAAGACCTATGGTAGGCACCCCGGCCATGATGTAGGGTCTACGTGTGTACGTTGTACCGTGCATGTGGCATGAAGTACATTGAACCATGTTTTGTTATGGAGTTGTGGAGGAGAGTTGTTGATAGCTGGCGGTTGTGATGGACTGACCCCCCTCCCGTTATAGTAGTGATAACCTGTACACCGAGTACTGTGTTGCCTGAGATTTCACCATGTTAAGATATAGCCATAGTCCGGAGTTATTGCATTTAGCCACTGAGTCTCGCATGATATATCACATGTGTTTTATGATACAGCCAGACCTGAGGGATGGGTCGGAACCTGATTTGTTTGTGTTGTGATGTGAAATGCCATATTTACTGTGTTTTGAATGTAAATGGCATATTTTATATAAAATCATTCTTAAATGATTAAATATGCATTGTTTTGCATGAATGCCTCTGATTGATAAACCAGCATGTGTTTAGAACATGGGATTTTAAAGATGTACTATTATTATATATATATTTAAACATGCTTTTGAATTGAGAGAAGGAAAGGCAAAGCACTATTTTCAGTATATAGGATGGATGTCTACTTGCTTGCCTGATTTTCTTACTGAGCGCGTTGATAGCTCATCCTATTCATTTTCCACCATCTCTACAAATTCTTGTCAGTAGATTGAGTCGGCCAGGGTATTGCATTCCTTTGATCCGCGACCACTCCCCATCTAGTGAAAGGTATATACTTGCACACTCTTTTATATCTGAACAATGCATAAACATAGTGATGTACACGTTTTTAATAATGGGGGATGTAATTATATTTAAGTATATGAATTTACTTGTGAGAAAGTGTACGTGCAATCAATAAATATTTAGAATGACACGTATGAATGGTAAGGTATGTATGTGAGTGAAAAGACTGATGCCTAATCACAGCCCAACTGTTGAGGAGAGAGATGTAAGTAAAAAGCGAAAAATTTATTATGATTTTTGGTAAGTCGCGTGTGGGAGGAGGGCGTGACAGAGTGGTATCAGAGCTTAGTTGGTCTGATGTGAATAGGTATTGGTAATTAGAAAAATGTACATCCCCATATTAGTGTGTTTTGTTCAGTTACAATTGTGTATACAAGATGGGAATTGGGCAAATTAATGTTTGTGAATGCTGGAATCTAGCCTTTATGGCAATTACCCGCCATGGTAGAGGGGCGAGAGGTAGGGCTGGAAGCCATAGAGGTAGGCCGGCTAGCTAAGGTGAGTCTTCGACTGCCTATACACCCCAAGTACTACTGAGGTACCAGATACTACTGAGGCATGCTTCACAAGGATAGAGAGTAGCCTGGAGGCGATAGTAAGGTTGTTGGCATAGACTTTGCCAGGTAGACAGAGGTAGGATGCAGAGACTGCGACAGGGGAGGTAGTTGCACCTGATACACCTACGTAGCCAGTATAGAGGCCATAGACTACTAATACTGCTACACCCCCACCAGTTCAGGTTAGTAGAGGATTGGATATGGGTGTGATTCGGATCGATTGCAATAGTTTCAGAAGCTTGGACCTCTATCTTTTCGAGGGGTCAAGGACCCAGCCAGTGCTGAGGAGTGGATTAGCGAGATGGAGAAGTTGTACAATTTCTTTGAGTGTACGACTTCAGAGAGAGTCGCATTTGCTACGTTCCTACTGAAGGGAACGACAGAGCTTTGGTGGAAGTCCACCAGGCCGATATTGAGAGCCCGACACACAGAGATTAGTTAGGAGATGTTTCTGAAGGCCTTCAGAAGGTAGCTTGTTCTTGATACTGCGCAACATAGACTACAAGTTGAGTTTTTGGGGTTGACCTAGGGGAGTCTCACAATGGTCAAGTACGAGACTAGATTTTTGGCCATGGGGAGGTATGATCCTGATACCATGTACAGTGAGACTAGGAAGGTCTGCAGGTTTTTATCGATGGATTGAGATCGATGTTACGATCTAGGTTGGTACCATTTGATATTGGTATGCATGATGAGGCAGTGCGCAGGGCGCAGCTTTGTGAGCAAGATTACGAGAGGAATTCCTCTAAGTTAGAAAGCTTAGTCGGAGCCGAGATAGAGAGAGGAAGAGGTCGGCTAGAGACAGAGTTTCAGTTATCGAGGAGGGAGGAGACTCTTCGGTAAGGGACCATGGATAGAAGAGGTGAGAGAGCGACCAGTTAGACCTCTTACATACCCGACCATAGCTCCAAGGAAGGGCATTGTGATTAGAGGACAGCGGCTTACTATTGATAAGTGCAGTAGATGTGGTAGACATCATGGTGGTAGACTTTGTCCGTTGAGCCCTGTTGTGTGTTTTCGATGTGGGCAACAGGGGCATATTACTAGAGATTGCCCAGAGACATTTGTGACTGCCCCACAGAAGGGTAGGGAGCTTGATAGAGCTCCAGCTGGTACGTCTGCTCAAAGAAGTAGAGCGACGGTAAAGCAAAAGGGGAAGCAGGTGATGGATCGAGGGCGAGTACATGCCTTGGACCAGGACACAGTTGATTCTTCTATGGATGTGATTTGAGGTTTTATTGCGTGCGTGGTGGATGCAGATAAGGTACATCCAGAGTTGGTAGATATTCCTGTGGTCAGTGAGTACCCAGATGTTTTCCCGGATGAGTTGCCAGGGTTACCACTAGACAGAGAGATGGAGTTCTGTATAGATTTGGTGCCTGGTATTGAACCTATTTTAAGACCACCGTATGGCATGGCCTTAGTTGAGCTGGAAGAGCTCAAGAGACAGTTGCAAGGGTTGTTGGATAGGGGTTTCATTAGACTGAGTGTTTCACCATGGGAAGCATTGATTTTGTTTATGAGGAAGAAGGATAGAAGCCTCTGATTGTGTATAGACTATAGATTGTTGAATAAGGCTACCATCAAGAATAGATATCCCCTTCCACGCATTAACGACTTACTAGATCAGCTTCGGGGAGCACAGGTCTTTTCTAAGATTGATCTGAGGTCTGGATATCATCAGTTGAGAGTCCGGAGTGGAGATGTACCTAAGATGACATTTAGGACCCGATATGGCCACTATGAGTTCCTAGTTATGCCATTTGGACTAAAGAATGCTCCCGTAACTTTTATGGCTATGATGAATGATGTGTTCAAGCCATATTTGGATCAGTTTGTTATCTTCTTCATCGATGATATAATAATGTATTCGAGATTCGAGAAGGAGCATGAGCAGCACCTCAGGATAGTATTGCAGAATCTACGAGGACAGCAGTTGTATGCTAAACTCAGTAAGTGTGATATTTGGTTGACACAGATCTCATTTTTGGGACACGTAGTGTCAAGGGATGGTGTGTCAGTAGACCCATCCAAGATTGATGCTGTAGTTCAGTGGGAACAGTCGAGTACAGTTATCGAGATTAGGAGTTTTTTAGGTTTAGTAGGGTACTATCGGAGATTCGTTGAGGGATTTTCAAAGTTGCCTACTCTGTTAACACGTCTTACTCGGAAAAGTGTTGCATTCGTGTGGGACGAGGATTGTGAGAAAAGTTTTCAGGAGCTGAAGAGTCGATTGACCATCATTCCAATTCTCACTATTCCTACCAGCTCAGTAGGATTTTCAGAATATTCTGATGCTTCGTATTAGGGACTGGGTTGTGTGTTAATGCAGGATGGGAGGGTAGTTGGTTATGGATCTAGACAGCTGAAGGATCATAGGAAGAACTATCTAACCCACGATTTAGAGTTGGTAGCAGTAGTGTTTGCGTTGAAGGTATGGCGCCACTACTTGTATAGCGAGAAGTTTCAGATCTTTACCGACCACAAAAGCCTCAAGTACCTGTTCTCACAGAAGGAGCTGAACATGAGACAGAGAATATGGCTAGAGCTTCTAAAATATTATGATTGTGAAATACTTTATCATCCGGGTAAGGCTAACGTTGTAGCAGATGCTTTGAGTAGGAAGAGCCTTGGGATGGTATCGCATATGATGGTTAAAGAGCACAAGTTGCTAGAGTAGTTTGCTAGCCTCAGTTTGGGAGTTATGCCTTCAGACATGGATACGGATTGTATGATTGCGAGTCTACGCTTAGAGCCAGATCTGTTGGACAGGATCAGATAGGCTCAATAGACTGATCCGTATTCCATCGATGTGATTGGTCAGATGCAAAGGAGCACAATGATTGATTTTAAGTTGAGTTCTGATGGACTATTGAGGTTTAGAGGTAGATTGAGTGTTCTCGAGGACCCAGAGCTAAGGAGAAATACTATCGAAAGCTCATTCATCGAGGTACACGTTACATCCGTGGAGTGACAAGATGTATCAGAACCTCTGAAAAGTGTACTGGTGGTCAGGTATAAAGAGAGATATGGCAGATTTTGTGGTGAGATATCTTGTATGTCAGTAGGTGAAGGTAGAGCATTAAAGACATACAGGATTGTTGCAGCCTCTACCTATACTGACATGGAAATGGGAGCACATCACCATGGATTTCGTGATGGGTTTACCGAGGACCTAGAGGAATCATGATGCTATATGGGTGATCATTGATAGACTGGCAAAGTCAGCCCACTTCCTAGCTATGAGAGCTACTGATACTCTGAGTACGTTGGCAGGATTGTATATACGCGAGGTAGTGAGGTTGCATGGTGTTCCAGTGAGCATAGTCTCAAATAGGGATTCCCCTTCACTTCCCACTTTTAGGAACATTTTCAGGAAGCCATGGGAACCCAGTAGAGTTTAAGCAGAGCTTTCCATCCTCAGATAGATGGTGAGTTAGAGAGGACGATACGGGCTCTGGAGGATATGTTGAGAGCATGTAGAGGTTCCTGGAATGATCATTTACCACTAGCCGAGTTCGCCTACAACAACAGTTATCATTCGAGTATCGAGATGGCACCGTATGAGGCCTTGTATGGCCATAGATGTCGTTCCCCTATTGGATGGGAAGAAGTGGGTGACCGAAAGCTTTTTTCTCTTGATATGGTTACACAGGCTTCTGAGGATATCCGGTTGATAGTTGAGAGATTGAGGACAGCTCAGAGTCGACAGAAGAGTTATGCTGACAAGAGACATAGGCCACTTGAGTTCGCAGTTGGTAAGTCAGTGTTTCTGAAGGTTTCTCCTTCCAAGGGTATAGTGTGGTTTGGAAAGAGGGGTAAGTTGAGTCCTCGCTACATTGGACCCTTTGAGATACTTGATCGAGTCGGAGATAAGGCCTATAGGTTGGCATTGTCACCAAATTTGTCAGGCGTGCATAACGTCTTCCACATTTCGATGCTTCAGAAGTATCACCCGGATCCGGCGCATGTGATTAGTTATGAGCCATTGGAGCTCAGTGAGGACATGTCATATGTTGAGAGGCCGATTCGGATATTGGATAGGAAGGAGAAGGTTTTGAGATCGAAGACTATCGGGTTAGTGAAGGTTTTATGGCAGCATCACACTTCCGAGAAGGCTACTTGGTAGTTAGAGTGCTTGATGCGAGAGAAGCACCCCAAGTTGTTTGAAGATTGATTTGGTTCTAATTTGGAGGACCAAATTCTTTTAGTTGGGCAGGATTGTCATACCCATGTATTCGATTTACGTATGTAGCTTGTACCTTATGATTCCTATGTGTACGAACACTTTATTTCATAGTTGAATCATAAGATGATTATTTACTATCATGCAATTGACAATTTAAGAAATTAAAAATGCATGTAAGCTACATAACAGCGAGATAAGGGTTAAGTTGATTCCTGAATGAGTGCAGGGGTAAAACGATCAAATGACTGAAATCCAGTATAATTTCGATAAGACAATTTCTTTAAAAATATGAAATTGGGGAATCTTGATCAAAATCGAGGAAAATATTTAATTTCGAGTCCAATTAATTAAGATATGAATTTATTTAAAATTTTTAAAATTTTTGCCTCGAAAAACTAGCCCGAAAATAGTGAAAAAATATACCGAAAAGGCAAAATTGGACAGATAAATTTATTTACAGATTAAATGAATTTAATATGAATTTTTGGGATATTTTAGGATTTTTATTATTATTTTAATGAATAAAATAATAAGAAAAATCTATTATAAATAAAAGGAAAAAAAGAAATTTGAAAATCAGAAAATTAGAAAATTGATTGAAATAGCAGAGAGAGTAATTGAAGAGAAACGGAAAGGAAACCGATGGAAGCGGACCGAGGAACTCACCACCGAACGGCCACCATTCGACGACCAGCAGCCAGGCTAGAGGTCAGAAAAGGGAGAGGACATCGGCGCGCACCCAACGGCATTGTACCGTGCCTCACCGATGCTGGATGCCAGCGAATCAAAGAGAAATTGTCGCGGAGGAAAAGGAGGAATCTGGCGACCATCGGCGGTGCTTGGTCCCGATCGAGGCAAGCCGAACGTTCCCCAGGTTGTGGCATGCCGAACAGCGGCTGCGACACTCGGAGAACAGGCCAGACGACGTCGGCACGACCAAAAAGAGCTGAACCGATCAGCAGTTCAGTGAAAAACCTTCTACACTGAACCTAACCAGAGCGGTTCAGCCAAGGAGAAAAGGGGAAAAGAAAAAAAAGAAAGAAAAAGAAAAAGGAAAATTTTTGAGATTTCATCGGACTTCGTGTAAGTCGATAGGAGGTCAAAAGTGACCGATTTGATTTTTGATAAATTTATTTAAATTATATTTGATCGAAAATTAACCCATAAATTAAATATATAAAATTATGCAGTTCAACGATAAATTTCGAACGGAAGCCCAATCGAACTTCAATTTACGTACCATCGCATAATCTCGGGTAAGTAAAGCTCATTTACGACAATTTATATGATTATCACATATTTAAGATTTATTTTATGAGTTATGGATTAAATTTCGCATTTAATGAATTATATTTGAAATTTTGAATTAACTGTCGTAAATGATATACGAGCTATCCAAAGATCTTGGAATAAAGCCCAATGGGTATTGATAGGCCCAATGAGTCGATAGACCTTGATGAATGGAAATAATACATGGAAAATGGGCTTAATACGGATTAAGGCCCAATTAAAGTATTTAGGCCCATTTAGAGTAAATGGGTACAATTAAGTGAAATGAACTGTATTAAACGTGTAATACAGTAAGAAACGTGAAATTAATCCAGTGAACGGTTAAATGCAGCTCCAGAGTCATATTGAGAGTGATCGAACTGCAAGGTTTGGACAGCATAGAGGAAGAGAGGTCACGCTACGTGATCTGAGGTAGGGGACTCTTGCAAGTAGTTTGTGAGACCCCGTATATGTAAAGTTGTGATGTGTAATGAATGTGAATGGACTTGTAATGTAAAGTATGATTGATGTAAGTCCATGGATTCAATGTACGTATGTGTAATATGATTTGTAATGTACATACAAGTTCCATTGAGTATGAATATGAAGAAATGAGTTCTTATAAGTGATGGATGTGATTGAAACTCAAAATGAGTAGTGTGGTAAAGTGGAATGAAGTTATGCTTCCATTTGGTTTTATGTAGCATACCTTTGGACATACAATGAATGCACACAAGTTTCAATGTGCATAAGGTATGAATGGATGCCATTTTCAAGTTATAAAGGTGGATGGATGAGAAAATGGCCATGGCAACAGATTAAGGATGTGTTGGTATGAGTTGCAGCAAGAAAACTGCAGGAAATCTTGAAAACATGAAGGCCAGATCGATCTCATAGGATGAGAGATCGATCTGGAAGAGCCAGAATGCTCTTATTTGGGCAATGGAATAGAGCAGATCGATCTCCAATGGGGCCAGATCGATCTCCTAAGCATTCTGTGATGAAAAGATCGATCCTCAAGCCCCCAAATCGATCTCCTTAGCTCTCTGTTTTGGAGCAGATCGATCTCATACTTCGACAGATCGATCTCATGCTTAAAATTTTATGAAAATGAGAGATTTAAGGGGACCAGATCGATCTCCTCTTGGACTAGATCGATCTCCCCAAGATATTTCTATATAAAGATGGCTGAAAATATGAAAATTTTGGGAAAAACACCAATCTTCCATTTCTAACCCAAAAACCTAACTTTCTCTCTCTAAAATCAGCCATTTCCAGCAAGAATTGAGAGGAGACCATTAGACATTAAGTTGTTCATCTTGAGGGAGAGAACAACATAGTTGGAACCCAAAATCCCATTATGGGTATTGAAGGAGATAAGGGCATTGACATTTGGAGCAAGAAGAAAAATCATATTTGGTAAGATTCTAACACTCCAATCCAAGTACATTGTCTATTTAATTGATTTTGGAGTTGTTTGGCATGAGTATGTATGGATCGAAACACCTGGGTTGTGTTAGAAACTAGTGTAACCTAGAAAATGGAATGCCTCTAGTGTGAAAAAGTATGATTTGGGGAGTTGGTGGTTTATGGGTTATGATAAGTTGTTAAATGAGTAATGTGGGTGATTTGGAATAGTTATGTGGAGTTATAATGTGGGTTTAAGTGAAATTATAAAAATGAGTATGTAAATGCTTGACAAATGCCATAGTGAGGAAATCAATGAAATATGAACACTATGAGCTTGATATCGATTTAATATCGATTTGGAATGAGTTAATAGGCCTAAAAGAATCCATAGACTCGAGTTTTGGGTAAAGTAATGAAACGAGGCCTCATAAGCGTTAATAGAAAACTATAGGTCGAATTGACTATAGTGAACGCACGATGTCATATTATATGGATCGAATATAATGCGGGAAACGATTTTGTGCAGTCTCGAAGAGTTCGTTGAAGTCGAATCGAACCGTACGAGTAAGCAGCTTAAGGAAGTGGAATCACGCATCGCAATTCCAGGTAAGGGAATTTTGTGAGTATAGAGAGGTAGCTGCTCGTACTTTGAACTTGTGGGTGGATATTGGGTGTTTTATGAAATGCATGGTTGCTCAAGTAAATGATTGATGGTATTCGTGAATGATGATAAGTATATGCGTGATTTTGGTTTTGAAGTGGATTTTATGAAATGGGATAGTAAGGCTAATAATTGCATAAATCTAATGTTTTGATGTTTTTCAAAACGAAATTGCTTGGTTTTAAGCAAGCTTGTAGATGGGTAGGCTAGTGTTTTGTTGATGTTGTCGAAAAGCAATTGTGAAGTGCTAAACCCGGTTGCCAGGATTGTTTGATTGTGTATGAACCGCCTATCGTATTTGCATGACATAAATCGCGCTAGAGCCTCGCTCGCGCTGGATTTCTATGTTTTCACTTGTGTGATACGTGCTTGAGCTTAGCTCGCACTTTGATTTGAATTGAGATGATGTTTTATAAACCGTACTGGAGCTTACGCTCGTACTTAGATTTGAGTACGATTTCTTATGCATATAACCGTACTAGAGCTATGCTCGTACGTGGTTTCTTCATATTTTATGCATAAATGTCGTACTAGAGCGTTGCTCGTACGAAGTGATTGGTTTTGATGCATGAATTCTCGCTAGAGCGTAGCTCGCGCTGGTTTTCACACTGTGGTATGTATGAGGCCGTGGTGAGAGATACGGATTAACTCAGGGAACCCAACAGGCTTGACAGACCTCTTGAGTGGGGTGAGGGTGAGGGGCTAGGACCTGACATAATCCATTCAGGGAACCCAATAGGCCTGACAGACCTCTTGAGTGGGGTGAGGGTGAGGGGCTAGGACCTGAATCAGGGAACCCAACAGGGGCGAGCAAGGCCATGAGGGGCTAGGACCTGGTATTGAGGTTACTCCCACGGGCTCTTGAGACTATAAAGGTTACACTTGGTATAGGGTAGATAAGACCTATGGCAGGCACCCCTAACCATGTTATGGGTCCGCGGAGTACGATGTACTGTGTATATCATATGGAGTACTATGTACCGCGTGGTGGTTACTTGATTTGAGAAAGTCTGGTGGAGAACTAACCCACCTTCGTGCCAGCATGATACCCCGCATATCGGGATCCGTGTGGTCTGGGATGATATGTGACAATTGGCCAACGTAGTCACTTGAGATTTACTTACTACCACATGATTTTAATCTGTAAGTATGATTATGATTGTTTAAGGTAGACCCGAATGAGGGGTCGAGCCTCGTGGATTTGATTTGTGAAATGAAAATGAGGTTGTGATTGTGAATTGATGTGATGTGATTATATGTGTTTGAGAAAGAGTTTTATGACATGGGTTTAAAAAGTAGGTTTCTTAATGAATTGCCCTTTTATGAATTTAAATGAGATTGAGCATGAGATGATTTATACATGATGTTTTTACCATGTTTAATATGCCAATTTCACATGATTTTGATACATGATATATATGTATACTCATATGGCATGGTTTTACTTCCTCATGCTCCTACTATGAACGATTTATGCATAACACTATCAGCATGTAGATAGAGTACTTATCTATCATGCTTGCATTATTGCCTTACTGAGCATGTGGTTGCTCATCCCTCTCTATTTTCCCCCTACAGAGCGTGCATAGTAGCCCAGTAAGGATTGAAGCGTGGTATTTTGGACTCCACTGCATCTCCATCGCTTAAAAGTATATACACAGTGATTCTTTTTGTATCTAAACAATGTAAAAGCACAGTATTCTTTTGAGTTGTAATTATGGGGGATGTAGATGTCAGTAAAACATGTATTCGTATATGTACACGATTAAATGCAAATGTATGACATCGTTTTAGTAAACTATGAATGAATGAGATGTGGTGTTTATTATTGACTCACAGCCCAACAGTGCGTGGTGAGTTTAGTTCACGACTGGGTAAGGTAACAGTAAAATGCAAAAAATTTTCAGTGATTTTCGGTTAAAGAGAATGGAATTGGGTCGTGACAGAGATTGGTATCAGAGCTGTGTTGGCCTGATGTGAGTCATGAATAAAACGTAGGAAAGTACATACCCATAGTATTGTGCTTTTGTTTAGATATAACTATGTATACTGTGTTGGATTGAGCTTAATGAATTATTATAATACAGGAAGTTAGGCACTATGCCAATTACACGCAAAGGTAGAGGGGCGAGAGCACGTGCTAGAGGCCGTAGGGGTAGGCCTGAGAGCCGTGCAGAGCCACAGACTGAGCAGGCTCCATCGAATCCTGCTGAGAGAGCAGAGGATACTGAGGATCGCTTCGCTAGGTTAGAGCGGAGTATTAAGAACTTGGTGGAGATAGTCACTCAGGCATTGGGTACCGGTGACAGACGAGGTCCCGTGGCACAGCCTACTACTGAACAGGTAGCTGCAGAGGCAGAGAGACCTCAGACTACAGAGACTGCTACTGCTACACCACCTCCAGTATAGGATACAGTTTCTCCTATCGCTCCACAGCAAAGCGGTAGTGATTTGGGTTATGACTGAGATTTGAGCAGGTTAAGAGAGTTCCAAGCATTGAAACCCCCAGTGTTAAGAGGGGTGAAGGACCCAGTGGTTACGGAGGATTGGGTGTATGAGATGGAGAAACTATATAGGTTTTTTCGATGCACTTCAGCTGAGAAGGTAGCCTTTACCGTGTTTATGTTGAAAGGCGAGGCCGAGCATTGGTAGAGATCCATTGAGGCTATTTTGAGGGCCAGACACTCTGAGATCTCATGGGAGATATTTCTAGAAGCCTTCAAAAGATAGTATATTCCAGCTACCGCACAGAGGAAACTGCGGATGGAATTTATGAATTTAGTTCAGGGGAACCGGACTGTGGACGAGTATGAGTCCAAGTTTATGTCCTTGGGGAGATATGACCCCGACACGATGGGTATTAAGACCCGAAAGATACAGAAGTTCATGGATGGATTGAGATTGGCCATCCGGACTAAGCTAGCTCCCTTCGACATTTTTACTTATGAGGAGGCTGTACATAAGGCTCAATTGTGTGAGCAAGATTTTGAGCGAAATGCCTCCGAGCTTGGGAGAATCAGTGTTAGAAAGGACAGAGACCGAAAGAGATCCGGGAGAGATAGAGTGGCCAGGAAAGGAGGCCCAATGTATTTTGAGAAGAGACCTAAGATCAAGGAGGTGCAGGAGAGAGCTGCTAGACCTCCCGTATACCCAGCCTTGATTGCACCGAGGGGTATAACTATTGGAGGACCACGACCTACCACGGATCAGTGTAGGAGATGTGAGAGATACCACGGGATTAGGCCATGTCAGGTGCCCCCTGTTTCGTGTTTTAGGTGTGAGAGGCTAGGACATATATCGAGGTTCTGCACTGAGATGATTGAGGTTGCCCCACAGAAGGGCAAGGAGCCTGAGGGAGCTCCAGTTGAGACAGCAGCCCCGAGGAGGAGGGCTACAGCTGAGGAAAAAGGGAAACAGCCTGTGGGTGTGAGCAGAGGAAGGGTACACGCACTGGACTAGGACACTGCAGACGCATCGACGGATGTGATTAAAGGTACCATCCGAATCTTTGATTTAAGAGCATTGGTATTATTTGATCCTGGTGCCACGCATTCTTTCATATCACCTTCCTTTGCACATCAATTGTTGAAATATGTGAAACCAACATTGTTGGATAAAATGTTGATGATTTCCACACCTATGAGTGATAGTCAATTGACTAAGCATGTATGTAGAGATTGTAAGTTAAAGATAGAGGGAAAGGAAATGATAGCCAATCTGATTTTATTGAATATGAATGATTTTGATGTAATATTGGGAATGGATTGGTTGGCTACCAATCGGGTTGTTATGGATTGTCATGCCAAGACATTGATGTTTTCAGGATTAGACAATCTTATTGTAAATTTTGGTGTAAAGAAATGATATGAAACTTGTATAATTGTGGTAAATAAAACAGCATAATTTTAAATGCATATTGCTTGAGAGATAAATTATTTGGTTATGATAAATATTGAATGTGGAGTGATGGTTTATGTTACTAACGATGGAGAGGATAATGTGAAGGGTTCATTGCATACGTGGTCGATATAGATGAGGCACACCCGGAATTGAGGGACATACCCGTAATTACGGATTACCCTGACGTCTTTTCGGATGAATTACCAGGACTACCACTTGAAAGGGAAATGGAATTTTACATAGAGTTAGTACCTGGTACAGAGCCGATATCGAAACCACCCTATAGAATGGCTCCGATAGAATTGGAAGAGCTGAAGAAACAGTTGCAAGAGTTGCTGGGGAAGGGGTTTATTAGACCGAGTGTCTCACCTTAGGGAGCACCGGTTCTATTTGTAAGGAAGAAGGATGGAAGCCTCCGACTGTGTATAGATTACCGGTTGTTGAATAAGGCCACCATTAAGAACAAGTACCCCCTTCCAAGAATCGATGATTTGTTGGATCAGCTCTAGGGAACCGAAGTATTTTCTAAGATAGATCTACGGTCAGGGTACCATCAGTTGAGGATCAGGAGTGGAGATATACCCAAGACAGCATTTCGTACCCGTTATGGCCACTACGAGTTTTTAGTGATGCCATTCTGACTGACGAATGCTCCCCGCAGCATTTATGGCATTGATGAATGATGTATTCAAGCCATACCTGGACAAGTTTGTAATAGTGTTCATTGATGACATTTTGTTGTATTCCAAGTCCAGGGAAGATCATGAGGAGCACTTGAGGATAGTTTTGCAAACCCTTCGAGAGAGAGAATTGTATGCCAAACTCAGCAAGTGTAACTTTTGGTTGGAACAGATCTCATTTCTGGGGCATGTTGTGTCAAAGGATGGGGTATCGGTGGATCCATCCAAGATAGAGGCAGTTATACAGTGGAAACAGCCCAAAACAGTTACTGAGATCAGAAGTTTCCTGGGATTGGCAAGATATTATTAGAGATTTGTAGAGGGTTTCTCCAGACTAGCTGCTCCGTTGACACGCCTCACGCATAAGGATGTTAAGTTTACATGAGATGAGGCATGTGAGAGGAGTTTTGAGAAGCCTAAGCGTCGATTGACGACTGCTCCAGTTCTTACTATTCCTACCAGCTCAGAAGGATTCTCGGTGTATACGGATGCATCGCACCAAGGACTGGGCTGTGTGCTTATGCAGGATGGGAAGGTAGTTGCCTATAGATCTAGACAGTTGAAAGATCACGAGAGGAACTACCCGACACATGATTTGGAGTTGGCGGCTATAGTATTTGCTTTGAAAATATGGCGCCACTATCTCTATGGTGAGAAATTTCAGGTGTTCACAGATCATAAGAGCCTTAAGTACCTGTTCTCACAGAAAGAGCTGCATATGAGACAGAGGAGATGGCTCAAACTCCTGAAGGACTATGATTGTGAAATCATGTACCACCCGGGTAAGGCAAATGTAGTTGCCGATGCTTTGAGTAGAAAGAACCTTGGGTTGGTGTCTTATATGATGGTACGGGAACATGAATTGTTAGAACACTTTGTGAACCTCAGTTTAGATGTAACCCCACCTGGATCTGAGAGACTTGAGATCATGGCTAGTTTGAGACTGGAGCCAGAATTGATTGGCCGTATTCGGCAAGCCCAGCAGAGCAATCGACGGTGCATCGATTGGCTGAGGCAGATACAGACAGGTGTGGGTATTGATTTTGAGCAGAGTGCTGATGGCTTATTGAGGTTCAGAGGCAGAGTATGCGTTCCCAGGGATCCTGAGATTAGGAGAACGATTTTATCAGAGGCTCACTCATCGAAGTATACTATAAATCTAGGAAGTACCAAGATGTATCAAAACATTCGGAAGGTTTATTGGTGGTCTAGAATGAAGAGAGACATTGCTAAATATGTCGCTAAGTGTCTTATTTGTCAGCAAGTGAAGGTAGAGCATCAGAAGCCTGCAGGACTATTGCAGCCTCTACCGATACCGACATGGAAGTGGGAGCATGTCACCATGGATTTTGTGATGGGGTTGCCGAGGACCCGTAGAGGTCATGATGCCATATGGGTTATTGTGGATCGATTGACTAAGTCCACCCATTTCTTGGCTGTGAGAGCTACCGATACACTGAGTCAGTTGGCGAACCTGTATATTCGAGAGATAGTACGGCTACATGGTGTACCAGTGAGCGTTGTTTCTGATAGGGATGCCCGCTTCACTTCCCATTTTTGGGAACATTTTCTGGAAGCGCTGGGGACCCGACTGAGTTTTAGCACCGCTTTTCATCCTCAGACAGATGGGCAGTCAGAGAGGACTATACAGACCCTTGAGGATATGTTGAGAGCGTGTGTGCTGGATTTTAGAGGCTCCTGGGATGACCACCTGCAGTTAGCCGAGTTCACTTATAATAATAGCTATCATGCTAGTATCGGGATGGCACCCTATGAGGCATTGTACGAGCGTAGATGCCGTTCCCCTATTGGATGGGAAGAAGTTGGTGACAGACAGATTTTTGCTGCGGACTTAGTGTAGCAGGCATCTGAGGACGTCCGGTTGATATGTGAGAGATTACGGACAGCTTAGAGCCGACAAAAGAGTTATGCTGACAAGAGACGAAAACCACTGGAGTTTGATGAGGGTGAGTCGATATTTCTGAGAGTTTCACCATTGAAGGGTATTATGAGATTCGGTAAGAAGGGCAAGCTGAACCCTAGATATATCGAACCCTTCAAGATTTTAGAGAGAGTGGGAGATAAGGCGTATAGGTTAGCATTGCCACCGGACTTGGCAAATGTCCACAACGTCTTCCACGTCTCGATGCTTCGGAAGTATCACCCGGACCCGGCACACGTGATAAGATATGAGCCGTTGGAGCTCAATGAGAGTATGACATATGTTGAGAAGCCGGTTCGGATATTGGATAGAAAAGAGAAAGTGTTGCGGAATAAGACAATTCCCTCGGTGAAAGTTCTTTGGCAACATCACACGGCGGAAGAGGCCACATAGGAATTGGAGAACTTGATACGGGAGAAGTACCCCCAACTTTTTGAAGAGTGACTTGGTTCTAATTTGGAGGACCAAATTTCCTTGAAGGAGGGGAGAATGTGAGACCTCGTATATGTAAAGTTGTGATGTGTAATGAATGTGAATGGACTTGTAATGTAAAGTATGATTGATGTAAGTCCATGGATTCAATGTACGTATGTGTAATATGATTTGTAACGTACATACAAGTTCCATTGAGTATGAATATGAAGAAATGATTTCTTATATGAATATGAAGAAATGATTTCTTATAAGTGATGGATGTGATTGAAACTCAAAATGAGTAGTATGGTAAAGTGGAATGAAGTTATGCTTCCATTTGGTTTTATGTAGCATACCTTTGGACATACAATGAATGCACACAAGTTTCAATGTGCATAAGGTATGAATGGATGCCATTTTCAAGTTATAAAGGTAGATGGATGAGAAAATGGCCATGGCAACATATTAAGGATGTGTTGGTATGAGTTGCAGCAAGGAAACTACAGGAAATCTGGAAAACATGAAGGTCAGATCGATCTCATAGGATGAGAGATCGATCTGGAAGAGCCAGAATGCTCTTATTTGGGCAATGGAATATAGCAGATCGATCTCCAATGGGGCCAGATCGATCTCCTAAGCATTCTGTGATGAAAAGATCGATCGTCAAGCCCCCGGATCGATCTCCTTAGCTCTCTGTTTTGGAGCAGATCGATCTCCTCTTGGACCATATCGATCTCCCCAAGCTATTTCTATATAAAGATGGCTGAAAATCTGAAAATTTTGAGAAAAACACCAATCTTCCATTTCTAACCCAAAAACTAACTTTCTCTCTCTAAAATTAGCCATTTCCAGCAAGAATTGAGGGGAGACCATTAGACATTAAGTTGTTCATCTTGAGGAAGAGAACAACATAGTTGGAACACAAATTCCCATTATGGGTATTGAAGGAGATAAGGGCATTGACATTTGGAGCAAGAAGAAAAATCATATTTGGTAAGATTCTAACACTCCAATCCAAGTACATTGTCTATTTAATTGATTTTGGAGTTGTTTGGCATGAGTATGTATGGATAGAAACACCTCGGTTGTGTTAGAAACTAGTGTAACCTAGAAAATGGAATGCCTCTAGTGTGAGAAAGTATGATTTGGGGAGTTGGTGGTTTATGGGTTATGATAAGTTGTTAAATGAGTAATGTGGGTGATTTGGAATGGTTATGTGGAGTTATAATGTAGGTTTAAGTGAAATTATGAAAATGAGTATGTAAATGCTTGACAAATGCCATAGTGAGGAAATCAATGAAATATGAACACTATGAGCTTGATATCGATTTAATATCGATTTGGAATGAGTTAATAGGCCTAAAAGAATCCATAGACTCAAGTTTTGGGTAAAGTAATGAAACGAGGCCTCATAAGCGTTAATAGAAAACTATAGGTCGAATTGACTATAGTGAACGCACGATGTCATATTATATGGATCGAATATAATGCGAAATACGATTTTGTGCAGTCCCAAAGAGTTCGTTGAAGACGAATCGAACCGTACGAGTAAGCAGCTTAAGGAAGTGGAATCACACATTGCAATTCCAGGTAAGGGAATTTTGTGAGTATATAGAGGTAGCTACTCGTACTTTGAACTTGTGGGTGAATATTAGGTGTTTTATGAAATGCATGGTTGCTCAAGTAAATGATTGATGGTATTCGTGAATGATGATAAGTATATGCGTGATTTTGGTTTTGAAGTGGATTTTATGAAATGGGATAGTAGCGCTAATAATTGCATAAATCTAATGTTTTGATGTTTTTCAAAACCAAATTGCTTGGTTTTAAGCAAGCTTGTAGATGGGTCGGCTAGTGTTTTGTTGATGTTGTGGAAAAGCAATTGTGAAGTGCTAAACCCGGTTACCGGGATTGTTTGATTGTGTATGAGCCGCCTATCATATTTGCATGACATAAATCGCGCTTGAGCCTCGCTCGCGCTGGATTTTTATGTTTTCACTTGTGTGATACGTGCTTGAGCTTAGCTCGCACTTTGATTTGAATTGAGATGATGTTTTATAAACCGTACTGGAGCTTACGCTCGTACTTGGATTTGAGTGGTTTTTCTTATGCATATAACCGTACTGGAGCTATGCTTGTACGTGGTTTCTTCATATTTTATGCATAAATGCCGTACTAGAGCGTTGCTCGTACGAAGTGATTGGTTTTGATGCATGAATTCACTCTAGAACGTAGCTCGCGCTGGTTTTCACACTGTGGTATGTATGAGGCCGTGGTGAGAGATACGAATTAACTCAGGGAACCCAACAGGCCTGACAGACCTCTTGAGTGGGGTGAGGGTGAGGGGCTAGGACCTGACATAATCCATTCAGGGAACCCAACAGGCTTGACAGACCTCTTGAGTGGGGTGAGGGTGAGGGGCTAGGACCTGAATCAGGGAACCCAACAGGGGCGAGCAAGGCCATGAGGGGCTAGGACCTGGTATTGAGGTTACTCCCACGCGCTCTTAAGACTATAAAGGTTACACTTGGTATGGGGTAGATAAGACCTATGGCAGGCACCCCCAACCATGTTATGGGTCCGCGGAGTACGATGTACCGTGTATATCACATGGAGTATGATGTACCACGTGGTGGTTACTTGATTTGAGAAAGTCTGGCGGAGAACTAACCCACCTTCGTGCGATCATGATACCCCGCACACCGGGATCCGTGTGCTCTGGGATGATATGTGACAATTGGCCAACGTAGTCACTTGAGATATAGTAACCTGTCTCCTTGCTTGATTTACTTACTACCACATGATTTTAATCTCTAAGTGTGATTGTGATTGTTTAAGGTAGACCCGAATGAGCGGTCGAGCCTCGTGGATTTGATTTGTGAAATGAAAATGAGGTTGTGATTGTGAATTGATGTGATGTGATTATATGTGTTTGAGAAAGAGTTTTATGACGTTGGTTTAAAAAGGAGGTTTCTTAATGAATTGCCCTTTTATGAATTTAAATGAGATTGAGCATGAGATGATTTATACATGATGTTTTTACCATGTTTAATATGCCAATTTCACATGATTTTGATACATGATATATATGTATACTCATATGGCATGGTTTTACTTCCTCATGCTCCTACTATGAACGATTTATGCATAGCACTATCAGCATGTAGATAGAGTAGTTATCTATCATGCTTGCATTATTACCTTACTGAGCGTGTGGTTGCTCATCCCTCTCTATTTCCCCCCTACAGAGCGTGCATAGTAGCCCAGTGAGGACTGAGGCATGGTATTTTGGACTCCACTGCATCTCCATCGCTTAGAGGTATATACACAGTGATTCTTTTTGTATCTAGACAATGTAAAAGCACAGTATTCTTTTGAGTTGTAATTATGGGGGATGTAGATGTCAGTAAAACATGTATTCGTATAAGTACACGATTAAATGCAAATGTATGATATCGTTTTAGTTAACTAAGAATGAATGAGATGTGGTGTTTATTATTGACTCACAACCCAACAGTGCGTGGTGAGTTTAGTTCACGACTGGATAAGGTAACAGTAAAACGCGAAAAATTTTCAATGATTTTCGGTTAAAGAGAATGGAATTGGGTCGTGACATAGTTAGAGATATTTGTGGTATTTTTGTCTACTTTTGCATTCACTTAAATTGTTTGAGGGTCAGAGAAAATCAGTAATATTATAGGGACCCGATATGGGTAAATTATGATTTTGCCCCTGAATAGGCAAAAAGGTAAATTTTGGGAAAGGTTTCAAAAAGCATGGAAATAATGTTTTGAGTGGTTTTTACTGCTGTGTAGCAGAAGAGTAGGTGGATGGGCTAATGTTTGAGGTCGATGTAAACTAAGCACACTTTATAGTGCTAATTTTAATGATTTTAAACATCCCTACTTTTAAAGAGCTATCTACCAAATTATGTGGAAACAATCGTGTTGGAGCATAGCTCGCACTTGATTTCAGATGTTTCTCAAATACATTAGTGCTGGAGGTTTACTCGCACTACATTTATTTGACATGCATGATAGAGTACTGGAGCATTGCTCGTACTCAGTTTTATGTGATTTGTGCATGATAGAGTGCTGGAGCGATTAGCTCGTTCTTAAGTTTTACATGAGATGCATGACAGAGTGCTGGAGCATTGCTCGTACTCGATTCTTCATGATTTATACATGACATAGTACTGGAGCTATTGCTCGTACTTGATTTGAAACATGAACTATGCATTGACCTAGTTGCTGAAGGTCTACTCACACTAGAGTTGAGTTTGTGATGTGAAACAGTGTTTGAGCGGAGTGTCGACTATGAGTCGCGCTCAAAGGCACGCACTGTATTTTACGTGTATATAGACATGTTAGAAAAATCGTGATGATTTCCTCCGTGTAGACTGAGTGTCACACTATTGAGATGTTCGCACGTGGATTTAGAGACATGGCATTTATTCTATAGTATGAGGGCTAAGACCTATGGCAGGCACCCCAACTATGATGTATTTCCATGGTGTGAGGACTAAGACCTATGGCAGGTACCACGACCATGATGTAGGGTCCACGGGTGTACGTTGTACCGTGCATGTGGCATGGAGTACACTGTACCATGTTTTGTTGTGGAGTTATGGAGGAGAGTTGTTGATAGCTAGCAGTTGTGATGGACTGACCCCCCTCTCGTTACAGCAGTGATAACCTGCACACCAAGTACTGTGTTGCCTGAGATTTCACCATGTTAGGATATGGCCATAGTCCGGAGTTATTGCATTTAGCCACTGAGTCTCGCATGACATATCACATGTGTTTTATGATACGGGTAGACCTGAGGGATGGGTCGAAACCCAATTTGTTTGTGTTATGGTGAGAAATGCCATATTTACTGTGTTTTGAATGTAAATGGCATATTTTATATAAAGGCATTCTTAAATGATTAAATATGCACTGTTTTGCATGAATGCCTCTGATTGATAAACCAACATGTGTTAGTACATGGGATTTTAAAGATGTATTATTATTATATATATTTTAAACATGCTTTTGAATTGAGAGAAGGAAAGGCAAAGCACTATTTTCAGTAGATAGTATGAATGTCTACTTACTTGCCTGATTTCCTTACTAAGCACGTTGATAGCTCATCCCATTCATTTTCTCCCATCTCTACAGATTCTCTTTAGTAGATCGAGTCAACTAGGGTATTGCATTCCTTTGATTCGCTACCACTCCCCATCTAGCGAAAGGTATATACATGCACACTTTTTTGTATCTGAACAATGCATAAACACAGTGATGTATACGTTTTTAATAATGGGGGATGTAATTATATTTAAGTATATGAGTTTACTTATGAGAAAGTGTACATACAATTAATAAATATTTAGAATGACACGTATGAATGGTATGGTATGTATGTGAGTGAGAAGACTAATGCCTAATCATAGCCCAACTGTTGAGGAGAGAAAGGTAAGTAAAAAGTGAAATATTTATTGTGATTTTTGGTAAGTCGCGTGTGGGAGGAGGGCGTGACAATATCACATTTACATGTCAGGATTTACTATTCTTTGACTTTAACTAAATACATTCATAAATGTATTTACATAACTTTACATCCTCGATATCATACCCATGTACAGTACTGTGCATTTACATGTTCAGATACAAAAACTATACAAGCATGTATACCTTTTCCTTAATGGGAAACAGTGGACAACGGGAATGCAAGACCACTGCGGCTCTTGTTCTACTGAAAGTACTAGGTAGAGGGGGAAAATGAAAGGGTGAGTAACCACACACTCAGTAAGGCAATTATGCAAGCAAGTAGATAACTACACTATCTACATGAACATAATGCCATGCCTTAAAATCATTCTTTCTCAATATCATGCCGAAAAACCCGTGCTCATGCATACACTATTGCAATGCACATGTGGAAATCATGCTCGGAATCGTAAACACAAGCATTTGATGTAAAACATTTCATTTCATGAATTTAAAGTTAAAAGCAGGGAAACCACATCATGCTATTTCATTTCAATCAAATCATGTAAAAACATGTCACTTTAGTTCGATTCAAATCAAATCACAAATATATTAGGACTCAACCCCTCCCTCGAGCTATCCTGATCCACATGAAACCATTAAAATCATATAATTACATAAATCAGGTAACATGCGAGACTAGGCAGGAAAACATGGTAACTGTATAGGACTATGTCCATATTCAAGTGATCCCAGGCTACACGGTACCTAGTGTGCGGGGCATCACAACTCCGTGAACCCACATAGTCTGGGGTGCCTGCCATAGGTCTTATCCCACATCACGGTCCGAGGGTACCTGCCATAGGTCTTATCCACCTTATGTTTGGGGTGCTTACCATAGGTTTTATCCGACATCATGGTCCGGGGGTGCCTACCATAGGTCTTATCCACCCTATGTCTAGGGTGCCTGCCATAGGTCTTATCCTATATCATGGTTTGGGGGTGCCTGCCATAGGTCTTATCCACCCTATACCACATCGGTAACCAACCCGTGTCTCAAAATCCATGTAGGAGCATCTCATCCGTGTGACATTCGATCTATACGAGGCAATCAACACAGTTTTAAATCATGTCATGTATATCACATTAAAACTACAGTATGAGTGCGACACACAGTCAGCACCCTGCTTAAACACTGTCTTATTGGTATCACAAAATCAACCGCTAATATAAGTAACACTTCAGCACTAGGTCATGCATAGCTCATATTTCAAATCAAGTACGAGCAATCGCTCCAGTACCATGCTATGTATAAATGTAAGACCCGATTTTATCGTATTTCCTTATGATTCACACATTTTATGGAGATTGTTATATGTTAATGGAATCATAAGACGGATGATTTGATCTTATAAATCTAAATGAAGTAGTCGAACGTACGATTAATCCGAAAATGAACAATTAAGGAATTTCAAATTAAATTTATGAGATTTCAATTGTCTGGACAGAGATACGTATTGTAAATGAGAAATTATAGTGGGTCCAAGAAGGAAAGTCAGCCTAAATTGGTCCGAAACGTGTAGAAGGGTAAAACGATCAAATGATCGAAATTCGATGTAAATTCGATAAGAAAATTTTAATCAAAAATAGGGTTTTAAGACATCTTGATCATGAAGGAGAAATTATCGAATTCCAAGTCCAATTGATCAAGATCCGGAATTATTAAGGTTTACTGAAAATTTATCGAAAATTCACTCAGGACAATATCCCGAAAATACAGAGAAAATATACCAAAAAAAGGGTTAAAATACAATAAATAAATTAAATAAATTAATTATTAATAAAATAAATAATTTATTAGATATTTTGGAATTTTTGAGTATTTAATAATTATAATATTAATAAAATAAATTATAAATAATAATAATAATAAAAGATCGAAATCTGAAAATCGGGGAGAGAGAAAAACCAAGGAAAAACGAAAATCGAAAAACGGATCGAGGAGACCGAGACCCACCCACGGCCACCGACGATCGACGAACCCAAACGAAGGTTGGAGAAGAGAGAGGGCAGGCCGATGAACACTCTCGTACCGGTGACGAGCGCCGACGACGTCGAAAATCGACGAACGGAGGAGGAGAAAATCGAGAGGAAAACGGGCTCGATTTCGACGATCCACAGTAGCTGGGAGTGAGCGGTGGGCACCGGCGTGTTTGAGAGGAAGAGCCGATCATTTTGGTACTGGTAGCGGTCGACGAATCGACCGAAAACGCCTGCGACTGCAAAGACCCAAAAACGGCACCGTTTGGCAGAGAGGAAATGGGAAGGAAAAGGAAGGAAAAAGAGAAGGAAAGGAAAAGAAAAGAAAAGAAAAGAACGAAAAGGGAAAAGGGAAAGCAACATTTCCGGGGACGACTCGCGATTCGGGTAAGTTGACCGAGGGTCGAGATTGAACTACGGGAAAATTTTGAAAATTTATTTAATATTATATTTAATGGAAAATAACCCGGATTAATCTAATTATGCAGTTCTACGACAGAGCCGGAACAATAGCCGATTAAGCTCTAATTTTTGTACCCCGCAAAATATTAGGTAAGTACATTTTAATTCTGACAATTTGAGTCCTTAATGCAGAGTTAAGATTATTTTACGGAGTTTATGGATTAATTCTGCATAAAATGCATTATATTCGAAATGTTAAAGTAATTATCGTAAATAGTATACGGGCTATCCAATAAGTTTGGAATGAAGCCGATGAGTATTGGTAAGCCATATGAGCCCAGTAAAATCCGAAGAAGGGATTCAATAAGTAGAAACAGGCTGAAAATGGGTCGAGGCCCATTAAAGTGTAATCAGACCCAATAAATTAAAACGGGCCCAATACTTTAGATTCGATCAGTAAGCATGACATATTGATAAATATAATTGAATTGACATAAATATGTGGTTATATGCAGCTCCGTAGACTTGGTTAGAGCGAATTTGGATTGAGAGTCCTGGTATCATCGAGACGGGATAAGTTTGCGTGTGATTCTAGGTAAGGGAATTTTACAGACTGTTAGAGGTAACTTTACACAATTTCAACTTCATTTGCAGTCTCTTAAAGTGTCTGAAGAGTCTAGATCTAAGATAAAAATTTTAGTGCCCCGGATGGGTAAATTACCAAAATACCCTTTTGAAGGGTAAAATTTCCAAATTTAGGAAAATTTAAGAGGAGTAAGAACAAGAGGTTCTTGCTTGTGCTTGAGGTGTTTTGACACATGCATGGGTAGGCTGGCTAACTCTTAAATAAAATGCACAGCATTGCATAACTTTAATCAATGTTGATTTTCTCTAAAATTGATTTGAGAAATGTAGTTGCCTACGTGATTTTATAGAAATGTGACGTGCTAGAGCTCAGCTCGCACGAGTTTTTGATTTATGTGATGCATGCATTAGTGTTGGAGCAAGAGCTCACACTAGAGTTTTACATGCATTGTTGCTAGAGCCTACCTCGCACCAGATTTTGACATGATTTTCATGACAGGGTGCTGGAGTCTAACTCGCACCAGATTTTCATATGATTTCTTGACAGGGTGCTAGAGTCTAACTCACACCAGATTTTTACTTGAATTGTTATGACAGAGTGCTGGAGCCTAGCTCGCACTAGTTTTACATGATTTTGATAGAGTGCTAGGGCTTAGCTCACACTAATCTTATGAGATTTTATGAAACATGTACTGGAGCTTGGCTTGCACGAGATTTTTCTTGATTTTATGAGAGTGTTGGAGCATCGCTCGCACTGGTTTTATGAGAACATGCGATGAACCGTGCTTGGAGTATCAGGTAGACTGTGTGTCACGCTGATTAAATAGGCTCGCACGTGCGTTTTGAGACAGGACATGAGTATGGATATGAGATATGGGTCCACGGAGTACGTTGTTCCATGCAAGTAGCATGGAGTATGTTGTACCATGCTGGGATTGATTATGTGGCATCTTCGGATATGAGTGACCCAACGGGATGGACTGACCCACCTCCCGGGGCGATCCCGGATCGTGGTGAGACCCCGCACACTAGGATCCGTGTAGCAGTGGGAACACAAGGACATATGGCCATCGTCCTAGTTATTTGCCCGAGATATATATATGTATCTATTGCTTAGTCTCGCATGTTGATGTTTTTGAGAAACACGTTTTGTCGATTTTTGTGTAAGTTTAGATAACCCAAGGGAGGGGTTGGATCCTGACTGAGATATGATTTTGATGAGAATGAAATTGGGTTTTGAACTAAATTTGCATAATGTTATTTCCATGCTATTTAAACCCATGAGTGATGTAAACTGGTTTTACATGACATTCATTGTATCACATGTTACTATGGCTTTGAAAAGCATTTGATTTCATGGTTTTATGTGAGTCAGGAATACCTGAGGAAGGGATTGAGTCCTGGCTTTGTTGTGAAATTTTAAAGAGAATGAAATGATTTAAAAGAGTTGCATGTTGAATTTTCCATGCTCTTTGAAATTCACATGCAAACTTGTTTTACATGACATCATGAATTATAGCATCTGTTTGAAATGTGTGGAGAAAGGGTGGTTTATGCATGCCACCACGTTCATGTAGGTAGTATGGTTACCTACTTGTTCGTAGGATTGCCTTACTGAGTTTGATGTGCTCACCCCTTTCATTTTTCGACACAGATTACCTCTAGTAGACTTTGAGGCGACTGACGACTGCATTCCTGATATCCGCTGCTGCCCATCATTTTGAGGTATATACACTTGTACATATTGTATCTAAATAATAATAACACAGTAACATGTTTGTAAGTAACTTTCGTGGATGTATAGATACTGTAAACACTTGTAAATGAATGGGAAAGAATTAATGAAAAACTCATATGTTTACCTTTCCTTTAATAAGAAATTAAGTTATATGGTAAATGAATGGTGGGACTGGCATTGACGCACAGCCTAATTGTTGGTGGAGTGTGGTCATGATCAGAGGACAGGTAAGTATGAAAGAAAAATGGAAAAAAATTTATTCTGATTTTTTGGTAGTTTTAGGTCGTGACAAATGGCGGTATCAGAGCGAAATTAGTCCTATGTGTGTCAATGTCAGTAATTAGGAAATTTCATCCCCGTGTTACTGTGCTTGGTTAGATACAATAGTGTATATCGAGATGGGTTTTAACTAAGATATGGTATAGAATGCAGGAATATAGGCATTATGCCTAATATTAGTCGTGGTAGAGGAGGTAGAGCACGAGACAGAGGTCATAGAGGTAGGCCTGAGCTTGCTAGTCGTGCTGTGTTGACCTATTAGAACTAGGATGAGATTGAAATGGAGGCTGATGTTGAGCATACCCCACAGAGTCCGACAAAGGGATCAGACAGTATTGAGACACGCGTCGCGAGGTTAGAGCAAAGTATGAAGAATATTTTCAGAGCTAATTGCTCAGAGTATGCATGGGATTTGAGGGCGAGTCGGAGTATTGGTGGAAGTCCGCTCGACCCATCTTAAGAGTTAGACATCCATAGTTGACATGAGAAAAATTTCTGGATGTATTCCGGTGATAGAATATCCCAGACACTCCTTAAAGGAAATTATAGATAAAATTCCTTACTCTGGCCTAGAGGAACTGGTTGATTGACGAGTATGAAACTCAGTTTATATCCCTGGACAGGTATGACCCCGACACTACAGGGAATTAGAGTCGAAAAGCCCAAAAGTTTATGGAAGGACTCAGATTTTCAACTAGAGTCTGATTGGCCCCGTTAGATATCACTACCTATGACGAGGGAGTGCGCAGACCACAGTTGTGTGAATAAGATCATGTGTTGCACGCCTCTGAGATTGGGAAAGGTAGTAAGGGCCGAAATAGAGACAGAAGAGAATAAAGAATGATAGAGATGTCAAAACGGGAAAAAGGTAGTTGGTAAAAGATTAGAGTTGACGAGTCACGGGGTAAGATGATTGGTAAGGCCCAGTGTATCCAATTTCAACACTTTTGAGGGGTATTATGATTGAAGGACCCCGACCTGCTATGGAGCAGTGTAGGATGTGTGGTAGATACCACGGAATAAGCCCTACAGTTTATTGACTAAAATAGGTGTTAAGTGTGGTAAGACGAGCCATTTATTTAATGATTGCTCAGAGTTGGGTGAGATTGCCCTACAGAAGGGCAAAGAGACAGAGAAAACCCTATTGATATCTCTACACTGAAAAGGGAGGCCACAGCCGAAGAGAAGGGGAAAGTAGGCTATTGGATGAGGGCAAGTGTTTGCCTTGGACCAGGACACTACTGATGTTTCATATGATGTGGTGAAAGATACCCACTGGTTATGAATAAAGAAGTAATTATGTTACTTGATCCTGGTGCCACGCATTTAGTCATACCACCTTCATTTGTATATAAGTTAGTAAAAGACGTGAATGCCTACACCCTTGGGCACAGTGCTGATAGTTAGTACCCCAATAAAGGAGGGTTAATTAACGAAAATAATTATGAAGAGATTATAAGTCGAAAGCGGGAGAAGAAGTATAAGTCAGCCGATTTTATTCAATGAAATATGAATAATTTGGAGTAATATTTGAGAATAAGTTGGTCGGTTGCAAACTATGTTGTTCAGATTTCTATCCTAAGATAGTGATATGGTTACCCCTGCAATGTATACTGTAAGTTTTGACAAGTAATAAAAGGGGTGTAGCGATTGAAATTAAAGGAGTAGATGATTGTACTCACAGAATAAGTAATGACAGAGTTTGTTATAAGTGATATACGAAAGGAGATAAGCTTTGAGATGTGATAGATCCTGAATACAAGATATATTGGAATAAGAGGCATATGCACGGTAAGTAATTTGGATTAAGCGATATGTAGTGAATATGAATTGTGACAAAGGATAAGGGGGGATATATCCACAACCAGTCCATGTGGTCAAGTCTGAGGGCTAATAAAAGTATTTCAAAATACCTCCCCGCCTGAAGACTTGACAGCGTCTAGAAGTACACATCACCTATAAATTGAAATTGACAGTCGTAATATATAAATTTAAAATTAGGGTACCTTCACTGGTACAATAATGAAATATAGAATTTGATTAATCAGGAAGGTTTAAAAAAAATTAAAATTTTATATGTCGTTAATATAAGAAAAAGGAAATGATGCGGGTTAGTATCTTAAACAGAAGCGATTTTGAAATGACATTATACGTTTATGCGTACATAGGTCAAGGATATGGGTGATTGAAATAATTAGTGGAACTTAACTATGATGAGGTATTTAAACTTTACATGGACCAATTTGTTATCATCCTTATTGATGATATTTTAGGTGTATTTAAAGTCCAGGGAAGAGCATGAGCAGCAACTGAAAACTATTTTACAGATGAATTGTTGAGAGTTTCTCGAAATGGGATGCTCAGTTGACATATCTCATTCGGAAAAAGATTGCATACGAGTGGGATGATGATAAGTATGAAAGTAGCTTCGGTGAGTTTTGGTGTATTGAGGTATGAACTGACCACCGTAATTATTTTCACCATACCCAATAGTTCAAGAGGTTTCAGTGTATATGGATACCCCATGATAATTTTATATTTTTAGAATTATTTGTGCTTAATTTCCTAATTAATTATTTAAATCCCCAATTTATTTTCTTAATTATCCCCTTTATTTAATTAAAATTCTCATGTTTGCAGATAAATGAAATTCGGATGAATTTTTGAATATTTCGGTAGAAAATGGACCGAAATTGGGCTAAAATCGAGATTGGACCACGCGAACAACACGAGCCTATCACATCCAATTAGACAAAAAGACAGATGACATGGAAATATTATTTTTCAAGGAGCCAATGGTGTGAAGACAAGTGGCCAAACAATGCCAACTCATCTAGGATGGAAAAATTACAATTATACCCCTAAGTGTGTGTATAAATAGAAAAAGATGGCAATTGAAAAAGGGGTAGCTTTAGTTTTTTTTTTTTTAGGTTAAAATTTTATTGCTAGGTTTAATTATTTTTCCTTAGGTTTTCTTTTAAGTTTTCGGCTGGTGACAGTGGCCAAAGCTTCTCCCCTGTTCTTGATGCGTTGTTTTCCATTGTTTTGTGCTTTTAGTTTCTATTTTATTTAGATTTTAATTAGCTCTTCAGTTTATCGTTACGTTTACAGTTCGGTTACAATAGAATTCAGTCTCCTTTTCAAAATTTAAATTCAATGAAGTTTCGTTTTTATCGTTTCCCCTTGATTTGATTAGTAACTTAATGTTCTGATATTTTCTTGCTTAGTTTCTTTAGATCATGGTTTAAACTTACTGGTCTGGGTCTTTACTTCTACATTGCATTGTTTCCGTCTGCTGCTTATTCTTGGTCTCTACAACGTGTTGGTGCGTGAAAGCGGTTCACGACAAGGCTGGTCGAGGGCAGCGTTGCTACAGTTGCATGCTGTGTGGATAGATGTTGCTTGGCTTGGCCACGGGTTGAAGGATTAAGGATACTGCAAAAGGCAGCAGCTAGCGTCGGTATAAGTTGGAACGCGTTGTTGCAGCCGATAGAGAAGCACATTGCTTCTCTATTCTCCCCTGTTTTCCCACACAATTACTGTTCATTTGCTCTATTTTGTTTTTAGCTTTTAGTTTCAGTCCACTTAAGCTGTTATTTTTCATTTACTGAAGTGCATATTACATCTTTTCTTTGCTAATGTTTTCTTTTGTTCCCTGGTTAGCATTGCTGGGAATTGCAGGAAAATTGCATGTGCATGTTCGGCAAAGTAAGGTGACTTGTGGTTGCTGTACCTAACTTTGCTGGACATCAAATTACCTGGATTTGCACAGCATGAGCAGTTGCTAAACAAGGGAAACTCAGAATAGTTGAAGCAGGTGGGAAACCGAGAGCAGTTGCAGCAGCTGAAGCAGACCGACAACGTGCAACAAGGCAGTAGCAGAACCAGTTACAGCAGACTGGAGCAAAACATGAAGCATGTACAGCAGTACACGACCACCAGCTGAAGCACGACAGGGCCAGTAACAGCAGTACATGGACAGGAGCATTTAGCTGAGCAATCCGTGAACACTTGGAGGAAGAACAAAAATTGGAGAAAGAAGACACGCCTGGAACCGAGAATGCTGGAAATGAAATTTGTGAAATTGAAGACGTGAACAGTGTTTAGAGGGATATTTGGATGATTTAAAATTGGTTAAGGCTTGTTTGGCTAGTGCATAATAGTTAATTAATTCATTTTCATGCATTGTTAGTTTAGTTTAATTCCAATTTAATTTGTTAGCTTAGTTTAGAGTCTTTAATTAAATTGCATGATTAGTATTCTTGCTTAATGGTTTAGAACTTACTTTTAAATAGGTTGATAGTTAATTAAGTGTCCCTTTAGAATTAGATTAGGGGTAAATTTATTTCATTAAATCTTCACTTAGTTTAAATTGCATTTTGATTAAGTAGTTTAATTGCATTTTAGGTTAGTTTAATTTTAGTTTAATTAATCTCAATTTGTTATTTTCATAATTGCATTTTATTTCAATTGCGTTAATTAGTTTTAACTGTTTTAATTATTTTTGTAGGTTTTTTATTTTAATTGCGTGGAGCACTGTAAGTAATTTTGCTCGGTTTTATTTAGTTCTTTTTATTTTATTACTTTCCAATATTTTTAACTTTAGACTTAGTAGATCACCCACTTCAATTTTATAATTTGCTAGAATATACTTAGGGTAAGATTAACCGGTAGTTAATTAGGCTAACCAACTTCTCTGAGGGACGATAACTCAGGACTCAAATCTTATTATTACTTGTATTACCCGTGCACTTGCGGACTATACCTTTTGGGCGTGTCAAGTTTTTTGCGTTGTTGCCGAGGAAGTTTTAATTAGTCGTGAATTGATATCGGTAAAATTATGCTTTGGTGTAATTCTAGCTTATAAATATTTAGATCCTTAGTTTAGTTTAGTTAATTTTCCTATAATTAATAAAAAAAAAATTCTAAGGTCTTTCTGATGTTTGCATGCGTAGAGCCAGGAGTTTTGATTGCTTTCCTCTAGATCCTGAAATTGAACACACTCTTAGGAAAATTCGAAAGGATTCTAGGAAATTTATAGTTCCGCAGCAAAACACGATGGAAGAAAATAGGGAAAGTAGGACCGTTGGAGATTATGCGATGCCGACGATTAAAGGATATTATATTAGCATTAGGCCACCAGCTGTCCCTGCTAATAATTTCGAAATTAAGCCTTCCATCCTTCAGATGATCCAGACTTCTTTACAGTTCAGTGGGCTTCAACACGATGACCCACATGCTCACCTTGGGCAATTTCTGGACTTGTGCAACACATTGAAACACAATGGATTATCTGATGATGCACTTAGACTCAGACTATTCCCCTTCTCACTTAGGGATAGGGCGAGACACTGGTTGACCTCCCTGCCTCCAGGATCAATTTTTACATGGGATGAGTTAGCCCACCAATTTCTAGCCAAATTTTTTCCTCCCTCTAAAATGGCCAGACTCCGTAGCGATATATCCTCCTTTGCCCAGTATGACTCTAAATCCCTTTACGAGGCATGGGAACGATATAAGGAGCTTCTTAGGAAATGCCCTCACCATGGCCTACCTCTATGGCTGCAAGTCTAGACCTTCTACAATGGACTTACAAGCCAAAATAGGACCATAGTGGATGCTGCTTCGGGTGGAGCTTTGATGTGTAAAATAGAGGATGAGGCTTATGAGCTTCTAGATAAGATGGCGGCTAACAACTATCAATGGTCCTCGAAAAGGCAATTGCTAAAGAAATCGACGGGTATATATAAGCTCGACACTCTATCCACCTTGACCTCTCAAATCGCCAATCTTACAAAGAAGGTGGAATCGCTCAGTACCCAATCTAATTCTTCCAACAATCCTAACTCTGTGTTTTCTGTCTAAAGTCCTTTTCTCTCTTGTAATCTGTGTAGTGGTACCCATGCTGTCGATAGGTGTCCACTTAACTTAGAATCGGTTCAGTACGTTGCGCCTAAGCAACAAAACAACCCTTTTTCAAACACCTATAATCTAGGGTAGAGAAACCATCTTAACTTTTCATGGAGCCAAAACCAAGGGCAAACCTCTAATTCTAGACCAGTAGGACCCCCGGGTTTTCAAGCTCCACCCGTTCAGGTACCACCACAGCATCAATTTCCTCACCACCAACAACGTGCAACAAGGCAGTTGCAGTTAAGGTGACTTGTGGTTGCTGTACCTAACTTTGCTGGACATCAAATTATCTGGATTTGCACAGCATGAGCAGTTGCTAAACAAGGGAAACTTAGAATTGTTGAAGCAGGTGGGAAACTGAGAGCAGTTGCAGCAGCTGAAGCAGACCGACAACGTGCAGCAAGGCAGTAGCAGAACTAGTTGCAGCAGACTGGAGCAAAACATGGAGCACGTATAGCAGTACACTACTACCAGCTGAAGCACGACAGAGCCAGCAACATCAATACGCGGACAGGAGCAGTTAGCTGAGCAATCCGTGAACACCTGGAGGAAGAACAAAAATTAGAGAAAGAAGACACGCCTAGAACCGAGAATGCTGGAAATGAAATTTGTGAAATTGAAGACGTGAACAGTGTTTGGAGGGATATTTGGATGATTTAAAATTGGTTAAGGCTTGTTTTGCTAGTGCATAATAGTTAATTAATTCATTTTCATGCATTGTTAGTTTAGTTTAATTCCAATTTAATTTATTAGCTTAGTTTAGAGTCTTTAATTAAATTGCATGATTAGTATTCTTGCTTAATGGTTTAGAACTTACTTTTAAATAGGTTGATAGTTAATTAAGTGTCCATTTAGAATTAGATTAGGGGTAAATTTATTTCATTAAATCTTCACTTAGTTTAAATTGCATTTTGATTAAGTAGTTTAGTTGCATTTTAGGTTAGTTTAATTTTAATTTAATTAATCTTGGTTTGTTATTTTCATAATTGTATTTTATTTTAATTGCGTTAATTAGTTTTAACTGTTTTAATTATTTTTGTAGGTTTTTTATTTTAATTGCGTGAAGCACTGTAAGTAATTTTGCTCGATTTTTTTAGTTCTTTTTATTTTATTACTTTCCAGTATTTTTAACTTTAGACTTAGTAGATCACCCACTTCAATTTTATAATTTGCTAGAATATACTTAGGGTAAGATTAACCGGTAGTTAATTAGGCTAACCAACTTCTCTGAGGGACGATAACTCGAGACTCAAATCCCATTATTACTTGTACGACCAGTTCACTTGCGGACTATACCTTTTGAGTGTGTCACCCCAAAATAATGAATGGGCTGTGTATTGATGCAAAATGGGAAGATAGTCGATTATGGATCCAAACAACTTAAGGATCATGAAAGAAACTATCTGACCCATGATTTAAAGTTGGCAGCGATAGTGATTGTACTGAGTATGTGGCACTACTATGTACAGGATGAGAAATTTTGGGTATGCACTGATCATTAAAAGCCTCAAGTATCTGTTTTCACAGAAAGAGTAGAATATGATATAACATAGTGGGTTAGAGCTTCTGAGGGATTATGATTGTGGAAATTGTCCCACCCAGGAAAGGCTAATGTAATGGTTGATGCCTTGAGCAGAAAGAGCCTCGGGATGGTATCACATATGATGGTCTGGGAGCGTGAGCTGCTATAGCAGTTGTGAGCCTCAATAGTGATGTGATCCCTTCTGATGATGACAGTGATTGTGTGACATCTAGCCTGAGATTAGAACTGGATTTGAGTGATCAGATTTGACAGGCTTAGCGTGATGATCGGCATGGTGTCAATAGTGTGGGTCAGATTCAGATGGGTAGAGTGACAGAGTTCACAGAGAGTTATGATGGCTTACTAAGGTTCAGAGACAGTATAAGTGCTCCCCAGGACTACGGTTGATGAGATAGTATTATTGTCAAAAGCTCACTCTTTGGGATATACAGTGCATCCAAGAAGTAATAAATATATTGAAATCTCAGAAAAGGGTATTGGTGGTCAGATATGAAAAGAGACATTGTAGGTATTGTGGAGAAATGTCTTGTATGTCAGCAGATTAAGGTAGAGCAATCGAAGTTTATAGGGTTACAGCAGCCCTACCTATATCGATACGGAAATGGGAGCAAGTTACCATGAATTCTGTAATGGGTTGCAGAGAACCCGGATGAATCATGAGACTATCTAGGTGATAGTAGCTAAATTGACTAAGTCTACCCACCTTCTGGCAATGAAATCACCAGATACTCTGAGTGTGTAGGTGGATTTATGTATAAGGAAGATTGTGGAACACCATGTATGTTCCAGTAAGCATGTTCCGCTTCATTTGCCACTTCTGGGAATATTTTTCTGGAAGCTATGGGAACCCGATTGAGTGTTAGCACAGATTTCCGTCCTCAGACAAATGGTCAGGCAGAGGGGACTGCACAAGTTCTTGAGGATATGATGAGAGTGTGTGCCATTGATTTTATAAGCTCTTGGGATGATCAGTTATTACTAATCGAATTCGCTAATAGTGAAAGTTGTCACTTGAGTATCGAGATAACATTTAGGGGTTGTTCCCCAATTTGGATGAGAAGAAGTGAGTGATAGATAAAGAATTGTTCCCGAATTAGTAAGACAAACCTTTAAGGATGTTCAGTTGATTTGTGAGAGATTAAGAACACCTCAGAGTAGACAGAAAAGCTATGCTGACAAGAGACAGAAAACCATTGGAATTCACCAAGGGTGAATCAGTATTGTTGGAAGTTACATACCCTCAGGACATAAAGAGATTCAGAAAGAAGGCAAATTGAGTTTTGTTAGATTGAATCCTTTGAGATATTGGACAAAGTGGGAGATAAGGCCTGTTGGTTGGCATTACCACCTAAATTAGCAGGCATCCACAATGTGTCCCATCTTTTGATGCTTTGAAAATACTATCCGGACCCAGCATATGTGATCAGATATGAGCTGTGAAGCTCAATGAAAGTATAACGTATGTTGAAAACTTGATACGGGTGTTAGACAGAAGAAGAAAGTGTTGAGGTTTAAGACGACCTGCCTAGTCAAAGTCCTTCGGTAGTATTACACTTCAGAGGAATTTAAATAGCAGATGGAGAGTAAGAGTATGATATGTGTGAAGTATCCAGAGTGATTTACAGACTAACTTGGTTCTAATTTGGAGGATTAAAATTCTTAAGTGGGGGAGATTATGTAATGTAAGAACCCAATTTTATTTAAAACACGAAATGAGAAAAGATCAAATGAAGGATTGAAATGGTAGTCCTAAACACGTGCAAGGGTAAAACGATCAAAAGATCAAAATTTGGTACTTATCGTGACAAGAAAATTTAATTAAAAATATGAAATTGAGAAATCTTGATCAATAACGAAGAAATAATTAAATTTCGGGTGAAACTGATGAAGATATGAATTTATAAGAATTAACCAGAATTTTCACCTAGGGAAATAATCTCGAAAATAATCGAAAAATATACCGAAAAGTCGAAATAAGATCGAGAAATTCATTTATTAAATAAATGAATAAAATATAATTTTTTAAAGATATTTTGGATTTTAATTGAATAAAATAATGAATAAAATAATAATAAATTAAATTATAAATAAATAAATAAAGCAAAAAAAAAAAGAGAACAGAATTCGCAAAAACGTGAAGAAACAGAGAAGTGAAGCTAGAGACCCAAGGACTGATCCTCTGCACCGGCAAGCCACCGGCGGCCAGGAACCCTAGGCAAGGGCCGACGAAGGGCGACAATGCTCGTGGGAACCACCTGTAGCCGCGACGCGCAGTGGAGACCTCGGAAGAGAGGAGATCGACAGAGGGAAGCCAAAAGAGAGAAGAGGCGATTGGTGGCCATCGGCGTCGATTTGCTCTAGCCCGAGGGCCGACGAAGGACACCCAGGCGCAGTCAAGCCGATTGGCACCGGAATCACACCGAGAACCTGCCAGACAGTGTCAAAACGACAAAATGGGGCTTGAACCAGTACGACCGGTTCAGTGCAGTGATGGTATGCTGAACCGGACCGGACCGGTTTAGTCAAAAAGAAAAGAAAAGAAAAAAAAGAGGAAGAAAAAGAAGAAAAATTGGAAAAAAATTCAGTGATGCAATCGAGCTACGGGTAAGTCGGTAAGTGGTCGAAAATGACCGATTTAAATTTTGAAATATTTAATTTGATTAATATTCAACTGAAAATTTACCCTGAAAAATACTAAATTATGTAGCTCGACAATTGACGTAGAATGAGAGCTTGAGACAGCTTTGATTTGCGTATTATCATAGAATCTCGGGTAAGTAACCCTTATTTACAACAATATTGCATCGTTATGCATGTTAGAAATTTATCGCATAAATTACAGATTGAATTTTCGCATAAAATGAATTATATTATGGAAATTGAGATAAATTGTCGTAAATAATTAATTGAGCTATCCGAGAAATTAGAACGAGGTCCAATATATACTAATGGGCCCAGTGAGTCCAATAGTTCTTGATAATGTGAATAGTAAGTGGGAAACGGGCTTAAGGCCGATTAAGGCCCATTGTGGTGCAATCGGGCCCAATACGGGTAAACGAGCCCAATGATTTAAATTAAGCCCAGAAAATATGAAATACAATTAATTGTATTGTATTTGACCTAATGAATATTTATCCGCAGTTCCGGAGATTGGATTCGGAGCAAATCGGACTGCATGACGAGACATCAGTGGAAAGGTCAAACTGTACGAAAAAAAAGTAAGGGAATTGTGTGAGTAGCTAGAAGTAGCTACGCGTACTTTAAATAGCTTTTGTATAAACTGAATATGTATGTATACATTGATATTGTACAAAGGTCCAAAAAAATGGTTTAAAGATTTTAAGGACTCGAAATATGTAAAGACTATTTTACCCCTATTGAGGGAAGTTCACCTAAGGATGGTGAAAGAAATGCATGATTTATGGAATTTTCTGAATTAAGGAATTTTATTGGTTTTTAAGCAAAGTAAATCGATAGATTGACCAGTAATTGCATAAATTTCACAAGAGAACAGTACATAAGTGTTATTTATATTTAAATAAAAATCCTTTGGAAAATGGGCCAACTTATCAAGTTTATATGAAAACAGATAGTACTGGCGCATAGCTCACACTATATCTGCATTTGTGACTGTGCATAAAATGTGCTTGAGCGGTTGCTCGCATTGATTGGTGTGACATGATATGCATGAAATGTGCTAGAGCGGTTGCTCGCACTGATTTTATTATTGTGAAATGCATAAGAGCTGTTGGAGCTTAGCTCGCACTCTGTTTTGACTGAAATGCAAAGAAAGGTACTGGAGCGATTACTCGCACAAGTTTTAATGATTTGACATGCATGAGAGATGCTGGAGCTTAGCTCGCATCCAGTTTTGATATGATATTGCATAAAAGCCATGCTGGAGTGTAACTCGCACGAGATTTGATTTATTGATGCATAACACCATGCTGGAGCTTGCTCGTATGAAGTTTAATATGGATTTATAACTCATTTTAAAGATACTGGAGTACTACTCGTACACAGATTTTACTGATTTTTATGAAACCGTGCTAAAGCTTCGCTCGCACGAGATTTTTTGATATCATGAATTTGCATGGAACCGTGCTAGAGCTTCGCTCGTACAGGGATTTATATGACATGCATATAGCCTTGTTGGAGCCTCCTGTAGACTGTGTGTCACAGTAAGATGATATGCTCACACGTGCATACTGAGACAGAGATGATATGGGTAAATAAGACCTATTGCAGGCACCCCTGACTGAGCTTGGGTTCATGGAGTACGTTGTATCGTGTATGTCACGTGGAGTACGTTGTACCGTGGGGATTGTTGGAGTGGAGTGGCATTAGCGACGAGGCAGTAAGCCTTGCCCTCGCAATCCTGATGTTATGCTGTTCTGGCAGGTAGGACCGACCCACCTCCCGTTTCAGGTGTGATACCCCGCACACTTGGTACCGGGTTGCCAGGGATCACTAGGTTATGGCCATAGTCCTCGTTGTTTCTAATATAGTCACCTACTTGTCTCACATGATATAACTTGTGGTCTCGATAGACCACGGTAGACTCGAGGGAGGGGTTAGGCCCCCGATTTTGTGATTTTTACTGAGATGTGATTTTTAACAGAATTTTACAACGAATTGCTTTATGAGTTTGAAATTGAATTATGAGATGCTTAACCCCTTTGGGTTATTTTATACTGCGCTTTAAATGAAATGATTTAAATGCAGTAGCGTGATGAGGTTTCCATGCGTCAATCATAAATTCATGAAAAGAATTGTTTCTCATAATTTGTTTTACATGGCATGATCTTGATTTACCTCATGCTAAGTATGATTTAATGATGTCACATAAAATGCCATTGATGCATAAGTAGTATGATTTATATATGCACGAACAGTTTTATAAACTAAGTTAATGATGAAATACATGATTTTGTGCATGAGATTTTAATGAAAAGAAATGGATTTTAAGGGCATGGCATTATGAGCATGTAGATAGTGGAGCTATCTACTTACTTGCATAATTGCCTTACTGAGTGTGCGGTTTGCTCACCCCCTTATTTTCCCATCTTTTCAGAGCACTCGCAATAGTTAGTGAGCGGCTAAGGACTTGAAATCTTGGTATCTGCTACTTCCCATCGAGAGACAGGTATACTCATTTGTATAGTTTTGTATCTAAATATGTAATGCACAGTACTGTAAACATATATGATGTCGGGGATGTAAGGTTATGTAAATACCATTGTGTATGTATTTAGTTAAAGTCAAAAGATAGTAAACTCTGATATGTTAATGGGATTATGTAAATGGAATGGTAAATAGGGGAGAGGTGACAAACACCGAATCATAGCCCAACTGTTTGTAGGATGGTCACGATGAGAGAAAGGTAAGAATTAAATAATAAACGGAAAAACGAAAAATTTAGTTTGATTTTTAGGTAATTTGGGTCGTGACATGCAAGACCCGATTTTATCATATTTCCTTATGATTCACACATTTTATGGAGATTGTTATATGTTAATGGAATCATAAGACGGATGATTTGATCATATAAATCTGAATGAAGTAGTCGAACGTACGATTAATCCGAAAACGGACAATTAACGAATTTCAAATTAAATTTATGAGATTTCAATTGTCCGGACAGAGATACGTATTGTAAATGAGAAATTATAGTGGGTCCAAGAAGGAAAGTCGACCTAAATTAGTCTCGAACGTCGAGAAGGGTAAAACGGTCAAAAGATCAAAATTCGGTAAGAATTTTAATTAAAAATAGGGTTTTAGGACATCTTGATCAATGAAGGAGAAATTATCGAATTCCAAGTCCAATTGATCAAGATTCAGAATTATTATGGTTTACCAAAAATTTACCGAAAATTCACTCGGGACAGTATCCTAAAAATACGGAGAAAATATTCTGGAAAAAGGGTTAAAATACAATAAATAAATTAAATAAATTAATTATTAATGAAATAAAGAATCTATTAGATATTTAGGAATTTTTTGAGTATTTAATGATTATAATAATAATAAAATAAATTATAAATAATAATAATAATAAATAAAAGATCGAAGTTTGAAAATCGAGGAGAGAGAAAAACCAAGGAAAAACGAAAATTGAAAAACAGACCGAAGAGATCGAGACCCACCCACGGCCACCGACGATCGACGAACCCAAACGAAGGTCAGAGAAGAGAGAGAATAGGCCGACAAACACTATGGCGCCGATGAGGCACGCCGACGTCGTCGAAAACCGACGAATGGAGGAGGAGAAAATTGAGAGGAAAACGGGCCTGATTCTGATGATCCACGGTAGCTGGGCATGAGCGGTGGGCACCGACGTGTTCGGGAGGAAGAGCCGGTCATTTTGGTATCAGTAGCGGCCGACGAATCGGTCGAAAACGACAACGACGGCAAACACCCTGAAACGGCACCGTTTGGCCTAGATGAAAGGGGAAGGAAAAGGAAGGAAAAGGAAGGAAAAAAAGAAGGAATGGAAAAGAAAAGAAAAGAAAGAAAAGGGAAAAAGGAAAGAAAAATTTTAGGGGACGACTCGCGATTCAGGTAAGTTGACCGAGGGTCGAGATTGAACTATGGGAAAATTCCAAAAATTTATTTAATATTATATTGAATGGAAAATAACCCGGATTAATCCAATTATGTAGTTCTAAGACAGAGCCCGAATGAGAGCCGATTGAGCACCAATTTTCGTACCCTGCAAAACATTGGGTAAGTACATTTTAATTCCGACAATTTGAGTACTTATGCAGAGTTAAGATTATTTTACGGAGTTTACGGAATAATTCTGCATAAAATGCATTATATTCGAAATTTAAAAGTAATTATCGTAAATAGTATACGGACTATCCAATAAGCTTGGAACGAAGCCCGATGAGTATTGGTAAGCCATATGAGCCCAATAAAATCCGAAGAAGGGATTTAATAAGTAGAAACGGGCGGAAAATGGGTCGAGACCCATTAAGGTGTAATCGGGCCTAATAAAGTAAAATGAGCCCAATACTTTTGATTCGATCAATAAGCATGACATACTGATAAATATAATTGAATTGACCCAAATATGTGGTTATATGCAGCTCCGTAGACTTGGTTGGAGTGAATTTGGATTGAGAGTCCTGGTATCATCGAAACGGGATAAGTTTGCGTGTGATTCTATGTAAGGAAATTTTACGGACTGTTAGAGGTAGCTTTATGTAATTTCAACTTCATTTGCAGTCTCTTAATGTAAGACCCGAATTAATTAAAATACAAAAATTAAATAAGAAAAGATGGGGGATGTATGAAGGAAGGTCAGGTTAAATTGATTCCGAAACAAGAGCAAGGGTAAAATGGTAAAAATACCAAAACCCGGTATTAGGGCGATAAGAAAATTTTAATTAAAAATAAGGATGTAAGATATCTTGATCGATAATAAGGAAATTATAAATTTTGGGTCAATTGATCAAGATTCGAAAATTTTAAAAATACCGAAAAATTTACCGGAACGATATCTCGAAAAACGCGAAGAAATAATATCGAAAATTTAGAGAAAAATATATTTAATAAATTAAATTTAAATTGAATAAATTAAATTAGAATAAAAATAATATAAGTGTTGATGTTTTGGGATTTTATGGAGTATTTTAATGAATAGTAAAATAATTAAAATAAATAAAATAATAATAAAAATAATAAAAAAAAGATCTGAAACAAAAAAAAAGAGAGAGGAGAGAGAAACTCGGGAAAAACCCGAGAAACCAAAACCGAAAACGACCCGCGGATTCTTCACCGCCGATTCTCGCACCCGGGCGACCGACGAGCTTCGACGAAGCTACCAGGAGGAAGAGGGGAGTCCGGCGAGCACGTGGGTACCGGTATCACGCTGCCAGGTGGCCGGAGCAGGCCGATCGGAGCTGAGGAAAACCGCCGGAGAAACAAGCCGATTCCCGACGAACCGCCGCATCTGGGCTGAAACGGAGGGCACCGACGTACTCAGGGGAAGAAGCCGGTTCTTTTGAGACTGGTCTCGGCCGGTGAGACCGCCGGAATCGTCGACGAAGGCAATAGACAGTAAACGGCACCGTTTGGCCGAAAGGAAAGAGGAAAGAAAAGAAAGGAAAAGGAAGGAAAAGGCAAGAAAAGAAAAGGAAAAAGGGGAAAAAAGGAAAGAAATTTACCGGGGACGACTCGAGGTTCGGGTAAGTTGACCGAGGGTCGAAATTGACCTACGGGTAAATTTCGAAAATTAAATTTAATATTATTTTAATGGAAAATAATCCGGATTTACCTAACTATGCAGCTTCACGACAGAGACAGAACGAGAGCCGACCGAGCTCTGATTCTCGTACCCCGCGTCGTATCGGGTAAGTACAATTTAATTCCGGCAATCAGAGTTCTTTAAATACTGAGTTTTAATTATTTTACGGAATTATGGATTAATTTCGTGTAGGAAGGAATATTATTCTGAGTCGTAATATAATTGCCGTAAATGGTATACGGGCTATCCAATGAGTTTGGAATGAAGCCCGATAATTATTAGAAAGCTGTATAAGCCCGGTATACCCGAAGAAGGGAATTAATAAATATAAAAAGGGCTAAAATGGGTCGAGGCCCAATAAGCTAGAACGAGGCCCAATAAATTATTAGTGGGCCCAATGAGCCCAATAGGCATCGATAAAGTGAAAATTAAGTGGAAAACGGGCTTAAGGCCGATTAAGGCCCATTAAGGTGCAATCGGGCCCAATAGAGGTAAACGGGCCCAACGATTTAAATTAAGCCCAGAAAAGATTAAATACAATTAAATTGTATAATATCTGACCTGAGGAATATTGATACGTAGTTCCGAGCATTTGATTGGGAGCATATCGGACTGCGCGACGAGACGACAATGGAAAAGAAAAGGTCAGACTCGACAGGAAAATAAGGTAAGGGAATTCTACGGACTGCTAGAGGTAAACTTTACGCAATTTTAAATTCATATGCAGTCCTTAAAAATGTTCTGGAGGGTCTAGAGGTCGAAGAATAATTTTAATGCCCCGTATGGGCAAAATTATCGAAATACCCTTGTTAAGGGTAAATGTTTCCAACTTTAGGAAAAATTGGGAGGAGCAAGGACAAGAGGTTCCTGCTCATTCTGGAGGTGTTTTGATGCATGCATTAGTAGGCTGGCTAACCTTGAAAGAAAATGCACAGCATTGCATACTTTCAACGTGAAATTGTTTTGAAAACTGTTTTGAGGAAACAGAGCCGCCTACGTGTTTTATTGACATGTGACGTGCTAGAGCTCAGCTCGCACGATATCTTCGATTTGTGTGATGCACGCATTAGTGCTTGGAGCATCGGGTAGACTGTGTGTCACCGATTAAATAGGCCCGCACGTGCATTTTGAGACATGGCATGAGTATAGAGATATTATATGGGTTCACGGAGTACGATGTACCGTGCAAGTAGCATGGAGTACGATGTACTGTGTGGTATCTTCGGATACGGCATCTCCGGATGTAGCATCTTCGGATGCCTGGGATCGGATAAGACTGACGGGATGGATTGACCCGCCTCCCGGGCGGTTCCCGATCAGGGTGAGACCTCGCACACTGGGATCCGTGTAGCTGGAGGGACTCACGAGGACACATATGGCCATAGTCTTGGTTAATTGCCTATATACAGACGTTGCCTAGTCTCGTATATTGATGATTTGACGATGATTTAAACTGGGTTTTTAACCTAAATGTGCATGATGGTTATTTCCATGCTTTTAAACCCATATGTGATGTAAATCGATTTTCATGATTTTGTGTGAGTCAGGATCACCCGAAGAGGGGTCGAGTCCTAGCTCTATTGTGAAATTTTTATATGAGAAAGATATGATTTTTAATATAATTGCATGTTGAATTTTTCGTGCAAATGTGTTTTACATAACATCATAATTCATATCATTTGTTTTAAAATGTGTGGAGAAAGGGTGGTTTATGCATGGCACCACGTTCATGTAGGTAGTATGGTTACCTACTTGTTCGTAGGATTGCCTTACTGAGCTTGATGTGCTCACCCCTTTCATTTTCTCCCGCAGATAATCTCCAGTTGAAGTTGAGGCGACTCAGTACTGCATTCTGGATATCCGCTGCTGCCCATCAACATAAGGTATATACACTTGTACATATTGTATCTACATAAGCATAGCACAATAACATGTTTGTAAGTAACTTTAGGGGATGTATAAATAATGTAAACAATTATAATGACTGGAGAAGAAATAAGTTAGATGGTAATTGAATGGTGGGACTGGCATTGATGCACAGCCCAATTATTAGTGGAGTGTGGTCACGATTCGAGGACAAGTAAGAAATTTAAGTAAGAAGATAATAAAATGCGAAAAATTAACTCTGATTTTTGGGTAGTTTGGGTCGTGACACTTAAAGTGTCTGAAGGGTCTAGATCTAAGATAAAAATTTTAATGCCTCGAATGGACAAATTACCAAAATACCCTTGTGAAGGGTAAAATTTCCAAATTTAGGAAAAATTGGGAGGAGCAAGAATAAGAGGTTCCTGCTTGTTCTTGAGGTGTTTTGACACATGCATGGGTAGGCTGGCTAACTTTTAAATAAAATGCACAACATTGCATAACTTTAATCAATGTTGATTTTCTCTAAAATTGATTTGAGAAATGTAGCCGCCTACGTGATTTTATAGAAATGTGACATGCTAAAGCTCAGCTCGCATGAGTTTTTTATTTGTGTGATGCATGCATATGTGCTGGAGCAAGAGCTCACACTAGAGTTTTACATGCATTGGTGCTGTAGCCTAGCTCGTACCAGATTTTAACATGATTTTTGTGACAGGGTACTGGAGTTTAACTCGCACCGGATTTTCATATGATTTCGTGACAAGGTGCTAGAGTCTAACTCGAACCAGATTTTCACTGGAATTGTTATGACAGAGTGCTGGAGCCTAGCTCGCACTATTTTTACATGATTTTGACAAAGTGTTGGAGCTTAGCTAGCACTAATCTTATGAGATTTTATGAAATACGTGCTTGAGCTTGGTTCGCCCAAGATTTTCCTTGATTCTGTGTGTCATGCCAATTTTACACACTCTAAAGGTAATGTCTGCAAGTGCACGAGTCGTACAAGTAATAATGGGATTTGAGTCCCAAAATTATCGTCACACAGAGAAGTTGAATAGCCTAATTAAGTACCGGTTAATCTTACCCTAAGTATATTCTAGCAAATTATGAGATTAAGGTGGGTGATCTACTAATCTAGAATTGAAAATACCGAAAGCAATAAAATAATAAAACTATAAAATAAAGAAAATAAAAACGAGCAAAATTACTTACAGTGCGCAACGCAATTAAAATCAAAAACCTACAAAAGAAATTAAAATAGTTAAAACTAATTAACGCAATTAAAATAAAATGCAATTATGAAAATAACAAAGCAAGATAAATTAAACTAAATTTAACAAACCTAAAATGCAATTAAACTACTTAATCAAAATGCAATTTAAATTAACCTAAGATTTAATGAAATAAATTTACCCCTAATCTAATTCTAAATGAACACTTAATTAACTATCATCCTAATTAAAACTAAGTTTTATACTACTATGCAAGAATACTAACATGCAATTTAATTAAAGACTCTAAACTAAGCTTAACAAATTAAATTGAAATTAAACTAAACTAACAATGCATGAAAATGAATTAATTGCTAGAGTTGAATGCCAAACAAAGCCTTAGATTTAAATCAGCCCCATGTCCCTCCAAATACTGTTCATGCTTCATTTCATTTTATGGTTTCCAGGTATGGTCTGTCCAGGCATTAACGGGTTGCTTCTGCACCATGCCTCTCGGGTTGTCCTCTCAGTAACTCTACTCGGTTTCGTGTGCTTCTTCCTTTCCTACAACAACCCAAAATAGCACGTCAGCCCCACGTTCCTGCCTACCCAGACCTGCTCCAAGCTTCATGCTCTCCGTAACCATATCCAGCTACTGCTCTGTGCTATCTCTCGGTCTTGTCCGTGAAGCTATCACGTTTCCTGCCATTTTTTTGCTACTTCATTTACCACTTCAAGTGTTGGTTACACGACCTCTGTAAGCTTCAAGCATGCCCTGAATATGCAATAGCACACAGCAGGCTACGCACACCACCTTAGGCAAGAACTTGACACGAGATAGAACAATAAACAGGGGCTGGAACCGATCGTGCTTTTCATAGACTCTGCACTCTTTAGCTGCAAACTATCAATATCTACACAACTGATCAGTAGTGGTAATGGAGTTCAGCATTTACAACTTGAAACAGAGGGCCACACCGAGATTATAACTGAATAACAGCATATGAAGATAATGAACAGTACACTTAAATGGAAACAGAGCCGAACAGAGGAGAACACGGTGGATGCGTGTGATTCCTCGCTACAGTTGCTGCAGAGTCTAGCAAGTCAGCCTCCTCATTTGGTACAGCAACTACATTGCATCGTGAAGAACTTCTGCACCTACCAGCTTTCATCAGGATCAGCCACTACCGCGAGCAACGCCAACCCGTGCCACTGTCTGCTTCTCTATCGGGTTGGATGAACAAGGCGTGACTAGCTAAGACACTAAATAAGATTTAACTTAAATGCAGAATTATGAAACTACTAGCAAATAAAATGAGCAAATAAAAAAAATTGAGATGCAAAGGAAACCGAGAGCTACATTAGGAGAAATAGAAATTTATCAACTAAAACTTAAGCTATTCATTTGCACAACCGAGAGTTACACTAGGAACATCATGCTATGTAAAAAAATAAATAAAACTTGAAGAATAAAAAAAATCATTATAACCAAACTGAGAAGAGCAAATGAAAATGATGCATTGTTTGCTATGAATAGAAAATATCCAAGTAGATGAAGAGCATAAACATGGAATGAAATGGAAGCTAACGGAAATTGCAAAGTAAAACAAAATGGGAAAAAAATACTAGAAAGGAAAATAACTTTAAAAACTAATCTACCTACACTACTCCTACTCCTAAATTACATTTACTTCTACTCCTAAAATTACATACTTTTTTCAATTGTCATCCATTCCAATTTATAAACACACTAGGGGTAAAATGGTAATTTCCACATCCTTGATGAGTTGGCATTTTTTTGGCCACTTGTCTTCACACCATTGGCTCCTAGAAAAGATATTTCCATGTCATCGGTCTTCTTGTCCAATTGGATGTGCTAGGTGGCATGACTCATGTTGTCTGCGTGGCGCAATCTTGATTTTAGCCCAATTCCAATCCATTTTCTATCGAAATATTCAAAATTCATCCAAATTTAATTTATCTGCAAACATGAGAATTTTAATTAAATAAAGGAGATAATTAACAAAATAAATTGGGGATTTAAATAATTAATTAGGAAACTAAGCACAAATAATTCTAAAAATATAGAATTATCACACCCCCAAACTTGAGCTTTTGCTTATCCTCAAGCAAAACAAAATGATTATAGGAATAATAAGTACAAAACACAATAATTTTCCCAATATTATCCTTAAAGAAAATGTACAGACTATGAAATCAAAGACTCACAATTACAAGTCCAGCACTTAGAATTATTCAATCATAAGTCCTAACCCAAATTGGACTCCTCGTGAGTGTGTGAAAAATGTCTAAGTCACTTCTCAGTACATTATTCGGATCAGATTATGCAAACACAGTGAATGCAAAGTCAATGACATGTGATCATTCCCATAAGTTTGTTTTTCACTTCTCTCTCCACTATTGTAGTCACACTTAACTAAAGATCAATAGGACTTCATTAAGCTTGTAATGTAAGGCTGGGGCTAAGGTATGATAAAGTCGATTTAGGTTTAATTACCCCTTAACATGCATTACTTCTAGGATCTTAATGTAAGAGCTCAAATCATTTCCCCCAAACTTATTTATTTCACTAAACTTTTTTTTTTGAATTTTTCTTCTTTCTTCTTTTCTATTTCTTTTTCTTTCTTTTTCATCAAATTTTTTTATACATACTCTTTCACTATCACTTAATACCCATATAGCTCACAATATATCCCAATGACTTTTCATGCTTTCGGGGTAAGGGATAGGAAAAAGTATTTAAGCTAAGGAAACAAAAATAAGCAGGTGTATTTACAGAGAAAAGCTTATTTGGTACAGATGGGTGACTAGGGGTAGAATATGTACAAGGATAGCTAGAAAGGCTCAATCGATCCAAAGATGGCCTAAATCATCTCCCTAATTAAGTGTGATCTAATATTTCACCTCGAGATTAGATCAAACAAATTCTAGAATATGATGCACAAAATCAACTGAACAAATGCAATCATATGTACACATAAGCTTTCTCTAAATAAATATATTGATTCATGACATTACATGTGCATAAGATGAGGAAATCACAATCAGAATTAAGACAAATTCAAGAATTCAACTTCATGCTTTTCCTATAATCATGCTTCTCAGTCAATCAAAGTCAGACTAAATCATGGGGTCATATCATTGGAATATGGGAAAACTACATGCTAAGCACTAAATCATCCTAAAATAAAGAAATTTAAGCTCATATTATCGAAAAAATTTTGAAAATTCTTTCTCAGATTTTCGATAAAATTTTGAATTTTTTTTCAATTTTTCAAAATAGCTCAAGTGATATCCCCTCCCCCAAACTTAAAGTGCACAATGTCCTCAGTGTGCAGATAATATAAGAATTTAAACTCGAGAATAGAGTACTCCCCTTTCCGATGATGATGAACAACTGAAGCTTGATTGAAAGCATAAAACTAGAAAATAAACCTGAAAAATAAACAAGGAAAGAAACAACAGAAAAGAAAAAGAAAAACGAACTATATACAAAGTGAAAAGGAAAACACAGCCACTTCAAATGCAGCTGAAGAAAACAACACTCAGCAGCAGGGCGAAGAGTAGGAGGATTAGCTAAAATGGTGACAGAATGTTAACAATTAAATCATCTTGAGCCCTATCTACTTCCTTCTTTCTCTCAGATATTATATGCTTAAACCTTATATTCTCCTCAATCTCCATCTTAAAACACTCTTGAGAGTCATTAGGGAGCTTCGAAGGTTTGAAAACATTAAATTTTACTTCTTGATCTTGGACTCTCATCATTAACTCCCCCTTTTGTACATCAATTACTGTTCTACCAATAGCTAGGAAAGGTCTACCTAGTATAATGGGGACTTCCCTGTCTTCCTCCATGTCCAAAACAATAAAATCTGCAGGGAAAATAAACTTGTCCACCTTTACTAAGACATCCTCAATGACCCCCCTTCGGATATTTAATTGATCGATCAGGCAACTGGAGGGTCACTGTGGTGGGCTTGGCATCACCTATTCCTAACTTCTGATAGATAGACAATGGCATTAAATTTATACTAGCTCCTAAATCACACAGAGCTCTACCAAAGAATAAATTTCCAATAGTGCATGGTATGGTAAAACTCTCGGGATCTTTTAGCTTGGGGGTAATTTCCTCTGAATAATTGCACTACATTGCTCAGTTAAAGCCATCGTCTCATATTCTTCCAGTCTCCTCTTCCTCGAGAGGATTTCCTTTAGAAACTTCACATAACTTGGCATTTGCTCTAAGGCATCTGCGAAAGGAATGTTGATGTGAAGTTTCTTAAAAACCTCAAGAAATTTAGCGAATTGTTGATTCGGTTTTTTATTTTGGAACCTCTGAGGAAAAGGTACTGGTGGTCTAATCGGAGGGGATGTAGTGGAAACATGTATAACATCAAAGGGCGAGGAAGATTGTGAAATAGAAGAAGGTATAGATGAAGAAGTGCCTAGCTTGGATTCTTTTGCAGCCAGATTCTGATGTTCCTGCTCTTTCTGAGCTACTTCGTTAGAACTTATGGATTCTTCAACTATGTGCTGTTCAGGTTGGGACTTGACTTATAGCTTATCTAGCTCTCTGCCACTCCCAAGGGTGATAGATCTAACATGTTCCGTACCCTCCCTTTGTTTAACAGGGTTAACTTCAGTGTTACTAGGAAGGGTCCCTTGAGGACGTTGGCTAAGAGATTTGCTATTTGTCCCACCTAAACCTCTAAGTTCTTAATTGAAGCAGCTTGATTTTGCAGGATCATTGAGAACATCTCCTCTAATGTAGGCTTCTTCTCAGCTACTGGTGCATGGTAGAGCTGAGGCTGCATAAGTGGTGGTGGTGGTGGTTAATGGAAGTGAGATGGATGATGCTGAAATTGTGGTGGGGATGGTTGATGAGGCAGATGAAATGGAAATTACGACTGTGGTGGTACCTGAACCGGTGGAGCTTGAAAACTAAGGGGTTCTACAGATCTAGAGTTAGAAGGTTGCCCTTGGTTTTGGCTCCAGGAGAAGTTATGATGGTTCCTCCACCCTGGGTTGTAGGTGTTTGAAAAAGGGTTGTTCTGTTGCGTTTGAGAATGGGCAACATACTGAACTGATTCTAAGTTGAGCGAACACCTATCTACATAGTGGGTACCACTACACAGCTCGCAGGAAAGAAAAGGACTTTGGACAGAATACACAGGGTTAGGACTAGTAGGAGGATTATGTTGGGTACTGAGCGACTCTACCTTCTTCATAAGATTAGCGATTTGAGAGGTCAATGTAGACAGTGTGTCGAGCTCATAAATACCCATCGGCTTCTTTGGCATTTGCCTCTCTGAGGACTATAAATAGTTGTTAGCCGCCATCTTGTCTAAAAGCTCGTAAGCTTCTTCTTCTGTTTTTCACATCAGGGCTCCACTCGCAGCAGCGTCAACAATGGTCCAATTTTGGCTTGTAAGTCCGTTGTAGAAGGTCTGGACTTGCAACCACAAAGGTAGACCATGATGAGGGCACTTCCTAAGAAGCTCTTTATATCGTTCCCATGCTTCGTAAAGAGATTCAGAGTCGTACTGGGCAAAGGAAGATAAATTACTACGGAGTTGGGCCATTTTATAGGGAGGAAAAAACTTAGATAGAAATTGATGGGCTAACTCGTCCCATGTAGAAATGGATCCTGAAGGCAGGGAGGTTAACCAGTGTCTCGCCCTATCCCTAAGTGAGAAGGGGAATAATCTAAGCCTAAGTGCATCATCAGATAATCCATTATGTTTGAACGTGTTGCACAAGTCCAAGAATTGCCCAATGTGAGCATGTGGGTCATCATGAGAGAGCCCACTGAACTGCAATGAAGCATGAATCATCTGGAGGATTGTGGGCTTAATTTCAAAGTTATTTGTAGGGACAGCTGGTGGCCTAATGCCGGAATAATATCCTCTAATTGTCGACATTGCATAATATCCAACGGTTCTAAATTCCCTATTTTCTGCCATGATGTTTTGCAGCGGAGCTAATAATTTCCTAGAATCCTTTCAAAGTTTTTATAAGAGTGCGTTCGATTTTAGGATCTAGAGGAAAGCAATCAAAACTTCTGGCTCTACGCATGCAATTATCGAAAAGTCCTTAGAAAATTTTTTAAGTTTTTTCAATTTTTCATTTTTTTTATTTTAATTTTTCAACTAACTAATCTAGATTAAATATTTACAACCTAAATATTTACAAGCTAGAATTACACCTAAGCATAATTTCACCGATATTAACTAATGGCTAATTAAGACCTCCCCGGTAATGACGCCAAAAACTTGACACGCCCTAAAGGTAATGTCTGCAAGTGCACGGGTCGTACAAGTAATAATGGGATTTGAGTCCCAGAATTATCATCCCAAAGAGAAGTTGACTAGCCTAATTAAGTACCGATTAATCTTACCCTAATTATATTCTAGCAAATTATGAGATTAAGGTGGGTGATCTACTAATCTAGAATTGAAAATACCGAAAGCAATAAAATAATAAACTATAAAATAAAGAAAATAAAACCGAGCAAAATTACTTACAGTGCTCAACGCAATTAAAATAAAAAACCTACAAAAGAAATTAAAACAGTTAAAACTAATTAAGGCAATTAAAATAAAATGCAATTATGAAAATAACAAAGCAAGATAAATTAAACTAAATTTAACAAACCTAAAATGCAATTAAACTACTTAATCAAAATGCAATTTAAACTAACCTAAGATTTAATGAAATAAATTTACCCCTAATCTAATTCTAAATGAACACTTAATTAACTATCATCCTAATTAAAACTAAGTTTTATACTACTATGCAAGAATACTAACATGCAATTTAATTAAAAACTCTAAACTAAGCTTAACAAATTAAATTGAAATTAAACTAAACTAACAATGCATGAAAATGAATTAATTGCTAGAGTTGAATGCCAAACAAAGCCTTAGATTTAAATCAACCCCATGTCCCTCCAAATACTGTTCATGCTTCATTTCATTTTATGGTTTCCATGTATGGTCTGTCCAGGCGTTAACGGGTTGCTTCTGCACCATGCCTCTCGAGTTGTCCTCTTAGCAACTCTACTCGGTTTCATGTGCTTCTTCCTTTCCTGCAACAACCCAGAACAGCATGCCAACCCCACGTTCCTGCCTACCCAGACCTGCTCCAAGCTTTATGCTCTCCGTAACCATGTCCAGCTACTGCTCTGTGCTAGCTCTCGGTCTTGTCCGTGAAGCTATCACGTTTCCTACCATTTTATTGCTGCTTCATTTACCACTTCAAGCGTTGGTTACACAACCTCTGCAAGCTTCAAGCATGCCCTGAATATGCAACAGCACACAGTAGGCTGGGCACACCACCTTAGGAAAGAACTTGACACGAGATAGAATAATAAACAGGGGCTGGAACCGATCGTGCTTTACATAGACTCTGCACCCTTCAGCTGCAAACTATCAATATCTACACAACTGATCAGTAGTGGTAATGGAGTTCATCATTTACAACTTTAAACAGAGGGCCACACCGAGATTATAACTGAATAACAGCATATGAAGACAATGAACAGTACACTTAAATGGAAACAGAGCCGAACAAAAGAGAATAAGGTGGATGCGTGTGATTCCTAGCTACTGTTGCTGCTGAGTCTAGTAAGTCAACATCCTCATTTGGTACAGCTTGTAAGACCCGAATTTAATTAAATAAGAAAAGATGGGGAAAGTATGAAGGAAGGTCGGGTTAAATTAATCCCGAACACGTGCAAGGGTAAAATGGTCAAAAGACCGGAAGCCGGTATAAATTCGATGAGAAAAATTAATTTAAAATATGGATTTAAGAAATCTTGGTCAATAAAGTGAAATAAATTTATTTCGGGTTAAATTGATCAAGATATTAATTTATTGGAATTAATCGAGATTAATTAGATTTTTTTAGTTCGAAAAAATAATCCCGAAAATAATCGAAAAATATACCGAAAAGTCACCCGGGACAACATCCCGAAAATACGAGAAAATTATACCCGAAAAAGAGGTTAAAATATAATAAATAAATTAAATAAAAATTAAATTAATTAAATTAGAATAAAATTATAATTTTAAGTGATATTTTGGGTATTTTAATGTATTTTAATGATTATAATAATAATAATAATAATTGATAAAATAAACAAAAAAAAAGAAAGAAAGAAGCTGAAAAAAAAAAACTGGAATCGCGAAAATCGCGAAAAGCGGACGAAAACGGAAGCAGCTGACCGAGGCTCACCGACGAGACACCGGCCAGACTGAGGCACCGGCGAGGGTCGACGAGAGCAGCCCGACCCCGGACGACCTCACAGCTTCGGCAACTCGCCGTGAAACTCGCCGGAGATCGGCGAATCGGGGAGAGAAGCCGCGGGAGGAAGAGAAGCCGATCCCGACGACCGGCGATGATTCAGGCCAGATCGACGGCCACCGATTGTCCCCGAGGTGCAGGTGAGCAGAATGGTGGCGGTGGCAGCCACCGAAATCGACGGACAGCGTCAGAAACAGCAAGGGAAGAAAACGGGTCCGACGGCGAAGAGGAGAACGGCCGGACCGGTGGCTTTCCGGCGGCCTTGGGCGAAGCCGAGCCCAGATCTGAGATGCGGACGACCCAGCGGAGCTGCTGGCGGTGGAAGCCGGTGGAGAACCGGCCGGCAAGGCAGTGAACCTGCGGTGAACCGGCCGAACCGGAGAAAACCGGCGGTCTGAATCGGTCCGAACCGGACTGAACCGGTTCAGCCAAAAAGAGGAGGAAAAAGGGAGAAAAAGGGAAAAGGAAAAAGAGAAAAAAATTGGGGAAAATTCTTATGATGCAATCGAGCTTTGGGTAAGTCGATAAGCGGTCAAATTGACCCGATTTAAATTTGGAATATTTTATTTAATTAATTATCGACTGAAAGTTTACCCGGAAAATATATTTAATTGTGTACCTCGACGATTGGCATCCACCGAGGGCTCGAGACAGCCTCGATTTACGGACTAGCATAGAATCTCGGGTAAGTGACCCCTATTTACGACAATTTTCTCGTTATGCGTGATATTGATTTAATTTCCGCATAAATTGAATTAAATTATGGAAATTTAGATAAATTATCGTAAATAATCGATTTAGCTATTCGAGAATTAGAACGAGGCCCAATAAATTATTGGTGGGCCCAGTGAGCCCAATAGGCCTCGATAAAGTGAGAATTAAGTGGTAAACGGGCTTAAGGCCGATTAAGGCCCATTGAGGTGCAATCGGGTCCAATAGGGGTAATTGGGCCCAATGATTTAAATTAAGCCCAGAAAGTATTAAATACAATTAAATTGTATAATATCTGACCTGAGGAATATTAATACGCAGTTCTGGGTATTTGATTGGGAGCATATCGGACTGCGCGACGAGACAACAGTGGAAAAGAAAAGGTCAGACTCGACAGGAAAATAAGGTAAGGGAATTCTGCGGACTGCTAGAGGTAACTTTACGCAATTTTAAATTCATATGCAGTCCTTTAAAATTTATCTGAAGGGTCTAGAGGTCGAATAATAATTTTAGTGCCCCGAATGGGCAAATTACTAAAATACCCTTGTTAAGGGTAAAATCTAAAAATTTAGGAAAAATTGGGAGGAGCAAGAACAAAAGGTTTCTGCTCATTCTGGAGGTGTTTTGATGCATGCATGAGTAGGCTGGCTCACCTTGAAAGAAAATGCACAGCATTGCATACTTTCAACTTGAAATTGTTTTGAAAACTGTTTTGAGGAAACAGAGCCGCCTACGTGTTTTTATTTACATGTGACGTGCTAGAGCTTAGCTCGCACGATGTTTGATTTGTGTGATGCATGCATTAGTGCTAGAGCGAGAGTTCGCACTAGAGTTTTACATGCATAGGTGCTGGAGTCCAACTCGCACCAGATTTGTATACATATATATATGATTTTCGTGACAGGGTGCTAGAGTCTAACTCGCACCATATTTTTATATGATTTTGAGACATGGTGTTAGAGCTTCGCTCGCACCAGATTTTTATACGATTTGTATACAGAGTGCTAGAGCTTAGCTCGCACTAGATTTACTTGATTTGATGAGAGTGCTGAGCATCGCTCGCACTGATTTTATGAGAACATGCGATGAGCCGTGCTTGGAGCATCGGGTAGACTGTGTGTCACCGATTAAATAGGCTCGCGCGTGCGTTTTGAGACATGACATGAGTATTGAGAAACAAAACCTCTGTGGGAAGCAGGCCAATTGGGCTGGAGTACCTAGAGATATTATATGGGTTCACGGAGTACGATGTACCGTGCAAGTAACATGGAGTACGATGTACCGTGTGGTATCTTCGGATACGGCATCTCCGGATGCAACATCTTCAGATGCCGGGGATCGGATAAGACTGACGGGATGGACTGACCCACCTCCCGGGCGGTTCCCGATCATGGTGAGAACCCGCACACTAGGATCCGTGTAGCTGTGGAACTCCCGAGGACAGATGTGGCCATAGTCCTAGTTATTTACCTATATACAGACGTTGCCTAGTCTCGCATGTTGATGACTTTTATGATGATTTAAACTGGGTTTTAAAACTAAATTGCATGATGGTATTTCCATGCTTTTCAAAACCCACGTGTGATGTAAACGTTTTCATGATTTTGTGTGAGTCAGGATCACCCGCAGGAGGGGTCGAGTCCTGACTTTATTGTGAAAATCTTAATTGAGAAAGAAATAATTTATAATAATTGCATGTTGATTTTCCGTGCAAATGTGTTTTACATATCATCATAATGCATAACATTGTTTTAAAATGTGTGGAGAAAGGGTGGTTTATGCATGGCACTACGTTCATGTAGGTAGTATGGTTACCTACTTGTTCGTAGGATTGCCTTACTGAGCTTGATGTGCTCACCCCTTTCATTTTCTCCCACAGATGATCTCCAGTTGAAGTTGCGACGATTCAGTACTGCATTCTGGATATCCGCTGCTGCCCATCAACATAAGGTATATATACACTTGTACATATTGTATCTACATAAGCATAGCACAGTAACATGTTTGTAAGTAACTTTAGGGGATGTATAAATAATATAACAATTATAAATGACTGGAGAAGAAATAAGTACTAGGGTAGATGTATGGTGGGACTGGCATTGACGCACAACCCAATTATTAAGTGGAGTGTTGGTCACGATTCGAGGACATGTGAGAATTTAAGTAAGAAAATAATAAAAACGCGAAAAATTAACTCTGATTTTTGGGTAGTTTGGGTCGTGACAATTATTATGGTATCAGAGCACAATTGGTCTGATGTGTGTCAGTGTCAGTAATTAGGAAATTACATCCCCGTGTTACTGTGCTTAGTTAGATACAATAGTGTATATCGAGATGGGCTTGACTAAGAAATGGTTGAGAATGCAGGAATGCTTATATGAGTCGCGTTAGATGAGATAGTGCACGAGGCAGAGGTCGTAGAGGTAGACCTGAATCTGCTAAGTCGTGCTGAGTTTGACTATGAGAATCATGATGAAATTGAAATGGAGGCTAATGTTGAGTATGCCCCACAGAGTCCGACAGAGTGATCGGACAGTATTGAGACACGCTTCGCGAGATTGGAGCGGAGTGTGGAGATTATTTTGAGAAGCTAATTGCTCAGATTATGAATAAGATCAGAGGGCGCAGCGGAGCATTAGTAGAAGTTCGCTCGACCCATCGTAAGAGCTGATATGAGAAATATCTTGGATATATTCCTGTGACAGGATATCCCGGACATGATTTAAAGAAAATTTCAAGGAAAAATTTCTTACACTGCCCAGGAATACTACATTGATTATGAGTATGAAACCCAGTTATATTCTTGGCAGATATTACCTCGACACATGAAAAGTGACAGTCGAGATGTCTAAAGGTTTATGGAAGGGCTCAGATTGTCAATTCGAGTCTGATTGGCCATGAGATACTACTTATACCGAGGCAGTGCACAGATTTACAGTTGGGTAAATAAGAACATGAATTGCACGCCTCTGAGATTTGGAAAGGTAGTGAGGGCTGAAATAGAGACAGAAAAGAGAATCGAGAAATGACAAAGATGTTGAAAGAGAAAATGGTAATTGGTTAAAGATTAGATTTGATGAGATATGGAGTAAGATAATTGGTAAGGCCCCAGTGCATCTAATTTTGGGCACTCTTGTGGGCATTGTGATTGGAGGACCCCGACCTGCTATGAAGCAATGTAGCAGTGTAAGCACTGTAAGCAGTGTGAGATGTGTGGTGGATACCACGGAAGGAGGGTTTATACCTACACGGTATTGGTGAAAATGGCCGTTAAGTGTGATAAGACGGACCATTGATTTGATTGCACAGAATTGGGAGAGATCGTCCCACAGAAAAGTAAAGAGACAGAACAACTTCGTTGGTATAGCCGCAACGAAAAGAGAGGCCCTAGCCGAAAAGAAAAAGGAAAGTAGGTTGTTGGACGAAGGCGAGAGGATGTCTTGGACCAGGACACTATTGATGTTTCATGGATGTGGTGTAAGATACCACACTTATTATGAATTAAAAAGTACATATGTTTATTTATCCTGGTGCCACATATTTAATCATACCGCCTTCATTCGAATATAAGTGAGTAAAAAGGCATGAATGCCTACATCATTGGGCGATACTGATAAATGAGTACCCCAATAGAGGAGGATTAATAAACGGGATAGGGATATTGAGACTTTAAGTTAAAAACAGGGGTGCAACAGTTGAACTTAAAGGAGTAAAGGATTGTACTCACTGAATGAATAATGACGAGAGTTTCATTATAATTGATACGCAAAGGAGAAAATCTTGAAGATAAGATAGATCCTAAATATAGGACGTATTGGAGTAAGAGGCGTATGCTAGGTAAGAACACCCTTACGATATGAAGTAATTGGGATTAAGCAATTAGTAAGGAATATAAATTATAACCAAGGATAAAGATGGGTATAACCATAACCAGTAGTTGTGGTTAAGTCTGAGGGCTAATAAAGGTATTTCAAAATACCTCCCCGCCTGAAGACTTGACAGCGTCTAGATATATACATATGACCTATAACGTGAAATCGATCGGCGTAATAAATACCTTTAGCATTAGGATACCTTTACTAAGACGATAAGAATATTAAAATTCGACAAAACCTAAAGGTTAACATAGTAAATTTAATAGGTGCCGTTAAGATGAGAAAAGGAAATGACGCAGGTTAGTACCTGAAAACGTAAGCGGTTGAGAAGGATTTTATACGCTTATGCGTAAATAAGTCAAGGATTATATCGATTTGTAATCATCATTATCGATGATATGTTGGGTGTAGTTAAAGTCTAGGGCGATTTATAAGCGATAATGGGAAATTGCTTTTACAGATGGTTGCCGTGAGTTCTAAAAGGATATACCTTGACGACACGTTTAACTAAGAAAACGTGGTCTTTGAATAAGACGATAAATAAGATGATGGATGTGATATAAATTTCGATGTAGTGAAGTATGAACTGACCACTGTGATTAATTTCACCATACCCAACAGCTCAAGAGGTTTTCAGCGAGTATGGGTACCTCAAAATTATGATGGGGCTGTGTATTGATGTATAATGGGAAGATAGTCAATTTTGGAGACAAACAACTCTGTGATCATTAAATAAACTATCTGACCCATGATTTAAAGTTGACAGCGGAAGTGTTTGTACCGAGGATATGGTACTACTATGTATATGATGAGAAATTGTGAATATGCACTGATCATAAAGCCCGAGTATCTGTTTTAACAGAAAGAGACGAATATGAGAATAGATATTGGGTTAGAGCTTCTGAGAGATTTTAATTTATGAAAATTGTACCACCCAAGAAATGCTAATGTGATGACTGATGTCTTGAGTAGAAAGAGCCTCGGGATGGTATTGCATATGATGGTCAGGGAGCGTGAGCAGCTAAAGCAGTTGTGAACCTCAGTATTGATGTGATCCCTTCTGATGATGACAGTGATTATGTGACAGCTAGCCTGATGATTAGAACCGGATGAGAGTGCCCGGATTTGCCAGGCTTAGCGTGATGATCGATCGGATGTCGATAGTTTGGGTCTGATTCAGAAGGGTACAGTGATAGAGTTCACAGTGGGTGATGATGAGTTACTGAGGATTCAGAGACAGTATAAGTGCTCCCCAGGACCACAGATGATGAGATAGTAATGTTGTCAGAAGCTCACTCTTCGGGATATACAGTGCATACGGAAAGTAATGATTATATATCGAAATCTCGATAAGGGTATTGGTGGTCAGATGTGGAAAGACACATGGTAGAGGTTGTGAAAAGTGCCTAGTGTGTCAGCAGAGTAAGGTAGAATGTTAAAAGTCTGCAGAGTTATTGCAGCACCTACCTATATCGACACGGCACGAAAAATGAGAATAAGTCTCCGTGAATGTCGTGATGGGTTACAGAGGACCCAGGTGATATTACGAGACTATTTGGATGATAGTAGATAGAGTGACTAAGTTCACCTACCTTCTGGTTATGAACTCCCCAGATACTCAGAGTGTGTATGAGGATTTATGTGTAAGGCAGTTTGTGGAACATTAAGTAGCGTTCCAGTGAGCATAGTATCATATCGGGATTCCCGCTTCACTTCCTACCTCTGAGGATATTTAAGGAAGCTATGGGAACCCGACTGAGTATCAAGCACAGCTTTCCATCCTCAGACTGATGGTCAGTCAGAGAGGACTGTACAAGTTCTGGAGGATCCGATGAAAGCGTGTGCCATTGATTTTATAAGCTCCTGGAATGATCAGTTGATTTCTAATTAAAGTTGCCAATAACGACAGTTGGCAGTTGAGTATCGGGATAACAAGATATGAGACAGTGTACGGCTGTAGGGGTTATTCCCCGAATTGGATAAGAAAAAGTGGGTGACAGATATGATCATTTTCGACTTTGGATAATAAGTCTCTGAGATTGGTTAGTTAAGAATGAGAGATTAAGAACACCTTAGAGCAGATAGGCAAGTATTGGAATTCACCCTTGGTGAATTAATATGATTAAAATATTTCTTGTCCTAAGAGAATAAGGACATAGCGAACTTTTGGAAGAAGGTAAATTGAGTTGTGCTTGATGAAATATTTTGAGAGGTTGGACAAGTGGGAGATAAGACCTGTAGGTTGGTGTTATCACCTGAAGTAACAGGCACCCACAATGTGTCTCAGATTTTGATGCTTCGACAATACTATCCAGATCCAGCATAGGTGATTGGATATGAATTCCAAAAGTTCAGTTTAATGAAAATATGAATATATTGAAGAAGTTGATTCGGGCATTAAATAGGAAAGAGAAAGTATTGAGGTTTAAGATGATCTCCCTAATTAAAGTCCTTTAGTAGTAATACACTCCGGAGAAGGTCACATAAGAATTTAAGAGTATGATATAATCGGTGTACCTGGAGTTGTATATGGACTCATATGAATTGGTTCTAATTTGGAGGACCAAATTCCTTAAGTGGGGGAGAGTTGTAAGACCCGAATTTAATTAAATAAGAAAAGATGGGGAAAGTATGAAGGAAGGTCGGGTTAAATTAATCCCGAACACGTGCAAGGGTAAAATGGTCAAAAGACCGGAAGCCGGTATAAATTCGATGAGAAAAATTAATTTAAAATATGGATTTAAGAAATCTTGGTCAATAAAGTGAAATAAATTTATTTCGGGTTAAATTGATCAAGATATTAATTTATTGGAATTAATCAAGATTAATTGGATTTTTTTAGTTCGAAAAAATAATCCCGAAAATAATCGAAAAATATACCGAAAAGTCACCCGGGACAACATCCCGAAAATACGAGAAAATTATACCCGAAAAAGAGGTTAAAATATAATAAATAAATTAAATAAAAATTAAATTAATTAAATTAGAATAAAATTATAATTTTAAGTGATATTTTGGGTATTTTAATGTATTTTAATGATTATAATAATAATAATAATTGATAAAATAAACAAAAAAAAAAGAAAGAAAGAAGCTGAAAAAAAAAAAACTGGAATCGCGAAAATCGCGAAAAGCGGACGAAAACGGAAGCAGCTGACCGAGGCTCACCGACGAGACACCGGCCAGACTGAGGCACCGGCGAGGGTCGACGAGAGCAGCCCGACCCCGGACGACCTCACAGCGGCGGCAACTCGCCGTGAAACTCGCCGGAGATCGGCGAATCGGGGAGAGAAGCCGCGGGAGGAAGAGAAGCCGATCCCGACGACCGGCGATGATTCAGGCCAGATCGACGGCCACCGATTGTCCCCGAGGTGCAGCTGAGCAGAATGGTGGCGGTGGCAGCCACCGAAACCGGCGGACAGCGTCGGAAACAGCAAGGGAAGAAAACGGGTCCGACGGCGAAGAGGAGAACGGCCGGACCGGTGGCTTTCCGGCGGCCTTGGGCGAAGCCGAGCCCAGATCTGAGATGCGGACGACCCAGCGGAGCTGCTGGCGGTGGAAGCCGACGGAGAACCGGCAGGCAAGGCAGTGAACCGGCGGTGAACCGACCGAACCGGAGAAAACCGGAGGTCTGAACCGGTCCGAACCGGACTGAACCGGTTCAGCCAAAAAGTGGAGGAAAAAGGGAGAAAAAGGGAAAAGGAAAAAGAGAAAAAAATTGGGGAAAATTCCTATGATGCAATCGAGCTTTGGGTAAGTCGATAAGCGGTCAAATTGACCCGATTTAAATTTGAAATATTTTATTTAATTAATTATCGACTGAAAGTTTACCCGAAAAATATATTTAATTGTGTAGCTCGACGATTGGCATCCACCGAGGGCTCGAGACAGCCTCGATTTACGGACTAGCATAGAATCTCGGGTAAGTGACCCCTATTTACGACAATTTTCTCGTTATACGTGATATTGATTTAATTTCCGCATAAATTGAATTAAATTATGGAAATTTAGATAAATTATCGTAAATAATCGATTTAGCTATTCGAGAATTAGAACGAGGCCCAATAAATTATTGGTGGGCCCAGCGAGCCCAATAGGCCTCGATAAAGTGAGAATTAAGTGGTAAACGGGCTTAAGGCCGATTAAGGCCCATTGAGGTGCAATCGGGCCCAATAGGGGTAATTGGGCCCAATGATTTAAATTAAGCCCAGAAAGTATTAAATACAATTAAATTGTATAATATCTGACCTGAGGAATATTAATACGCAGTTCTGGGTATTTGATTGGGAGCATATCGGACTGCGCGACGAGACAACAGAGGAAAAGAAAAGGTCAGACTCGACAGGAAAATAAGGTAAGGGAATTCTGCGGACTGCTAGAGGTAACTTTACGCAATTTTAAATTCATATGCAGTCCTTTAAAATTTATCTGAAGGGTCTAGAGGTCGAATAATAATTTTAGTGCCCCGAATGGGCAAATTACTAAAATACCCTTGTTAAGGGTAAAATCTAAAAATTTAGGAAAAATTGGGAGGAGCAAGAACAAAAGGTTTCTGCTCATTCTGGAGGTGTTTTGATGCATGCATGAGTAGGCTGGCTCACCTTGAAAGAAAATGCACAGCATTGCATACTTTCAACGTGAAATTGTTTTGAAAACTGTTTTGAGGAAACAGAGCCGCCTACGTGTTTTTATTTACATGTGACGTGCTAGAGCTTAGCTCGCACGATGTTTGATTTGTGTGATGCATGCATTAGTGCTAGAGCGAGAGTTCGCACTAGAGTTTTACATGCATAGGTGCTGGAGTCCAACTCGCACCAGATTTGTATACATATATATATGATTTTCGTGACAGGGTGCTAGAGTCTAACTCGCACCATATTTTTATATGATTTTGAGACAGGGTGTTAGAGCTTCGCTCGCACCAGATTTTTATACAATTTGCATACAGAGTGCTAGAGCTTAGCTCGCACTAGATTTACTTGATTTGATGAGAGTGCTGAGCATCGCTCGCACTGATTTTATGAGAACATGCGATGAGCCGTGCTTGGAGCATCGGGTAGACTATGTGTCACCAATTAAATAGGCTCGCGCGTGCGTTTTGAGACATGGCATGAGTATTGAGAAACAAAACCTCTGTGGGAAGCAGGCCAATTGGGCTGGAGTACCTAGAGATATTATATGGGTTCACGGAGTACGATGTACCGTGCAAGTAGCATGGAGTACGATGTACCGTGTGGTATCTTCGGATACGGCATCTCCGGATGCAGCATCTTCAGATGCCGGGGATCGGATAAGACTGGCGGGATGGACTGACCCACCTCCCGGGCGGTTCCCGATCATGGTGAGAACCCGCACACTAGGATCCGTGTAGTCGTGGAACTCCCGAGGACAGATGTGGCCATAGTCCTAGTTATTTACCTATATACAGACGTTGCCTAGTCTCGCATGTTGATGACTTTTATGATGATTTAAACTGGGTTTTAAAACTAAATTGCATGGTGGTATTTCCATGCTTTTCAAAACCCACGTGTGATGTAAACGTTTTCATGATTTTGTGTGAGTCAGGATCACCAGCAGGAGGGGTCGAGTCCTGACTTTATTGTGAAAATCTTAATTGAGAAAGAAATAATTTATAATAATTGCATGTTGATTTTCCGTGCAAATGTGTTTTACATATCATCATAATGCATAACATTGTTTTAAAATGTGTGGAGAAAGGGTGGTTTATGCATGGCACTACGTTCATGTAGGTAGTATGGTTACCTACTTGTTCGTAGGATTGCCTTACTGAGCTTGATGTGCTCACCCCTTTCATTTTCTCCCACAGATGATCTCCAGTTGAAGTTGCGACGACTCAGTACTGCATTCTGGATATCCGCTGCTGCCCATCAACATAAGGTATATATACACTTGTACATATTGTATCTACATAAGCATAGCACAGTAACATGTTTGTAAGTAACTTTAGGGGATGTATAAATAATATAACAATTATAAATGACTGGAGAAGAAATAAGTACTAGGGTAGATGTATGGTGGGACTGGCATTGACGCACAGCCCAATTATTAAGTGGAGTGTTGGTCACGATTCGAGGACATGTGAGAATTTAAGTAAGAAAATAATAAAAACGCGAAAAATTAACTCTGATTTTTGGGTAGTTTGGGTCGTGACACAGCTGCTACATTGCATCGTGAAGAACTTCTGCACCCACCATCTTTCATCAGGATCAGCCACTACCATGAGCAACACCAACCCGTGCCACTGTCTGCTTCTCTATTGGGTTGGATGAACAAGGCGTGACTAGCTAAGACACTAAATAAGATTTAACTTAAATGCAGAATTGTGAATCTACTAGCAAATAAAATGAGCAAATAAAAAAAATTGAGATGCAAAGTAAATCAAGAGCTACATTAGGAGAAATAGAAATTTATCAACTAAAACTTAAGCTATTCTTTTGCATAATCGAGAGTTACACTAGGAACATCATGCTATGTAAAAAAATAAAAATAAAACTTGAAGAATAAAAAGAAAAACTCATTATAACCAAACCGAGAAGAGCAAATGAAAATGATGTATTGTTTGCTATGAATAGAAAGTATCCAAGTAGATGAAGAGCATAAACATGGAATGAAATGGAAGCTAACGAAAATTACAAAGTAAAACAAAATGGGAAAAAAAATACTAGAAAGGAAAATAACTTTAAAAACTACTCTACCTACACTACTCCTACTCCTAAATTACATTTACTTCTACTCCTAAAATTACATACATTTTTCAATTGTCATCCATTCCTATTTATAAACACACTAGGGGTAAAATGGTAATTTCCACATCCTTGATGATTTGAATTTTTTTGGCCACTTGTCTTCACACCATTGGCTCCTTGAAAAGATATTTCCATGTCATCGGTCTTCTTGTCCAATTGGATGTGCTAGGTGGCATGACTCGTGTTGTCCGCGTGGCTCAATCTCGATTTTAGCCCAATTCCGATCCATTTTCTACCGAAATATTCAAAATTCATTCGAATTTAATTTATCTGCAAACATGAGAAGTTTAATTAAATAAAGGGGATAATTAACAAAATAAATTGGGGATTTAAATAATTAATTAGGAAATTAAGAACAAATAATTCTAAAAATATAGAATTATCATAATTAAATAGGCTCGCACGTGCGTTTTGAGACAGGGCATGAGTATGGATATGAGATATGGGTCAACGGAGTACGTTGTACCGTGCAAGTAGCATGGAGTGCGCTGTACCATGCTAGGATTGATTATGTGGCATCTTCGGATGCGCGGCATCTTCGAATGCGAGTGGCATCTTCCGATGCGAGTGATCGGACAGGGCGATGGATGGACTGACCCACCTCCCGGGGTGGTACCCGATCGTGGTGAGACCCCACACACTAGGATCCATGTAGCAGTGGGATCACAAGGACATATGGCCATCGTCTTAGTTATTTGCCCGAGATATATACATATATTGCCTAGTCTCGCATGTTGATGTTTTTAAGAAACACGTTTTGTGGATTTTTATGTGAGTTTGGATCACCCAAGGGACGGGTTGGATCTTGACTGAGATATGATTTTGATGAGAATGAAACTGGGTTTTAAACTAAATTTGCATGTTATTATTTCCATGCTATTTAAACCCATGAGTGATGTAAACTGGTTTTACATGACATTCATTGTATCACATGTTACTATCGCTTTGAAAAGCATTTGATTTCATGGTTTTGTGTGAATCAGGAACACCCGAGGGAGGGATTGAGTCCTTGCTTTGTTGTGAAATTTTAATGAGAATGAAATGATTTAAGAGAGTTGCATGTTGAATTTTCCATGCTCTTTGAAATTCACATGCAAACTTGTTTTACATGACATCATGAATTATAACGTCTGTTTTGAAATGTGTGGAGAAAGGGTGGTTTATGCATGGCACCACGTTCATGTAGGTACTATGGTTACCTACTTGTTCGTAGGATTGCCTTACTAAGCTTGATGTACTCACCCCTTTCTTTTTCCTACACAGATTACCTCCAGTAGACTTTGAGGTGACTGAGTACTGCATTCCTGATATCCGCTGCTGTCCATCTTTTTGAGGTATATGCACTTGTACATATTATATCTAAATAAGAATAGCACAGTAACATGTTTGTAAGTAACTTTTGAGGATGTATAGATACTGTAAACACTTGTAAATGAATGGGAAAGAATTAATGAAAAACTCATATGTTTACCTTTCCTTTAATAAGGAATTAAGTTATATGGTAAATGAATGGTGGGACTGGCATTGAAGCACAACCCAATTGTTGGTGGAGTATGGTCATGATCAGAGGACAGGTAAGTATGAAAGAAAAACGAAAAAAACATTTACTCTGATTTTTGGGTAGTTTTGGGTCGTGACAATAAAACTCATTAAATCAAGTATGAGCCAATGCTCCAGTACTATGTCATGTATAAACTATGTAAAACCGAGTACGGGCAATGCTCCAGCACTCTATCATGCATAAATCACATAAAACGTAGTACGAACAACGCTCTAATACTATAATATACATCTCATCAAAATCTAGTACGAGTCATACTCCAGCACTAATTTATGTGGAAAACATATAAAATCAAGTGCGAGTAGTGCTCTAGCATGATTTGTTCTCACATAATTCGATAGATGGCTCTTTTTAAAAGGGATGCAAAACATAAAAATCAGCACCATAAATTGTGCTATTTCTCATCAACCATGAAAACATTAGCCCTTCGATCTACACTTATGCTAAACAACAGTAAAAATACTCAAAAACAAGTTTTCCATGCTTTTTACAACTTTTTCCAATTTCCATAATTCTACCCTTAATAGGGGTAAATTAGTAATTTGAACATATCAGGTCTCTATAAATTTTATTCCTTTTCCAAAACCCTCAGACTTTTTATGTCCCTGTAAATACCCTCAAAAATACGTGCTGGTATCTCTAACTACTCACAAAATTCCCTTGCCTCAAATCATTCTGATCACTCTGCCTTTTCCATAGCTACTGATCACCCGATCAGTTTAGCTCCCAATATGTCACGACCCAAAAATCAGAGTAAATTTTTCATTTTTCTTTTATACTTACCTGTCCTCTGATCGTGACCACACTCCACTAACAATTGGGCTATGCGTCAATGCAAGTCCCACCATTCATTCACCATATAACTTAATTCCTTATCAAAGGAAAGGTAAACGCATGAGTTTTTCACTAATTCTTTCCCATTCATTTACAAGTGTTTACAGTGTCTATACATCCCAAAAAATTACTTACAAACATGTTATTGTGCTATTCTTATTTAGATACAATATGTACAAGTGTATATACCTCATAATGATGGGTAGCAGAGGATATCAGGAATGAGGTACTCAGTCGCCTCAAAGTCTACTGGAAATGATCTGTGTGAGAAAATGAAAGGGGTGAGCACATCAAGCTCAGTAAGGCAATCCTATGAACAAGTAGGTAACCATACTACCTACATGAACTTGGTGCCAGGCATAAACCACCCTTTCTCTACACATTTCAAAATAGATGCTACAATTCATGATGTCATGTAAAACAAGTTCACATATGGATTTCAAAGGGCATGGAAAACTCAACATGCAAATCCATTTAAATCATTTCATTCTCATTAAAATTTCACAACACAGCCAGGACTTAACCCCGCCTTCGGGTGTTCCTGACTCTCACAAAATCATGAAATTAGATGCTTTGCAAAGCAATATAACATGCGACACAATGAATGTCATGTAAAAAACCAATTTACATCACGCATGAGTTTAAATAGCATGGAAATATGTCATGCAAGTTTCAGTTTAAATCCCAGTTTCATTCTCATCAAAATCACATCTCAGTCAAGATCCAACCCCTCCATTGGGTGATCCAGACTCACACAAAAGTACACAAAACATGTTTCTCAAAACATCAATTTATAGCATGCGAGACTAGGCAATATAAATATATATCTCAGGCAAATAACTAGGAGTATGGCCATATACTCGTGATCCCACTGCTACATGGATCCTGTGTGCGGGGTCTCACCATTATCGGGAACTGCCCCGAGAGGTGGGTCAGTCTATCCCATCGGTCCTGTCCGATATCTCGCATCCGAAGATGCCATATAATCAATCCCAGTACGGTACAGCGTACTCCATGCTACTTGCATGGTACAACATACTCCGTAGACCCATATCTCATATCCACAATCGTGCCTGTAAATCCCTGAAATTTCCTTGTAAATTGGTTCGTAAAAATGTACAAGTGAAAATAAAATTGTAAGTCTGATATAAAATAAATAAAATAATAAAATACCCGGGAAATAAATAAGGTAAATATATATTTATTTGATTTAAATATATATATATATATATTTAAATATTTTGGGTATATTATATATTATATTATATTTTAATAAAATATAATAAATATTAAAAAAATAAAAAAATAAAACAAGAGAAGCAGGGACGGGGAAGCAGAGGCCGCCGACTAGAGGAGGCGGTGACCAAGGGGGAGAGATGGGGTTGCCGACGCTGACCCCTGCGAAGTCCGACAAAGAAATGAAGGCTTGCGAGAGAAACCCAAAAGGAGGAAGAACAGAATGAAACAGAAAAGAGAAAAGGGAGGAAAGGGAGACGATCGGCGGCCGAGGAAGGGAGGAGCGACCCACCACTGGCCAGAAAGGGACGTCTGCGGATCCAGGCTCAGATCGGCCAGAAACGGCACCGATGGGAAGAAAAAAATGGGTGTCAACTCCGAAGGAGAGAAGAGGCCGAATCGACCACTTTTCGGCGAGCTTTGGCAAAACTGACCCCAGATCCATGCACCGGACTACCCCGCGGACAAGCTGGAGGTGGAAGCCGGCGGAGAACCGATCGAAAAAGCTTCGAACGACAAGGGAGAAAGTTGGACCGGATTGAACCGGGCTGAACCGAGCTGAACCGGACCGAACTGGTTCAGCCAGAAAAAGAAGAAAAAAAAGACAAAGAAAAAGAAAAAAAGGAAAAATGAGAAAAATTCGGTGATGCAATCGAGCACCGGGTAAGTCGGTGAGTGGTCAAATGAACCAATTTAATTTTCAAAATAATTATTTAAATATATATCTATGTATATTTATTTATTTAGGTACATGTACAAATAGGTGTATATAATGAATTGGGTATGCTAGTATTTGTACAAATATATATATATATATATATATATGTATGCATAGGTGATAAGGAAAAATGGAAAACAATGATAATATATATATATATATATAAAGGAGTGTATAAATATATTTATTTATTTATTTAGGTGCATATACATGTGGGGGGTATGAAAGGTGAATGTGTGCAAGTATATGTATATACAAAGAATGTATATACATGAGATAGGAAAACGTGAAAACAATAAAAGTATATATATATATATACATATAGGAGTGTATATATATATATATATATATAAATATATATTTATGCGTGTATACATGTGGATGTATATAATAAAGGTATATGTTAATACTTGTAGGAGCAAATATATAAATAGTGAAGAAATATATAAACGTGTGTGTCGGCCTAAGGATATACAATAATACGTACACACGCAGTAGCAACAATAAATTACGCTTTTAATGCAATTCGCATGAATAGGGTCCTAAGTCTACAATTTAGGTGCAGGTGATTGTAGAATGGATTAAATGAGGTACTAGGAGACGTCACCGTTCGAATTCGAGATACCCGATAAATCGAGGTAAGGGGTATTACTTAACTTAGTTCTGATATTGCATTCTTGTTTCACTGAGAAATGATTTTATGAAAGAGCATATGATTTGAAATGATTTATCAATGCTTCCATACTTGCGAAACTGTTTACAAAACATGATTTCATTTTACAAAATGTTCGCTAGAACATCTATGTTTATGAAATAAACTTTCGAATTATGAAAATGCATGGGAGTTTTATGATTGATTGAAAACCCATATATATGCTTTGAAATGGAACTTTTGACATTTTCAAAAGTATTTACGAAAAGAGAAAAGATGTTTTGAGACTATAGGCTTCATGCATGGTTACTTCTTGAGGTGTTCTGGCTCCACCACTTGGGTGCCGGTACGTGGGCCCCTTTAGCACTTGACTCGACTTGTATGGAAGATGTGGTGCTACTAGTGGTTTATGATGATGTTTCGGTAGTATCTCGTGCCCGCGCAGCACGCAATTATGTTGCCTACATGGAGAGTGCCTTTGGTGCCCGTGTCCTAGCTAGGTGCTAGTGAAAGTAAGTAAGATGGATACTACCCATATTTTACGAAAGGACTGTACGACCCTGATCCAGTCTACAGCCCACTTACCATGGATATATATAAATGATGACTCTCTATGGAGAATAACACATATCGCATGACTTAGTTAAAGCCTAGTCTCCTCGATTTTAATTATAAAATCGACTATGATGAGATGTTTATGAAATGATTATGAAATATGCATGAGATGTTTATGAAATGATTATGAAATATTCATGATATGTTTATGAAATGATTTATGAAATGTTCATGAAAATGGTTAAGCATGTAATGGTTTTATTGACACGCATGCTTTACGACGTTTATGCATGAAATGAAAATTTCTGTATTTCATTAAGTTTCGTTCCGTGCACAATTTCAATACTTTGATATGTCAGAACTGTTTTAATAGTACTATCTTACTGGGCCTTTCCCCAAAAGCTCACCCCTCTACCTTCAGATCATTTGTAGTGAATCTATACATGCTACCTGCCGCATACAAGACGTAAGCTGGTGAGAAGAGCTACCCTAAGCTACTTTTGTACACGCGAAAGGTATACAATTACATTCCTGTACCAGACATAATTGTACGCACAGACATATATTGGAATTATTAGTTGGGATGTAATTTTGTAAGGAACGATGTAAACATTACTATTTTGGGATAATATTTTGGGATTATAGTTTGAGATGACTAGTACTAAATCGAAATAGATGCATTGTGTGGTAAAGATGGATTTGGAAAGTATGCTTGGTAGTTGTGGATATCTAGGATTGTCGAAAACAACTAATTTGTAGGTGGGTAGGCTCATATATAAGTCGTTGTGCTGTCGAAATTTCTATCGGTCATATAATTTAAAATATGGAAATCACTCACAAATTACGAGAAAAGAATTAGGAAAATGTTTTAACACTGTACAGGAATACAATCTAAGTGAATAAGGGATCAAGTGGGTAAATAAATTAAAAAAAAAATTTCCCTCGATTTTCAAGGGTCAAGGGTCATTACAGTTTAAGGTGGTATCAGAGCGCAGGTTGCCTAGTACTATCAGTGTCAAAAATAAGGATTAAATTACATCCCAATGTCTGTGCTTGTCTGGTTGTAGAGTAAGTATACCTAATGAAGTTAAGACTTAATGCTTGGTTTACGTGAAGAATTAGATCACGAGCTAGAGGCCGCAGAGATAGGCCTGAGAATCATGCAGATTCATCATATGAGACTCATAAATGATACCGAGATTGAAACTGATATTGAGCGTGCTCCATCAGGTCCTGTGAAAAGGACAGATGGTATTGAGATACACTTTGCTAAGATTATGTGGAGTATTAAACATATTTTGGAAAATTAGGACACAGTCTATGTTAGGTGATGGGGTAGACGAAAGAATTGATAGACAGATTACTTTCGATGTGCCCGCACAACCAGTAGAGATGTTTCAGAACTACAAATATGCCTGCTCCTATAGCCCCACAATGGAATGATGATGACTTGGGTTAGGATTAGGAGCTACATGAGATGAGGCAGTTTCAAGAGTTTAAGCCTTCATTTTTCAACAAGGTTAAGAATTCAGCGATTCGGAGCGTTGAATGAATGAGACAGGCTTGATGATTTTAGAAGTAACTCTACCGAGAAAGTTGCTTTTGCAACCTTTGTGTTAAAGGATTGGAGAAGCTACACGAATTTTCAGGGCGTACTACTATAAAGAAAGTAGCCCTTGTAGCATTAATATCGAGATGGAAAGTTAAACTCGGAGTGAAATTCCCCGATTTAATTCGAGAGCCGACATCAAAAAATTACATGGGATATATTATGAAGGCCCTTAGGCGGCAGCACATTCTAGATGAAATAAAGTGACAATTATGAATGAAATGGTTGTAATCGAACATGAAGTAACAAGTGTATGGATGATTATGAAATTAAATCTACAGTGTTGGAAAAAGAATGATTCGGATAAGTAAAGATGTGAAACGGAGGAAATCCAGGAAACTCATGGGAGATACTAAGATCCTTAATCGAGTTAAATTTCTCTCATTTGATGTTATTTTCGGGAAGCGTTGTGCATGGCGCAATTGTGGTCACATGAAATGTATATTTCGAGGTTACTAAGAAAATGAAAAGGTAAAGAGACTGACAAAAAAAAAAAGATGTCCTAAGGAAGCAGTGAGAATGATAGAATAAAATCACTGTAACTGAAATGATGAATTACATAACTAAAAGTATAAGTCAAGGTCACACTGTTTATATGATCGATAAAGATAGGGTGTGTTCGGGGTAAAGAAACACCCCTGTAGACACCGATATTTTTTTTGACACGTATTAGGAGGATCTATCAGAGTTACCACTAAATTGAAAGGTAAAGTTCTGAAAATTAATTTAGCAGTGGTATCGAATTAGATTATTTAGTCCACTGTACTGAATAGGTCTGATTTAAATTAGAAATGTTGAAGAAGCAATTATAAGGATTACATGGAAAGGAGATTATTGGACCAAGTGATTCACTCTGAGGTGTACTGGCATTGATTGTTAAAGAGACCTAGTGTCTTGTGAGTCGCAATATGTCAAGAACGAGAGTTAATTGGATTCTCCCAAAGTAGAAATTATAGATCAGTGGAAAAGACCCATAACTTTTAAAGATGACTCAGAGTTTGAGATATGAATTACGTATTGAGTCTAAAGATTGTAAATTGCTCATGCTTATGTTACAAATGCGATACTAAATTGGAATAAGGAAAGAGTTCTGATTAATTGATGTACGAAATGAGACAAGTTTGAAATGTGATAGATTTTGAATAGAAGTTATATTGGAATAAGAAGTGTATGCAAAGTGAGAATATCTTTGCATGTGAAGTGATTAGGAATCAAGTGATATGAATTGAGAATAAGTTCTGACTAAAGGATAGATGTGAAATCGTGATAAGTTATGGTATCCTACTTTCTATTGGGACTAAACGTTGAATCTTTAAATCCATAACTAGTTTATGTGGTCAAGTCTGATGGCTAACAAAGGTATTTCAAAATACCTCCCTGCCTGAGAGACTTGCCAGCGTCTAGAAGTACCCTAATCCATAACCTATAAATTGAAATTAACGGTCGTTATATTCGTGTTGGAAGTCAGGATACCATTACTTATGAAGATGAAGAAATGAATTTCATTCTAACGAAATCGTATGAACTATGGAATATGGATTAATTGTTCAATATCAAGTGCAAAGGAATGCTATGTGGGAACGTAGATTTTAGGCAGTAATTGGAGATTATCAGCAGAAAATTTATTATTGTATAATGTAAGATTTTCTATTAGCTGGAATCAACCTTGTATTTAAAGAGGATAATTACTTAATTTAAAGTGATTTTGGTTAGTAAAAGAAAGAGAAAAGTATCTCAACTTGAGGATATGAATTGATAAATTATTCAAGTCGTTGCAGGATAATCTCTAAACTTCTACATGGAGTACTATTAATTAGTTAATGATAAAAGTGATTAAATTGTGATAACGGTTCCAAAGATTGAGGAATCAATGAGATTATGTGATGTATATGACATGTGTTTGGAGTTGTGATCTTAATATGGATTTTATTATTTGGAGTTATAATGATTGAAATTATCGATTGATCTTTCCTATTATTCATAGGCTCTAACTTTTAGTTGGAGTTAATAGTGTATTTGGCTAATAGAAAATTTTAGATTATGATATTATAAGCTCTACGAAGAGTTTCATCGTCATCCATAATTGATTTATGAGACTTGAAAGCTATTAATGTTTGAGATTAGAGATGAGTTGGATACTCATAGATTTATGTTTGAAATTGTTTGGGGTGAAAAACTTATGTCTATTACAAATTTCAGTTATATTGATTTCATCTTTATCATAGTGTGTGATGGTCAACTGATGATAAATATTCTAATACAGTGAAAAAGAAAAGAAAATCAATATCTAATAGTTTATAAGTGACTAGAAAATTTGTCGATATGATTATTCAGATTTAAAGTTTTATGAGGATATAATTACTTAACATGATTTGAAAATTTTGTTCTAAGAAATTTGATGAACAAGAAATTATGTTGATCCCAGAAAATGTTATGAACAATAACTTTGAGGTTTTCATGATTATATTCGAATGACATATTAGAGGGAACAGTCGAAGTGTGATTGGATTTGAGTTACAACTTTGGGATCATTGTTAATTTGACAAGTGGTTGATCTTTTATATGGAAGTTAATTTTGACTGAAGCTCATAATAGTAAGTACATTCTACACCCTGATAGTACCAAAATGTACCAAAAAAATCGACGAACGGTGTTTTGATGGCCTGAAATGAAACGGGATTTTGCAGAGTTTGCTTATAACAATAGCTAATATGCTAGCATCGGAATGTCACCATATGAGACCTTGTATGATAGAAGATGTAGGTCTCCAGTGGCATGGGAAGAAGTGGGTGACAAAGAGATTTTGGCTCCCGATTTGGTCGAATATGCAGCAGAAGGTGTTCGGATAATCTGTGATAGACGTAAGGTCGCACATAGTAGGCAGAAGAGTTATGCGGATAAGCATAAGCGGCCACTTGAGTTTCAGATTGGGGATTTCGTGTTTCTGAAAGTATACCGAGCAAGGGTATCATGAGCTATGGAAAGAAAGGGAAAGTGAGTCCTCGCTTCATTTGGTCCATTTGAGATTCTAGAGAGAGTGGGAGACGTAGCCTATGGACTTGTCTTACCGCCGCAGCTTTTGGGGTACATAATGTCTTCCACGTCTCGATGCTAAGGAAGTATAATCCGGATCCCTCACATATCATTGAATATGAACCTTTGAGCATTTAAGGGGATATGAGCTACATTAAGCAACCTATCCAGATTTTGGGCAGAAAGGAAAAAGGCACTTCGATTGAAAACTATTCCTTTGGTAAGGGTTCTCTGGCAACACCACTCAGTTGAAGAAGCTACAGGGTAGCTAGAGAGCCTCATGAAGGAGAAGTACCCTTATCTATTCTAAAGGACCAAGATGAATTTGGAGGACCAAATTCTTTAAAGGTGGGGAGAATGTAAATCCCCGAAATTTCCTTGTAAATTGGTTCGTAAAAATGTACAAGTGGAAATAAAATTGTAAGTTTGATATAAAATAAATAAAATAATAAAATACCCAGGAAATAAAGAAGATAAATATATATTTATTTGATTTAAATATATATATTTAAATATTTTGGGTATATTATATATTATATTATATTTTAATAAAATATAATATAATATTAAAACAAATAAAATAAATAAAATAAATAAAATAAAATAAATAATAAATAAATATAAATAAATAAATAATAAATAATATATAATATAATAATAATAATAAATTGGAAAATTGAATCCCCAGATCATATGGGGTAGCCGACGCCGACCCCTTCAAAGTCCGACAAAGAAATGAAGGCCGACGAGAGAAACTCGAAAGGAGGAAGAAGAGAATGAAACCAAAAAGAGAAAAGGGAGGAAAGGGAGACGATCGACGGCCGAGGAAGGGAGGAGCAACCCACCACCGGCCAGAGAGGGACGTCTGCATCGCAGATCGGCCAGAAACAGCGCCGATAGGAAGAAAAAAATGGGTGCCGACGTCGGAGGAGAGAAGAGGCTGGACTGGCCACTTTTCGGCGAGCTTTGGTAAAACTGACCCCAGATCCATGCACCGGACTACCCCGCAGACAAGCTGGAGGTGGAAGCCGACGGAGAACCGACCAAAAAAGCTCCGAACGGCGAGGGAGAAAGTTGGACCGCACTGAACCGGGCTGAACCAGACCGGTTTGAACCAGGTTGACCCGGACCAAACCGGTTCAGCCAGAAAAAGAAGAAAAAAAAGAAAAAGGAAAAGGAAAAAAAAGAAAAATGAGAAAAATTCGGTGATGCAATCGAGCTCCGGGTAAGTCGGTAAGTGGTCAAATGAACTAATTTAATTTTCGAAATAATTATTTAAATATATATATGTATATTTATTTATTTAGGTACATGTACAAATAGGTGTATATAATGAATTGGGTATGCTAGTATTTGTACAAAAAAATATATATATATGTATGCATAGGTGATAAGAAAAAATGGAAAACAATGATAATATATATATATATATATAAAGGAGTGTATATATATATATATATATATATAAATATTTATTTATTTAGGTGCATATACATGTGGGTGGTATGAAAGGTGAATGTGTGCAAGTATATGTATATACAAAGAATGTATATATATATGAGATAGGAAAATATGAAAACAATAATAGTATATATATACATATAGGAGTGTATATATATAAATATATATTTATGCGCGTATACATGTGGATGTATATAATAAAGGTATATGTTAATACTTGTAGGAGCAAATATATAAATGTGCATGTCAGCCTAAGGATATACAATAATACGTACACATGCAGTAGCAACGATAAATTACGCTTTTAACGCAATTTCGCATGAATAGGGTGCTAAGTCTACAATTTCGGTGTAGGTGATTGTAGAAGGGATTAAAAGAGGTACTAGGAGACGTCACCGTTCGAATTCGAGATACCCGATAAATCGAGGTAAGGGGTATTACTTAACTTAGTTCTGATATTGCATTCTTGTTTCACTGAGAAATGATTTTATGAAATAGCATATGATTTGAAATGATTTATCAATGCTTCCATACTTGCGAAACTGTTTACAAAACATGATTTCGTTTTACAAAATGTTCGCTAGAACATCTATGTTTATGAAATAAACTTTCGAATTATGAAAATGCATGGGAGTTTTATGATGGCTTGAAAACCTATATTTATGCTTTGAAATGGAACTTGTGACGTTTTCAAAAGTATTTACGAAAAGAGAAAAGATGTTTTGAGATATAAGCTTCATGCATGGTTACTTCTTGTGGTGTTCCGGCTCCACCACTTAGGTGCCGGTACGTAGGCCCCTTTAGCACTTGACTCGACCTGTGTGGAAGATGTCGTGCTACTGGTGGTTTATGACGATGTTTCGGTAGTATCTCGTGCCCGCGCAACACGCAATTATGTTGCCCACACAGAGAGTACCTTTGGTGCCCATGTCCTAGCTAGGTGCTAGTGAAAGTAAGTAAGATGGATACTACCCATATTTTACGAAAGGACTGTACAACCCTGATCCAGTCTACAGCCCACTTACCATGGCCATAGGTATGATGACTCTCTACGGAGAATGACACATATCGCGTGACTTAGTTATAGCCTAGTCTCCTCGATTTTAATTATAAAATCGACTATGATGAGATGTTTATGAAATGATTATGAAATATGCATGAGATGTTTACAAAATGATTATGAAATATGCATGAGATGTTTATGAAATGATTATGAAATATTCATGATATGTTTACGAAATAATTTACGAAATGTTCATGAAAATGGTTAAGCATGTAATGGTTTTATTGACACGCATGCTTTACGACGTTTATGCATGAAATGAAAATTTCTGTATTTCATTAAGTTTCGTTCCGTGCACAATTTCAATACTTTGATATGTAACGACCCTTGACCTTTGAAAATCGGGAAATTTTTTTTTTTGAATTTAATTTACCCACTTATTCCCTTATTCAGTTAGGCTGTATTCTTGTTCAGTGTCAATCCTAAAAAAAAAATCTCATTTAATTTATCCTTATACAGATTTCATCCCGACACATTATTTTCAATAGATGTCTGTGCATACAAATGGTCTGGTAAAGAGATAAGAATGTATACCTCACGCATGTACAAAGGTATTCTAGGGAAGCTCATATCCATCAGCCTACGTCATCTACTGTAATTCACAGCAAAGATCTGAGAGGTAAAGGGGTGAGCTTTTGGGGAAAAGCCCAGTAAGGTAATACTCTTAAAGCAGTTCTGATATATAAAAACCTTTGAAATTGTTCATAGAACAAAACTTAATGAAATACAAAAATTTTTGTTTCATGCATAAACGTCATAAAGCATGCGTGTCAATAAAACCATTAACATGCTTAACCATTTTCATGAACATTTCATAAATCATTTCGTAAACATATCATGCATATTTCATAATCGTTTCATAAACATCTCATGCATATTTCATGATCATTTCATAAACATCTCATGCATATTTCATAATCATTTCATAAACATCTCATGCATGTTTCATAATCATTTCATAAATATCTCATGCATGTTTCATAATCATTTCATAAACATCTCATCATAGTCGATTTTATATTTAAAATCAAGGAGACTAGGCTATAACTAAGTCATACGATACGTGTCATTCTCCATTGGAGAGTCATCATACCTATGGCCATGGTAAGTGAGCTGTAGACTGGATCAGGGTCGTAGAACCATTTCATAAAATATGGGTAGTATCCATCTTACTTACTTTCACTAGCACCTAGCTACGACACGGGCACCAAAGGCACTCTCCGTGTGGGCAACATAATTGCGTGCTGCGCGGGCACGAGATACTACCGAAACATCATCATAAACCACCAGTAGCACGACATCTTCCACACAGGTCGAGTCAAGTGCTAAAGGGGCCTACGTACCGGCACTTCAAGTGATAGAACCGGAACACCACGAGAAGTAGCCAAGCATGAAGCCTAAGTCTCAAAACATATTTTTCTTTTTTTTTTTTGTAAATACTTTTGAGAACGTCAAAAGTTCCATTTCAAAGCGTAAATATGGGTTTTCAAGCCATCATAAAACTTTCATGCATTTTCATAATTCAAAAGTTTATTTCATAAACATAGATGTTCTAGCGAACATTTTGTAAAACGAAATCATGTTTTGTAAACAGTTTCACAAGTATGGACGCTTTGATAATTCATTTCAAATCATGTGCTCTTTCATAAAATCATTTATCAGAGAAACATGAATGCAATATCAGAACTAAGTTAAGTAATACCCCTTACCTCGATTTATCGGCTATCTCGAATTCAAACGGTGACGTCTCCTAGTACCTCCCTTAATCCCTTCTACAATCACCTACACCGAAATTGTAGACTTGGCACCCTATTCATGCGAATTGCGTTAAAATTGTAATTTATCGTTGCTACTGCTTGTGTACATATTATTGTATATCCTTAGGCCGATACGCATGTTTATATATTTCTTCACTATTTATATATTTGCTCCTACAAGTATTAACATATATCTTTATTATATACATCCACATGTATACGCGCATAAATATATATTTATATATATACACTCCTATATGTGTATATATATATATACTATTATTGTTTTCATATTTTCCTATCTCATATATATATACATTCTTTGTATATACATATACTTGCACACATTCACATTTCATATCCTCCACATGTATATGCACCTAAATAAATAAATATACATATATATATGTATATATATATATATACACTCCTTTATATATATATATATTGTCATTGTTTTCCATTTTTCCTTATCACCTATGCATACCTATTTTTTTGTACAAATACTAGCATACCCAATTCATTATATACACCTATTTGTACATGTACCTAAATAAATAAATATACATATATATTTATATATATATTTAAATAATTATTCCGAAAATTAATTTGGTTCATTTGACCACTTACCGACTTACCCGGAACTCGATTGCATCACCGAAATTTTTCCCATTTTTCCTTTTTTTTTTTTCTTTTCTTTTTTTTCTTTTTTTTCTGGCTGAATCGGTTCGGTCTGGTTCAACCCGATTCAGCCCCGGTTCAGTCCCGGTCCAACTTTCTCCATTGCCGTTCAGGGCTTTTCCGGCCGGTTCTCCACTTGCTTCCACCTCCAGCTTGTCCGCGGGGTAGTCCGGTGCATGGATCTGGAGTCGACTTCGCCAAAGCTCTCCGAAAAGTGGCCGGTCCAGCCTCTTCTCTCCTCCGGCATCGGTACCCATTTTCTTCCGCGTCGTTCGGCGGCGTTTCAGGCCGATTTGCGCCTGGATCGGCGCCTCCGTCGTCCCCCTCTGGCCGGTGGTGGGTCGTTCCTCTTTCCCCCGGCCGCCGGTCGTCCCCTTTTCCTCTTTTTCCCTCTCTTTCTCTCGGTCTCTCTCCTTCTCTCATTTTTCCCTCGTTGGCGGCGTCTTCTTTTCCCTCTACCAGCGCCGGCAAGCCTCGCTGCTTCTCCTCGGTCCGTTCGTCGGCTCCGTCGGTGGGCGGATGGGAACTTGGCTCCCTCAGTGCCTTCTCCTCTCCATGGCAGAATCGCAATTCGCGATTCTGCCTTTTTTTTTAATTATAGTTATTATTATATATATTAGATATTATTTATCATTTAGTTATTTATTTATATTTATTTATTATGTATTTTATTTATTTTATTTATTTTATTTATTTATTTATTTATTTTATTATATTATATTTTATTAAAATATAATATAATATACCCAAAATATTTAAATATATATATTTAAATCAAATAAATATATATTTATCTTATTTATTTTTTGGGTATTTTATTATTTTATTTATTTTGTATCAGACTTACAATATTATTTCCACTTGTACGTTTTTTTTTACGAACCAATTTACAAGGAAATTTCGGGTATTTACATTCTCCCCACCTTTAAAGAATTTGGTCCTTTAAATTCATTTTGGTCCTTTAGTATAGATGAGGGTACTTCTCCTTCATGAGGCTCTCTAGCTACCCTGTAACTTCTTCAACCGAGTGGTGTTGCCAGAGAACACTTACCAGAGGAATAGTTTTCAATCGAAGTACCTTTTTCCTTTTTGTCCAAAATCAGGATAGGTTGCTTAATGTAGCTCATATCCCCTTGAATGCTCAAAGGTTCATATTCAATGATATGTGAGGGATCCGGATTATACTTCCTTAGCATCGAGACGTGGAAGACATTATGTACTCCAAAAGCTGCGGCGGTAAGACAAGTCTATAGGCTACGTCTCCCACTCTCTCTAGAATCTCAAATGGACCAAATGAAGTGAGGACTTAGTTTCCATTTCTTTCCATAGCTCATGATACCCTCGCTTGGTATACTTTCAGAAACACGAAATCCCCAATCTGAAACTCAAGTGGCCGCTTATGCTTATCCGCACAACTCTTCTGCCTACTATGTGCGGCTTTACTTCTATCACAGATTATATGAACACCTTCTGCTGCCTATTTGACCAAATCGAGAGCCAAAATCTCTTTGTCACCCACTTCTTCTAGTGCCACTGGAGACCTACATCTTCTATCATACAAGGTCTCATATGGTGCCATTTCGATGCTAGCATATTAGCTATTGTTATAAGCAAACTCTGCAAAATCGCGTTTCATTTCATGCCATCAAAACACCCTTCGTCGATTTTTTTAGTACATTTTGGTACTACCAGGATGTAGAATGTACGTACTATTATGAGTTTCAGTCAAAATTAACTTCCATATGAAAGATCAACCACTTGTCAAATTAACAATGATTCCCAAAGTTGTAACTTAATTCCAATCACACTTCGACTGCTCCCTCTAATATGTCATTCGAATGTAATCATGAAAACCTCAAAGTTATTGTTCATAACATTGTCTAGGATCAACATAATTTCTTGTTCATCAAATTTCTTAGAACAAAATTTTCAAATCATGTTAAGTAATTATATCCTCATAAAACTTTAAATATGAATAATCATATCGACAAATTTTCCAGTCACTTATAAACTATTGGATATTGATTTTCTTTTCTTTTTCACTGTATCAGAATATTTATCATCAGTTGACCATCACACACTACGATAAAGATGAAATCAATATAACTGAAATTTGTAATAGACATAAGTTTTTCACCCCAAACAATTTCAAACATAAATCTATGTGTCACGACCCGAATTACCTAAAAATCAGAGTAAATTTTTCGTTTTTTCATTTATTATTTAATTCTTACCTTTCTCTCGTCGTGACCATCCTACAACACAGTTGGGCTATGATTCGGTGTTAGTCACCTCACACCATTTAACATTTCATTCCCAAAATCATATATCAGAGTCTACTATCCTTTTGACTTTAAATAAACACATACCCAATGGTATTTACATGACTCTACATCCCCGACATCATATCCATTTACAGTACTGTGCATTACATATTTAGATACAAAATCATACAAATGTGTATACCTGTCTCTCGATGGGAAGCAGCAAGCAGCGGATATTAAGCATGCAAGTCCTCAGCCGCTCAATAACTATTTCAAGTGCTCTGAAAAGATGGGAAAATAAGGGGGTGAGCAAACCACACGCTCAGTAAGGCAATTATGCAAGTAAGTAGATAGCTCCACTATCTACATGCTCATAATGCCATGCCCTTAAATCCATTTCTTTTCATTAAAATCATCAAGCACAAAGTCATGCATATTCAATGCCATAGTTCATCCAAAACTATTTGTGCATATATAAATCATGTAACTCATGCATTCAAAGCATTTTATGTGACATCATTAAATCATATTAAGCATGAATTTAATCAAGATCATGCAGTCTTTCATGTCATGCAAGACAATTCAAGGTTTTCAAATGAAAGCATGGAAAACACATCATGCCACTGCATTTAAATCAATTCATTTAAAACGCAGTATAAAATAACCCCTCTGGGTCAATCATCTCAAAACTCATAAAACAATTTGTTATATTTCATTATAAAACTTGAGTTATAAAACCACCCTTCTTTCAGGGTCACATATCATAAAATCATCTGAAATCATCAAATCATCAAATCGGGGGCCTGACCCCTCCTTCGGGTCTACCCTGGTCTAACAGACCACAAGTTATATCATGTGAGACAATCAGGTAATTAACAGTAACATCGAGGACTATGGCCATATCCTAGTGATCCCTGGCAACACGGTACCTAGTGTGCGGGGTATCACACCTGAAACGGGAGGTGGGTCGTCCTACCCGCCAGAACAGCATAACACCAGGATTGCGAGGGCAAGGCTTGCTGCCTCGTGGCTAATGCCACTCCACTCCAACAATCCCCACGGTACAGCGTACTCCGCGTGACATACACGGTACAAAGTACTCCGTGAACCCAAGCTCAGTCAGGGGTGCCTGTAATAGGTCTTATCCACCCATATCATCTGTCTCAGAATGCACGTGTGAGCATATCATCTCACTGTGACACACAGTCTACAGGAGGCTCCAACACGGCTATATGCATGTAATATAAATCCCTGTGCGAGCGAAACTCAAGCACGGCTCCATGCATATTCATGATATCTGAAAATCTCGTGCGAGGGAAGCTCTAGCACGGTTTCATAAAAATCAGTGAAATCTGCGTACGAGCAGCGCTCCAGTACGACTTAAACTGATTATAATTTCATGTAAATTCCACGTACGAGCAACGCTCTAGTACGGATATGTATATAAATTCAGTGAAAACCTCGTACGAGAAAAACTCCAGTACGGCATTCAAATGAATTATGAAAACCATATAAAACTTTGTGCGAGCAACGCTCCAGCACAAATGAATGCTCAAGTAAATCAAATCTCGTGCGAGTTATACTCCAGCACGGCTTTATGCATAACTAAATCAAATCTCGTGCGAGTTTCACTCCAGCACGGCTTTATGCATAATTAAATCAAATCTCGTGCGAGTTACACTCCAACACGGCTTCATGCATAATTTAATCAAAACAGGATGCGAGCTAAGCTCCAACATCTCTCATGCATGTCAAATCATTAAAACTAGTGCGAGCAATCGCTCCAGCACCATTTTATGCATATCACGTCAAAACAAATCAAAACATGTCAAAACATGTCAAAACAGAGTGCGAGCTAGGCTCCAGCAGCTCTCATTTCACAATATTAAAAATCAGTGCGAGCACCATGCTCTAGCACATTTCATGCATATGATGTCACAAGTCGGTGCGAGCAACTGCTCAAGCACATTTATGCACATTCACAAACGCAGATATAGTGCGAACTATGTGTCGGCACTATCTGTTTCCATATAAACTGATAGTTGGCCGTTTTCCAAAGAAATTTCTATTTAAATATTAATAACACCTACGTAGTGTTATTTTGTGAAATTCATCCATTTACTGGCCAATCTATCGCTTTACTTTGATTAAAATCAAGAAAATTCCTTAATCATAAAAATCCTTAAATCATGTATTCCATGCATGTCATGCTTTCACCATCCTTAGGTGAACTTCCCTCAATAGGGGTAAAATAGACATTTCACCTATTTCGATCCTTAAAAATTATTTAAACCACTTTTAGGATTATTTTACAATAATCGTGTATACATACATAATCAGTGTATACAAAATCTATTAAAATATGCGTAGCTACCTCTAGCTACTCACACAATTCCCTTACCTCATTTATCTGTACAGTCTGACCTTTCCCACTGATGTCTTGTCACGCAGTCCGATTTGCTCCGAATCCAAATCAAATCTTCGGCACTGCGGATACACATTCATCAGGTCAAATACAATACAATTAATTGTATTTCACAATTTTCTGGGCTTAATTTAAATCATTGGGCCCGTTTACCCATATTGGGCCCGATTGCACCATAATGGGCCTTAATCGGCCTTAAGCCCGTTTACCACAATTTATCGAGGCCTATTGGGCTCATTGGACCCATCAATATTTATTTAGCCTCGTTCTAAATTTTCGGATATCTCAATTTAATATTTACGACAATTTATCCAATTTTTCAGAATTTAATTCATTTATGCGGAAATTAAATCCGTAATTTATGCGTTAAATATCAATCACGCATAACGATACAAATTGTCGTAAATTAAGGGTCACTTACCCGTTATTCCCTGATCGTATACAAATCGAGGCTGTCTCGAGCTCTCAGTGGATGCCAATTGTCGAGCTACACAATTAAATATATTTTTCCGGGTAAATTTCCAGTCGGAATTAATTAAATTAAATATTCAGAAAATTAAATCGGTCAATTTGACCGCTTACCGACTTACCCGAAGCTCGATTGCATCACTGGAATTTTCCCCAATTTTTTCTCTTTTTCTTTTTCCCTTTTTCTTCCTTTTTTCCCTCTCTTTTTGGCTGAACCGGTCCGGTCCGGTTCAACCCGGTTCGGACCGCCGGTTCAGCTCGGTCCGGTTCGGCTCAAACCGCCGGTTCAGTCCGGTTCACCCATCATTTTGCTGTTTCGGCACCGTCCGGCCGGTTCTCCGGCAGATTCCGGTGCCAATCGGCGCGCAATCACATGGTCTTCCATAATCGGCCCTCGGGTGGTGTCAAAACGGCGCTGATGGCCGCCAATCGGGCTTCTCTTTCGCGGGACTTCCTTTCCGTTTTCGGTGTTTTCCAGCCACTCCACGGCGTGTCGCCGTCTCTGGTGGGTCTCCCGGTGGTCAGGCTCCTCTCCCGGTCATTTTCTGCACCCCCGCCTCGCCGGTGGCCTGCCGGACGGAGGGAACCGACTCCCTCAGTTCTCGGCTTCCTCGCTTTCGCCATTTCCTCTGTTTCGCGTTTCTTCTCTGTTTCAATTTCGTTTCTGTTTCATTTTTTTTTCATTTTTTTTTTCAAATTTTATTTATTTATAATTTATTTTTAATATTATTTTAATCAATAAAATAATATTAAAATACACAAATATCTTTTAAAAATTATATTTTATTCATCTAATCTGTAAATAATTTTCTCAGTCCGATTTTACCTTTCCGGTATATTTTTCGATTATTTTCGGGATTATTTTTCGATGCGAAAATCTCGGTTCATTTCAATAAATTCATATCTTGATCAATTTAACCCGAAATTTAATTATTTCTTCGTTATTGATCAAGATTTCTAAATCTCATATTTTTAATTAAATTTCTTGTCCCGATTAATACCGAATTTTGGTCTTTTGACCATTTTGCCCTTGCACGTATTCGGGAATACCATTTAAGTCCTTTTGCATTTTTAAATGCACTCGAAAATATCGGGTCTTACAATCTCCCCCACTTAAGAAATTTGGTCCTCCAAATTAGAACCAAGTAATATGAGTCCATAACAACTCCGGGTATGTCTATCGCATCATATACTGTCATCCTCAAGTGACTTTCTCCGGAGTGTAATATTACCATCATACTTAACTAGGGAGATCATCTTAACCCTCAACACTTTCTCTTTCCATTTAGTGCCCGAATCGATTTCTCCAATCATACGTTATATTTTCATTGAGCTAAACCGTTGAAGCTCATATCCGATTACATATATCGGGTTCGGATAATATTTTCGAAACATCATAAGATAGGACACATAGTGGATGCCTGTTTACCCAAGTGGTAACGCCAATCTACAGGTCCTATCTCCCACTTGTCCAATATCTCTATCCGAATGTCGTTACGTCCTTATGCTCTTAGGACAAGTAACTATCAACAATAATGATTCACCCTCGGTGAATTCCAATGATTTTCTGTCTCTTGTCAGCATGAATTTTCTGTCTGCTCTGAGGTGTTCTTAATCTCTCACAAATCAACTGAACATCCTCAGAGGTTTGTCTTACCAATTCGGGAACAATTTTCTATCTGTCACCCACTTCCCTTATCCAAGTCAGGGAAACAATCCCTATGGCCATAAAATGCCTCATATAATCTCATCCTGATACTCAAGTGACAACTGTCATCACTGGCGAATTTGATTAGTAGCAACTGATCATCCCAGGAGCTCATAAAATCAATTACACACGCTCTCATCACATCCTCCAGAACCTGTACAGTCCTCTCTGACTGACTATCTGTCTGAGGGTGGAAGCTGTGCTAACACGCAATCAGGGTCCCATAGCTTCCAAGAACATATTCCCAGAAGTGGGAAGTGAAGCGAGAATCCCTATACTCATATTCAGTTAGTGAAAATCAACTAACTATCATCCTCTTGCCTAAGGGTACAGGCTTCACATTTTTCACTAACTTATAAGCAACTGAAGGCGGTATGAATAAATGCGTGGCACCAGGATCAATTAAAATAATTATTTCATTATTCTTAACCAGTGTGGTATCTTCCACCACATCCTATGAAACATCAATAGTGTCCTGGTCCAAGGCATACACTCGCCCTCGTCCAACATCTTATTTTCGTGGTAACTACCACACATCTTACATTGTTCACACTGCTACTCTGTCATACTGTTACGTAGCAGGTCGGGGTCCTCAAATCACAATACCCCTCGTAAGTATTGAAATTAGATATACTGGGGTTTATCAATCAACTTACCCCGTGATTTATCAGCTCTAAGCCTTTACCAAACTACCTTTTCTCGTTCTGACATCTTTGTCATTCTTTATTCTCTTTTGTCTCTATTTTGGCCCTTACTACCTTTCTCAATCTCAGAGGCGCGCAATTTATAATCTTATTTAACACAACTGTAGTCTGCGCACTGCCTCGGCATAGGTAGTGATATCTAACGGGCTAATCGGACTCTAATTGTTAATCTGAGTCCTTCCATGAACTTTCAAACATCTCGACTCTCACTGTTCATCGTGTCCGAGTCACATCTGCCCAGGAATATCAACTGAGTATCATACTCGTCAATCAACATGTTCCTCTGGGTCAGAGTAAATAATGTCATCTGTAATTTCCTTTAAAACAATATCCGGGATATTCTGTCACCGGAATACATCTGAAATTATTTTTCATGTCCATTCTGGATGTCGAAATCTTCAAATGGGTCGAGCGAACTTTCATCAATGTTCCGACTCGCCCTCATACATACCCTGAGCAATTAGCTCGCAAAATATTCTCCACACTCCGCTCCAACCTCGTGAAGCGTATCTCAATACTGTCTGATCTCTCTGTCAGACTCTATCCGATCTCTCTATCAGACTCTGTGGGGCATGATCAACCAGCCTCCACGTCAATCTCATCTCAAGTCTCATGTGGCGACTCAGTACAACTCATGGGCCTACCTCAACGACCTTGAGCTCGTGTACTCGCCTCTCAACCATAGCGGCTATCAGTCAATGAGTCTATTCTTGCATTTAAAACCAAATTCTTAGCTGCACTTCCATCTCGATATACACAATTGTATCCAAATAATGCACAGTACAAGGGGATGTAAACTTCCTTAACCACTAACACCGACTCATATCAGGCCAACCTGGCTCTGATACCATTAAACCTGTCACGACCCGAATTACCTAAAAATCAGAGTAAATTTTTCGTTTTTTCATTTATTATTTAATTCTTACCTTTCTCTCGTCGTGACCATCCTACAACACAGTTGGGCTATGATTCGGTGTTAGTCACCTCACACCATTTAACATTTCATTCCCAAAATCATATATCAGAGTCTACTATCCTTTTGACTTTAAATAAACACATACCCAATGGTATTTACATGACTCTACATCCCCGACATCATATCCATTTACAGTACTGTGCATTACATATTTAGATACAAAATCATACAAATGTGTATACCTGTCTCTCGATGGGAAGCAGCAAGCAGCGGATATTAAGCATGCAAGTCCTCAGCCGCTCAATAACTATTTCAAGTGCTCTGAAAAGATGGGAAAATAAGGGGGTGAGCAAACCACACGCTCAGTAAGGCAATTATGCAAGTAAGTAGATAGCTCCACTATCTACATGCTCATAATGCCATGCCCTTAAATCCATTTCTTTTCATTAAAATCATCAAGCACAAAGTCATGCATATTCAATGCCATAGTTCATCCAAAACTATTTGTGCATATATAAATCATGTAACTCATGCATTCAAAGCATTTTATGTGACATCATTAAATCATATTAAGCATGAATTTAATCAAGATCATGCAGTCTTTCATGTCATGCAAGACAATTCAAGGTTTTCAAATGAAAGCATGGAAAACACATCATGCCACTGCATTTAAATCAATTCATTTAAAACGCAGTATAAAATAACCCCTCTGGGTCAATCATCTCAAAACTCATAAAACAATTTGTTATATTTCATTATAAAACTTGAGTTATAAAACCACCCTTCTTTCAGGGTCACATATCATAAAATCATCTGAAATCATCAAATCATCAAATCGGGGGCCTGACCCCTCCTTCGGGTCTACCCTGGTCTAACAGACCACAAGTTATATCATGTGAGACAATCAGGTAATTAACAGTAACATCGAGGACTATGGCCATATCCTAGTGATCCCTGGCAACACGGTACCTAGTGTGCGGGGTATCACACCTGAAACGGGAGGTGGGTCGTCCTACCCGCCAGAACAGCATAACACCAGGATTGCGAGGGCAAGGCTTGCTGCCTCGTGGCTAATGCCACTCCACTCCAACAATCCCCACGGTACAGCGTACTCCGCGTGACATACACGGTACAAAGTACTCCGTGAACCCAAGCTCAGTCAGGGGTGCCTGTAATAGGTCTTATCCACCCATATCATCTGTCTCAGAATGCACGTGTGAGCATATCATCTCACTGTGACACACAGTCTACAGGAGGCTCCAACACGGCTATATGCATGTAATATAAATCCCTGTGCGAGCGAAACTCAAGCACGGCTCCATGCATATTCATGATATCTGAAAATCTCGTGCGAGGGAAGCTCTAGCACGGTTTCATAAAAATCAGTGAAATCTGCGTACGAGCAGCGCTCCAGTACGACTTAAACTGATTATAATTTCATGTAAATTCCACGTACGAGCAACGCTCTAGTACGGATATGTATATAAATTCAGTGAAAACCTCGTACGAGAAAAACTCCAGTACGGCATTCAAATGAATTATGAAAACCATATAAAACTTTGTGCGAGCAACGCTCCAGCACAAATGAATGCTCAAGTAAATCAAATCTCGTGCGAGTTATACTCCAGCACGGCTTTATGCATAACTAAATCAAATCTCGTGCGAGTTTCACTCCAGCACGGCTTTATGCATAATTAAATCAAATCTCGTGCGAGTTACACTCCAACACGGCTTCATGCATAATTTAATCAAAACAGGATGCGAGCTAAGCTCCAACATCTCTCATGCATGTCAAATCATTAAAACTAGTGCGAGCAATCGCTCCAGCACCATTTTATGCATATCACGTCAAAACAAATCAAAACATGTCAAAACATGTCAAAACAGAGTGCGAGCTAGGCTCCAGCAGCTCTCATTTCACAATATTAAAAATCAGTGCGAGCACCATGCTCTAGCACATTTCATGCATATGATGTCACAAGTCGGTGCGAGCAACTGCTCAAGCACATTTATGCACATTCACAAACGCAGATATAGTGCGAACTATGTGTCGGCACTATCTGTTTCCATATAAACTGATAGTTGGCCGTTTTCCAAAGAAATTTCTATTTAAATATTAATAACACCTACGTAGTGTTATTTTGTGAAATTCATCCATTTACTGGCCAATCTATCGCTTTACTTTGATTAAAATCAAGAAAATTCCTTAATCATAAAAATCCTTAAATCATGTATTCCATGCATGTCATGCTTTCACCATCCTTAGGTGAACTTCCCTCAATAGGGGTAAAATAGACATTTCACCTATTTCGATCCTTAAAAATTATTTAAACCACTTTTAGGATTATTTTACAATAATCGTGTATACATACATAATCAGTGTATACAAAATCTATTAAAATATGCGTAGCTACCTCTAGCTACTCACACAATTCCCTTACCTCATTTATCTGTACAGTCTGACCTTTCCCACTGATGTCTTGTCACGCAGTCCGATTTGCTCCGAATCCAAATCAAATCTTCGGCACTGCGGATACACATTCATCAGGTCAAATACAATACAATTAATTGTATTTCACAATTTTCTGGGCTTAATTTAAATCATTGGGCCCGTTTACCCATATTGGGCCCGATTGCACCATAATGGGCCTTAATCGGCCTTAAGCCCGTTTACCACAATTTATCGAGGCCTATTGGGCTCATTGGACCCATCAATATTTATTTAGCCTCGTTCTAAATTTTCGGATATCTCAATTTAATATTTACGACAATTTATCCAATTTTTCAGAATTTAATTCATTTATGCGGAAATTAAATCCGTAATTTATGCGTTAAATATCAATCACGCATAACGATACAAATTGTCGTAAATTAAGGGTCACTTACCCGTTATTCCCTGATCGTATACAAATCGAGGCTGTCTCGAGCTCTCAGTGGATGCCAATTGTCGAGCTACACAATTAAATATATTTTTCCGGGTAAATTTCCAGTCGGAATTAATTAAATTAAATATTCAGAAAATTAAATCGGTCAATTTGACCGCTTACCGACTTACCCGAAGCTCGATTGCATCACTGGAATTTTCCCCAATTTTTTCTCTTTTTCTTTTTCCCTTTTTCTTCCTTTTTTCCCTCTCTTTTTGGCTGAACCGGTCCGGTCCGGTTCAACCCGGTTCGGACCGCCGGTTCAGCTCGGTCCGGTTCGGCTCAAACCGCCGGTTCAGTCCGGTTCACCCATCATTTTGCTGTTTCGGCACCGTCCGGCCGGTTCTCCGGCAGATTCCGGTGCCAATCGGCGCGCAATCACATGGTCTTCCATAATCGGCCCTCGGGTGGTGTCAAAACGGCGCTGATGGCCGCCAATCGGGCTTCTCTTTCGCGGGACTTCCTTTCCGTTTTCGGTGTTTTCCAGCCACTCCACGGCGTGTCGCCGTCTCTGGTGGGTCTCCCGGTGGTCAGGCTCCTCTCCCGGTCATTTTCTGCACCCCCGCCTCGCCGGTGGCCTGCCGGACGGAGGGAACCGACTCCCTCAGTTCTCGGCTTCCTCGCTTTCGCCATTTCCTCTGTTTCGCGTTTCTTCTCTGTTTCAATTTCGTTTCTGTTTCATTTTTTTTTCATTTTTTTTTTCAAATTTTATTTATTTATAATTTATTTTTAATATTATTTTAATCAATAAAATAATATTAAAATACACAAATATCTTTTAAAAATTATATTTTATTCATCTAATCTGTAAATAATTTTCTCAGTCCGATTTTACCTTTCCGGTATATTTTTCGATTATTTTCGGGATTATTTTTCGATGCGAAAATCTCGGTTCATTTCAATAAATTCATATCTTGATCAATTTAACCCGAAATTTAATTATTTCTTCGTTATTGATCAAGATTTCTAAATCTCATATTTTTAATTAAATTTCTTGTCCCGATTAATACCGAATTTTGGTCTTTTGACCATTTTGCCCTTGCACGTATTCGGGAATACCATTTAAGTCCTTTTGCATTTTTAAATGCACTCGAAAATATCGGGTCTTACACTATGAGTATCCAACTTATCTCTAATCTTAAACATTAATAGCTTTCAAATCTCATAAATCAATTATGGATGACGATGAAACTCTTCGTAGAGCTTATACTATCATAATCTAAAATTTTCTATTAACCAAATACACTATTAACTCCAACTAAAAGTTAGAGCCTAGGAACAATAGGAAAGATCAATCGATAATTTCAATCATTATAACTCCAAATAATAAAATCCATATTAAGATCACAACTCCAAACACCAATCATATACATCACATAATATCATTGATTCCTCAATCTTTGGAACTGTTATCACAATTTAATCACTTTTATCATTAACTAATTAATAGCACTCAATGTAAAAGTTTAGAGATTGTCCTGCAACGACTGAAATAATTTATCAATTCATATCCTCAAGTTGAGATACTTTTCTCTTCCTTTTACTAACCAAAATCACTTTAAATTAAGTAATTATCCTCTTTAAATGTAAGGTTGATTCCAGCCAATAGAAAATCTTACAATATACAATGATAAATTTTGTGCTAATGGTTTTCAATTATTGTCTCAAACCTACGTTCCCACATAGCATTTCTTTGCACTCGATATTGAACTATTAATCCATATTCCTTAGTTCATACGATTTCGTTAAAATGAAATTCATTTCTTCATCTTTACAAGTAATGGTATCCTGACTTCTAACACGAATATGACGACTGTCAATTTCAATTTATCCTTTAGTCACACTCATTCTCGGTTCATATCACTTGATTTGAATAATTAAATTTACCAGAAGTATTCATACATTGTATACATCTCTTGTCCATAGTATCACCTGTATTCAGAATCTACCACATTTCAAACTTGCCTCATTTCGTACATCAATTATCTCAGAACTCTTTCCTTATTCCAATCTAGTATCGCATTCTTAACATAAGCATGAGCAATTTACAATCTTTATACTCGATATGTAATTCATAGTCCAAAGTCTCCATATATCTCAAACTCTGAATCATCTTTAAGAGTTTTGGGTCTTTCCCCACTGATTTATAATCCTTGTTTTGGGTATCCCATTAACACCCGTTCTTACCATATCGTGACCAAGAAGACTCCGGGTCTCCTTAACAATTAATGCTAGTACACATCAAAGTGAATCACCTAGTCCGATAATCTCCTTTTCATGTAATCCTTATAATTGTTTTCTCAGCATTTTAATTCAATCCTGTAAGCAGTGTGACTTTCACTTATACCTTTAGATCTTGTAATTCATCCTTTCAGTTATGGTGATTTTACTCTATCACTCTCACTGCTTCCTTAGTACATCACGTTTCGGTCATTCTCTATACCTTGTCATTTTCTTAGAAATCTTGAGAGTATATATCTCATATTCTCATAGTTGCGTCTTACGCACTGCTCTCTCAAAATAACATCAAGTTGAGCTAACTTAGCTAGATTGAGGACCTCAATACCTCCTACGAGTTTCTTGGACTTTCTCCGTTTCACATCTCTACTTATCCAGATCATTCTTCTTCCAAAGCTATAAATTTAATTTCATAATAATCCATAGACCTGTTACTTTATATCCAGTTGCAATCATTTCATCCAAATAGCCACTTTATTTCATCCGAAATGTGCTACCGCCTAAGGGCCTTCGAAATATATCTAATGTAATTTACTGATGTCGGCTCTTGGATTAAATCGGGGAACTTCTCTCCGAGTTTGACTTTTCATCTCAATATTGATGCTACAAGGGCTACTTTCTTTATAGTAGTACGTCCTAAAAATCCGTGTAGCTTCTCCAATCCTTTAACGCAAAAGTTACAAAAGCAACTTTCTCGGTAGAGTTGCTTCTAAAATCATCAGGCTTGTCTCATTCATTCAACGCTCCGAATCGCTGAATTCTTAACCTTGTTGAAAAATGGAGGCTTAAACTCTTGAAACTGCCCCCAGTCTATTAAGCTTACTGCCATACTCTAAGAATCCATGCAAGTTTTCCAATTTTCCATTACAATTGGATTCTTCACTCCAGTATGTAATAACATACTATCCTCCGAAGTCAGCTCGGTCTCCATCCGTTAGTGAACTTATAGACATTTCTTAACTTCACTGCTCATAACGTTGGGTCACACCTTTCCATGGATATAAATCATAATTCATACTTATTGACAGATCGACTTCCTTGTGCTAGACCCCTAAGTTCCATTCGTAGTTTTCTTAATCTCATTCATTCAATTTTCTATAACTACCGGGTCTTTTATCCCATTTGACAATGGTGGTCTGCAGTTCTGGAACTGTCTCATCTAGTGTAGCTCCTAAATCCTAACCCAAGTCATCATCGCTCTGCTGTGTAGCTACTGGAGCAGACATATTTGTAATTCTGAAACATCTCTATAGTCTGTGCGGCCGTATCAGGAGTAATCTATCTATCAATTCTTCCGTCTAACCCATCACCTGACATAGTATGTGTCCCAATTTTCTCCATAGTATGTTCAATACTACACTCAGTCTTAGCAAATTGTATCTCAATATCATCTATCCTTTCTACAAGACTTGATGGAGCACACTCAACATCAGTTTCAATCTCAGTATCATATATGAGTCTCATATGATAACTCTTCATGATTATCAGGCCTATCTCTACGGCCTCTCGCTCGTGATGTAATTCATCACGTAAACCCAACATTAAGTCTTAACTTAATTAGGTATACTAACTCTACAACCAGACAAACACAGACATTTGGGATGTAATCATATCCTTATTATTGACAGTGACAGTACTAGACAGCCTTTGCTCTGATACCACTAAAACTGTAACGACCCTTGACCTTTGAAAATTGGAAAAAAAAAAAAATTTGAATTTAATTTACCCACTTATTCCCTTATTCACTTAGGCTGTATTCCTGTTCAGTGTCAATCCTAAAAAAAATATCTCATTTAATTTATTCTTATACAGATTTCATCCCGACACATTATTTTCAATAGATGTCTGTGCATACAAATGGTCTGGTAAAGAGATAAGAATGTATACCTCACGCATGCACAAAAGTAGTCTAGGGAAGCTCATATCCATCAGCCTACGTCATCTATTGTAATTCACTGCAAAGATCTGAGAGGTAGAGGGGTGAGCTTTTGGAGAAAAGCCCAGTAAGGTAATACTCTTAAAGCAGTTCTAATATATAAAAACCTTTGAAATTGTTATAGAACAAAACTTAATGAAATACAAAAATTTTTGTTTCATGCATAAACGTCATAAAGCATGCGTGTCAATAAAACCATTAACATGCTTAACCATTTTCATGAACATTTCATAAATCATTTCGTAAACATATCATGCATATTTCATAATCGTTTCATAAACATCTCATGCATATTTCATAATCATTTCATAATCATCTCATGCATATTTCATAATCATTTCATAAACATCTCATGCATGTTTCATAATCATTTCATAAACATCTCATGCATGTTTCATAATCATTTCATAAACATCTCATCATAGTCGATTTTATAATTAAAATCGAGGAGACTAGGCTATAACTAAGTCATGCGATACGTGTCATTCTCCATTGGAGAGTCATCATACCTATGGCCATGGTAAGTGAGCTGTAGACTGGATCAGGGTCGTAGAACCATTTCGTAAAATATGGGTAGTATCCATCTTACTTACTTTCACTAGCACCTAGCTAGGACACGGGCACCAAAGGCACTCTCCGTGTGGGCAACATAATTGCGTGCTGCGCGGGCACGAAATACTATCGAAACATCATCATAAACCACCAGAAGCACGACATCTTCCACACAGGTCGAATCAAGTGCTAAAGGGGCCTACGTACCAGCACCTCAAGTGATGGAGCCGGAACACCACGAGAAGTAGCCAAGCATGAAGCCTTATGTCTCAAAACATATTTTCCTTTTTTTTTTCGTAAATACTTTTGAGAACGTCAAAAGTTTCATTTCAAAGCGTAAATATGGGTTTTCAAGCCATCATAAAACTTTCATGCATTTTCATAATTCGAAAGTTTATTTCATAAACATAGATGTTCTAGCGAACATTTTGTAAAACGAAATCATGTTTTGTAAACAGTTTCGCAAGTATGGACGCTTTGATAATTCATTTCAAATCATGTGCTCTTTCATAAAATCATTTATCAGAGAAACATGAATGCAATATCAGAACTAAGTTAAGTAATACCCCTTACCTCGATTTATCGGCTATCTCGAATTCGAACGGTGACGTCTCCTAGTACCTCCCTTAATCCCTTCTACAATCACCTACACCGAAATTGTAGACTTGGCACCCTATTCATGCGAATTGCGTTAAAATTATAATTTATCGTTGCTACTGCTTGTGTACGTATTATTGTATATCCTTAGGCCGATACGCATGTTTATATATTTCTTCACTATTTATATATTTGTTCCTACAAGTATTAACATATATCTTTATTATATACATCCACATGTATACGCGCATAAATATATATTTATATATATACACTCCTATATGTGTATATATATATATATATATATATATATATATATACTATTATTGTTTTCATATTTTCCTATCTCATATATATATATACATTCTTTGTATATACATATACTTGCACACATTCACATTTCATATCCTCCACATGTATATGTACCTAAATAAATAAATATACATATATATATATGTATATATATATATATATATATTGTCATTGTTTTCCATTTTTCCTTATCACCTATGCATACCTATTTTTTTTGTACAAATACTAGCATACCCAATTCATTATGTACACCTATTTGTACATGTACCTAAATAAATAAATATACATATATATATATTTAAATAATTATTTCGAAAATTAAATTGGTTCATTTGACCACTTACCGACTTACCCGGAACTCGATTGCATCATCGAAATTTTTCCCATTTTTCCTTTTTTTCTTTTCTTTTTTTTTCTTTTTTTTTCTTCTTTTTCTGGCTGAACCGGTTCGGTCCGGTTCAACCTGGTTCAGCCACGGTTCAGTTGTAAGACCCGAATTTAATTAAAATACGAAAATTAAATAAGAAAAGATGGGGGATGTATGAAGGAAGGTCAGGTTAAAATTGATTTTTGAAACAAGAGCAGGGGTAAAATGGTAAAAATACCAAAACCCGGTATTAAGGCGATAAGAAAATTTTAATTTAAAATAAGGATGTAAGATATCTTGATCGATAATGAGGAAATTATACAATTTTGGGTCAATTGATCAAGATTCAAAAATTTTAAAAATATCGAAAAAAATTACCGAAACGGTATCTCGAAAAGCGCGAAGAAATAATATCAAAAATTTAGAGAAAGATTTATTTAATAAATTAAATTTAAATTAAATAAATTAAATTAGAATAAAAATAATATAAGTGTAGATATTTTGGATTTTATGGAGTATTTTAATGAATAGTAAAATAATTAAATAAATAATAATAATAATAGTAATAATAATAATAATAAAACAAAAAAAAAAGATTGAAATCGCGAAATGCGATTTTTGACGAAAATAACGAAGCAAACGGAGGCTGAAGACCGGCGAGCCACCGGCGACCAGAGACCCAGGCGAGGGCCGACGAAGGTAGCCCGACCCCGGACGACTTCACAGCACCGACGACGCGCCGTGAAACTCGCCGGAGATCGGCGAATCGGGGAGAGAAGCCGAGGGAGAAAGAGTTCCGATCTGCGGTGAACGGCGCCGATCTGGTCGACCCCGACCCCAGCCGAAGCTTCCCCAGGCACCGGTGAGCCGATTGGTGGCAGCTCCGACCGACGAAACTGTCGGCAAACGCCAGAAACGGCGGAAGAAGAAAATGGGTCCGACGGTCGGAGGAGAACAGGTCGGACCGGCCATTTTTCGGCGAGCTTGACCCAAATCGAAGGCAGATTCGAGATGTGGACGACCCAGCGGAGCTGCTGGCGGTGGAAGCCGGCAGAGAACCGACCGGTGAACCGGCGGTGAACCGGTCAAACTGGGGTGAATCGGCGGTCTGAACCGATCCGAACCGGACTGAACCGGTTCAGCCAAAAAGAGAGGAAAAAAGGAGAAAAAGGGGAAAAAAAAGAGGAAAAATTGGGAAAAATTTCAGTGATGCAATTGAGCTTCGGGTAAGTCGATAAGCGGTCGAAATTGACCAATTTAAAATTTGAAATATTTTAGTTAATTAATTTTTGACTGGAAATTTACCAGGAAAATTATGAAATTATGTAGCTCGACGATTGGCATCCAACGACAGCTCGAGACAGCCTCAAATTTCATACTATCATGGAATCTCGGGTAAGTGACCCTTATTTACGACAATTTACATCGTTATGCGTGATATGAATTTAAATTCCGCATAAATTGAATTAAATTATGGAAATTTAGATAAATTGTCGTAAATATTAAATTTAGCTATTCGAGAGTTAGAACGAGGCCCAAGAAATTATTGGTGGGCCCAATGAGCCCAATAGGCCTCGATAAAGTGAAAATTAAGTGAAAAACGGGCTTAAGGCCGATTAAGGCCCATTAAGGTGCAATCGGGCCCAATAGGGGTAAACAGGTCAATGATTTAAATTAAGCCCAGAAAATAGGAATTTCCATTAAATTGTATAATATCTGACCTGAGGAATATTGATACGCAGTTCCGAGCATTTGATTTGGAGCATAACAGACTGCGCGACGAGACAACAGTGAAAAAGAAAAGGTCAGACTCGACAGGAAAATAAGGTAAGGGAATTCTACGGACTGCTAGAGGTAAACTTTACGAAATTTCAAGTTCATATGCAGTCTTTAAAATTTATCTGAAGGGTCTAGAGGTCGAATAATAATTTTAGTGCCCCGAATGGGCAAATTACTAAAATACCCTTGTTAAGGGTAGAACTTACAAATTTAGGAAAAGTTGGGAGGAGCAAGAACAAGAGGTTCTTGCTCATTCTGGAGGTGTTTTGATGCATGCATGAGTAGGCTGGCTAACCTTGAAAGAAAATGCACAGCATTGCATACTTTCAACGATATAACTGTTTTGGAAACTGTTTTGAGAAAACAGAGCCGCCTACATGTTTTTATTTACATGTGACGTGTTAGAGCTCAGCTCGCACGATGTTTGATTTGTGTGATGCATCATTAGTGCTGGAGCGAGAGCTCGCACTAGAGTTTTACATGCATAGGTGTTAGAGTATAACTCGCACCAGATTTCACATGCTTTTTCGTGACACAGTGCTAGAGTCTAACTCGCACCAGATTTTATAAGATTTTCATGTGATTTATATACAAAGTGTTGAGCTTAGCTCGCACTAGATTTACTGGATTTGTGGAGTAGCGCTGTCTGCCCTTGGAGTCAGCCAAAAGGCCCAACAGGCTCAAAAGACCTCTTAAGTAGGGTGAGAGTGAGGGATGAGGTTGGCGGCCTTGTGGGGATGTAAAGCGGGCTCTGCCAGTTTTACTTGATTGATGAGAGTGCTGAGCATCGCTCGCACTGATTTTATGAGAACATGCAATGAGCCGTGCTTGGAGCATCGGGTAGACTGTGTGTCACCGATTAAATAGGCCCGCACGTGCGTTTTGAGACATGGCATGAGTATAGAGATATTATATGGGTTCACGGAGTACGATGTACCGTGCAAGTAGCATGGAGTACGATGTACCGTGTGGTATCTTCGGATACGGCATCTCCGGATGCAGCATCTTCGGATGCCTGGGATCGGATAAGACTGATGGGATGGATTGACCCACCTCCTGGGCGGTTCATGATCATGGTGAGAACCCGCACACTAGGATCCGTGTAGCTGAGGAACTCCCGAGGACACATATGGCCATAGTCCTGGTTATTTGCCGATATACAGACATTGCCTAGTCTCGCATGTTGATGATCTTGACGATGATTTAAACTGGGTTTTTAATTAAATGTGCATGATGGTTATTTCCATGCTTTTTAAACCCATATGTGATGTGAATGGATTTTTATGATTTTGTGTGAGTCAGGATCACCCGAAGGAGGGGTCGAGTCCTGACTTTACTGTGAAATTTTAAACGAGAAAGATATGATTTTGAATATAATTGCATGTTGAATTTTTCGTGCAAATTTGTTTTACATAACATCATAACTCATATCATTTGTTTTAAAATGTGTGGAGAAAGGGTGGTTTATGCATGGCACTACGTTCATGTAGGTAGTATGGTTACCTACTTGTTCGTAGGATTGCCTTACTGAGCTTGATGTGCTCACCCCTTTCATTTTCTCCCACAGATAATCTCCAGTTGAAGTTGCGATGACTCAGTACTGCATTCCGGATATCCGCTGCTGCCCATCAACATAAGGTATATACACTTGTACATATTGTATCTACATAAGCATAGCACAGTAACATGTTTGTAAGTGTCTCTAGGGGATGTATAAATATTGTAGACATTTTATAAATGACTGAAGAAGAAATAAGTACTATGGTAAATGTATGGTGGGACTGGCATTGACGCACAGCCCAATTTGTTAGTGGAGTGTGGTCACGATCAGGAGACAGGTAAGAATTTAAGCAATGGAAGAAAATAATAAAACGTAAAAAAATTAACTCTGATTTTTGGGTAACTCGGGTCGTGACATATAAAGGTGGTATCAGAGAAAAAATTGGTCTGATGTGTGTCAGTGTCAGTAATTAGAAAATTACATCCCCGTGTTACTGTGCTTGGTTAGATACAATAGTGTATATCGAGATGGGTTTTGACTAAGAAATGGTCGAGAATGCAGGAATGCCTAATATGAGTCGCGTTAGATGAGATAGTGCACGAGGCAGAGGTCATAGAGGTAGACCCGAATCTGCTAAGTCGTGCTGAGTTTGACTATGAGAATCATGATGAAATTGAAATGGAGGCTAATGTTGAGCATGCCCCACTGAATCCGATAGAGAGATCGGACAGTATTGAGACACGCTTCGCGAAGTTGGAGCGGAGTGTGGAGATTATTTTGAGGAGCCAATTGCTCAGATTATGAATGAGATCAGAGGGCGCAGCCGAACATTGGTGGAAACCCGCTCGACCCATCTTAAGTGTTAAACATCCATAGCTAAGATGAGAAATCTTATTGGATGTATTCCGGTGACAGGATATCCCGGACATGATTTAAAGGAAAAATTTCTTACACTGCCTAGGAATACTAAATTGATTATGAGTATGAAACTCAGTTATATTCTTTGGCAAATATTACCTCGATACTATGAACAAGTGACAGTCGAGATGTCTAGAAGTTCATAAAAGGGCTCAGATTGTCGATTTGAGTTCGATTGGCCCGTGAGATATTACTTATACCAAGGCAGTGCGCAGATTTACAGTTGGGTAAATAAGAACATGAATTGCACGCCTCTGAGATTGGGAAAGGTAGTGAGGGCCGAAATAGAGACAGAAAGAGAATTGAAAATGACAGAGATGTTAAAATGGAAAAATGGTAATTGGTAAAAGATTTAATTTGATGAGTTATGGAGTAAGATAATTGGTAAGACCCCAGTGCATCCAATTTTGGCACTCTTGAGGGCTATTGTGATTGGAGGACCCCGACCTGCTACAAAGCAGAGTAGCAGTGTGATCACTGTAAGTAGTATGGGATGTGTGGTGGATACCACGGAAGGAAGGTCTATACCTACACTGTATTGATGAAAATGGCCGTTAAGTGTGGTAAGACGGACCATTGATTTTGATTACACAGAGTTGGGCGAGATCGCCCCACAGAAAAGTAAAGAGACAGAGAAAAACTTCATTGGTATAGCTGCAACGAGAAGGGAGGCAATAGCTGAAAAGAAAAGAAAAAAGGGAAAGTAGGCTGTTGGACGAAGGCGAGAGGATGTTTTGGACCAGGACACTATTCATGTTTCATGGATGTGGTGTAAGATACCACACTTGTTATGAATAATGAAGTACATATGTTCATTAATCCTGGTGCCACACATGTATTCATACCGCCTTCATTCGCATATAAGTGAGTAAAAGGCATGAATGCCTACATCATTGGGCACAATACTGATAAATGAGTACCCAATATAGGAGGATTAATTAACGGAATATGGATATAGAGATTTTAAGTTAATAAAAAGGGGTGTAACAGTTGAAATTAAAGGAGTAAAGGATTGTACTCACGGAATGAATAATGACAAGAGTTTTGTCATGATTGATATACGAAGGATATGTGTTTTGATCCCAAATACAAGATGTACTGGAGTAAGAGGCGTATGCTAGGTAAGAACATCTTTACGATATGAAGTAATTGGGATTAAGTGATAAGTAGAGAATATAAGTTGTGACCACATGGACTGGTATATAAAGTATATGTGGTTAAGTCTGAAGGTTAATAAAGGTATTTCAAAATACCTCCCCGCTTGAAGACTTGACAGCGTCTAAAAGTATATATATATATAACCTATAACGTGAAATCGATCATCGTAATAAATACCTTTAGTATTAGGATACCTTTACTAAGACGATAAGAATATTAAAATTCGACGAATCATAAAGGTTAACATAGTAAAAATTTAATAAGAGTCGTTAAGATAAGAAAAGGAAATGACGCAGGTTAGTACCTGAAAACGTAAGCGATTTTGAAGTATCTTATACGCTTATGCGTAAATAAGTCAAGGATTGAACCGATTTGTAATCATCATTATCGATGATATGTTGGGTATAGTTAAAGTCTAGGGTGATTTATAAGCAACAATTGGGAAATTACTTTTACAGATGGTTGTTGTGAGTTCTCAATATGGTCTACTTGGTTGACACGTTTAACTAAGAAAACGTGGTCTTGGAATGCGATGATAATAAGATGATAGATGTGACATAAATTTCGGTGTAGTGAAGTATGAACTGACCACCGTGATTAATTTCACCATACCCAACAGCTCAAGAGGTTCTCAGTGAGTATGGATACCTCGAAATAATGGAGCTGTGTATTGATGTATAATGGGAAGATAGTCAATTTTGGAGTCAGACAACTCCTTGATCACGAAATAAACTATCTGTCCCATGATTTAAAGTTGGCAATAGTATTTGTACCGAGGATATGGTACTACTATGTATATGGTGAGAAATTTTGGATATGCACTGATCATAAAGTCCGAGTATCTGTTTTCACAGAAAGAGGCGAATATGAGAATACATAGTGGGTTAGAGCTTATAAGGGATTTTGATTTGTGAAAATTGTACCACCCAGGAAAGGCTAATGTGATGGCTAATGCCTTGAGTAAAAAGAGCCTCGGGATGGTACTACGTATGATGGTCAGGGAGCGTGAGCTGCTAGAGTAGTTATGAACCTCAGTATTGATGTGATCCCTTCTGATGATGACAGTGATTGTGTGACAGCTAGCCTGAGACTAGAACCGGATGAGAGTGCCCGGATTTGACAGGCATAGTGTGATGATCGGCATGATGTCGATAGTTTGGGTCAGATTCAGAAGGGTACAGTGATAGAGTTCACAGAGTATGATAATGATTTACAGGGAGGTTCAGAGACAGTATAAGTGCTCCCCAAGACCACAGTTGATGAGATAGTAATATTGTCAGAAGCTTACTCTTTGGGATATACAGTGCATACGGAAAGTAAAGAATATAAATATGAAATCTCGAAAAGGGTATTGGTGTCAGATGTGGAAAGAGATATGGTAGAGATTGTGAAAAAGTGCCTAGTATGTCAGCAGGATAAGGTGGAATATTAAAAGTCTGCAGAGTTATTGCAGCCTCTACCTATATCGACACAGCACGAAAATGGGAGCAAGTCTTCATGAATGTCGTGATGGGTTACAAAGGACCCAGGTGAATTACGAGGCTATTCGGATGATAGTCGATAGAGTGACTAAGTCTACCCACCTTTTGGTTATGAAATCCCCAAATACTCAGAGTATGTATGAAGATTTATGTATAAGGAAGATTTGTGAAACATTAAGTAGCATTCCGTGAGCATGGTATCATATAGGGATTCCCGCTTCACTTCACATTTCGGGGAATATTTTTAGGAAGCTATGGGAACCCGACTGAGTATTAGCACAGCTTGTCATCCTCAGACAGATGGTCAGTCAGAGAGGACTGTACAAGTTCTGAAGGATCCGATGAAAGCGTGTGCCCTTGATTTTTATGCTCCTAGGATGATCAGTTATTACAAATCGAATTCGTCAATAGTGACAGTTGCCACTTGAGTATCGAGATAACAAGATATGAGACAGTGTATGGCTGTAGGGGTTGTTCCCTAAATTGGATAAGAAAAAGTGGGTGACAGATAGAATTATTTTTCGACCTTAGATAATAAGTCTTTGAGGATGTTTAGTTAAGGATGAGAGATTAAGAACACCTCAGAGCAGATAGACAAGTATTGGAATTCACCCTTGGTGAATTAGTATGGTTGAAATATTTCTTGTCCTAAGAGAATAAGGACATAGCGAGCTTTTGGAAGAAGGTAAATTGAGTTGTGCTGGATGAAATATTTTGAGAGATTGGACAAGTGGGAGATAAGACCTGTGGGTTGGTGTTATCACTTGAATAAGCAGGCACCCACGATGTGTTCCATCTTTTGATACTTCGGGAATACTATCCAGATCCAGCATAGGTGATAGGATATGAGATCCAACAGTCCAGCGTAATGCAAATATAAGTATATGGAAGAAGATGATTCGGGCATTAAACAGGAAAGAGAAAGTATGGAGGTTTAAGACGATCTCCCTAATTAAAGTCTTTTGGTAGTAATACACTCCGGAGAAAAGATCACATGAGAATTAAAGGAGTATGATACGATCGATGTACCCGGAGTTGTATATGGACTCATATGACTTGGTTCTAATTTGGATGACCAAATTCCTTAAGTGGGGGAGAGTTGTAAGACCCGAATTTAATTAAAATACAAAAATTAAATAAGAAAAGATGGGGGATGTATGAAGGAAGGTCAGGTTAAAATTGATTTTTGAAACAAGAGCAGGGGTAAAATGGTAAAAATACCAAAACCCGGTATTAAGGCGATAAGAAAATTTTAATTTAAAATAAGGATGTAAGATATCTTGATCGATAATGAGGAAATTATACAATTTTGGGTCAATTGATCAAGATTCAAAAATTTTAAAAATACCGAAAAAAATTACCGGAACGGTATCTCGAAAAGCGCGAAGAAATAATATCGAAAATTTAGAGAAAGATTTATTTAATAAATTAAATTTAAATTAAATAAATTAAATTAGAATAAAAATAATATAAGTGTAGATATTATGGATTTTATGGAGTATTTTAATGAATAGTAAAATAATTAAATAAATAATAATAATAATAATAATAATAATAAAACAAAAAAAAAAGATTGAAATCGCGAAATGCGATTTTTGACGAAAATAACGAAGCAAACGGAGGCTGAAGACCGGCGAGCCACCGGCGACCAGAGACCTAGGCGAGGGTCGGCGAAGGTAGCCCGACCCCGGGCGACTTCACAGCACCGGCGACGCGCGGTGAAACTCGCCAGAGATCGGCGAATCGGGGAGAGAAGCCGCGGGAGAAAGTGTTTCGATCGGTGGCGAACGGCGTCGATCTGGCCGACCCCGACCCCAGTCGAGCTTCCCCAGGCACCGGTGAGCCGATTGGTGGCAGCCCCGACCGACGAAACTGCCGGCAAACGCCGAAAACGGCGGAAGAAGAAAATGGGTTCGACCAAAAAGAGAGGAAAAAAGGAGAAAAAGGGGAAAAAGAAAAAGAGGAAAAATTGGGAAAAATTTCAGTGATGCAATCGAGCTTCGGGTAAGTCGATAAGCGGTCGAAATTGACCGATTTAAATTTTGAAATATTTTATTTAATTAATTTTTGACTGAAAATTTACCCGAAAAATTATGAAATTATGTAGCTCGACGATTGGCATCCAACGACAGCTCGAGACAGCCTCGAATTTCGTACTATCATGGAATCTCGGGTAAGTGACCCTTATTTACGACAATTTACATCGTTATGCGTGATATGAATTTAAATTCCGCATAAATTGAATTAAATTATGGAAATTTAGATAAATTGTCGTAAATATTAAATTTAGCTATTCGAGAGTTAGAACGAGGCCCAAGAAATTATTGGTGGGCCCAATGAGCCCAATAGGCCTCGATAAAGTGAAAATTAAGTGGAAAACGGGCTTAAGGCCGATTAAGGCCCACTAAGGTGCAATCGGGCCCAATAGGGGTAAACGGGCCCAATGATTTAAATTAAGCCCAGAAAATAGGAATTTCCATTAAATTGTATAATATCTGACCTGAGGAATATTGATACGCAGTTTCGGGCATTTAATTGGGAGCATAACGGACTGCGCGACGAGACAACAGTGAAAAAGAAAAGGTCAGACTCGACAGGAAAATAAGGTAAGGGAATTCTACGGACTGCTAGAGGTAAACTTTACGAAATTTCAAGTTCATATGCAGTCTTTAAAATTTATCTGAAGGGTCTAGAGGTCGAATAATAATTTTAGTGCCCCGAATGAGCAAATTACTAAAATACCCTTGTTAAGGGTAGAACTTACAAATTTAGAAAAAGTTGGGAGGAGCAAGAACAAGAGGTTCTTGCTCATTCTGGAGGTGTTTTGATGCATGCATGAGTAGGCTGGCTAACCTTGAAAGAAAATGCACAGCATTGCATACTTTCAACGATATAATTGTTTTGGAAACTGTTTTGAGAAAACAGAGCCGCCTACGTGTTTTTATTTACATGTGACGTGTTAGAGCTCAGCTCGCACTAGAGTTTTACATGCATAGGTGCTAGAGTATAACTCGCACCAGATTTCACATGCTTTTTCGTGACACGGTGCTAGAGTCTAACTCGCACCAGATTTTATAAGATTTTCATGTGATTTATATACAAAGTGTTGAGCTTAGCTCGCACTAGATTTACTGGATTTGTGGAGTAGCGCTGTCTGCCCTTGGAGTCAGCCAAAAGGCCCAACAGGCTCAAAAGACCTCTTAAGTAGGGTGAGAGTGAGGGATGAGGTTGGCGGCCTTGTGGGGATGTAAAGCGGGCTCTGCTAGTTTTACTTGATTGATGAGAGTGCTGAGCATCGCTCGCACTGATTTTATGAGAACATGCAATGAGCCGTGCTTGGAGCATCGGGTAGACTGTGTGTCACCGATTAAATAGGCCCGCACGTGCGTTTTGAGACATGGCATGAGTATAGAGATATTATATGGGTTCACGGAGTACGATGTACCGTGCAAGTAGCATGGAGTACGATGTACCGTGTGGTATCTTCGGATACGGCATCTCCGGATGCAGCATCTTCGGATGCCTGGGATCGGATAAGACTGACGGGATGGATTGACCCACCTCCTGGGCGGTTCCCGATCATGGTGAGAACTCGCACACTAGGATCCGTGTAGCTGAGGAACTCCCGAGGACACATATGGCCATAGTCCTGGTTATTTGCCGATATACAGACATTGCCTAGTCTCGCATGTTGATGATCTTGACGATGATTTAAACTGGGTTTTTAATTAAATGTGCATGATGGTTATTTCCATGCTTTTTAAACCCATATGTGATGTGAATGGATTTTTATGATTTTGTGTGAGTCAGGATCACCCGAAGGAGGGGTCGAGTCCTGACTTTACTGTGAAATTTTAAACGAGAAAGATATGATTTTGAATATAATTGCATGTTGAATTTTTCGTGCAAATTTGTTTTACATAACATCATAACTCATATCATTTGTTTTAAAATGTGTGGAGAAAGGGTGGTTTATGCATGTCACTACGTTCATGTAGGTAGTATGGTTACCTACTTGTTCGTAGGATTGCCTTACTGAGCTTGATGTGCTCACCCCTTATTTTCTCCCACAGATAATCTCCAGTTGAAGTTGCGACGACTCAGTACTGCATTCCGGATATCCGCTGCTGCCCATCAACATAAGGTATATACACTTGTACATATTGTATCTACATAAGCATAGCACAGTAACATGTTTGTAAGTGTCTCTAGGGGATGTATAAATATTGTAGACATTTTATAAATGACTGAAGAAGAAATAAGTACTATGGTAAATGTATGGTGGGACTGGCATTGACGCACAGCCCAATTTGTTAGTGGAGTGTGGTCACGATCAGGAGACAGGTAAGAATTTAAGCAATGGAAGAAAATAATAAAACGTAAAAAAATTAACTCTGATTTTTGGGTAGTTCGGGTTGTGACATCAGTCCCGGTCCAACTTTCTCCCTTGCCGTTTGGGGATTTTTCGGCCGGGTTCTCCACCGGTTTCAACCTCCAGCTTGTCCACGGGGTAGTCCGGTGCATGGATCTGGAGTCAGCTTCGCCAAAGCTAGTCGAAAAGTGACCGGTCCGGCCTCTTCTCTCCTCCGGCATCGGCACCCATTTTCTTTCGCGCCGTTTGGCGGCGTTTCAGGCCGATTTACGCCTGGATCGCGCCTCCGTCGTCCCCCTCTGGCAGGTGGTGGGTCGTTCCTCTTTCCCCCGGCCGCCGGTCGTCCCTTTTTCCTCTTTTTCCCTCTCTTTCTCTCGGTCTCTCTCCTTCTCTCATTTTTCCCTAGCCGGCGGCGTCTTCTTTTCCCTGTACCAACGTCGGCGAGCCTCGCTGCTTCTCCTTGGTCCGTTCGTCGGCTCCGTCGGTGGGCGGATGGGAGCTCGGCTCCCTCGGTGCCTTCTCCTCTCCATGGCAGAATCGCAATTCGCGATTCTGCCTTTTTTTTAATTATAATTATTGTTATATATATTAGATATTATTTATCATTTAGTTATTTATTTATATTTATTTATTATGTATTTTATTTATTTTATTTATTTATTTATTTATTTTATTATATTATATTTTATTAAAATATAATATAATATACCCAAAATATTTAAATATATAATTTAAATCAAATAAATATATATATATTTATCTTATTTATTTTCCGAGAATTTTATTATTTTATTTATTTTGTATCAGACGTACAATTTTATTTCCACTTGTACGTTTTTTTTACGAACCAATTTACAAGGAAATTTCGGGTATTTACATTCTCCCCACCATTAAAGAATTTGGTCCTCCAAATTCTTCTTGGTCCTTTAGAATAGATGAGGGTACTTCTCCTTCATGAGACTCTCTAGCTACCCTGTAACTTCTTCAACCTAGTGGTGTTGCCAGAGAACCCTTACCAGAGGAATAGTTTTCAATCGAAGTACCTTTTTCCTTTCTGTCCAAAATCCGGATAGGTTGCTTAATATAGCTCATATCCCCTTGAATGCTCAAAGGTTCATATTCAATGATATGTGAGGGATCCGGATTATACTTCCTTAGCATCGAGACGTGGAAGACATTATGTACTCCAAAAGCTGCGGCGGTAAGACAAGTCCATAGACTACGTCTCCCACTCTCTCTAGAATCTCAAATGGACCAAATAAAGTGAGGACTCAGTTTCCATTTCTTTCCATAGCTCATGATACCCTCGCTCGGTATACTTTCAGAAACACGAAATCCCCAATCTTAAACTCAAGTGGCCGATTATGCTTATCCGCATAACTCTTCTGCCTACTATGTGCGGCCTTACGTCTATCACAGATTATCCGAACACCTTCTACTGCCTATTTGACCAAATTGAGAGCTAAAATCTCTTTGTCACCCACTTCTTCCAATGCCACTGGAGACCTACATCTTCTATCATACAAGATCTCATATGGTGCCATTTCGATGCTAGCATATTAGCTATTGTTATAAGCAAACTCTGCAAAATCTCGTTTCATTTTATGCCATCAAAACACCCATCGTCGATTTTTTTAGTACATTTTGGTACTACCAGGGTGTAGAATGTACGTACTATTATGAGTTTCAGTCAAAATTAACTTCCATATGAAAGATCAACCACTTGTCAAATTAACAATGATTCCCAAAGTTTAACTTAATTCCAATCACACTTCGACTGCTCCCTCTAATATGTCATTCGAATGTAATCATGAAAACCTCAAAGTTATTGCTCATAACATTGTCTAGGATCAACATAATTTCTTGTTCATCAAATTTCTTAGAACAAAATTTTCAAATCATGTTAAGTAATTATATCCTCATAAAACTTTAAATATGAATAATCATATCGACAAATTTTCCAGTCACTTATAAACTATTGGATATTGATTTTCTTTTCTTTTTCACTGTATCAGAATATTTATCATCAGTTGACCATCACACACTACGATAAAGATGAAATCAATATAACTGAAATTTGTAATAGACATAAGTTTTTCACCCCAAACAATTTCAAACATAAATCTATGAGTATCTAACTTATCTCTAATCTCAAACATTAATAGCTTTCAAATCTAATAAATCAATTATGGATGACGATGAAACTCTTCGTAGAGCTTATAATATCATAATCTAAAATTTTCTATTAACCAAATACACTATTAACTCCAACTAAAAAGATAGAGCCTAGGAATAATAGGAAAGATCAATCGATAATTTCAATCATTATAACTCCAAATAATAAAATCCATATTAAGATCACAACTCCAAACACCAATCATATACATCACATAATATCATTGATTCCTCAATCTTTGGAACTGTTATCACAATTTAATCACTTTTATCATTAACTAATTAATAGTACTCCATGTAGAAGTTTAGAGATTGTCCTGTAACGACTGAAATAATTTATCAATTCATATCCTCAAGTTGAGATACTTTTCTCTTCCTTTTACTAACCAAAATCACTTTAAATTAAGTAATTATCCTCTTTAAATGCAAGGTTGATTCTAGCCAATAGAAAATATTACAATATACAATGATAAATTTTGTGCTAATGGTTTTCAATTATTGTCCCAAACCTATGCTCCCACATAGCATTTCTTTGCACTCAATATTGAACCATTAATCCATATTCCATAGTTCATAAGATTTTGTTAAAATGAAATTCATTTCTTCATCTTTACAAGTAATGGTATCCTGACTTCTAACACGAATATGACGACTGTCAATTTCAATTTATCCTTTAGTCACAATCATTCTCGGTTCATATCACTTGATTTGAATAATTAAATTTACCAGAAGTATTCATACATTGTATACATCTCTTGTCCATAGTATCACCTGTATTCAGAATCTACCACATTTCAAACTTGCCTCATTTCATACATCAATTATCTCAGAACTCTTTCCTTATTCCAATCTAGTATCGCATTCGTAACATATGCATGAGCAATTTACAATCTTTATACTCGATATGTAATTCATAGTCCAAAGTCTCCATATAGCTCAAACTCTGAATCATCTTTAAGAGTTTTGGGTCTTTCCCAACTGATTTATAATCCTTGTTTTGGGAATCCCATTAACACCCGTTCTTAACATATCGTGACCAAGAAGACTCCGGGTCTCCTTAACAATTAATGCTAGTACACATCAAAGTGAATCACCTGGTCCGATAATCTCCTTTTCATGTAATCCTTATAATTGTTTCCTCAGCATTTTAATTCAATCCTGTAAGCAGTGTGACTTTCACTTATACCTTTAGTTCTTGTAATTCATCCGTTCAGTTACGGTGATTTTACTCTATCACTCTCACTGTTTCCTTAGTACATCACTTTTCGGTCATTCTCTATACCTTGTCATTTTCTTAGAAATCTTGAGAGTATATATCTCATATTCTCATAGTTGCGTCTTACGCACTGGTCTCTCAAAATAACATCAAGTTGAGCTAACTTAGCTAGATTGAGGACCTCAATACCTCCTACGAGTTTCTTGGACTTTCTCCGTTTCACATCTCTACTTATCCAGATCATTCTTTTTCCAAAGCTATAAATTTAATTTCATAATCATCCATAGACCTGTTACTTTATATCTAGTTGCAATCATTTCATCCATAATAGCCACTTTATTTCATCCGAAATGTGCTACCGCCTAAGGGCCTTCGAAATATATCTAATGTAATTTACTGATGTCGGCTCTCGGATTAAATCGGGGAACTTCTCTCCGAGTTTGACTTTCCATCTCGATATTGATGCTACAAGGGCTACTTTCTTTATAGTAGTACGTCCTAAAAATCCGTGTATCTTCTCCAATCCTTTAACACAAAAGTTACAAAAGCAACTTTCTCGGTAGAGTTGCTTCTAAAATCATCAGGCCTGTCTCATTCATTCAACGCTCTGAATCGCTGAATTCTTAACCTTGTTGAAAAATGGAGGCTTAAACTCTTAAAACTGCCCCCAGTCTATTAAGCTCACTGTCATACTCTAAGAATCCATGCAAGTTTTCCAATTTTCCATTACAATTGGATTCTTCACTCCAGTATGTAATAACATACTATCCTCCGAAGTCAGCTCGGTCTCCATCCGTTAGTGAACTTATAGACATTTCTTAACTTCACTGCTCACAACGTTGGGTCACACCTTTCCATGGATATAAATCATAATTCATACTCATTGACAGATCGACTTTCTTGTGCTAGACCCCTAAATTCCATTCGTAGTTTTCTTAATCTCATTCATTCAATTTTCTATAACTACCGGGTCTTTTATCCCATTTGACAATGGTGGTCTGCAGTTCTGGAACTGTCTCATCTAGTGTAGCTCCTACATCCTAACCCAAGTCATCATCGCTATGCTGTGTAGCTACTGGAGCAGACATCTTTGTAATTCTGAAACATCTCTATAGTCTGTGCGGCCGTATCAGGAGTAATCTATCTGTCAATTCTTCCGTCTAACCCATCACTTGACATAGTATGTATCCCAATTTTCTCCATAGTATGTTCAATACTCCACTCAGTCTTAGCAAATTGTATCTCAATATCATCTATCCTTTCTACAAGACTTGATGGAGTACACTCAACATCAGTTTCAATCTCAGTATCATAAGTGAGTCTCATATGATAACTCTGCATTATTATCAGGCCTATCTCTACGGCCTCTCGCTCGTGATCTAATTCATCACGTAAACCCAATATTAAGTCTTAACTTAATTAGGTATACTTACTCTACAACCAGACAAACACAGACATTTGGGATGTAATCATATCCTTATTATTGACCCTGACAGTACTAGACAGCCTTTGCTCTGATACCACTAAAACTGTAACGACCCTTGACCTTTGAAAATCGAGAAATTTTTTTTTTTGAATTTAATTTACCCACTTATTCCCTTATTCACTTAGGCTGTATTCCTGTTCAGTGTCAATCCTAAAAAAAATATCTCAGTTAATTTATTCTTATACAGATTTCATCCCGACACATTATTTTCAATAGATGTCTGTGCATACAAATGGTCTGGTAAAGAGATAAGAATGTATACCTCACGCATGTACAAAGGTAGTCTAGGGAAGTTCATATCCATTGGCCTACGTCATCTACTATAATTCACTGCAAAGATCTGAGAGGTAGAGGGGTGAGCTTTTGGGGAAAAGCCCAGTAAGGTAATACACTTAAAGCAGTTCTGATATATAAAAACCTTTGAAATTGTTCATAGAACAAAACTTAATGAAATACAAAAATTTTCGTTTCATGCATAAATGTCATAAAGCATGCGTGTCAATAAAACCATTAACATGCTTAACCATTTTCATGAACATTTCATAAATCATTTCGTAAACATATCATGCATATTTCATAATCGTTTCATAAACATCTCATGCATATTTCATAATCATTTCATAAACATCTCATGCATATTTCATAATCATTTCATAAACATCTCATGCAAGTTTCATAATCATTTCATAAACATCTCATGCATGTTTCATAATCATTTCATAAACATCTCATCATAGTCGATTTTATAATTAAAATCGAGAAGACTAGGCTATAACTAAGTCATGCGATACGTGTCATTCTCCATTGGAGAGTTATCATACCTATGGCCATGGTAAGTGAGCTGTAGACTGGATCATGGTCGTAGAACCATTTCGTAAAATATGGGTAGTATCCATCTTACTTACTTTCACTAGTACCTAGCTAGGACAAGGGCACCAAAGGCACTCTCCATGTGGGCAACATAATTACGTGCTGCGCGGGCACGAGATACTACCGAAACATCATCATAAACCACCAGTAGCACGACATCTTCCACACAGGTCGAATCAAGTGCTAAAGGGGCCTACGTACCGGCACCTCAAGTGATGGAGCCGGAACACCACGAGAAGTAGCCAAGCATGAAGCCTAAGTCTCAAAACATATTTTTCTTTTTTTTTTCGTAAATGCTTTTGAGAACGTCAAAAGTTCCATTTCAAAGCGTAAATATGGGTTTTCAAGCCATCATAAAACTTTCATGCATTTTCATAATTCGAAAGTTTATTTCATAAACATAGATGTTCTAGCAAATATTTTGTAAAACGAAATCATGTTTTGTAAACAGTTTCGCAAGTATGGACGCTTTGATAATTCATTTCAAATCATGTGCTCTTTCATAAAATCATTTATCAGAGAAACATGAATGCAATATCAGAACTAAGTTAAGTAATACCCCTTACCTCGATTTATCGGGTATCTCGAATTCGAACGGTGACGTCTCCTAGTACCTCCTTTAATCCCTTCTACAATCACCTACACCGAAATTGTAGACTTAGCACCCTATTCATGCGAGTTGCGTTAAAATCGTAATTTATCGTTGCTACTGCATGTGTACGTATTATTGTATATCCTTAGGCCGATACGCACGTTTATATATTTCTTCACTATTTATATATTTGCTCCTACAAGTATAAACATATATCTTTATTATATACATCCACATGTATACGCGCATAAATATATATTTATATATATACACTCCTATATGTATATATATATATACTATTATTGTTTTCATATTTTCCTATCTCATATATATATACATTCTTTGTATATACATATACTTGCACACATTCACATTTCATATCCTCCACATGTATATGCACCTAAATAAATAAATATACATATATATATATGTATATATATATATATACACTCCTTTATATATATATATATTGTCATTGTTTTCCATTTTTCCTTATCACCTATGCATACCTATTTTTTTGTACAAATACTAGCATACCCAATTCATTATATACACCTATTTGTACATGTACCTAAATAAATAAATATACATATATATATATATATATTTAAATAATTATTCCGAAAATTAAATTGGTTCATTTGACCACTTACCGACTTACCCGGAACTCGATTGCATCACCAAAATTTTTCCCATTTTTCCTTTTTTTTCTTTTCTTTTTTTTCTTTTTTTTTCTTCTTTTTCTGGCTAAACCGGTTCGATCCGGTTCAACCCGGTTCAGCCGCGATTCAGTCCCAGTCCAACTTTCTCCCTTGCCGTTCGGGCCTTTTCCGGCCGGTTCTCCGCCGGCTTCCACCTCCAGCTTGTCCGCGGGGTAGTCCGATGCATGGATCTGGAGTCGGCTTCGCCAAAGCTCGTCGAAAAGTGGCCGGTTCGGCCTCTTCTCTCCTCCGGCATCGGCACCCATTTTCTTCTGCGTCGTTCGGCGGCGTTTCAGGCCGATTTGCGCCTGGATCGGTGCCTCCATCGTCCCCCTCTGGCCGGTGGTGGGTCGTTCCTCTTTCCCCCGACCGCCGGTCATCCCCTTTTCCTCTTTTTCCCTCTCTTTCTCTCAGTCTCTCTCCTTCTCTCATTTTTCCCTCGTCGACGGCGTCTTCTTTTCCCTCTACCAGCGCCGGCGAGCCTTGCTGCTTCTCCTCGGTCCGTTCACCGACTCCGTCGGTGGGCGGATAGGAGCTCGGCTCCCTCGGTGCCTTCTCCTCTCCATGGCAAAATCGCAATTCGCGATTCTACCTTTTTTTTTAATTATAATTATTATTATATATATTAGATATTATTTATCATTTAGTTATTTATTTATATTTATTTATTATGTATTTTATTTATTTTATTTATTTATTTATTTATTTTATTATATTATATTTTATTAAAATATAATATAATATACCCAAAATATTTAAATATATATATATTTAAATCAAATAAATATATATTTATCTTATTTATTTTCCGGGTATTTTATTATTTTATTTATTTTGTATCAGACTTACAATTTTATTTCCACTTGTACGTTTTTTTTACGAATCAATTTACAAGGAAATTTCGGGTATTTACATGATTTGTCAGAACTGTTTTAATAGTACTATCTTACTGGGCTTTTCCCCAAAAGCTCACCCCTCTACCTTCAGATCATTTGCAGTGAATCTATAGACGCTACCTGCCGCGTACACGACGTAAGTTGGTGTAAAGAGCTACCCTAAGTTAGTTTTGTACACATGAAAGGTATACATTTAAATTCCTGTACCAGACATAATTGTACGCACAGACATATATTGGAATTATCAGTTGGGATGTAATTTTGTAAGGAACGATGTAAACATTACTACTTTGGGAATAATATTTTGGGATTATATTTTGAGATGACTAGTATTAAATCGAAATAGATGCATTGTGTGGTAAAGATGGATTTGGAAAGTATGCTTGGTAGTTGTGGATATCTAGGATTGTCAAAAACAACTGATTTGCAAGTGGGTAGGCTCATATATAAGTCGTTGTGCTGCCGAAATTTCTATCGGCCATATAATTTAAAATATGGAAATCACTTACAAATTATGAGAAAAGAATTAGGAAAATGTTTTGACACTGTACAGGAATACAACCTAAGTGAATAAGGGATCAAGTGGGTAAATAAATTTAAAAAAAAATTTCCCTCGATTTTTAAGGGTTAATGGTCATTACAGTGCCTGTCTCAAAACGCAAGTGCGAGCATGTTTAATCGGCGTGACACAGTCTACCCAATATTTCAAGCACGGCTCATCGCATGTCTCATAAAATCAGTGCGAGCGATGCTCCAACACTCTCATAAAATCAAGGAAAATCTCGTGCGAGCAAAGCTCCAGCACGCGTATTATAAAATCTCACAAGATATAGTGCGAGCTAAGCTCCAACACTCTATCAAAATCATGTAAAACTAGTGCGAGCTAGGCTCTAGCACTGTTTCATAAAAATCAAGTTAAAATTTGGTGCGAGTTAGACTCCAGCACCCTGTCATGAAAATCATATGAAAATCTGGTGCGAGTTAGACTCCATCACCTATGCATGTAAAACTCTAGTACGAGCCCTTGCTCCAGCACTAATGCATGCATCACACAAATCAAAACACGTGCGAGCTAAGCTCTAGTACGTCACACTTTCATAAAATCACGTAGGCAGCTCTACTATCTAAAACAATTTCCAAAAGAAATCACAATGTTGAAAATATGCAATGTTGTGCATTTTTATTTAAAAGTTAGCCAGCCTACTCATGCACATGTCGAAACACCTGAAAAACAAGCAAGAACCTCTTGTTCTTGCTCCTCCCAACTTTTCCTAACTTTGGAAATTTTACCCTTCATAGGGGTATTTTGGTTATTTGCCCATCCGGGCACCAATTTTTTTTATTTTAAATCTAGACCCTTCAGACAATTTTAGGGAATGTAAATGATGTCGAAATTGTGTAAAGTTACCTCTAGCAGTCTGTAAAATTCCATTACCTGGAATCACATGCGAGCTTTTCTTGTCTCTACCGTACCTAATCTCTCAGTCCAATTCACTCCAAACTAAGTCTACGGAGTTGCATATAACCACATCTTTAGGTCAATTCTAATATACTTATCAATATTTCACTCTTACTGATTGAATCTAAAACACTGGGCCCGTTTTACTTTATTAGGCCCGATTGCACCTTAATGTGCCTCAACCCATTTTTAGCCCGTTTCCACTTATTAAATCCCTTCTTTGGGTTTATTGGGCTCATTTGGCTTACCAATACTCATCGGGATTCGTTCCAAACTCATTGGATAGCCCGTATATCATTTACGATAATTACGTTAAAAGTTCGAATATAATGCATTTTATGCAGAATTAATCCGTAAACTCCGTAAAATAATCTTAACTCTGCATTAAGGACTCAAATCATCGTAATAGTGTACTTACCCAATACTATGCGGGGTACAAAAATTAGAGCTCAGTCGGCTCTCGTCCGGGCTCTGTCGTAGAACTGCATAATTAGGTTAATCCGGGTTAATTTTCATTAAATAAAATATTAAATTTATTTTTGAAATTTACTCATAGTTCAATCTCGACCCTCGGTAAACTTACCCAAATCTCGAGTCGTCTTCAATAATATTTCTTTCCTTTTCCCCTTTCTTTCTTTCTTTTTTTTTTCTTTTCCTTTCCATTCTTTTCCTTCCCTTTTTCCTTCCTTTTCCTTCCTCTTTCCTCTCGGCCAAAACGGTGTCGTTTTCGGAGTCCACATCGTCGTCGGCTTTTTCGGCCTTTTCGTCGGCCACTACAGGTACCAAAAGAACCGGCTCTTTGTCCCAATCACGTCGGTGCCCACCAATCACACCCAACTGCCGTGGATCGACAGAATCGAGCCCGTTTTCCCCTCGGTTTTTCGTTAGTCAATTCGCCGAAATCAGCCGTCGTCGGCGCACGTCACCGGTGCCAGAGTGTTCGCTGGCCTATCCTCTCTCTTCTCTCGTCCTCGCCTAGTCTTGTCGTTGGCCGGTGGCTCGGGTCGTCTTCCTCGGGTTTCAGCTTCGATTTTACTTTCTCTCTCCTCACGATTTCTAGATTTTTGTTTCTTTTTATTATTATTATTATTATTTATAATTTACTTTATTACTATTATAATCATTAAAATACTCTTAAAAATCCCAAAATATCTAATAAATTATATATTTTATTAATAATTTATTTATTTATTTTATTTTAACCTTTTTTCAAATATATTTTCTCCGTATTTTTGGGATATTGTCCTGAGTGAATTTTCGGTAAATCTTAATAATTTCGGATCTTGATCAATTGGACTCGAAATTTGATAGTTTCCTCGTTATTGATCAAGTTTTCTCAATTCCATATTTTTAATGAAATTTTCTTTTCGAATTTATATCGAATTTTGGTCTTTTGACTGTTTTACCCTTCTACACGTTCGGAACCAATTTAGACCGACTTTCCTTCTTGGACCCACTATAATTTCTCATTTAAAATTCGTATCTCTGCCTGAACCATTCAAATCTCATAAATTTAATTTGAAATTCCTTAACTGTCCATTTTCAGATTTTACGTACGTTCGACTATTCCATTCATATTTATATGATCAAAATCATCCATCTTATGATTCCATTAACATATAACAATATCCATATAATGTGTGAAATCATAAGGAAATATGATAAAAATTGGGTCTTACATAATCTCCCCCACTTAAGAAATTTGGTCCTCCAAATTAGAACCAAGTTAGTCTGTAAACCACTCCGGATACTTCACAGATATCATACTCTTACTCTCCAGCTCCTATTTAAATTCATCTGAAGCGTAATACTGCCAAAGGACTTTAATTAGGGAGATCATCTTAAACCTCAACACCTTCTCCTTCCTATTTAATACCCGAATCTCATTATACTTTTAGAAAGAGAAACTTTCAAACACACTGATTCACACTCGATGAATCCTTACGATCCCTATCTCTTGTCAGCATAGCTTTTCTATCTGTTCTGAGGTGTTCTCATTCTCCCACAATCAGTTGAACACCCTCAGAGGCTTATTATACTAGATCGGGAGCAATTTTTCTATCTGTCACCCACTTCTTTTTATTCATTCGTAAAAGTAACCCTTACGGCCAAACAATGCTGCACACAATGCCATATCGATACTCGAGTGATAACTATCGCTGTGGGTAATTTAGCTAATAACAAATGATCATTCCAGGAGCTTCTAACATCAATTGCACACGTTCTCATCATATCCTCAAGAACCCATACAGTCTTCTCTGACTGACCATTTTTCTAAAGACAGAACGTTGTGCTCACACTCAACTGGGTTTCCATGGCTTCCAGAAACATGTTCCCAGAAGTGGGAAGTGAAGCGGGAATCCCTATTTGATATAGTACTCCATGGAATGTTACCTATTGTTCCATAATCTTCTTACTTAAATAAATCTGCTCACGCACTCAGGGTATCTATGGCTTTCATAACCAGAAAGTGGGTAGACTCAATCTATCTATCATCACTCAAACTCGTGATTCCTACGATCCTCTGTAACCTGTCACAAAATCCATGGTAACCTGCTCACACTTCCATGTCAGAATTGGTTGAGGCTGCAATAATCCTGCAGACTTCTAGTGCTCTATCTTAATCTACTGACATATGAGACACTTCCACAACTCTCTGATATCTCTCTCATGTCTGACCACCAATACCTTTTTTTCTTAAAAATTCGTATATATTTATTACTTCTCGGATGCACTGTATATCCCGAAGAGTGAGCTTCTGACAATAACACTATCTCATCAACTGTGGTCATGGGGAGCACTTATACTATCTCTGAACCTCTCTAAACCATCATCACTCACTGTGAACTCTGTCACTGTACCCTTCTAAATCTGACCCACACTATCGACACCCTGCCAATTATCACGCTAAGCCTGTCAAATTCGATCACTCAAATCCGGTTCTAATCTCAGGCTAGCTGTCACAAAATCACTGTCATCATCAAAAGGGATTACATCACTACTGAGGCTCACAACTGCTCTAGCAGCTCACGCTCCCTGAGCATCATCTGTGATACCGTTCCGAGACTCTTTTTGCACAAGGCATCAACCATTACATTAGCCTTTCTTGGGTGGTACAATTTCCACAATCATAATCCTTCAGAAGCTGAGTTATCTCATATTCAACTCTTTTTGTAAAAATAGATACTCGAGGCTTTTATGACTAGTGCATACCTGAAGTTTCTCACTGTGTACATAGTAGTGCCATAAACTCAGTACAAATACTACTGCTGCCAACTTTAAATCATGGGTCGGATAGTTTCTTTCATGATCCTTAAGTTGTCTGGACGACTATCTTCCTATTTTACATCAATACACAGCCCACTCATTATTTTGAGGTATCCATATACACTGCGAAACCTCTTGAGCTATTGGGTATAGTGAAAATAATTACGGTGGTTAGTTTATACTTCAATACACCAATCTCCTATCACGTCTATCATCCCATTCAAATACAACTTTTTCCTAAGTTAAACGTGTCAACAAAGTAGTCCATTTCGAGAACTCTCAACAAATCATCTATAAAAACAATTTCCAATTGTTGCTTATGATTTTCCCTGGACTTTAAATACACCCAAAATATCATCAATAAGGATGATAACAAATTGGTCCAGGTAAAGTTTAAATACCTCATTCATCAATGCCCTAACGAGTACAAAGAATTGTCTTGGGCACATCCACATTCCACTAAATATTTCAATCACCCATATCCTTGACCTATGTACGTATAAACGTATAATGTCATTTCGAAATCGCTTCTGTTCAAGATACTAACATGTGTCATTTCCTTTTTCTTATATTAATGGCTTTTATAAAATTTTTAATTTTTAAACCTTCAAGATTAATCGAATTCTATATTTCTTTAACGTACAAGTAAAGGTACCTTAATTTTAAACGTATATATTACGACTGTCGATTTCAATTTATAGGTTATGTGTACTTTTAGACGTTGTCAAGTCTTTAGACGGGGAGGTATTTTGAAATACCTTTATTAACCCTCAGACTTGACCACATGGACTGGTTATGGATATATCCATTCCTTATCCTTGGTCGCAATTCATATCTACTATATATCGGTTAATCCAAATTACTTCACATATGAGAGATATTCTTACCTTGCATATGCCTCTTATTCTAGTATATCTTGTATTCAAGATCAATCACATCTCAAAGCTTATCTCATTTCGTATATCAACTATAACAAAACTCTTTCATTACTTGTTAAAACTTACTGTACACTTTTCTAGGGTGAAACATTGCTATCTTAGAATAGCAATTTCAACAACATAGTTTGCAGCCAATCAATTTATTCCCCATATTATATCAAAACACTCATATTTCATAGAATGAGATTGGTCTGCATGTTTCTTTCCCCCACTTTCAACTTACAATCTCTACCGACATATTCAATTAGCAGACCATCTTTCATTAGGGTGCTAATCATCAGCATTTCGCCTAATAATATAGGCTTCACATATTTCACTAACTTATATACAAATGACGACGATATGAATAAATGTGTAGTACCAGGATCAATTAAAATAATTGCTTCAATATTAATAATCAAGATGGTACCTTACACCACATCAAATGAAGCATCAATAGTGTCCTGGTCCAAAGCATACACTCTCCATCATTCAACCACCTATTTCCATGGTAACTATCACACATCCAACACTGCCCATTAGCAGGTCGGGGTCCTCTAATCACAATATCCATGTAAGCACTGAAACTGGATACACTGGGGCTTACCAATCATCTTACCCCATAACTCACTAACTCTAAATTTTTGACCAAACCGCCTCTTTCCCGCTTTGACATCTCTGTTATCCAATATTTCCTTTTTGTCTTTATTTTGACCCTTATTGCCTTTCTCAAACTCAGAGGCATGCAATTCTTAATCTTATTCACGCACTGTGATCTGTGCACTGCCTCATCGTAAATAGTGATATCTAACGGGGCTAAATCAGACTTTGATAGACGATCTGAGTCTTTCCATGATTTTTGAACCTTCCGATTCTCAATGTTCATAATGTTGAACTATACCTGCCCAAGGATGTAAATTGAGATTCATACTCATCGATTGACCTGTTCCTCTAGGTCAGAGTAAGAAACTTTATCCGTAAATTCCTCTGAACAATGTTCGAAATATACTGTCTCTGTGCATCTAGAATTATCTCTCATATCAGTCCTGGATGTCTAACTCTTAAAATAGGTCGAGCGGACTTCCACCCATGCTCCACTGCGCCTTCCAACATAAACGCATCGAGTCACTTTCTCGGTTGAAATACACCGAAAGAATCCTTACAACTTTGCTATCTCATTCACCCCGTCCTCAGTAATTATTGGTTTCTTTACCTCTCTAAACACCGGAGGGGTGTAGGAATCTCTATAGACTAAGGCATTTGTTCAGGCTTTACCCTGCCTACCTCAACTACCTGCATAGACTGAGTAAACAACTTCAAAATATTTTCTACACTCCACTCCATCCTCGTGAAACGTGTCTCAATAATGTCTGGTCTCATTATAGGACCCTGTGGAGTATACTCAAAATCAGTCTCCACCTTAACCTCCTCATGAGTCTCATGAGTTGACTCAGCATGACTAGCAGACTCAGGCCTACCTCTACGGCTTTTGCCTCGTGCTCTACCCCCTCTACCGCGACTGGTGTTCGGCATAATGCCTAAATCCTGCATTCTCAACCATTTCTTAGTTAAAACCCATCTCAATATACACGATTGTATCTAACCAAGCACAGTAACATTAGGATGTAATTTTCTAATTACTGACACTGACACACATCAGAAGAATCTCGCTCTGATACCACCATTTGTCATGACCCAAAAATTAGAGTAAATTTTTCATTTTTCTTTTATACTTAATTGTCCTCTGATCATGACCACACTCCACTAACAATTGGGTTGTGTGTTAATGCCAGTCCCACCATTCATTCACCATATAACTTAATTCCTTATTAAAGGAAAGGTAAACACATGAGTTTTTCACTAATTCTTTCCCATTCATTTACAAGTGTTTATAGTGTCTATACATCCCCGAAAATTACTTACAAACATATTACTATGCTATTCTTATTTAGATACAATATGTACAAATGTATATACCTCATAATGATGGGTAGCAGCGGATATTAGGAATGCAGTACTCAGTCGCCTCAAAGTCTACTGGAAATGATCTGTGTGAGAAAATGAAAGGGGTGAGCACATCAAGCTCAGTAAGGCAATCCTACGAACAAGTAGGTAACCATACTACCTACATGAACGTGGTGCCAAGCATAAACCACCCTTTCTCCACATAGTTCAAAATAGATGCTACAATTCATGATGTCATGTAAAACAAGTTCACATATGGATTTCAAAGTGCATGGAAAACTCAACATGCAAATCCATTTAAATCATTTCATTCTCGTTAAAATTTCACAACACAGCCAAGACTTAACCCCTCCTTCGAGTGTTCCTAACTCACACAAAATCATGAAATTAGATGCTTTGCAAAGCAATAATAACATGCGACATAACGGATGTCATGTAAAAAACCAATTTACATCTCGCATGGGTTTAAATAGCATGGAAATAACGTCATGCAAGTTTCAGTTTAAATCCCAATTACATTCTCATCAAAGTCACATCTCAGTCAGGATCCAACCCCTCCATCGGATGATCCAGACTCTCACAAAAGTACACAAAACATGTTTCTCAAAACATCAATTTATAACATAGGAGACTAGGCAATATATATATCTTAGGCAAATAACTAGGAGTATGGCCATATACTCGTGATCCCAATGCTACACGGATCCTGTGTGCAGGGTCTTACCACTATCGAGTATCGCCCTGGAAGGTGGGTCAGTCCATCCTATCGGTCCTGTTCGATATCTCGCATCCGAAGATGCCACTTTCATCCGAAGATGCCACTTGCATCCGAAGATGCCACATAATCAATCCCAACATGGTACAACATACTCCATGCTACTTGCACGGTACAGCATACTCTGTGGACCCATATCTCATATCCACAATCGTGCCTGTCTCAAAACGCACGTCCGAACATATTTAATCAGTGTGACACACAGTTTACCCGACGCTCTAAGCACAGCTCAATGTATGTCTCATAAAATCAGTACGAGCGATGCTCTAGTACTCTCATAAAATCAAGAAAAATCTCATGCGAGCAAAGCTCCAGCACGCGTATTATAAAATCTCATACGACATAGTGCGAGCTAAGCTCCATCACCCTATCAAAATAATGTAAAACTAGTACGAACTAGGCTCCAGCACTGTGTCATAAAAATCAAGTGAAAATTTGATGCGAGTTAGACTCTAGCACCCTGTCATGAAAATCATATGAAAATCTGGTGCAAGTTAGACTCCAGCACCTATGCATGTTAAACTCTAGTGCGAGCCCTTGCTCCAGCACTAGTGCATGCATCACACAAATCAAAACTCGTGTGAGCTGAGCTCTAGCATGTCACACTTTCACAAAATCACGTAGGCGGCTCTGTTATCTCAAAACAATGTCCAAAAGAAATCATATTATTGAAAATATGCAATGTTGTGCATTTTAATTTAAAAGTTAGCCAGTCTACTCATGCACGTGTCGAAACACCTAAAAAACAAGAAAGAACCTCTTGTTCTTGCTCCTCCCAGCTTTTCCTAACTTTGGAAATTTTACCCTTCACAGGGGTATTTTGGTTATTTGCCCATCTGGGCACCAAAATTTTTTTATTTTAAATCTAGACCCTTCAGACAATTTTAGGGAATGTAAATGATGTCGAAATTGCATAAAGTTACCTCTAGCAGTCCGTAAAATTCCCTTACCTGGAATCACATGCGAGCTTATCCTATCTCAACCGTACCAAGTCTCTCAGTCCAATTCGCTCCAAACCAAGTCTACGGAGCTGCATATAACCACATCTTTAGGTCAATTCTAATACACTTATCAGTATTTCACTCTTACTGATTAAATCTAAAACACTGGGCCCGTTTTACTTTATTAGGCCCGATTGCACCTTAATGTGCCTCGACCCATTTTCAGCTCGTTTCCACTTAGTAAATCCCTTCTTCGTGTTTATTGGGCTCATTTGGCTTACCAATACTCATCGGGCTTCATTCTAAACTCATTGGATAGCCCGTATATCATTTACGATAATTACGTTAAAAGTTCGAATATAATGCATTTTATGTAGAATTAATCCGTAAACTCCGTAAAATAATCTTAACTCTGCATTAAGGACTCAAATCATCGTAATTAAAGTGTACTTACCCAAAACTATGCGGGGTACAAAAATTGGAGCTCAAGCGGCTCTCATTCGGGCTCTGTCGTTGAACTGCACAATTAGGTTAATCCGGGTTAATTTCCATTAAATAAAATATTAAATTTATTTTTGAAATTTACTTGTAGTTCAATCTCGACCCTCGATCAACTTACCTGAATCTCGAGTCGTCCTCAATAATATTTCTTTCCTTTTCCCCTTTCTTTCTTTCTTTCTTTTTTCTTTTCCTTTCCATTCTTTTCCTTCCCTTTTTCCTTCCTTTTCCTTCCTCTTTCCTGTTGGCCAAAACGGTGCCGTTTTCAGAGTCCTCATCGTCGTCGGTGTTTTTGACCGTTTCGTCGACCGCTACAGGTACCAAAAGAACCTGTTCTTCCTCCCGATCACGCCAGTGCCCACCGATCACACCCAGCTACCGTGGATCGTCGAAATCGAGCCTGTTTTTGTAAGACCCGAATTTAATTAAAATATGAAATGAAGGAGCATTCGTGAAGGGAAGTCGGGTTAAATTAATCCCGAACACGTGTAAGGGCAAAACGGTCAAAAGACCGAAAGTCGGTGTAAATTCGATAAGGAAATTTAATTAAAAATAATGGATTGAGAAATCTTGGTCAATAAAGGTGAAATAAATTTATTTTGGATTAAATTGATTAAGATATTAATTTATGAGAATTAATCAGAATTTTTAGTTCAGAAAAATAATCCCGAAAATAATCGAAAAATATACCGAAAAGTCATTCGGGACAATATCCAAAAAATACGGAGAAATTATACCCGAAAAAAGATTAAAATATAATAAATAAATTAAATAAAATTAAATTAATTAATTTAGAATAAAATAATAATTTTTGGGAGATATTTGGGTATTTTAATATATTTTAAGGAATAGTGTAATAATTAAAATAAATAATAATAATCTGAAAAAAAAATTGTGGAATTGTGTAGCTCGACAATTGGCATCCAACGAAAGCTCGAGACAGCCTTGATTTGCGTACTAGCATGGAATCTCGGGTAAATAACCCTTATTTACGATAATTACCTCGTAATGCGTGATATTGATTTGATTTTCGCATAAATTGAATTAAATTATGGAAATTTAGATAAATTGTCGTAAATAATCGATTTAGCTATTCAAGAATTAGAATGAGGCCCAATAAATTATTAGTGGGCCCAATGAGCCCAATAGGCCTCGATAAAGCGAAAATTAAGTGGAAAACGGGCTTAAGGCCGATTAAGGCCCATTAAGGTGCAATCGTGCCCAATAGGGGTAAATGGGCCCAACGATTTAAATTAAGCCCAGAAAAGATTAAATACAATTAAATTGTATAATATCTGACCTGAGGAATTTCGATACGCAGTTCCGGGCATTTGATTGGCAGCATATCGGACTGCGCGACGAGACAACAGTGGAAAAGAAAAGGTCAGACTCGACAGGAAAATAAGGTAAGGGAATTCTACGGACTGCTAGAGGTAACTTTACGCAATTTTAAGTTCATTTGCAGTCTTTAAAAATTACCTGAAGGGTCTAGAGGTCAATTAATAATCTTAGGGCCCCGGATGGGCAAATTACCAAAATACCCTTGTTAAGGGTAAAATTTACAAAGTTAAGAAAAATTGGGAGGAGCAAGAACAAGAGGTTCTTGCTCATTCTGGAGGTGTTTTGATGCATGCATTAGTAGGCTGGCTAACCTTGAAAGAAAATGCACAGCATTGCATACTTTCAACGTGAAATTGTTTTGAAAACTGTTTTGAGGAAACAGAGCCGCCTACGTGTTTTATTGACATGTGACGTGCTAGAGCTCAGCTCGCACGATATTTTCGGTTTGTGTGATGCACGCATTAGTGTTGGAGTGAGAGCTCGCACTAGAGTTTTACATGCATAGGTGCTAGAGTCCAACTCGCACCAGATTCTTATATATATATGATTTTGGTGACAGGGTGCTAGAGTCTAACTCGCACCATATTTTTATATGGTTTTGAGATAGGGTGTTAGAGCTTCGCTCGCACCAGATTTTTATACGGTTTGCATACAGAGTGCTAGAGCTTAGCTTGCACTAGATTTACTTGATTTGATGAGAGTGCTGAGCATCGCTCGCACTGATTTTATGAGAACATGTGATGAGCCGTGCTTGGAGCATCGGGTAGACTGTGTGTCACCGATTAAATAGGCCCGCACGTGCATTTTGAGACATGGCATGTTAAAAATAACCGGATGAGCCCGAACGAGGGATAAGGGTTAGAGAAACAACCTGATGAGCCCGAACGAGGGATAAGGGTTGGAGATCCACCTGATGAGCCCGAACGAGGGATAAGGGTTGGAGGACCAGCTGATGAGCCCGAACGAGGGATAAGGCTGGGGGTCCACGGAGTACGATGTACCGTGCAAGTAGCATGGAGTACGATGTACCGTGTGGTATCTGTGTGATACGTTGGTATCTTTGTGATACGTTAGCATCTTCGGATGCATGAGATCGGATAAGACTAATGGGATGGATTGACCCACCACCCGGGCGGTTCCCGATCATGGGAGAACCCGCACACTAGGATCCGTGTAGCTGAGGAACTCCCGAGGACACATATGGCCATAGTCCTGGTTATTTGCCGATATACAGACGTTGCCTAGTCTCGCATGTCGTCGATTTTGATGAAATCAAGTTGGGTTTTAAACTAAATTTGCATGATGATATTTCCATGCTTTTCAAACCCATATGTGAATGTAAATCGATTTTCATGGTTTTGTGTGAGTCAGGATCACCCGCAGGAGGGGTCGAGTCTTGACTTTATTGTGAAAAATTTAATTGAGAAATAAATGATTTGTAATAATTGCATGTTGAATTTTCCGTGCAAACTTGATTTACATAACATCATAATTCATATCATTTGTTTTAAAATGTGTGGAGAAAGGGTGGTTTATACATGGCACCACGTTCATGTAGGTAGTATGGTTACCTACTTGTTCGTAGGATTGCCTTACTGAGCTTGATGTGCTCACCCCTTTCATTTTCTCCCACAGATAATCTCCAGTTGAAGTTGAGGCGACTCAGTACTGCATTCCGGATATCCGCTGCTGCCCATCAACATAAGGTATATACACTTATACATATTGTATCTACATAAGCATAGCACAGTAACATGTTTGTAAGTAACTTTAGGGGATGTATAAATATTGTAGACATTTTATAAATGACTGAGAAAGAATTAAGTTATATGGTAAATGTATGGTGGGACTCGCATTGACGCACAGCCCAATTTGTTAGTGGAGTGTGGTCACGATCAGAAGACAGGTAAGAATTTAAGTAAAAAAATAACAAAACGCGAAAAATTAACTCTGATTTTTGGGTAGTTCGGGTCGTGACAGTTTTCCCCTCGATTTTTCGTTCGTCGATTCGTTGGAATCAGCCGTCGTCGGCGCACATCTCCGGTGCCAAAGCGTTCGTCGACCTGTCCTCTCTCTTTTTTGGTCCTCGCCTGGTCTTGTCGATCGCCGGTGGTCGTCGGTGGCTCAGGTCGTCTTCCTCGGGTTTCAGCTTCTGTTTCACTTTCTCTCTTCTCATGATTTCCAGATTTTTGTTTCTTTATTATTATTATTATTATTTACAATTTACTTTATTAATATTATAATCGTTAAAATACTCTTAAAAATCCCAAAATATCTAATAAATTATATATTTTATTAATAATTAATTAATTTATTTTATTTTAACCTTTTTTTCAGTATATTTTCTCCGTATTTTTCGAATATTGTCTCGAGTGAATTTTCGATAAATCTTAATACTGCCAAATCTCGATTAATTGGACTCAAAATTTGATAATTTTCACGTTATTGATCAAGATTTCTTAATTCCATATTTATAATGAAATTTTCTTATCGAATTTATATCGGATTTTGATCTTTTGACCGTTTTACCCTTCTACACGGTTAGAACCAATTTAGACCGACTTTCCTTCTTGGACCAACTATAATTTCTCATTTAAAATTCGTATCTCTGTTCGGACCATTCAAATATCATAAATTTAATTTGAAATTCCTTAACTGTCCATTTTCGAATTTTACGTACGTTCGACTATTCCATTCATATTTATATGATCAAAATCATCCGTCTTGCGATTCCATTAACATATAACAATATCCATACAATGTGTGAAATCATAAGGAAATACGATAAAAATCGGGTCTTACACAATATGTTCTCTAGAGCTGCAGATAATCATTTATCGAGTTAAATATAGTACATTTTACTCGTATTTCACTTTTACTGGGCTTTATTTACAACATTAGGCCCGTTTACTCTTATTGGGCCCGATTACACCTTAATGGGCCTTAATCTGTCTTAAGCTCATTTTCCACTTACTATTCCCTTCATTAAGTCCTATTGGGCTCATTGGGCTCATCAACACTTATTTGGCCTCGGTTTAGGCTCTTTGGATAGGTCATACAATTATTTACAACAATCGATTTCCAATTCCAAAACATAATTCAATTTATACGAAAATAAATCCATAACTTATGCGATTAATTTCTAATGCGCATAACTATGCAAATTATTGTAAATGAGATTTACTTACCCGAGATTCTGCTATAACGCATAAATCGAGATTGGCCCGAACTCTCGTTTGTCACTAATTGTCGCGCTACACGTTTGTATAATTAAATTGGGTAAATTTCAGTCAATTAAAATTTCAAATTAATTTATCAAAAATTAAATCGGTCAATTTTGACCGCTTACTGGCTTACCATTAGCCCGATTGCATCACCTAATTTTTCTCCCTATTTTTCCTCTTTTTTTCTTTTCTTTCCTGGATGAATCGGTTTAGATCGGTTCAGTCCGATTCAGCACCATCCTTGTCGTTCGGAGCTGTGCCGATCAGTTCTTCACTGGCTTCCACTTCCAGCAGATCGGCGGGACCTCGCGAAGCATGAATCTAGTGCTGGCCAAGTCTAAGCTGGCCGAAAAGTGAATGGTTTGGCTCTTTCCCTTTTCAGCCTCGCTATCGTTTTCTCCCTCTTCGCCGTTGACGGCGCTGTCGACCGTTTCGCTGGTCGATTCAACCACCAATCGTTGGTCTTCGCCTGAGGAATGTTTAACTGGTGGTTGTTCTAGCCAAATCGATACCGGTGCCGACGAATCCTCTGTTTCCTTTTTGGTTTCTCCCTTGGTATTTTTGCCATTTCTGGCGATAGGGGCGCGCGTGACGGCTGGTGGAGGCTCCGTCGGTGTTAGTCTTGCTTCGCTGATCTTCTCTTTTTAAATATATATAATATATTATATACCCAAAATATCTTTATTTCCCACAAAATATCCCATTTTCATTTATTTTATTTTATTACCCCGGAATATATTTTTCCCATATTTCTGAGATAAATTCCCGAGGTGGAAAATTTTTGGGTAATCGTAATATTTTCATATCTTGATCAATTGGGCATGGAATTCAACGATTTCTTCTTTATTGATCAAGATTACATAAGTCCATGCTTACAATATCAATTTCTTACCGAATTGACACCTAGTTTCGAGTCTTACATAATCTCCCCCACTTAAGAAATATGGTCCTCTAAATTAGAACAAAGCCAAATCGATCCGTAAACAACTTCGGGTACTTCTCACATTCATGCTCTTTAATTTCCATGTGCCCTTTTTTTGTCTACTCTGAGGCGTTCTTAATCTTTCACCTATCAATTGAACATCCTTAGAGGCTTATCTTACCAGATCGGGAGCATTTATCTATCTGTCACCCACTTCTTCCTATCCAATCGGGGGAACAACAACTATGGCCATACTATGCCTCACACAGTGCCATTTCAATACTCAAGTGATGACAGTTATTGTTGGCAAATTCAGTTAGTGGCTATTGATCATTCCAGGAGCCTATAAAATCAATTGCACATGCTCTCATCATATCTTCCAGAACCTATATAGTCCCCTCTGACTGACCATCTGTCTGAGGATGGAAAGCTGTGCTAACACTTTATTGGGTTCGCATGGCTTCCTGAAAAATATTCTCATAAGTGGAATTGAAGCGGGAATCCCTATCTGATACAATGCTCACTGAAAAGTTAAATGGTGTTCCACGATCTCCCTTACATATAAATTCGCCTACGCACTCAGAGTATCAGTAGCTTTCATAGCTAGGAGTGGGCAGACTTAGTCAATCTATTAAGTATCACCCATATAGCCTTGTGATTCTTACTGATCCTTTGTAACCTATTACGAAATTCATGGTAGCATGCTCCCATCTCTGTGTTGATATAGTTAGAGGGTCCAATAAACCTGTAGACTTCTGGTACTCTACCTTAATCTGCTGACATACGAGATACTTTGCTATAACTCTATGATGTCTCTTTTCATGCCTGACCACCAATACCTTTTTCGAAGATTCTGATACATTTTATTACTCCCCGAATGCACTGTATACCCTGAAGAGTGAGCCCCTGATAATAACAATCTCATCAACTGTGGGTCCTTGAGAGCACTTATTTTGCCTCTGTCACTGTACCCATCTGGATCTGACTCACACTATCAAAACCCTGTCGATCATCACGCTAAGCCTGTCGAATTGGATCAACCAAATCTTTTTCTAATCATTAAGGCTAGCTGTCACATAATTACTATCAGCATAAGAAGGCATCACATCAATACTGAGGCTCACAACCTGCTCTAACAGCTCACGCTCCCTGACCATTATATGTGATACCATCTCGAGGCTTTTTCTGCTCAAGACATCAGTCACTACATTTGCCTTTCTTGGGAGGTACAATATCTCACAATCTTAATCCTTCAGAAGCTCTAACCCTCTTTGTTATCTCATATTCAATTCTTTCTACGAAAACAGATACTGAGGCTTTTATGATCAGTGCATACCTAAAATTTCTCACTATATAAGTTATGGTGCCAACCCTCAGTGCAACCATTACAGTTACCAACTCTAAATCATGGGTTGGATAGTTCCTCTAATGGTCCTTGAACTGTCTGGATCCATGAGCGACTATCTTCCCATTTTGTATCCATACACAGCCTAATCATTGTTTTGAGGCATCCATATACATTGAGAAACTCATGAGCTATTAGGTATGGTGAGAATAAGTGTAGTGGTCAGTTTATGTTTCAACACACCAAAACTCCTTTCACGTTTATCATCCCACTCAAATACAACCCCTTGTTTGAATGAAACGTGTCAACGGAGTAGCCTATTTCGAGGAACCTTCAACACATCGTCTATAAAATAGTTTTTAATTGCTGCTCATGATCTTCCCTGAACTTCGAATACACTAAAATATCATCAATACAGATGATAAGAAATCAGTCCATGTAAGGTTTTAATACCTCATTCGTCAATGCGCTAACGGGTACAAAAAGTTCTCTTTGGTACATCCACATCCTTGATCCTCAACGGACGATACCCGAACTTCATATTGACCTTGAAAAAGATTTACGCTCTCCAAAGTTGATCCAATAGAGCATCAATAGTGGAAGGGAATACTCATTCTTGATGGTAGCCTCATTCAACAACAACTAATAAATTCCTTGTTGGAGGCTTCATCTTTCCTTATTTTTTACAAACAGGACCGGTACTCCTTGTAGTAAGACACTCAATCTGATGAATCCCTTATCCAATAACTCCTGTAATTGCTTCATTAGTCCTTCCAGTTTCACTAGTGCCATTTAAAATAGTGGTTTAGATATCGACTCAGTACCAGGAACCAAATTAATACAAAATTCTACTTTTTTTTGGTATGGTGACAACCCTGGTAGATTATCCGAGAAGATATGAAAAACTCTTTGACCATTGGGATATCTATCAACTTCGGATGTTCCTTATCCATACCAACGATATAAGCGATGAAACCTTCACATCATTACTCATTCTGTTTGTACAATCCTTTACTCCTTTATTTACAACCATTACACCCTTCATTACCTGTCAAAACTTACAGTACACTTTTCAGGGGTGGAAACATCACTATCTTAGAATAGCAATATCAACTGCATAGTGTCCAGCTGACCAGTCCATTCCCCATATCACATCATAATCATTCGCATTTAATTGAATGAGACCGGCTAACGTGTCATTTTCCCCCACTTTCAACTCATAAATCTCTACATACATATTCAGTTAGTTGATTCTCCTTCATTAGGGTGCTAACTATCAGCATTTTGCCTAAAGGTATAGGTTTCACATCTTTCATTAACTTATATGCTAAAGAAGGTGATTTGAATAAATACGTGGCACCAGGATCAGATAAAACAATTACTTTATTATTCACAATTAGGGTAGTACTTTCCACCATATCAGATGAAGCATCAGTAGTGTCCTGATCCAAGGCATACACTTGCCCTCGACCAACATCCTATTTCCCCCTTCTCTTCGGCTGTGGCCTTCTTTTCTAGTGCAGAGGCATCGGTAGGGGCTGTCTCTGGCTGTTTGCCCTTCTGTGGGGCAATCTCACCCTGCTCTAGGCAATCATTTAATAGATGGTGTCACGACCCCTTTCTACTAAAAATCGCTACAAATTTTTTCCTTTTTCCTTTCCTTTCCCGATCATGAACATTCTCACCACCAAACAGTTGGGCTTTGAGTCAGTATTAGTCACCCTTTACCATCTACCATGTTATCTATCTTTTAATTTATTCAAAAATAAACACGTATACTTTATAATTGAGGTTCTATACTTGTACGTGTTTACTAATATTTACATCCCCCATATTTCATTCAAAAATGATTATTGTGCTATTACATGTTCAGATACAAAATGATACCAGGGTGTATACCTTTCGATAAGGGGACGCAGCGGATACCATGAATGCCAGTCCTCAGCTGCTCACTAACTACTACGAGTGCTCTCAAAAGAGGGGAAAATAAGGGGGGTGAGCAAACCACGTGCTCAGTAAGGCAATCATGCAAGCAAGTAGATAACCACACTTTCTACATGATCATGATGCCATGCATTAAATTATTCTCTTTTGAAATCATACTTCAATACGAGTTTCATGCCTACTTTTATGCTAGATAAAATCATTCGTATAAAGCAATTCATTTCCTGAAATGGCAGATAAAGCACAAAATTATATGTCATGCTATTTAAATAATTGAAATCGACAATTCATTTCGTGAAATGGCAGATAAAGCATGGAATTATACGTCATGCTATTTAAATAATTCACATTATGTCAAAACATGCCATTTATTTCAAATCAATAATTCGTTTTGTGAAATGATAGATAAAGCATGGAATTATACGTCATGTTATTTAAATAATTCTCATTATGTCAAAACATGCCATTTGTTTCAAATCGACATCCGCCCCAAAATCATCAGAACTCAACCTCAAAACCATAAAATCATGAAATCACAAAATCAAGTAACAAGTAATATGTGATTTCGTAAAGCAAATAATATGCGATTTTGCAAAGCAAGTGACATGCAAGACTTGACAAGAATCATGGTAATAACTCTAGAACTATGGCCATATCCTCTGTGATCCCAGGCTACACGGATACTAGTTTGCGAGGTATCACATCACATCTGAGGCTGCCCCAGGAGGTGGGTACTAAACCTTCTCCCCAGCCAATTAGATCACTAGTCTGAAGACTACACATCATATATCATGGCACAGTACAATGTACTCCATGCTATAAGAACGGTACAACGTTCACCCTATGCCAATGTCATCTCAATATCCAACGCCATGTCTCAAAATGCATGTGCGGGCATATTAAATTAGTGTGACACACTACACAATGCTCCCAGAATGGCCTTATGCATGTCATAAAATCACGTACAAGTAGTCTCAAGCATGATAACAAGTATAGTGGACATCTAGTGCGAGCTATGCTCCAGCACCATGTCAAAACTCGTATGAAAAATAGTGCGAGCTAGGCTCCAGCACAATGTTATGTATAAAATCATGTAAAAATCGAGTGTAAGCCAAGCTTCCAACACTCTGTCACATGCAGAAATCATGTCAAATCTCGTGCGAGCAATGCTTTCAGCATGTTTTGTTTCCACATATATCATGTAGGTGACTCAATTTTAAAGAATGGTTTTCAAAACCAAAATCTGCACCCACCATGTGCTATTTTATGTAAATTGATAAAACCTTAGCCAGCCTACCCATATCCTTGTTGAAAAGCATTAAAATTCATCAAGAACACTCAGTTCATGTTTTTCATGACTTTTTCTAAAAGAGGAAATTTTTACCCTTCACAGGGGTAAAATCGTCATTTACCCTTTCGGGTCAAAATAAATATTATTTAATTTGCTAAAAAGCAGTATTTCATAGTGAAAACACTTAAAACATGCTATTTATACATATTCTAATCCAATCATAACTTTTCTAAAATTTCTCTTAGTAAGGGTAAAACAGTAATTTTTCTTTGTCGGGTCTCTACCGATATTTTCCATATTCAAAATTTATATGCAATTTAATTATTCAAAAATCTACCCAAAAATACATGTAGCTACCTCTAGCTACTCACAAAATTCTCTTACCTCAATTTCTCTGATCACTCTACCTTTTCCATCGTTACCGATCACCTGATTCGTTTAACTCCCAGTATGTTCTCAGGAGCTGTAGATAATCATTTATCGGGTTAAATAAAGTAAATTTTACTCGTATTTCACTTTTACTGAGCTTAATTTATAGCATTGGGCTCGTTTACTCTTATTGGGCTTAATTACCCCTTAATGGGCCTTACCCAGTCTTAATTTCATTTTCACTTACTATTCACTTAAATCGAGGCCTATTGGGCTCATCAAGCCCATTAGCACTTATTGGGCCTCAATTTTGGCTCTTTGGATAGCTCATATAATTATTTACGACAATCGATTTTCAATTCCAAAACATAATTCATTTTATACGGAAATGAATCCGTAACTTATGCGATGAATTTCTAAGGCGCATAATTATGCAAATTGTGGCAAATGAGATTTACTTAACCGAGATTCAGTTATAGCATGTAAATTTGGGTTGACCCGAACTCTCGTTTGTTGCCAATTGTCGCGCTACACGTTTGTGTAATTAAATCGGGTCAATTTCAGTAAATTATAATTTCTAATAATTTTCTCCAAAATTAAATCGGTTAATTTTGATCCCTTACCGAGTTACCCTTAGCCTGATTGCATCACCGTATTTTTCTCCCCATTTTTCCTCTTTTTTTTCTTTTTCTTCTTTTTTCTCCTCTTTTCTGGCTGAACCGGTTCAGACCGGTTCAGACAACCCTTCCACTGAATTGGTCTGACCCGGTTTAGTGCCAATCTCGCCGTTCAGACTCTTTTCCAGCTGATTCTTCGCTGGCTTCCTTTTCCAGCTGGTCCGTCTGGCCACGCGAAGCATGGATCTGGTGGTGGCCACGCTCAGATCGATGGCAATGAGGTCGGTTCGGCCTTTTCTTTCCTCAACATCGCTGCCGTTTTTCTCTTTTCCTGATCGGAGTCATTTCTCACCGATTAACGCCTGGATTGGCGCCATTGTCGCCCCCTCTGGCCGGTGGCAAGTCGTTCCCCCTTCCTTCGACCTCCGTTCATCTCTCTCTCTCCTCCATTTTCTCTTCTCTCTCTTTATTTTCCTTCTCTCTCTCTTTCTCTCGATCGCCGAACGTTCTCCTCTCTCTACCAGTGTCGGCGATGGCTCAACTGCCTCTCCCTTCGACCTCTCACCTGGGTACGTCTGCCGGTGGCCTCTGTTCAGTGAGGCAGAAGGGAAGGGCCTCGACTTGTCTTCCTTCTTTCTTTTTTTCTAGAATCGCGATTTCAGGGTTCTGTCTCTTTTTTTTAATAATATGTTATATTTTATTAAAATATAATATAATATATTATTATAATATATTATATACTTAAATATCCATTTATTTATTTATTTATTTTTATTTTCTCGAAAATAATTTTTCATATTCCCGAGATGAATTCCCGAGGTGGGAAAATTTCTGAGTTATCCAAATAAATTCATATCTTGATCAATTGGACTTGAAATTTAATTATTTCTTCTTTATTGATCAAGATTTCCTAAATCCATGTTTAAAATAACGATTTCTTAAGGAATTTACACCGAATTTCGGGTCTTATAATCCTCCCTACCTTAAGAAATTTGGTCCTCAAAATTAGAACCAAGTCGATCCTCGAATAACTGGGGATGTTTCTCTCACATCAGGCTCTCTAATTCCTACGTAGCTTCCTCCAAGTGTGGTGCTACCAGATAATCTTGACCAAAATGATTATTTTCGACCGCAGTACCTTCACCTTCCTATCCAATATCCGAACCGGCTTCTCCACATAAGACATATCCTCCCTGAGCTCCAACGGCTCATACTGAATCACATGTGCCGGATCCGGGTGATACTTTCGAAGCATTGAAATGTCGAAGAGATTGTGGACGCTTGCTAATTCTGGTGGTAACTCCAACCTACAGGCCTTATCTCCACTTGTTCAATATTTAAAAAGGGTCTAATAGAACGAAACTCAATTTACCTTTTTCTCGAATCTCGTTATACTTTTAGAAGGAGAATTTCTAAAAACCCTGTTTCACTATTGGTGAATTCCAAGGTCCTCGTTTCTTGCCAGCATAGCTTTTTTTTTTTGTTTGCTCTGAGGCATTCTTAATCTCTCACCTATCAATTAAACATCCTCAAAGGCTTATCTTACAAGATCGAAAGCAAATATCTGTCTGTCACACACTTCTCCCTATCCAAGCAGGGAACAATAACTATAGCCATACAATGCCTTTTCGATACTCGAGTAATAGCTACTGTTGTAGGCAAATTTGACTAATAACAAATGATCATCCCATGAGCCTTTCAAATCCATTTTGCACGCTTTCAACATATCCTCCAGAACTTGTACAGTCCCCTCTGACTGGCTATCTGTATGAGGATAGAAGCTGTGCTAAAACTCAACTGGGTTCCCATGGCTTCTTGAAAAATGTTCACAGAAGAGGGAAGTGAAGTGGGAATCCCTGTCTGATACAATGCTTGCTGGATAGTTACATGGTGTTCCACAATCTCCCTTAAACATAAATCCGCCCACGCACTCAGAGTATCAGTAGCTTTCATGGTTAGGAAGTGACAGACTTAGTCAATCTATTGACTATTACCCAAATAGCCTCGTGATTCTAACGGGTCCTCTGTAACCCATCACGAAATTCATGGTAACATGCTCCAATTTCTGTGTCGATATAGGTAGAGGTTGCAATAACCGTGCAAATTTCTAGTGCTCTACCTTACTCTATTGACATACGAGATACTTTGCTACAACTCTACGATGTCTCTTTTCATGCCTGACCACCAATACCCTTTTAGAGATTCTGATACATTTTTATTACTCCCCTAATGCACTATATACCTCGACTAGTGAACTTCTGTCAATAACAATCTCATCAACTGTGGGTCCTTGGGAACACCTATTCTACCTCGGAACCTCAGTAAGCCATCATCACTCACTATGAACTCTGTCACTATACTGATGGACCCTAAGGGTATATTTTTCGCAAGTGCACGGGTCGTCCAAGTAATAATGGGATTTTGAGTCCCGAGATATCGTCCCACAGAGAAGTTGTTAGCCTAATTAACTACCGGTTACTTTTACCCTAAGTATATCCTAGCAAATTATGAATTCAAGAGTGATCTACTAAGGCTAATTAAAAACAATGAAATAATAACTAAAAGAAATAAAAACAAAATTTTACTTACAGTATTTCGATCAATTAAAAGCAAATTACGTACAAAAGAAAAGTAAATAGTTAAAACAAATTAAATCAATTAAAATTAAATGTAAATATGGAAATAACAAAACATGATTAATTAAACTAAAATTAAACTAATCTAAAAATGCAATTGAACTACTTAATCAAATGCTATTTAAAATAACCTAAGACTTAATTAACTGAAATTACCCCTAATCTAAGTCTAAATGAACATTTAATTAACTATCATCCTAATTAAAACTAAGTTTTAATCTATTAAACTAAAATACTAATCATGCAATTTAATTAACAAATCTAAACTAAGCTAACTAATTAAATTGGAAATAAACTAAGATGTATAAAAATGAGCTAATTCCATAACCTATCAACCAAACAAAGCCTTATCCATTTTAAACAAACAGTAACTTTTCCCTCTTTTTACTGTTTACTCAATCTGGCATTTTCATTCCCATTTCCAGGTCATGGCTCGGGTTGGCTGTCCAGCTGGTTTGCTACGGATTGTCCTGCTGTACTGCTCAGGTGCTGCACCAGCTTGCTAACAGTTTTGCCTCCTTTCACCAGTACAAGCCATTGACACCTCCCGATTCCAGCATCATCCTCGGCTTCTGCTCCTGCTGCCTGGTGCGATGTACTGCTGCTCTGCTTCCTTCACCAGATGATGTCCATGACTGCTGCCCTGCTGCATCCGAATGCTGCTTGCTACTGCTCTCGGCCTGTCCTGTGTTTTGCTCCTGCGGAATGACTGCTTCCAGCTGCTGGATTGCTCAGCTTGCAAGATGAACAGAAATCACAACGTCAAACAGGGGAGAACAGAGCAGGAATTGTTATGTCACACCCGAGCACTCATGGAGCGATACTGCCTCAAATGGTAACTGCTCACCAACAACAAATGAAAAGAAGGAACTGAACATACAAAGGAAAGCAATTGCAGCAACTGAGAAAAATGAAATGCAGTAGCTGAACTATCTATCGAAACATGAACAAATGCAGAAAATAGAAAACTGAAGATCCACGGGCAGCTTCACTTCTCTCTCCAACCGGATTCCACTTTGCTAATGATGTAGAAAAATGCCTTGCATCCTCCCACATCATGGCAACAGAATCACAAAGGCTGTAGATTGCATGCAAATATAACCTGAATGCCCACTTGAAATATAACCGAGAACTACCTAAAGAAAGTTTACTGGTTTATCACTAAGAAGACAAAAAAATAATCATGTATGTGAGAAGAAACCGAGACCTGAATTCGAGACTAAGCTTTGAGCTACAAAAATAAACTTAATAAAGGAAATCGGGAAGATAAAACAAACAATGAAGAAATCGAGACCTAGAAAACTATAAAGCAACCGAGAGTAAGAAAACTATGGAGAAACTGATGAATAACAACAGTGATGAAACCGAGACATGGAATGTAAGCTTGTAAAATAATGGATTAATGAACAAAAACCAAACAAAGGAATAAACCGAGAGATGGAAAAAGAAAAATGGATTACTCTTGAAAAATAAGATTAAACAACTTGTAAATGAAGAACATGGATGAACAGTAAAATAACACTTAAACAATGCGGAAATTAAAGGAAACTCTAAAAGCTATCTTACTCTAACCCTAGGCTACTCTAATTTTACCCTACCTACTCTACTTCTACCCTACATACTCTACTTCCCCATTTCCAATAGCCATCATGTTCTATTTATACACAAAAATAGGGGTACAATGGTAAATTTCCATCCTAGATGAGTTGGCAATATTTGGCCACTTGTCTTCAATTGATTTGCTGCAGATGGATATTTTCACGTCACTTGTCGATTTATCCAGTTGACTCTGCGCTGTGGCTCGGCGTGTGCCTTCCAGAATATTCGCTCGGTGTCTGTTGATCTTATCGTTTTAGAGCAAATAAAATATCGACACCTGGCATCACGCGTGTCCAGACGACTGGTGACTCGGTCTGCAAAATTTGAAGTGGCCCAATCTCTTTAAGCCCGTTTTCAGTCCAATTTCGTCTGAAACAACTGAGTTTCATCAGGATTTTAATTTATCTGCACAATAAGGAATTTTAATTAAATAAGGGGATTATTAATGAATTAATAAAGGGATTTAAGCAAATAATTATGAATTTAAGCACAAATAATTCTATAAAAAATAGAATTATCATACCCCCAAACTTGAGCTTTTGCTTGTCCTCAAGCAAAACAAAACAATAGTAGGACTGACAAGTACAAAGCATAACAGTTTTCCCAATATTATCCTCAAAGATAAAGTACAGACTATGATCTAAAAGAATCACAATTACAAGTCAAACACTCTTGAATCATCCAATCATAAGTCCAAACCCAAATTGGACTCCTCGTGTGTGTGTGAAAAATGTCAGAACCACTTCAAAGTACATTATTCGGATCAGATTATGCAAGCATAGTGAATGCAAAGTCAATGACATGTGAACATTCCCATAAGTTTGCTTTTCACTAATCTGTCCACTAATGTAGTCACACTTAATCAAAGATCAATAGGACTTCATTAAGCTTGTAATGTCAGGCTGGGGTTAAGGTATGATAAAGTCGATTTAGGTTCAGTTACCCCTTATCATGCATTACCTTCTAAGATCTTTAGTGTAAGAGCTCTAATTATTTCCCCCAAACTTATTTTATTTCACTAGACATTTTATTCTATTTTTTTGTATTTTCTTCTTTCTTCTTTTCTTTTTCTTTTTCTTCACTTTTTTTTTTGAATAAATACTCCTTCCCTATCGCTTAGAGCCCATATGTACAAAGCTCACAATATATCCTAATAAATTTCTATGCTTTCGGGGTAAGGGATAGGAAAAGAATATTTTAGGCTAAGGAAAATAACGCAAGTGTATTTACAGAGAAAAGCTTATTTGGCCCAGATGGGTGACTAGGGATAAAATATGTACAAGGATAGATAGAAAGGCTCAAACGATCCAAAGGTGGCCTGAATCAACTCCCTAATCAAGTGTGATCTAATATTTCACCTCGAGATCAGATCAAACAAATTCTAGAATATGATGCACAAAATCAATTGATCAAATGCACCCCTATGTCCACATAAGCTTTCTCTAAATGAATATACAAATTCATGACATGACATGTGCGTAAAATGAGGAAATCGCAATCAGAATCAAGACAAATTCAAGAACTCAACTTCATGCTTTTCCTATAATCATGCTTCTAAGTCAATCAAAGTCAGACTAAATCATGGGGTCATATCATCGAAATATGGGAAAACTACATGCTAAGCACTAAATCATCCTAAAATCAAACAGTTTAAGCTCAAATTTTCGAAAAAAAGTTTGAAAATTTTTTCAATTTTGTCCAAATTTTCGAAAACTACTCAAGTAGTATCCCCTCCCCCAAACTTGAAGTGCACAGTGTCCTCAAAGTGCAGATAATAAAAGAATTGAAGTTCAGGGCAGAGTACTCCCCTTTCTGATGATGATGATGACCACCGAAACTTTTATTGAAAGCGTAAAAACTAGAAAATAAACCTGCAAAATAAACAGAGAAAGAAACAACAGAGAAGAAAAATAAAAAGAACTATTTACAAGGTGAAAATGAAAATACAACCACTTCAAATGCAGCTGAAAAACACTACACTCAGTAGCAGGGCAAAGAGTAGGAGGGTCATCCAAAGTGGTGACAGGATGTTAACAGTTAAATCCTCCTGAGCCCTATCTACTTCCCTCCTTCTTTGAGAATTCCTGTGCTTAAGCCTTATATTCTCCTCAATCCCTATCTTAAAACACTCTTGAGAGTCATCAGGGATCTTCAAAGGTTTGAAAATATTAAACTTCACTTCCTGATCTTGGACTCTCATCGTCAACTTTGTAGAATCAGAGGGCAAGGAAGGCAATGAATAAGAAGAAGGTATAGATGAAGAAGCGCTTAGCTTTATTTCCTTGGCAGCCCGATCCTGATGTTCCTGCTCTTTCTGAGCTGCTTCGTTAGAACTTATGAATTCTTCAACTATGTGCTGTTCAGGTTGGAACTTGACTTGTGGTGCATCTAGCTCTCCGCCACTCCTAAGGGTGATAGATCTAACATGTTCCTTACCCTCCCCTTGCTTATCAGGATTAACTTCAGTATTACTAGGAAGGGTCCCTTGAGGATGTTGGCTAAGAGCACTAGCTATTTGTCCCACCTGAACCTCTAAGTTCTTAATTGAAGCAGCTTGATCTTGTAGGATAGTCATGAACATCTCCTCTAATGTAGGCTTCTTCTCAGCTGCTGGTGTGTGGTAGAATTGGGGCTGCATGAGTGGTGGTGGTGGTGGTGATGGTGATGGTGGTGGTTGATATTGAAATGGATGATGGGAAGGTGGATGAAATGGAAATTGCGGATGGTGTGGAAATTGCGGCTGTGGTGGTACCTGAACCTGTGGAACTTGAAAACTAGGGGGTCCTACAATTATGGAATTAGAAGTTTGCCCTTGGTTTTGGCTCCAGGAGAAGTTAGGATGGTTCCTCCACCCTGAATTATAGGTGTTTGAAAAATGGTTCTGTTGCGTAGGGGGAGCAACATACTGAACCGATTCCAAGTTGAGCGGACACCTATCTACAGAGTGGGTACCACTACACAACTCGCAGGAAAGGAAAGGACTTTGAACAGAATACATAGGGTTAGGACTATTGGGAGGATTATGTTGGGTGCTAAGCGACTCCACCTTTTTTGTAAGATTGGCGATCTGAGAGGTCACGGTGGACAGCATGTCAAGCTCATATATACCCGCCGATTTCTCTGGCATTTTCCTTTTCGAGGACCAGAGATAGTTGTTAGTCGCCATCCTTTCTAACAGCTCATAAGCCTCTTCCTCTGTTTTGCACATCAGGGCTCCACCCGCAGCAGTGTCAACAATGGTCCTATTTGGGCTTGTAAGTCCGTGGTAGAAGGTCTGAACTTGCAACCACAACAGTAGGCCATGGTGAGGGTACTTCCTAAGAAGCTCCTTATATCGTTCCCATGCCTCATAAAAGATTCAAAGTCGTACTGAGCAAAAGAAGATATATTGCTACGGAGTTGGGCTAGTTTAGAGGGAGCAAAGAATTTGGCTAGAAATTGGTGGGCTAACTCGTCCCATGTAGAAATTGATCCCGGAGGCAGAGAGGTCAACCAGTGTCTCGCCCTATCCCTAAGTGAGAAGGGGAATAATCTAAGCCTGAGTGCATCGTCTGATAATCCATTATGCTTGAACGTGTTGCACAAGTCCAGGAATTGCCTAAGGTGAGCATGTGGGTCATCGTGAGGGAGCCCACTGAACTGCAATGAAGTCTAGATCAACTGGAGGATTGCGGGCTTAATTTCAAAATTATTTGCATGGACAGCTGGTGGCCTAATGCCGGAATAATACCCTCTAATCATCGGCATTGCATAATCTCCAACAGTTCTAAATTCTCTGTTTTCTGCCATGATGTATTGCAGCGGAGCTAATAATTTCCTCGAGTCCTTTCGAATTTTCCTAAGGTTCTTTCAATTTCAGGATCAAGAGGAAAGCTATCGTAACTCCCGGCTCTACGCATAAAAACATCTAAAAGTCCTTAAATTTTTTTTTTAAGTTTTTTTTTTCATTAAAAGAAAATTTAACTATCTTAAGCTAAGGCTCTAAATATTTACAACCTAAATATTTACAAGCTAGAATTATACCTAAGCATAATTTCACCGATATTAATAAAGGACTAATTAAAACTTCCCCGGCAACAGCGCCAAAAACTTGATGGACCCTAAGGGTATATCTTCCGCAAGTGCACGGGTCGTCCAAGTAATAATGGGATTTTGAGTCCCGAGATATCGTCCCACAGAGAAGTTGTTAGCCTAATTAACTACAGGTTACTTTTACCCTAAGTATATCCTAGCAAATTATGAATTCAAGAGTGATCTACTAAGGCTAATTAAAAACAATGAAATAATAAATAAAAGAAATAAAAACAAAATTTTACTTACAGTATTTCGATCAATTAAAAGCAAATTACCTACAAAAGAAAAGTAAATAGTTAAAACAAATTAAATCAATTAAAATTAAATGGAAATATGGAAATAACAAAACATGATTAATTAAACTAAAATTAAACTAATCTAAAAATGCAATTGAACTACTTAATCAAATACTATTTAAAATAACCTAAGACTTAATTAACTGAAATTACCCCTAATCTAAGTCTAAATGAACATTTAATTAACTATCATCCTAATTAAAACTAAGTTTTAATCTATTAAACTAAAATACTAATCATGCAATTTAATTAACAAATCTAAACTAAGCTAACTAATTAAATTGGAAATAAACTAAGATGCATAAAAATGAGCTAATTCTATAACCTATCAACCAAACAAAGCCTTATCCATTTTAAACAAACAGTAACTTTTCCCTCTTTTTACTGTTTACTCAATCTGGCATTTTCATTCCCATTTCCAGGTCATGGCTCGGGTTGGCTGTCCAGCTGGTTTGCTACGGATTGTCCTGCTGTACTGCTCAGGTGCTGCACCAGCTTGCTAACAGTTTTGCCTCCTTTCACCAGTACAAGCCATTGACACCTCCCGATTCCAGCATCATCCTCGGCTTCTGCTCCTGCTGCCTGGTGCGATGTACTGCTGCTCTGCTTCCTTCACCAGATGATGTCCATGACTGCTGCCCTGCTGCATCCGAATGCTGCTTGCTACTGCTCTCGGCCTGTCCTGTGTTTTGCTCCTGCGGAATGACTGCTTCCAGCTGCTGGATTGCTCAGCTTGCAAGATGAACAGAAATCACAACGTCAAACAGGGGAGAACAGAGCAGGAATTGTTATGTCACACCCGAGCACTCATGGAGCTATACTGCCTCAAATGGTAACTGCTCACCAACAACAAATGAAAAGAAGGAACTGAACATACAAAGGAAAGCAATTGCAGCAACTGAAAAAATGAAATGCAGTAGCTGAACTATCTATCGAAACATGAACAAATGCAGAAAATAGAAAACTGAAGATCCACGGGCAGCTTCACTTCTCTCTCCAACCGGATTCCACTTTGCTAATGATGTAGAAAAATGCCTTGCATCCTCCCACATCATGGCAACAGAATCACAAAGGCTGTAGATTGCATGCAAATATAACCTGAATGCCCACTTGAAATATAACCGAGAACTACCTAAAGAAAGTTTACTGGTTTATCACTAAGAAGACAAAAAAATAATCATGTATGTGAGAAGAAACCGAGACCTGAATTTGAGACTAAGCTTTGAGATACAAAAATAAACTTAATAAAGGAAATCGGGAAGATAAAACAAACAATGAAGAAATCGAGACCTAGAAAACTATAAAGCAACCGAGAGTAAGAAAACTATGGAGAAACTGATGAATAACAACAGTGATGAAACCGAGACATGGAATGTAAGCTTGTAAAATAATGGATTAATGAACAAAAACCAAACAAAGGAATAAACCGAGAGATTGAAAAAGAAAAATGGATTACTCTTGAAAAATAAGATTAAACAACTTGTAAATGAAGAACATGGATGAACAGTAAAATAACACTTAAACAATGCGGAAATTAAAGGAAACTCTAAAAGCTATCTTACTCTAACCCTAGGCTACTCTAATTTTACCCTACCTACTCTACTTCTACCCTACATACTCTACTTCCCCATTTCCAATAGCCATCATGTTCTATTTATACACAAAAATAGGGGTACAATGGTAAATTTCCATCCTAGATGAGTTGGCAATATTTGGCCACTTGTCTTCAATTGATTCGTTGCAGATGGATATTTCCACGTCACTTGTCGATTTATCCAGTTGACTCTGCGCTGTGGCTCGGCGTGTGCCTTCCAGAATATTCGCTCGGTGTCTGTTGATCTTATCGTTTCAGAGCAAATAAAATATCGGCACCTGGCATCACGCGTGTCCAGACGACTGGTGACTCGGTCTGCAAAATTTGAAGTGGCCCAATCTCTTTAAGCCCGTTTTCAGCCCAATTTCGTCTGAAATGACTGAGTTTCATCAGGATTTTAATTTATCTGCACAATAAGGAATTTTAATTAAATAAGGGGATTATTAATGAATTAATAAAGGGATTTAAGCAAATAATTATGAATTTAAGCACAAATAATTCTATAAAAAATAGAATTATCATATACCTCTCTGAATCTGACTCACACTATCGATACCATGCCGATTATCACACTAAGCCTGTCGAATCCAATCAACCAAATCTGGTTCTAATCTCAGGCTAGCGGTCACAAAATCACTGTCAGCATCAAAATGGGTCATATCTCTACTAAGGCTCACAAACTACTCTAACAGCTCACGCTCCCTGACCATCATATGTGATACCATCCTGAGGTTTTTTCTGCTCAAGGCATCAGTCACTACATTCGCCTTTCTTGGGTGGTACAATATCTCATAATCTTAATCCTTCAGAAGCTCTAACCCTCTTTGTTATCTCATATTCAACTCTTTCTGGGAAAACAGATACTGAGGCTTTGTGATCAGTGCATACCTGGAATTTCTCACCGTATAAGTAGTGGCACCATGCCCTCAGTGCAACCAGTATGGCTACCAACTCTAAATCATGGATTGGATAGTTCCTCTCATGGTCCTTAACTGTCGTTGTCACGCCCAGAAAATGCAAAAAATGGTGCAATTTTAAAACTTTTTAACTTATTTAACTCAATTGCGTTCCTATCTAAGTCAGTTTCTTAACTTTTATCATTTTATAAAATTCGACAGCATAACAGCAGCAATAACACTTAACCCAACCTGTAAAGTTTAAACGCAGTTTATATTTAATTTCAACCCACAACCACAAGGCATTCATTCTCATTCTAGAATACATATATTCATTTACACTGTCAAATTAAAACTCTGTACCAAAATCATCTACATTGATTACATCCCATTGTCTTATAAAATAAAGTCTACGTTGTACATCAAGTCTAGAACAAAAGTAAAGCTATACCTAGTCGCTACAAATGATCTGACGAAAGGTCAGACTCCCTCGTCCACAACCTCTAGCGCTTGAGAGTAGTAGAATCACTGTAGGTAATCTGGAAGATGGAACGGAAGGGGGGTGAGCTTTTCAGGCTCAGCAAGAGATACATTTAGAGTAACCTTAATACTTAAAACCAATAAAACACATGTAATGGAGTAGAGATGCTTACATTCACCAAAAGCAGTAAAAATGTGCTTTAAAATCATTAGTTTACACATCATGCATCATTTTCGTAAAACAAATCATGTTATATGCATATTAGTTAGTGTAAACAGTCATAAAGCATCTCATAAGTTTCGAATCATACATATCATATTGTTCACTTTAAAGTGAAATTATAACTTTTATATACATATTTCATAAAAACATCACTCATTGGATACCTTAAAATCATAACGTCATAAATAAGAGTTAAATAGCAAATAACATATAAGGTAGCATAAGATGTGTTAAAACATATTTTGTTTCTCTTGGAGACATGGCTTCATCATAACTGGTCTCGAAGGACATCATTAACATAATTGGTACATATGGCTATAGTACAGGGAACTGTAGGACTGGATCAGGGTCGTACAGTGCCCTACTGGACTGTGTGGTATAAGGCTATGATGGGGTGACTCACTACGTGCTTGCAAAGGACTCGAAGTCTCTAAGCAGTCTCAACGCATAAACTTTAAATGGTTAAATGGTACCTCAAGTCATCTTATCCTGTCAGAGTCCTGCCCGTTCCTTGGCCGTTGGCTAAAAAGATCCTTGATCGTCTTTGTACGCTTTTCTCAATTTACAAGAGTGGCCTCAGAGCACTCTGACCTCATAACATCAATACTTCCAGCCATAGTTTTAAAACATTAAGCATGTTTTTCATAAACACATATATCTCGAGTATATATCCCATATAATGAAAACATAGTTTTGTAAAGCATTCCTGGGACTTTAATCCGTAACACATAGAAAACATACTATGGTTTCATTTCATACATGAAAATCACTTTTATATACCATAAACATGGATACTAAAATGTAACTCGTGCAACGAAAATCATTTTAAAGAGTTTGTATAAGTTTATCTCGGGTTTTGAGTGAATAGTGCTCAGTTCACATTTCTAGAAAGCCTTTGTCCGTAGAAACTCAATTTCGTATCCACATAAACATTTGGTAAGGTAGAAAAGTACTAATGCTACTCTAAATTATATCCCTTACCTCTTAGCGTCAGAGGTAGTACACGTTTCTCGATTTTTGAGCTCGCCTCGAAATGTGTATCGATAACCCGAGCTGTCACATACCAAGTTATCTCATCACAGATAGCTCAAATTCATGTTAATATATTCGAATATGTGATTACATCTAAAATGTTGAATAAAAGTTGACTTTTTGCTACCTTACTCATTTTGCTCGGGTTTATCGGTTTAAGCCTTGGTTTAAGCTTTCTTAACATGTTCTACACCTTTAAATTCATTTTCAATACCTCTACATCATGTCTTACTTTCCAGCAATTCATTTCACTTCATACAAGACCTTAAATTATCGATTCTTGCATTATTTCGATAATTCACCTAGCTAAACACTAAACCGAATCTTTGCAGTATAATTTTAACTATAAATTCATTTTAATTACAGCCAATATCATCATTCCAACAACTAAATCATGCTAGCAGCAGCTGAACTCCATCATATAAATCAATTCATCAAATTTCCTGCAATAAAAATTCATCAAAAATCACAAATTAACAACCTATCTCTTTATCATCATCATACCTCAACTTCTTCACTCCTTTGACCAAATTTGACTTCAATTTCAAGCCTCCAAATTGCCACTCAGTTGTAAGAAAACATGTGTAGAGCTTAGGAGTGTTCAGAATCATCCAAGAAACTCATCAAATCCATCGAAACATTCCATCTTTACTTACCTCAGAACTAGGTAGTTTTCTATCTTATTCTTCTCTCTAATGTTTCAGAGGGCAAATGACATCAATTATGTTTGAAATTGTTATATGTGATAGAAGGAAGGAAGAGGAAGAATTAATGTGTACAGACCATCACTTAAAACTGGCCGGAGGGTGGCCGAAAAATTCACACAAGTCAGAAGCAAAAGTATCGCATGCGGTAAAATGAGGGAGGGGTATCTCCCAGGTTTTTCCTCATTTCAGGATGAATTTAATCTTTTTACAAAGCTTATCCAGTTGAATTTCAAACTAGAAAATATCATAAACAAAAAAAAAAATCTAGAGGGTCATCAAATTGGTGTGTTTTCATTGCCTGACAGATTACAATATGTAGGAAAGCTAACTGTTCTATTTTAGAAAAATCACCAAAATTAATTCTGATCAGATTTCTTCAAAATTTCACTTCTCAATTGTTATACTATGTCTATAGTGTGTCTCATAAAAATTTTAGGGTCACTTGTTTAAGACAAATTTCACAAACAAGCTCATTTTGCACGATTTAGCCAATACCGAGCAAAATGAAATTAAGATTTCGATTCACTTGAAAAATTCATTTGGACCCCTAAATCTCCATATTTCTTCATGATTTTTATTTCCCATGTCAATTTGACCTTATATTAATTCTCTATGGCCTTAGAATAATTTGTTTACGAATTTCTAGAATTTTATTCGAATTTATTTCCCTTATTAGGTTCGTTTTCTTGATTTAATTTAAAACCCGAGTTTAACTCACTTTTTCATCTCCAATCACTTAGTTTTTCCTTCTACACATCATTTCATGCATGAACATGGCATTTTTAAGCAATTCTCGGGTCTAGGACCTTACCTCGATTTGTGTGCCATCAGGCCTCATGCTAGAACCGAGTACTTTAGTCGTCTATGGGCCTGCAAAATGAGCTATAATTTACTTCTCATAAGCATCATAATATGGAAAAATATCAGGTTTCAAATTTCTCTCCACCTTTTAGAATTCAGTCCTTCAAATTCAAGCTGGTCTATCAGATAAATGAGGGTACTTCTCCCTCATTTGGCTCTCTAGCTCCTAGATAGCTTCCTCTGTCTCATGAAGTCGCCAGAGAACCTGCACTTGTGGGATAGTCTTAGTTCTTAGCACTTCTCATTCCTATCGAGAATCTGGATTGGCTGCTCAACAAAACTCATGTACTCGTGAATATCTAGTGGCTCGTACTCGATGACATGAGAAGGGTCCGAATGATACTTCCTTAACATTGAAATATGAAAGACATCATGTATACCCGACAACTGTGAAGGTAGTGCTAGCCGATATGCTACATCTCCCACTTTACTCAAAATCTTGAATGGACCAATGAAGCGAGGACTCAGCTTTCCTATTTTCCCGAAACGTACTATACCTTTCATCGATGACACATTAACAAATACAGAGTCCCCAACCTGAAACTCAAGAGGACGTCTTCGCACATCTGCATAACTCTTTTGTCTACTCTGTGCCATCCTCAACCTGTCACAGATCAACTGAACACCTCTATTTTCATGTTTAACTAACTCGAGACAAGGATCTTTTTGACGCCCACTTCATCCCAAGCAATCGGGGATCTGCATCTCCTACCATATAGAGCCTCGTATGGAGCTATTTCGATGCTAGCTTGATAACTGTTATTATAAGCAAAATCTACAAGAGGCAAGTGGTCGTCCCATGAGCCCTTAAAGTCTAAGGCACATGCTTTTAACATGTCCTCTAAGGTCTGTATAGTCCGCTCAGACTGACCATCTGTCTCAGGATGATAAGTAGTGCTTATGTTCAGTCAAGACCCTATAGCTTCCTGAAATATAATCCAGAATCTAGAAGTGATGCGAGAATCTCTATCAGATATCATGTTCACAGGGGCCCCATGCAATTGTACTATCTCTCTGACATATAAATCAGCTAGCTTATCCAGTGAATATGTGCTGTTGATGGCAAGGAAGTGAGATCTCTTAGTTATTCTGTCCACAATCACCCAAACTGTATCATGACCTCTCTCGGTCCTTGGTAATCCCATAATGAAATCCATCATAATATGCTCCCATTTCCATGTAGGAATTGGTAGTGACTTTAAGAATCTTACAGGTCTCTGGTGCTTAGCTTTAATATGTTGGCAAACTAGACATTTGGCTACAAAGTCTGCCACATCTCTCTTCATCCCAATCCATCAATACACCTTTCGGAGATCCTAGTGCATCTTGGTACTACCCGAGTACATGGTGAATTTAGAACAATGATACTCCTTCAGTTTGCTCTGTCTCAAGGTGTCATCGTGTGGCATGCAGATACGGCCTCTATATCTCAGTAATCCATCATCACTGACCGTAAACTCAGACTGTGATCTCTCCTCTGCCTGGCTGACCATATCAAGTAATTTTTTATCATTCCTCTGTCCAACTCTAATCTGATCTAGTCTATTGGGCTCCATCTGTAGGCTAGCCATGTATCCATGCTCAACCTCATCTACACTGATCCTGAGCTCGGTGAATTGTCCCAACAAATCTCACTCTCTGATCATCATGTAGGACACCATACCCTTTCTACTCAAGGCATCAACTACCACATTCGTCTTGCCTGAATGATACAAGATCTCGCAGTCATAGTCTTTCAGGAGCTCTATCCATCTCCATTGTCTCATATTGAGCTCCTTCAGATCAAACAAATACTTGAGACTCTTGTGGTCTGTGAAGATCTAAAATCTCTCTCCATACAAATAATACTGCCATATCTTGAGTGTAAAAACTACTGCGGCTAACTCTAAATCGTGAGTGGCGTAGTTCCACTCATGATCCTTTAGCTGACGAGATCCATAAGCTACCACTCTACCATGATTCATCAGCACACAGCTGAGACCCTGGTGGGAAGCATCACTATACACCACATATCCCCCAAAACCACTCGGAATGGTCAAGACTGGCGCCGTAGTTAACTGACGTTTGAGCTCTTGGAAGCTCTGCTCACACTACTCTGTCCATATAAATGGAACCTCCTTACGGGTTAATCTGGTTAATGGAGCTGTTATCTATGAAAACCCCTCAACAAACCATTGGTAATACCTTGCCAATCCTAAGAAACTTTTGACCTCCGTAACTGTCCTCGATTATTCTCATTACAACACTGCCTCTACCTTGGATGAACCTACAGACACCCCGTCCTTAGATACTACATATCCAAGGAAGGAAATCTTCTCTAGCCAGAATGCACACTTACTGAATTTACCATATAGTTTCTTCTCATGGAGAGTCTGAAGCACAATCTTCAAATGTTGCTCGTGCTCTTCTCGGGATCAAGAATAGATCAAGATGTCATCGATGAACACTATCAGAAATCTATCCAGGTATTCTCGAAAGACATCATTCATAAGGCTCATAAATGCAGTTGGGGTATTAGTCAGTCCAAAGGGCATCATCAAAAACTCATAGTGCCCATATCGGGTCCTAAAAGCTGTCTTCGGTATATTAGTCTCCTTAATCCTTAGCTGATGGTAACCCAATCTTAAGTCTATCTTTGAAAACACAGAAGCCCCACCCAGCTAATCAAACAGGTCATCTATCCTCGGTAGGGGATACTTAATCTTAATTGTTGCTTTATTTAAAAGCCTATAGTTTATGCAAAGGCGAAGACTACCATCCTTCTTTCTGACGAACAGTACCGGAGCACCCCATGGTGACACACTAGGTCTTATAAACCCCTTATCGAGTAGTTCTTGCAACTGCTTCTTTAATTCCTCCAATTCTACTACTATCATTTGATAAGGTGGCTTGGAGATAGGTTGAGTATCTAGTACTAACTCAATGGAAAATTCAACCTCTCACTCAGGTGTTAAGCTCGGTATGTCCTCTGGAAATATATCGGGAAACTGACATACCATCAGAACATCCTGCGTACTTGGTGGTTCCCGACTCTCATCAGAAATAAAGGCAATGTATCCTTAACATAATAAAAAACATTATACATTAATCTCACACATATATATCATATCTTCACATAACACAGCACAAAAACTTTCATCACCATACACTTTTATTTCTTTCTCGCAAAACATACATTGAACGTTTTCTGGTAAGGAGAAGGTGAAAGTCTTAGTGTAGTAGTCTAGATTCAAGCGATTGGTAGCTAACCAATCCATGCCTAATATTACATCAAAATCCTTCATGTTTAATAAAACTAGATCTGCTAGAAATTTCTTATCTCCTACCATGATTTCATAATCCTTCCATATCATATCAGTCTTTTGCAATATGTGCATGGGTGTACTTATATCTAGCATGTACTCTAATGACTCAGGTTCTAAGATAAGAGTGCCATGATAAGAGTACCCGTTCGGCAAGGTTCAAGGTGTATCCTGCCACATGTCCTGCATCGTGGCACTCTTATCTTAGAACCTCTGATAACATCCGTAGTACCCACTGTAGTCTTGGGCTTATCAGCTCCTATCTGAGGTCCTTCCACCCTCTGTTTCTTGGGCTGACCCCCTATTAAATCATGTCTGGAAGTAACTACTCTCTTCACCTTATCTCTGACTGATCTCCTGGAACCATGCTCTACTTGAGTAATATCCAAGCCCCTCTCTATCTCTTGGGCTTACCTCAGAGCATCTCTGAAATCCACAATATTATGACCTAGCAGCCTATCTCTAATTTTGGATCTCAATCTCGCCAGAAATCTCTATGTCTAGCGCTCGAGATCTTTAATTGTCTCTAGATCGTATCTCATTAGGGTCGTAAATCTATTCTCATACTCGCCTACTATAGAACTTCCCTATCTCAAATCCAAAAACTCTGCTTGCTTCTTCTTTCGAGCTGCATGCGACACATATTGCTCTCGAAATACGATTAAGAAAGTATCCCATGTGATTTCTGAGGGATCCCCAGTTAATATCGTCTTTGTGGATCTCCACCAAAACTTAGCCTGACCCTTCATCATATAACCCGCCAGGTCACTCTCTCCCTATCAGTACACCCCAAAAACTAGAAGATCACCTCAATATCCACTATCTACTCCTCAGCCTTAACCGAGTCCTTAACCCCGGTAAACTCTGGAGAATGCATGCCTAAGAAATCTCGCACCCTCTGAGTCTCTCTATCATCCTTATGCTGGGGAACTGTTGGCTGAGGGATTGGGGCTACTGGAGGAACTGGTGGAGGAGGAGGATCAGGCGTAGGAGTAGCTGTATTTATGTCAGGTGTACGTGTCCCAAACTGCTAGGTAAACATAGTGGTAAGAGCTGTAAGTCCTTTATTCATACCTTGTACTGTCTCCTCGAGCCTCCTTATTCTCTCAGTAGGGCACTCGGGTTGAGGTTGGGATGGGGGAGCGGGTTGAGCCTGTCTCTGTGGACGACCCCGTCTACCACTTCTGATTAGTGATCTACTATCTACATAAAATCCAAGAATTTAGTCACAATTTGATAGATAGGCTTATTTTATTACCAGACTAACATAGACATTTTGGGATGTAATCTAATCTTACTTTTAGACACAGACAGTATCACAAAACTATTGCTCTAATACCAAGCAAAACTGTCACGCCCCAGAAACACGAAAAATGAGGTAATTTTAAAACTTTTTAACCTATTTAACTGAGTTGTGTTCCTGTCTATGTCAGTTTCTTAACTTTTATCATTTTATAAAATTCGACAGCATAACAACTGTAATAACACTTAACCCAACCTGCAAAGTTTAAACACAGTTTATATTTAATTTTAACCCACAACCACAATGCATTCATTCTCATTCCAAAATCTAATGACATTCTATACATATATTCATTTACACTGCCGAATAAAAACTCTGTACCAAAATCATCTACATTGATTACATCCCATTGTCTTATACAATAGTGTCTACGCTGTACATCAGGTATGGAAGAAAAGTAAAGCTATACCTTATCGCTACAAATGATCTGACGAAACGTCGAACTACCTCATCCACTACCTCTAGCTCATGAGTGTAGTAGAATCATTGTAGGTAATCTAGAAGATGGAAAGGAAGGGGGGTGAGCTTTTCAGGCTCAGCAAGAGATACATTTAGAGTAACCTTAATAATTAAAACCAATAAAACACATGTAATGGAGTAGATATGCTTACATTCACCAAAAGCAGTAAAAATATGCCTTAAAATCATTAGTTTCACATCATGCATCATTTTCGTAAAACATATCATGTTATATACATATCAGTTAGTGTAAATAGTCATAAAGCATCTCATAAGTTTCGAATCATACATATTATATTGTTCACTTTAAAGCGAAATTACAACTTTCATATGCATATTTCATACGAACATCACTCATGGGCTACCTTAAAATCATAACATCATAAATAAGAGCTAAATAGAAAATAACATAAAAGGTAGCATGAGATGCGTTAAAACATATTTTGTTTCTTTTGGAGACATGGCTTCATCATAATTGGTCCCGAAAGACATCATTAATATAACTGGTACATATGGCCATAATACAGGGAACTGTAGACTGGATCAAGGTCGTACATTACCCTACTGGATTGCGTGGTATGGGGCTATGATAGGATGACTCACTACGTGCCTGAAAAGGACTCGAAGTCTCTAAGCAGTCTCAACGCACAAACTTTAAATGGTTACATGGTACCACAAGTCATCTCATCTCGTCAGAGTCCTGCCCGTTCCCTGGCCATCGGCTCGAAAGATCCTTAATCGTCTTTGTACCCCTTTCTCAATGTACAAGAGTGACCCCAGATCACTCTAACCTCATAACATCAATACTTTGTACCATAGTCTCAAAACATTAAGCATGTTTTTCATAAACACATATATCTCGAGTATATATATATATATATCCCATATAATGAAAACATAGTTTCGTAAAACATTCCCTGGACTTTAATCCGTAACACATAGAAAACATACTATGGTTTCATTCCATACATGAAAATCACTTTTATATACCATAAACATGGATACTAAAATGTATCTTGTGCAATGAAAATCATTTTGAAGAGTTTGGATAAGTTTATCTCGAGTTTTGAGTGAATAGTACTCAGTTCACATTTCGAGAAAGCCCTTGTCCGTAGAAACTCAATTTAGTATCCACATAAACATTTGGTAAGGTAGAAAAGTACTAATGCTACTATAAATTATATCCCTTACCTCTTAGCGTCGGAGGTAGTACACGTTCCTTGGTTTTCGAGCTCACCTCGAAATGTATGTCGATAACCCGAGCTATCACATACCAAGTTATCTCATCACATATAGCTCAAATTCATGTTAATATATTCAAATATGTGATTACATCTAAAATGTTGACAAAAAGTTAACTTTTTGCTACTTTGCTTATTTTGCTCGGTTTTATTAGTTTAAGCCTCAGTTTAAGCTTTCTTAACATGTTCTACACCTTTAAATTCATTTCAATACCTCTACATCATGTCTTACATTCCAGAAATTCACTTGACTTCAAACAAGACCGTAAATTATCGATTCTTGCATTATTTCGATAATTCTCCTAGTTAAACATAAAATCGAACCTTTGTAGTATAATTTTAACTGTAAATTCATTTTAGTTACATCCAATATCATCATTCCAGCAAAAAAATCATGCTGGCAGTAGCTGAACTCCATCACATAAATCAAGTCATTAAATTTCCTTCAACAAAAATTCATAAAAAATCACAAATTAACAACCTATCTCATCATCATCATCATCATACCTCAACTTCTTCACTCCTTTGACCAACTTTGACTTCGATTTCAAGCCTCCAAATTGCAACTCAGCTGTAATACAACATGTATAGAGCTTAAAAGTGTTTAGAATCATCCAAGAAACGCATTAAATCCATCAAAAAATTCCATCTTTACTTACCTCGAAATAGGGTAATTTTTTATCCTATTCTTCTCTCTAATGTTTCAGAGGGTAAACGACTTCAATTAGGTTTGAATTTGTTATATGTGATAGAGGGGAGGAAGATGAATATTTCATGTGAACAGACAGTCACCTGAAACTGGTCAGAGGGTGGCAATAAAATTCACACATCTCAAAAGCAGAAGTGTGCCTATGGTAGAATGAGGGAGGGGTATCTCTCGGTTTTTTCCTCATTTTAGGATGATTTTTACCTTTTTATGAAGCTTATCTAGTTAAGTTTCATGCTAGAAAATATCAGAAACAATAAAAATCTAAAAGGTCATCAAATTGGTGTGTTTTCATTGGCTGACAGATTACAATATGTAGCGAAGCTGATTGTTTTGTTTTAGAAAAATCACCAAAAATATTTCTGATCAGATTTCTTCAAAATTTCACTTCTCAATTGTTATACTATGTCTATACTGTGTCTCGTAAAAAATTGGGGGTCACTTATTTAAGAAACATTTCACGAACGAGCTCATTTTGCACGATTTAGCCAATACTGAGCAAAATGAAATTAAGGTTTCGATTCACTTGAAAAATTCATTTGGACCCCTAAATCTCCATATTTCTTCATGATTTTTATTTCCCATGTCAATTGCACCTTATATTATGTTTCTGTGGCCTCAGAATAATTTTTTTACGAATTTCTAGAATTTTATTTGAATTTATTTCCCTTATTAGGTCCGTTTTCTCGATTTAATTTAAAACCCGAGTTTAACTCACTTTTTTATCTCTAATCACTTAGTTTTCCTTCTACACATCATTTCATGCATGAACATGGCATTTTTAAGTAATTCTCGAGTCTAGGACCTTACCTCAATTTGCGTGCCATCGGGCCCCATGCTAGAACTGAGTGCTTTAGTTGTCTACGGGCCTGCAAAATGTTACATTGAGCTATAATTTACTTCTCATAAGCATCATAATATGGAAAAATATCAGGTTTCACAGTCGAGATCCATATGCGACTATCTTCTCATTTTACATCAGTATATAGCCTAATCCTTGTTTTGAGGCATCCATATATGCTGAGAAACATCTTGAGCTGTTGGGTATGGTGAGAATAAATGTGGTGGTCAATTTATGCTTTAATTTACCAAAACTCACAGAAGCTACTTTCACACTTATCATCCCACTCAACTACAACCTTCTTCCAAGTGAGACGTGTCAATGAAGCAGCCCATTCCGAGAAATTCTCAACAAATCATCTGTAAAATAGTTTTCAATTGCTGCTCATGATCTTCCCTGGACTTCAAATACAAAAAAATATCATCAATACGGATGATAACAATCGATCCAACTAAGGTTTAAATACATCATTTGTCAATGCCCTAACATTTACAGAAAGTTGTCTTGGGTACATCCACATACCAAATCCTCAACAGATGATACCCACACTACAGATTGTCCTCGAAAAATAGTTGCGCTCTTCGAAGCAAATCCAATAGCTCATCAATGCATGGAAAGAAATACTTATACTTTATGGTAGACTTACACACCAATCAAAATCACTATATAGTCAGAGGTTTCCATCTTTCTTTTTTTCACAAACAGAACCGGTGCTCTTTAAGGCGAAACACTCGGTCTTACTAACCCTTATACAATAACTCATGTAATTGCTTCTTTAGTCCCTTCAGTTCCACTGAAGCCATTTTATACGGTGGTTTGGATATCAGATCAGTGCCAGGTACCAAATCAACACAAAATTTCATTCCTCTAACTAGTGGAAACCCTGGTAGATAATTCAAAAAGACATTAGGCAACTCCTTAACTACTAGGATATCTGTCAACTCCGGATGTGCCTTATCTATATCAATCACATAAGCGATGAAACCTTCACATCGTTATTCATTCCGTTAGTACAATCATTCACACCTTTAATTACAACCATGACACCTTTCATTCATTGTCAAAACATACAATACACTTTTCAGGGTGGAAATATCACTATCTTAGAATAGCAATCTAAACAGCATAGTCTACGGTCGACCAATTTGGGAATGGATTGGTTTACCTCAAAATCATTCATATTCAATTAAATAAGATTAATTGACATATCCTTTTCTCCCACTTTCAACTCACAAATCTCTACATACATATTCAGTTAGCTGACTCTCCTTCATTGGGGTGTTAACTATTAGTATTTTGCCTAAGGGTATAACCTTCACATATTTTACTAACTTATCTGCAAATGAAGGTGATATGAATAAATGGATGGCACCAGGATCCATTAAAATAGTTCCTTCAATATTAACAATCTGGGTGGTACCTTCCACCACATCAGATGAAGCATCAATAGTGTCCTGGTCCAACACATACACTCCCCTTCAACTAACAGCCTATTTCCCCTTTCTATTCGATTGTGGCTTTCTTTTCTGGTGCAAAGGTATCAGCAAGGGCTGTCTCTGGCTCTTTGGCCTTCCGTGGGATAGTCTCACCCTGCTCTTGGCAATCATTGAATAGATGGCCCATCTTACCTCTCTAAACGCATGTTTTAGTCAATAAGATGCGGGGTCTACTTCTGTGGTATCTACCACACATCCTACACTGCCCAGTAGCAGGTTGGGGTCCTCCAATCATAATACCCCTCGTAGGCGCTGAAAGTGGATACACTAGGGGCTTACTAATCATCTTACCCCGTGACTCATCAGCTCAAAATCTCTTGCCAAATGGCCTCCTTCCCACTCTGACACCTTTGTCATCCACTATTCTCTTCTGTCTCTATTTTGGTTGTTATTGCCTTTCCCAAACTCAGAGGCGTGCAACTCATAACCTTATTCACACCCTGTGATCTCGCACTACCTTGTCGTAAATAATGATATCTAACAGGGCCAATCGGACTCTGATAGACGATCTAAGCCTTTCCATAAACTTACGGACCTTTCAATTCTCACTGTTCATAATGTCGGGTCATGCCTGCCGAGGGATGTAAATCGAGATTCATACTCGTCAATTGACTTGTTCCTCGGGGTCAGAGTAAAGAACTTTATCTGTAACTTCCTCTAAACAGTGTTCAAAATATACTGTCTCTGAATGGTATCCAGAGTTATCTCTCATATCAGCTCTGGATGTCTAACTCTTAAGATGGGTCGAGCGGACTTCCACCCATGTTTCACTTCGCCCTATAACATAAACGCATCAAAAGTCACTTTCTCGATTGACATACACCGATAGAACCCGTACAACTTCGCTATCTCATTCATTTAGTCTTTAACAGCTATTGGGTTCTTTACCTTGCTAATTACCGGTGGTCTGAATTCAAATGCATATAGAATATATAACAAAAGAACCTTGATGGTAGAAGAATCAATACATGTAATAATTGATGAATCAAACGAAGCATCTAAAGGTTTAACCAATGATGAGGATAATGAAATATTTGATGAGACCTTAAAAGATTCCTCAAAGATAGAAGATGATCTATTAGAAAAACTTGACATTAATAAAGAGGATGAAGAATAACTAGAAATACTAGAAAGAGAGTCTAGAGCACCAAGAGAACTAGGATATGTCAAAGATTGTGAAATTTAGGTGATCCAACTCTTGGAGTTAGAACAAGGTCCTCTCTAAGAAATGTATGTCAATATATAGCCTTTGTATCTCAAATTAAACCAAAGAGTGTCAATAAAGCTTTAGATGATAATAATTGGTTTTTAGCCATGCAAGAAGAACTAAATCAATTTGAAAGAAGCAAAGTATGGAACTTAGTCCCTAGACCTAGTGATCACTCTATAATTGGAACTAAATGGATTTTTAAGAACAAGATGGATGAAAATAGTGTGATCATAAGAAACAAGGCTAGGCTAGTTGCACAAGGCTATAGGCAAGAGGAAGGAATAGACTATGATGAAACCTATGCACCGGTAGCTAGATTAGAAGTAATAAGAATGCTACTTGCTTTTGCATGCTACAAAAACATCGAATTATATCAAATGGATGTAAAGAGTGCATTTCTAAATGGCTTCATCGATGAGGAAGTTTATGTTGAGTAACCTTCCGATTTTGAAAGTCCTGAATTTCCTGAACATGTCTTCAAACTTTCTAAGGCACTTTACGGTTTGAAACAAGCCCCTAGAGCCTGGTATGAAAGACTTTCAAAGTTCTTAATAAAAAAGGATTTTCAAGAGGAAAAGTAGATACAACTTTTTTTATCAAAAATTAGAATAAAGATTTACTAGTTGTTCAAGTATATGTAGATAAAATTATTTTTGGATCAACTAATGAATCTCTATGTCAAGAGTTTGCTAAGATCATGCAAGGTGAATTTGAAATGAGCATGATGGGAGAGCTCACCTACTTCTTGGGACTTTAAGTGAAGCAAACTAAAGATGGAACCTTTATCAATCAAGCTAAATACACTAAGGATTTGCTCAAATGATTTGGAATGGATAACTGCAAACCTCAAGCAACTCCAATAGGCACCAACATCAAGCTTGATAAAGATGAAAGTGGTAAGTATGTAGATACTAAACTATATAGGTCTATGATTGGTTAATTGCTTTATCTTACAGCAAGTAGACCTGATATTTTGTTTAGTGTATGTTTATGTGCTAGATTTCAATCCTCTCCTAGAGAGTTACACTTACTAGCTACAAAAAGGATCTTTAGGTATCTTAAAGACACTCCCTCTCTAGGACTTTGGTACCCTAAAGATTCCACCGTTGCTCTTCATGCTTTTTCTGATGCAAGTTTTGGAGGTTGTAAAATAGATTGAAAAAGCACTTCAGGAACATGCCAATTCTTAGGGAATAGATTAATCTCATGGTTCTCTAATAAACAAAATAGTGTAGCATAATCCACAATAGAAGCAGAGTATATAGCAGCTAGTAGTTGTAGTGCTCAAGTGTTGTGGATTAAACAACAAATGAAAGATTATGGTGTAGACATGAAACAAGTTTCAATCAAATGTGACAATACTAGTGCCATTAATCTCTTTAAAAATCCAATCCAACACTTTAGAACTAAACATATTGAGATTAGGCATCATTTCCTTGGAGATCATGTACAAAAAGAAGATATAATTCTAGAATATATTGATACTTTACGTCAAATAGCTGATATCTTCACCAAACCTCTTGATAGAGATAGATTTTGTGTTCTTAGAGGTGAATTAGGACTTATGAATGCTCCTTAAGATTTTTTGCCTTCAAAACTTTAATTTCGAATTAATTTTCAACTGAATTTTCAACTCATTTTCTGGGCAAAAAGTATGAGAGATCGATCTCTTATCAATATAGATCGATCTAGCATGCTCTAAATTGGCCTAAAGCAGTAAGGTTCAGCTAAGCAGATCGATCTTTTACCCCATAAGATCGATCTCCTTAAGCTTCTGTATTTTACAGATCGATCTCTGCATTTGGCAAATCGATCTTCTTCAGCCTCTGTAAGTTGCAGATCAATTGTCAGACTCGAATTTTTTGTAGCTTGTACCTTATGATTCCTATGTGTATGAACACTATGTAATTATAGTTGAATCATAAGAAGAGTATTTACTAGACTTAAAGTGTTATTGAAATGATTTAACACGCGAAAGCTACATAAAATGCCTAATGTGAACGATGGGTATCACAGGCTAAAACAAGTTATTCTAAATCATTCTGACTAAAAATAAGAACTTAAAATAAGAGAGCGTAGAGAACTCATGCAGAAAAGTCAGCTTGATTTAGTCCCGAACATACAAAACGAGTGTAAAAGCTAAAAAGGGTAAAATGGACCTTTTTGGCGAGAAAAGGAGTTTCGGGTGAAATTATCCACCGGGAGCGGTTAGAATATAAAGACGAGAGTGTAAGACATAAGATATGACACTTTCGAAATTTGGAGAAAAAGTCAACTATAGTTAAGAAAGTGGACTTTTACCATAGTTGACTAATCATGGTTAAAAATTAACCTAAGTGTGGAGAAAAATTTGAGAAAAAATATTCTTGGCCAGAATACAAGATAATCATCCCCGGAAGTAAGGAAACTTTATTCGGAAGGATTTCAGAATTAATTTAATGGTTAAAAACGTGATGGGCCTAAGGTGAAAATTTTAAAGCCCATTAAGGTATACTAAACGTATATCGAAATTCTTAGGTCCTTTAGACCGAATTGTTGGACTAATTGATTGGCCAAATTTTGAGACAATAAAAGGCCGAGGTATAGTGAAAATTTTAGCCCGAAAGCCCATTAGGAAAGCCCAAACCGAGAAGCCCAATTGGAAAAGCCCATAAGATAAATATCTAACCATAGTTAAAGTTAACTATGACTCTTAAGGTGACTCATAAGGTGACTCATGGCTAAGGTTTGGAAAGTCAAGCATAATGGCTGAAAAGTAAGGCTCAATGGCTAAGTAAGTGGCTTATAAATGCAGCCACACCATTGTCATCTTCATCACACCAATTCCGGCTAGAAGAAGAAACCATTGAAACATAAACATCCGAGCTTTCTCTCACTAGAAATCACTAGGAATTAGGCATATTTGGAACTTGCATTCTTCATGGAAGTTGTTCCAAATTGAAAGGAGATTGACATATGTTGGAATTGGCTATCACTATCAAGGAGCCATAGAGTGCAAACCGAGAGCCTCCAAAGTTTCAGCCAAAGGGTGAACACAACAATTGGTATATTTTCTAATTTCCAATTTCATACATGTTAATGTATGAATGATTTCAAGTATGTTGATCCTCCAAAGTTTCAGCCAAAGGGTGAACACAACAATTGGTATATTTTCTAATTTCCAATTTCATACATGTTAATGTATGAATGATTTCAAGTATGTTGATATATGTTTTAAGCATTGAAACATATTAAATCACCATGAAGTAGGTTAGGCCGAGAGTGATTAATGGGATATTGAATTATGTCAATATGATTTTAAGACATAAATGGATTAGTGTACATGTATTAATGTTAATGGTGTAATTAGAATTAATCAAATTGATTAATTAATACATGTAATTTGTTGGCAATCAAGGTGTTTGATAAAATGCCTAAATGAACTATATGATGATTGATAATGTTGCCTACCAAGTGTTTGTGAAAATGCCTAAGTGAAAATGGCTAAATAATAGGCATGGATGGCATGCCATGGTGAAACCGAGGCATGAGTAGCACTCGGCCATGGCATGTGGCCGAGAGGCCCAATGGGCCAAGCCCAATTATTTTAGGCCCAATAGGGTGTAATGGGCCTAGTACAAGCCCAATAAGAGTTGGTGGGCCCCACAAGCCCAATAGGCCCAACGAAAGTAAATAGTAAAATGAAAATGGACTTAAGGCCTAGTTAGGCCCATTAAGGATTTTAAGGCCCATTAAGGGATAATAGACTGTATTAATGTGTAATACAGTAGGAAAAGTATAATTAACCTGAGGAATGGTTATTTACAGCTCCGGAGTTTACATTGAGAGCTGATCGGACTGCGAGATTGAGCAGCACCGAGGAAGTGAGGTCACGTGACGTGATCCGAGGTAAGGGACTTTTGCGAGTAGTTAGAGATACCTGCACGTATTTTCGTCTGCTTTTACATTCACTTAAAAACTCTGAGGGTCAGAGAAAGTGAATAATAATTATTGCGACCCGATAGTGGCAAATTACGATTTTGCCCCTAGTTAGTCAAAAAGTCAACTTTTGTGAGAAGTTGCAAGAAGCATGGAAAATACTATTGTGAGTGTTTAATTGCTATTAGCATGAAAATAAATAGATGGGCTAATGATTTTAAGGTTGATATGACTTAAGCACACTTTTAGTGCTGATTTTACTATTTTGTAAACAATCCCTTTTTTAATAGCCATCTATCATATTATGTGAGAATGAATCGTGCTAGAGCATAGCTCGCACAGGATTTCATATGTTTTCCACATACATTAGTGCTGGATTTTTATACGCACTAGATTTCCATGACATGCATGATAGAGTACTGGAGTTTTACTCGTACTCAGCTTTAAATGATATATGCATGACAGAGTGCTGGAGTAATTGGCTCGTACTCAATTCTCCATGGTTTATACATGACATAGTATTGGGAGCTATTGCTCGTACTTGATTTGATATTGTGCATAGCATAGAACTGGGAGCTATTGCTCGTACTTGATTTGATATTGTGCATAGCATAGTACTGGGAGCTATTGCTCGTACTTGATTTAATACATGAACTATGCATAGACCTAGTTATTGGAGATTGCTCGCACTAGAGTTGAGTTTGTGATGTGAAACAGTGTTCGAGCGTAGTGTCGATCGACTGTGTGTCGCACTCGAGGGCGCACACTGTATGTGATATTATATACATGGTACCTATTCATGCCGCATTCTTGTGTGACTGAGTGTCACATTTTGAGAGGATGGCCAGCATGAGGGTATTTGTGAATGTGGTATAAATATTTCCATAGTTACGAGGGCTAAGTCCTATGGGATGCACCCTGGCTGTGAGGGTCCATGGGTGTACTTTGTACCGTGTCTGAGTGGCACGAGGTGTACACTGTACCGTGTGTTACGCATAGCTGACGGCTGTAGTGGACTGACCATCCTCCCATTGCAGCAGTGATGCCCCGCACACCGAGATCTGTGTAGCTTGGGATCACTTTTCGGATATGATCATAGTCCAGGATACTATTTGCATTAACCACAGAGTCTTACATGATATATCACATTGATTGACTGATTTAAACTGCAGACAGACCTGAGGGATGGGTCGGACTCCGATTTTGTATTGTGAATCATTTGATGCCATATTTATTGTGATTTAAATATACATGGCATGATTTACATAAAGGCATGATTTATATACAATGCATTGTTTTGCACTACATGCCTACATTTGAGAAAAAAAGCATGATTTTCTGTACATGGGATTTATTCTGTACAAGTATATATATTATATTTCAAGACATGCTTTTTAAAGTGAGTAAAGGAAATAATATTTTCAAGGCATAGCATTATTTGGAGTAGATAGTGTTGATATCTACTTGCTTGCCTGATTTCCTTACTGAGCGCGTTGTATGCTCACCCCCCTTTTCTTTACATCTCTCTACAGAGCATCAGTAGAGCGAGAGCTATCGAGGGATAGTATCCCAGAGTCCACTGCTAGTTCCTATCGATCGCCAGGTATACATATTATGTACAGTTGTGTATCTAGACATAGAAACAGCACAGTGATGTATTCATTATATATTTTGGGGATTGTATTTGCATTAGATTTTATATAATCTTACATGTATAATAAAAGCAGTTACAGTCAGTAATAATATATTGACATGTATGTATGAAATGGATGATGTGGTAAGCAAAGACTCTGACATCGAATCATAGCCCAACCATTGAAGAGAGGAAAGGTAAGTTAAGAATGCGAAAAATTTATAGTGATTTTTGGATAAAGTCATGGATTGAGAATGGGTCCTAACAGAATGGTATCAGAGCAGAGGTTGGTCTGATGTGAGTCGGTGTTAGAAAATAGGAAAGTGTACATCCCCATAGTACTGTGCTGTGTTTAGATATAACTGTGTATGCCGGATAGGAGATGGTCTATTTCATTATTATGAATGCAGGAGCTTTGCCTAAATGGCAAATACGTGTAGTGGTAGAGTTATGAGAGGTAGGGCTCGAGGTCGGGGAGATAGACCCGAGGAACGAGCCGCTGCCGGACCTTTACCTGCGCGTAAGACTCCAGGTGCTACTGAGGCACCCGATTGTGCAGAGACGCGCTTCACAAGATTAGAGCGTGGTCTCGAGACTATTATTGAGATACTGGCACAGACGATGCCAGGTAGGCAGAGACAGGAGGCAGGAGCTACTACAGGAGAGGCAGTTGCCCTTGATACACCTACGCAGACAGCTGATGCACAGAGGACTGTAGATACTTCGACACCCCCACTGGTTTCGGGTGGTAGTGGATTAGGATATGGATGTGATCTGCATCGGTTGCGAGAATTCCAGAAGTTTAGACCTCCATCATTTAGTGGGGTCAAGGACCCAATGGCTGCTGAGGAGTGGTTAGCAGAACTGGAGAAGCTTTATGGATTCTTCGAGTGTACGACCTTGGAGATGGTCGCGTTTGCTGCGTTCCTACTGAAGGGAGCTGCAGAGCATTGGTGGAAGTCCACCCGACCTATATTGAGATCCCGCCACATAGATATCAGTTGGGATATATTTCGGGAGGCCTTCAGGAGGCCTTCAGGAGGCAGTTTGTTCCTGACACCGCCCAGTGAAAGTTACAGGCAGAGTTTTTGGGACTACACTAGGGGAGTCTATCTGTGGACGACTATGAGACTCGATTCCTATCCCTAGGAAGATATGACCCGGATACCATGTACAGTGAGACCAGGAAGGTCCACAGGTTTATTGACTGGTTGAGGTCGGTGCTACGATCTAAGTTGGTCCCATTAGACATAGTGACCTATGAGGAAGCAGTGCGCAGGGCGCAATTATGTGAGAAGGATTACAAGAGGAATGCTTCCGAGTTCGGGAAGTTTAACCATAGCCGAGATGTACAGAGGAAGAGGTCGGCTAGAGATTTCAGTTATCGAGGAGGGAAGAAACTCTTCGGTAAGAGATCACGGGTAGAGGAGGTACGAGAGAGATATGCTAGACCTCCTGCTTATCCGACTGTATCCCCAGCAAAGGGCATTGTCATAGGAGGACAGAGACCTGCTGCAAATCAGTGCCGAAGATGCGGTAGATCACATGGAGATAGACCGTGTTCACAGGGTGCTATGGTATGTTTCCGATGTGGGAAACAAGGGCACATGGCTAGAGAGTGCCCAGCGCCATTTGTGACTGCACCACAGAGGGGCAGGGAGTTTGATAGAACCCCAGCTGGTACGTCTGCTCAGAGAGGTAGAGCGACGGTAGAGGAGAAGGGAAAACAAGTGATGGGTCAAGGGCGAGTACATGGTTTGGACCAGGGGACAGCTGATGCTTCATCGGATGTGATTCGAGGTAACATCCTGATTTATGATATTGAAGCATATGTTTTAATTGATCCTGGTGCCACGCATTCTTTTGTATCGCCATCATTTGCATGTGAGTTAGAAAAGCATGTAGAGCGTACACCATTATGTATGATGATGTTGATTAGTACGCCTATGAATTGTAGTCAAGTTGTAGAATAAGTATATAATGACTGCAAGTTGAGAGTAGGGGATAAGGAGATGACAGCCAATCTAATATTACTAAGTATGAGTGACTTTGAAATAATATTAGGAATGGATTGGCTATCTGCAAACCATGCTGTTTTAGATTGTTATGCTAAGACAGTTATGTTTCCTCACCCTGATATGTTGTAAAGTTTAATAAGAATAAATGAATGGAGTAGTTATGATGATTACATGGTTACTGATTTAGAAAACCTTCAACATATCAAGGTTTCATTGGATACGTGGTAGATATGGATAAGGCACATCCGGAGTTGTCAGATATTACTATGGTCAGTGAATACCCAGACGTTTTCCCGGATGAATTGCCAGGGTTACCACCAGACAGAGAGATGGAGTTCTGTATAGATCAGGTACCTGGTACGGAGCCTATTTCGAGACCACCATATCGCATGGCCTTAGTTGAGCTGGAGGAGCTCAAGAGACAGTTACAAGAGCTGTTGGATAGGGGTTTTGTTCGACCGAGTGTTTCACCTTGGGGAGCACCAGTTCTGTTTGTGAGGAAGAAGGATGGGAGCCTCCGATTGTGTATAGACTACCGATTGTTGAATAAGGCCACCATCAAGAATAGATACCCCCTTCCACGCATTGACGACTTGTTAGATCAGCTTCAGGGAGCACAGGTCTTTTCCAAGATTGACTTGAGGTCTGGGTACCATCAGCTGAAGGTTCGGAATGGAGATGTACCCAAGACAGCATTTCGTACCCGATATGGCCATTATGAGTTCTTGGTCATGCCATTCGGATTGACGAATGCTCCAGCTGCTTTCATGGCTTTGATGAACGATGTGTTCAAGCCATATTTGGACCAGTTTGTTATCATCTTCATCGATGACATATTGGTGTATTCGAGATCCAAGGAGGAGCATGAGGAGCACCTCAGGATCGTGCTGCAGACGTTACGAGAGCATGAGTTATATGCTAAGCTCAGTAAGTGTGACTTTTGGTTGTCACAGATCTCGTTTTTGGGACATGTTGTATCGGGAGATGGTGTATCAGTTGATCCATCTAAGATAGAGGCTGTAGTTTAGTGGGAACAGCCAAGGACAGTCACCGAGATCAGGAGTTTCCTGGGTTTAGCGGGATACTATCGGAGATTCGTTGAGGGATTTTCGAAGTTGGCTGCTCCGTTGACACGTCTTAGTCGAAAGAGTACACCGTTTGTATGGAATGAGGATTGTGAGAAGAGTTTTTAGGAGTTGAAGCGTCGATTGACCATTGCTTCGATTCTCACTATCCCTACCCGCTTAGGAGGATTTGCAGTGTATACCGATGCTTCGCATCAGGGACTGGGCTGCGTATTGATGCAGGATGGGAAGGTAGTTGCTTACGGATCCAGACAGTTGAAGAATCATGAGAAGAACTATCCGACCCATGATTTGGAGCTAGCTGCAGTAGTGTTTGCTTGAAGGTATGGCGCCACTACTTATATGGTGAGAAGTTCCAGATATTTACCGACCACAAGAGCCTCAAGTACCTGTTCTCACAGAAGGAGCTGAACATGAGACAGAGAAGATGGCTAGAGCTTCTGAAGGACTACGATTGTGAGATGCTTTATCATCCGGGTAAGGCTAACATAGTAGCCGATGCCTTGAGCAGGAAGAGCCTGGGGATGGTATCGTACATGATGGTTAGGGAACATGATTTGCTAGAGCAATTTGCTAGCCTCAGTTTGGGAGTTGTGCCTTCTGACATGGATACAGGCTATGTGATAGCTAGTCTACGCTTGGAGCCGGATCTGTTGGACAGGATCAGAGTAGCTCAGCAGACTGATCCATTTTGTATGGATATGAGTAGTTAGATGCAGAAGGGCACCGTGACTGATTTTGAGTTGAGTTCTGATGGACTACTGAGGTTCAGAGGCAGATTGTGTGTTCCCGAGGATCCAGGACTTAGGAGATTGATATTGGCGGAAGCTCATTCGTCGAGGTATACGTTACATCCGGGGAGTAACAAGATGTATCAGAACCTCCGAAAGGTATACTGGTGGTCGGGTATGAAGAGAGATGTAGCAGACTTCGTGGCAAAGTGTCTCATATGTCAGCAGGTGAAGGTAGAGCATCAGAAACCTGCAGGGTTATTGCAGCCTCTACCTATATCGACATGGAAATGGGAGCATATCACCATGGATTTCGTGATGGGTTTACCGAGAACTCGCAGGAATCACGATGCTATATGGGTGATCGTCGACAGACTGACGAAGTCAGCCCACTTCCTAGCTATGAGAGCTACCGATACTCTGAGTTCATTAGCAGAACTGTACGTACGCGAGGTAGTGAGGTTACACGGTGTACCAGTGAGCATAGTCTTTGATAGGGATTCCCGCTTCACATCCCACTTTTGGGGACATTTTCAGGAAGCCATGGGAACCCAGTTGCGTTCGAGCACCGCTTTCCATCCTCAGATAGATGGTCAGTCATAGAGGACCATATAGACTCTGGAGGACATGTTGAGAGCATGTGTGTTAGACTATCGAGGCTCCTAGGATGACCACCTGCCACTAGCCGAGTTTGCCTACAACAACAGTCATCATTCGAGTATCGGGATGGCACCGTATGAGGCTTTGTATGGCCGTAGATGTCGTTCCCCTATTGGATGGGAAGAAGTGGGTGACCATAAGATTTTTGCTCCTGACATGGTTACGCAAGCATCTGAGGACGTCCGCTTGATTGTAGAGAGACTGAGGATAGCTCAGAGTAGACAAAAGAGTTACGCTGACAAGAGACGTAGGCCACTAGAGTTTGCAGTTGGTGAATCAGTGTTTTTGAGAGTTTCTCCTTCTAAGGGAATAGCGAGATTTGGGAAGAGAGGGAAACTAAATCCTCTCTATATTGGACCCTTTGAGATACTTGATCGAGTGGGAGATAAGGCGTATAGGTTGGTATTGCCACAGGACTTATCAGGTGTCCATAACGTCTTCCACATATCGATACTTCGAAAGTATCACCCGGATCCGGCACATGTGATTAGTTACGAGCCTTTGGAGCTCCGAGAGGACATGTCATATGTTGAGAGACCGATTCGGATATTGGATAGGAAGGAGAAGGTATTGAGATCGAAGACCATCGGATTAGTGAAGATTCTCTGGCAGCATCATACTTCAGAGGAAGCTACTTGGGAGCTAGAGAGTCTGATGCGAGAGAAGTACCCTCACCTATTTGAGGACTGACTTGGTTCTAATTTGGAGGACCAAATTTTTTGAGTGGGGGAGGATTGTCAAACCCGAATTTTTTGTAGCTTGTACCTTATGATTCCTATGTGTATGAACACTATGTAATTATAGTTGAATCATAAGAAGAGTATTTACTAGACTTAAAGTGTTATTGAAATGATTTAACACGCAAAAGCTACATAAAATGCCTACTGTGAACGATGGGTCTCACAGGCTAAAACGAGTTATTCTAAATCATTCTGACTGAAAATAAGAACTTAAAATAAGAGAGCGTAGAGAACTCATGAAGGAAAGTCACTTGATTTAGTCCCGAGCATACAAAATGAGTGTAAAAGCTAAAAAGGGTAAAATGGACCTTTTTGGCGAGAAAAGGAGTTTCGGGTGAAATTATCCATCGGGAGCGGTTGGAATATAAAGACGAGAGTGTAAGACATAAGATATGACACTTTCGAAATTTAGAGAAAAAGTCAACTATAGTTAAGAAAGTGGACTTTTACCATAGTTGACTGATCATGGTTAAAAATTAACCTATGTGTGGAGAAAAATTTGGAAAAAAATATTCTTGGCCAGAATACAAGATAATCATCCCCGAAAGTAAGGAAAATTTATTCGGAAGGATTCCAGAATAAATTTAATGGTTAAAAACGTGATGGGCCTAAGGTGAAAATTTTAAAGCCCATTAAGGTATACTAAACGTATATCGAAATTCTTAGGTCCTTTAGACCGAATTGTTGGACTAATTGATTGGTCAAATTTTGAGACAATAAAAGGCCCAAGGTATAGTGAAAATTTCAGCCCGAAAGCCCATTAGGAAAGCCGAAATCGAGAAGCCCAATTGGAAAAGCCCATGAGATAAATATCTAACCATAGTTAAAGTTAACTATGACTCTTAAGGTGACTCATAAGGTGACTCATGGCTAAGGTTTGGAAAGTCAAGCATAATGGCTGAAAAGTAAGGCTCAATGGCTAAGTAAGTGGCTTATAAATGCAGCCACACCATTGTCATCTTCATCACACCAATTCCGGCTAGAAGAAGAAACCATTGAAACATAAACATCCAAGCTTTCTCTCACTAGAAATCACTAGGAATTAGGCATATTTGGAACTTGCATTCTTCATGGAAGTTGTTCCAAATTGAAAGGAGATTGACATATGTTGGAATTTGCTATCAAGGAGCCATAGAGTGCAAACCGAGAGCCTCCAAAGTTTCGGCCAAAGGGTGAACACAACAATTGGTATATTTTCTAATTTCCAATTTCATATATGTTAATGTATGAATGATTTCAAGTATGTTGATATATGTATTAAGCATTGAAACATATTAAATCACCATGAAGTGGGTTAGGCCGAGAGTGATTAATGGGATATTGAATTATGTCAATATGATTTTAAGACATAAATGGATTAGTGTACATGTATTAATGTTAATGGTGTAATTAGAATTAATCAAATTGATTAATTAATACATGTAATTTGTTGGCAATCAAGGTGTTTGATAAAATGCCTAAATGAACTATATGATGATTGGTAATGTTGCCTACCAAGTGTTTGTGAAAATGCCTAAGTGAAAATGGCTAAATAATAAGCATGGATTGTCACGCCCCGAAAATGCGGAAAATAGGGCTAATTTAAAACTTTTTACTCATTAATTCACAATTAAAGGTGCATTCCTGTGCAGTGTCATACATCATCATAATTATCATGCCTCAGGATCTTATCATAATATAGCGTATATTGAATCATATACATTGCTCAATTCCAAGTTAATTAATCCTAATACATCCCATATAATGTCATACATCAAGTGTCTGTAATTACAATAATAGTCTGGGTACATGAAAAGATAAAAAGTACCTCAAAAGACAATATATATGGCCTGGAGCTTGAATCCTCCACTAGCCACTACTCTGTACGTCGCAGGGAAGTCCTTATTCACTTGAAGAACTCTAGGGGGAAAGAAAAACAGGGTGAGCTTCTAAATCGCTCAGTAAGGGGGGTAGGGGACTCATTTCATAAACCAAAATGCACATCACAAAACATTTATTTGTATGTGAAACTCATTTGAAAACCATAGCATGAAAATACTCAAAACGACACTCTCATATATCAAGTCATGTGAAAACATGAAGTAAAAGGCTCACTCTAGAGCATTAACAAAGCCTGTGAAAATAACGCGTTAAACGCTTTCTCAAATAACGTGGCATAGCCACTGATTTAAAATCACTCGTGGCATAGCCACAAAACACACGTGGCAAAGCCACTGGTTTAATTTCTCGCGTGGCATAGCCACAAAACACACGTGGCAAAGCCACTGATTTAATTTCTCACGTGGCATAGCCACAGAATAGGGTTTCTCAACGTGGCACAGCCACCAATGGGGTATAACGTGGCACAGCCACCAATGGGGTTTCACAACGTGGCACAGCCACCAATGGGGTTTCTCAATGTGGCACAGCCACCAATGGGGTATAACGTGGCACAGCCACCAATGGGGTATAACGTGGCACAGCCACCAATGGGGTTTTTCAACGTGGCACAGCCACCAATGGGGTTTCTCAACGTGGCACTGCCACCAATGGGGTTTCTCAACGTGGCACAGCCACCAATGGGGTTTCTCAACGTGGCACTGCCACCAATGGGGTATAACGTGGCACAGCCACAGAATAGGTTATTCTCACGTTACCAGAACGGAGAAGAAATCAGGCTTACATGCTACCAGAGCAATGCCCGGTGTGTACTCACAACTACACACCTAAGTCTTATCACATAAGACGGGTTTGCCTTCACGTAGAACTCGTAATGGTTTTCTCTCATAAAACTCATTTGAAAACCGTTTTGTACTCAACACAAAACGTAATAAAACCGAGTTCCAACCGGCAAAGCACACGCACACATTTCTCAAATCTCATATTGCCTTAACATAGAGCCCAGTTATAAACTCATAAAAACGTTGGGCTCCAACCGGCTATAAAATCGTGTGCAATTTAATCTCAACACAAAACACTCAACATGCTTGTTTATAAATCATAAATCATGCTATAACAGTTTACAAATCACATACACAAATGGTTTAGATTTCCCTTACCTCTTTGCACCTCGTATAGTACAATCGTTCCCCCGTATCACGGACTAGCCTCGCATTCCACTCTGGAACTCCCGAGCTGTCCAAACGATGTTAAAACATCAATACTCAACATCACATAAACCTCAATTCTCAAAATCGAGCATAATTGCTCATAACTCCTCAAATCTCTCGATTCTCGTAACTCAACCCTAAACTACAACCTCATTTTCAATATCTCAATGTCCTACATTCCTCATGCCAATTATCTAGGCTAATTCTCCACATTGTCTATATTTCCATTTATAGCTCAATTTCTCAAAATTACCGAATATCTACATTACTCCAACCACATTGCAATTCATCAATCCCTAATCATTTCTCAACTATTTCAACACAATTACATCCACCAATAACATCAAAATCAGCTCAAATATCAAGATCGAGGTTTAGAAATTACCCAAAGCTTGTGAGACGCACAACTCACGCCTCGATCCGATTCGTCCTTTGATTTCCAAGTATGTTGTTCTCCCTTTGATGAGGAACAACTTTCCTTCTTACCACAGCAGCTGATTCGGTCGAAAATGAGTGATTTGGAGGAGTGAGAAACTAGGTTTTCGATGGAAATGGGTTTTGGAAGAGAGAGAAAGTGAAATTACAGAGAAAACACGGGTTCCTTATATAGACTGGAGGTAGGAGATCGATCTGCCTCTTGATGAGATCGATCTGTGTTTGAAATTTGGGGACGATCTGGGCAATTTTATGCCTAGGAGATCGATCTGTCGAGGGGTGAGATCGATCTCTTTATGGCTTTATGAGATCGATCTGCTCCTGAAGAGATCGATCTTCTCCCCAAACAGAAGCATTTGGAGATCGATCACCTCCTCATGAGATCGATCTTCTCTCAAACAGATTCATAAGGAGATCGATCTCTTCCATTGGAGATCGATCTGCTCCTCAAATTTCCCCTTCCTCGTCATTTTTAACTCACCAGATCGATCTCTCCTTCTCCCAGATCGATCTGTCCTCATGCTTCATGCTCATTTTACACACTTAACATATAAATCTCCAATTATAATTCCCACAATTCACTTAGCTCAATAAATTACACTTCAATTTATTATTACATCATTAAAATATGTCTGAAATTCTCAGATCTCACATCCTCCCCACCTTAAAAAGAATTTGGTCCTCCAAATTCAACTCAACTAGTCAAAATAGATGGGGGTATTTCTCCTTCATGAGACTCTCTAGTTCCCAGGTTGCCTCTTCCCTTGAGTGATGTTTCCACAAGACTTTCACTAATGGGATGCTCTTGGTTCTCAGTACCTTCTCCTTTCTATCGAGAATCTGGACGGGTTCCTCAGTGTAGCTCATGTCCTCCTGTATGTCCATCTCATCATACTCTATGACATGAGAAGGGTCCGGGTGGTACTTCCTCAACATAGACACATAAAAACGTTGTGTATTCCGGACATTTGTGGGGGTAATGCTAATCTGTAAGCTACCTCTCCCACTTTCTCAAGAATCTCAAATGGTCCTATGTATCGAGGACTCAATTTCCCTTTCTTCCCAAATCGCATGATACCCTTGCTCGGTGACACTCTCAGAAATACTGCATCACCAACATCAAACTCGAGTGGCCGTCTATGCACATCCGCGTAGCTTTTCTGTCTACTTTGTGCAGCCCGTAACCTCTCACATATGAGTTTCACATTCTGTACGGCTTGCTCAACAAGCTCGGGAGCATTTATCTTTCTGTCACCGACCTCTTCCCAAGCTACAGGGGATCTACATCTCCTACCATATAGAGCCTCAAAAGGTGCCATTCCAGTACTCGTATGATAGCTGTTATTATACGCAAACTCTGCTAGGGGCAGGTGATCATCCCATGATCCCTTAAAATCCATCGTACACGCCCTCAACATATCCTCCAGGGTCTGAATAGTCCTCTCTGACTGACCATCTGTCTGAGGATGATAGGCGGTACTAAAACTCAATCGAGATCCCATGGACTCCTGAAACTGGGTCCAAAATCTGGAAGTAAACCGGGAATCTCTATCAGAAGTAATACTCACTGGAGCCCCATGTAATCTAGCTATCTCGCTGACATATAGCTCAGCTAAGGCATCCACAGTATCTGTGCTCTTGATGGCAAGGAAGTGGGCACTCTTGGTCAATCTATCCACAATGACCCATATCGCGTCACGACCTCTTCGGGTCCTCGGTAAACCCATAATAGAGTCCATAGTGACATGCTCCCATTTCCATGTAGGTACAGGTAAGGGCTGTAGTAGTCCTCCGGGCTTCCGATGCTCAGCTTTCACTTGTTGGCATACTAAACACCTGGCCACATACTCTGCCACATCTCGCTTCATACCACTCCACCAATACACCTTTCTCAAGTCTCGGTACATCTTAGTACTTCCTGGGTGCATGGTGTATCGCGAGCAGTGGGATTCTCTCAATATCTGTCTCTTTAGGGTATCATCGTCCGGTACACAGATCCGTCCTCTGAATCTCAACAATCCATCCTCACTAATGGTGAGATCCGACTGCGAACTCTGCTCAGCTTGGCTAATCATATCTATCAATCTCTGATCACTGCGCTGCCCAGTTCTAATCTGATCCATGATCCTGGGCTCTATCCGCAGGCTAGCCAAAAATCCAGTCTCTACCTCTTTAACTCTGATCCGAAGTTCGGCGAACTGCTCTAACAAATCCCATTCCCTGATCATCATAGCAGATACCATACTCTTCCTACTCAGGGCATCAGCAACCACATTCGCCTTACCCGGATGATATAGAATCTCGCAGTCATAATCCTTAAGGAGTTCCATCCATCTCCTTTGTCTCATGTTTAACTCTTTCTGATCAAAGAGGTATCTCAAACTCTTGTGATCAGTGAAGATCTGGAATCTTTCACCATATAAGTAATGTCGCCAGATCTTCAAAGCAAATACCACAGCGGCTAACTCCAAATCATGCGTGGGGTAATTCCGCTCATGGTCTTTCAGCTGTCGCGATCCATATGCGACCACTCTTCCGTGCTGCATAAGCACACACCCTAATCCTTGGTGAGATGCATCACTATACACTGAGAATCCTCCTGATCCCTCAGGAATAGTTAACACAGGTGCCGCTGTCAATCTCCTTTTTAATTCCTGAAAACTGAGCTCACATTGATCAGTCCATACAATTGGAGTCTCTTTGAGCGTGAGCTTAGTCAAAGGGGCGGCAATCCTTGAAAATCCTTCCACAAATCTCCTGTAATACCCTGCCAAACCAAGGAAGCTTCGTACCTCAGTCACTGTCCTCGGTCTGTCCCAATTAAGCACAGCCTCCACCTTGCTTGGGTCCACTGATACTCCTTCCTCTGAGACTATATGCCCAATGAAAGCTATCCGGTTTAGCCAAAACTCACACTTACTAAGCTTTCCGTATAATTGCTTATCTTGGAGTATCTGAAGTACTAACCACAAATACTGTGCATGCTCCTCATACGACCGAGAGTACACCAGGATATCATCAATAAAGACTATCACAAACTTATCCAGATAGTCTCTGAACACCTCGTTCATCAATCTCATAAATGTTGCAGGGGCGTTTGTCAATCCAAAGGACATCACCAGAAATTCGTAATGGCCATACCTTGTCCTGAAGGCCGTCTTTGGAATATCTTCTTCCTTGATCCTCAATTGGTGATAGCCCGATCTCAAATCAATCTTAGAAAAGACTGATGCCCCTCTTAGCTGATCTAGTAGATCATCAATCCTGGGTAGTGGGTATTTATTCTTCACCGTGGCTTTATTCAACAACCGGTAGTCTACACATAATCTGAGACTACCATCCTTCTTCTTAACAAATAGTACTGGCGCTCCCCACGGTGAAACACTGGGTCTAATAAACCCTTGATCCAATAACTCCTGTAGTTGTCTCTTCAATTCCTCAAGTTCCACTAATACCATCCTGTAAGGAGGTTTAGAGATCGGCTGAGTATCTGGTACCAAATCAATGGTAAACTCCAGCTCTCTCTCTGGTGGTAAACCTGGCAATTCATCTGGGAAAACATCCAAAAATTCACAAACCACAGGTATATCCTCAATCCTCGGATGTTCTCGCTCATCGTCTGAGATGAGTGTCTCATAACCTTCACATGAATAATCATATTTAATATTCTCCAAAATAATATTAAAATTCTCAAATTATTTACTAGAAATCCACATAATCATTCCCTCAATATCTCAATTGTACACTGTAAGGTTCAGGTAGGGAGAAAGTTACAATCTTAGAGTAGCAGTCTAAACTCACTCGATTGGTCGCCAACCAATCCATTCCCAGAATTACATCAAACCCATGTACATTCAATATGATTAGATCTGCTAACATCACTCTATCTCCCACCTTTATTTCACATCCTCTACAGATTAACTCAGTTCTCTGAGATTCACGCATAGGGGTATTTACATGTAGTATATATTCTAGAGGTTCAAACTTCAAGTTTAATCTACATGCAAAATGCTCAGAAATAAACGAATGCGTGGATCCTGAATCAATCAACACATGAGCCTCATAATTACAGACAGAGAGTGTACCTCTTATAGTTTCTGCCGAAGTGTCTGCGGTCTCCTTATCCAGGGCGAACACACGTCCCTGTGCCACAGGTTTCTTCCCTTTCTCTGCCGCAGTGGCCCGTCTCCGGGGATCCACTCTCTGAGGCTGTTGTCTAGTGGGCTCCGGAGCATGTGGTATCTGAGGTTGGGGACAGTCCTTCACTCTGTGACCCATGTCACCGCATCTAAAACATCCATGGATCGACCCAGTACAACTTCCCTCATGCGATCGGCCACAGTCCCTACAAACCCTTATCTCCGGCCTGACATATCGAGGGGCCTCCTTGATAATAGGATAGGCTCTGGGTCTCTCTAATCTGTCCTTCTGTACCTCAATCCTTCCTCTTCTGAAGGAACCTCTCCGAGCCTCTATCTGGAAAAGTGCTGGCCTCTTGCCCTTATCTCTATTCACCGCTCTGAGCTCATTCTGGGATTGTACCATCTCAATCCCTCTTTCAATCTCTTGTGCTCGTCTCAGAGCATCTCCAAACTCAATAATGCATAGCCCTATCAATCTATCTCTGATGACGGGCTTCAACCCATACACAAACTTCTCTGTGCGGAGCTCTTCACTCTTGAAGGTCTCTGGGTCATATCTCAGTAGTGCTGTGAATTGGCTCTCATAGTCATCCACAGACATGTCACCCTGTACCAAACTCAAAAACTCAGCTTGTTTCTTTCTCTGGGCGGCTCGTGGTACATATTAGGTCCTAAAAGCTGTCTGAAACTCTTCCCAACCAATCACACCATGGTGGGACATCAAAATACCCTGGGTAGTACCCCACCAATCTCGAGCTCTCCCCTTCAGCATATAGGCACTCATACTGACCCTCTCAGTATCGGTGCACCCCAGAATATCAAATATAATTCTCAATTCCGTCAACCACTCCTCAGCCTCTGTAGGATCCTTCTTTCCCTTAAACGCGAGTGGATTCATCTTCAGAAAATCCCTTAGTCGGACCATACTTCCATCCGCAGGCTGGGTGACGGGAGGCACTGGGTGTATGGGAGGTCCTTGCGGTGGTGTAGGGGTAGTATCCGAGGCATTAACTCCAAAGTGTTGCGCGAACAACGCTGCCATCTGCTCAAAACCTTGCCTCACATCGGTCTCAATCCGATTAAATCGAGAGTTAGGACTCTCTGGTTGTGGGACAGGTGGCGGAGGGGACTCTGCCTGCCTCCTCGAACGACCTCGTCGTTTACTCATTCTCAATCTCAACTCGTCTCCTGCGCGCACATATCACAATCGATTGAAATCTCAGTCCTCAATTTCAGTTCATGACCAGACTATTACAGACACTTGGGATGTATTCTATTTCACTTAACCGACACTGACAGTACTAGACACCCTAAGCTCTGATACCAAGAAAACTCTGTCACGCCCCGAAAATGCGGAAAATAAGGCTAATTTAAAACTTTTTACTCATTAATTCACAATTAAAGGTACATTCCTGTGCAGTGTCATACATCATCATAATTATCATGCCTCAGGATCTTATCATAATATAGCGTATATTGAATCATATACATTGCTCAATTCCAAGTTAATTAATCCTAATACATCCCATATAATGTCATACATCAAGTGTCTGTAATTACAATAATAGTCTGGGTACATGAAAAGATAAAAAGTACCTCAAAATACAATATATATGGCCTGGAGCTTGAATCCTCCACTAGCCACTACTCCGTACGTCGCAGGGAAGTCCTTATTCACTTGAAGAACTCTGGGGGGAAAGAAAAACAGGGTGAGCTTCTAAATCGCTCAGTAAGGGGGGTAGGGGACTCATTTCATAAACCAAAATGCACATCACAAAACATTTATTTGTATGTAAAACTCATTTGAAAACCATAGCATGAAAATACTCAAAACGACACTCTCATATGTCAAGTCATGTGAAAACATGAAGTAAAAGGCTCACTCTAGAGCATTAACAAAGCATGTGAAAATAACGCGTTAAACGCTTTCTCAAATAACGTGGCATAGCCACTGATTTAAAATCACTCGTGGCAAAGCCACAAAACACACGTGGCAAAGCCACTGGTTTAATTTCTCGCGTGGCATAGCCACAAAACACACGTGGCAAAGCCACTGATTTAATTTCTCACGTGGCATAGCCACAGAATAGGGTTTCTCAACGTGGCACAGCCACCAATGGGGTATAACGTGGCACAGCCACCAATGGGGTTTCTCAACGTGGCACAGCCACCAATGGGGTTTTCTCAACGTGGCACAGCCACCAATGGGGTTTCTCAATGTGGCACAGCCACCAATGGGGTATAACGTGGCACAGCCACCAATGGGGTATAACGTGGCACAGCCACCAATGGGGTTTTTCAACGTGGCACAGCCACCAATGGGGTTTCTCAACGTGGCACTGCCACCAATGGGGTTTCTCAACGTGGCACAGCCACCAATGGGGTTTCTCAACGTGGCACTGCCACCAATGGGGTATAACGTGGCACAGCCACAGAATAGGTTATTCTCACGTTACCAGAACGGAGAAGAAATCGGGCTTACATGCTACCAGAGCAATGCCCGGTGTGTACTCACAACTACACACCTAAGTCTTATCACATAAGACGGGTTTGCCTTCACGTAGAACTCGTAATGGTTTTCTCTCATAAAACTCATTTGAAAACCGTTTTGTACTCAACACAAAACGTAATAAAACCGAGTTCCAACCGGCAAAGCACACGCACACATTTCTCAAATCTCATATTGCCTTAACGTAGAGCCCAGTTATAAACTCATAAAAACGTTGGGCTCCAACCGGCTATAAAATCGTGTGCAATTTAATCTCAACACAAAACACTCAACATGCTTGTTTATAAATCATAAATCATGCTATAACAGTTTACAAATCACATACACAAATGGTTTAGATTTCCCTTACCTCTTTGCACCTCGTATAGTGCAATCGTTCCCCCGTATCACGGACTAGCCTCGCATTCCACTCTGGAACTCCCGAGCAGTCCAAATGATGTTAAAACATCAATACTCAACATCACATAAACCTCAATTCTCAAAATCGAGCATAATTGCTCATAACTCCTCAAATCTCTCGATTCTCGTAACTCAACCCTAAACTACAACCTCATTTTCAATATCTCAATGTCCTACATTCCTCATGCCAATTATCTAGGCTAATTCTCCACATTGTCTATATTTCCATTTATAGCTCAATTTCTCAAAATTACCGAATATCTACATTACTCCAACCACATTGCAATTCATCAATCCCTAATCATTTCTCAACTATTTCAACACAATTACATCCACCAATAACATCAAAATCAGCTCAAATATCAAGATCGAGGTTTAGAAATTACCCAAATCTTGTGAGACGCACAACTCACGCCTCGATCCGATTCGTCCTATGATTTCCAAGTATGTTGTTCTCCCATTGATGAGGAATAACTTTCCTTCTTACCACAACAGCTGATTCGGTCGGAAATGGGTGATTTGGAGGAGTGAGAAACTAGGTTTTCGGTGGAAATGGGTTTTGGAAGAGAGAGAAAGTGAAATTGCAGAGAAAACACGGGTTCCTTATATAGACTGGAGGTAGGAGATCGATCTGCCTGTTGATGAGATCGATCTGTGTTTGAAATTTGGGGACGATCTGGGTAATTTTATGCCTAGGAGATCAATCTGTCGAGGGGTGAGATCGATCTCTTTATGGCTTTATGAGATCGATCTGCTCCTGAAGAGATCGATCTTCTCCCCAAACAGAAGCATTTGGAGATCGATCTCCTCCTCATGAGATCGATCTTCTCTCAAACAGATTCATAAGGAGATCGATCTCTTCCATTGGAGATCGATCTGCTCCTCAAATTTCCCCTTCCTCGTCATTTTTAACTCACCAGATCGATCTCTCCTTCTCCCAGATCGATCTGTCCTCATGCTTCATGCTCATTTTACACACTTAACATATAAATCTCCAATTATAATTCCCACAATTCACTTAGCTCAATAAATTACACTTCAATTTATTATTACATCATTAAAATATGTCTGAAATTCTCAGATCTCACATGGATGGCATGCCACGGTGAAACCGAGGCATGAGTAGCTCTCGGCCATGGCATGTGGCCGAGAGGCCCAATGGGCCAAGCCCAATTATTTTAGGCCCAATAGGGTGTAATGGGCCTATGACAAGCCCAATAAGAGTTGGTGGGCCCCACAAGCCCAATAGCCCCAACGAAAGTGAATAGTAAAATGAAAATGAACTTAAGGCCTAGTTAGGCCCATTAAGGATTTTAAGGCCCATTAAGGGATAATAGACTGTATTAATGTGTAATACAGCAGGAAAAGTATAATTAACCTAAGGAATGGTTATTTACAGCTCCGGAGTTTACATTGAGAGCTGATCGGACTGCGAGATTGAGCAGTACCGAGGAAGTGAGGTCACATGACGTGATCCGAGGTAAGGGACTTTTGCGAGTAGTTAGAGATACCTGCACGTATTTTCGTCTGCTTTTACATTCACTTAAAAACTCTGAGGGTCAGAGAAAGTGAATAATAATTATTGCGACCCGATAGTGGCAAATTACGATTTTACCCCTAGTTAGTCAAAAAGTCAACTTTTGTGAGAAGTTACAAGAAGCATGGAAAATACTATTGTGAGTGTTTAATTGCTATTAGCATGAAAATAAATAGATGGGCTAATGATTTTAAGGTTGATATGACTTAAGCATACTTTTAGTGCTGATTTTACTATTTTGTAAACAATCCCTTTTTTAATAGCCATCTATCTTATTATGTGAGAATGAATCATGCTAGAGCATAGCTCGCACTGGATTTCATATGTTTTCCGCATACATTAGTGCTGGATTTTTATACGCACTAGATTTCCATGACATGCATGATAGAGTACTAGAGTTTTACTCGTACTCAGCTTTAAATGATATATGCATGACAGAGTGCTGGAGCGATTGGCTCGTACTCAATTCTTCATGGTTTATACATGACATAGTATTAGGAGCTATTGCTCGTACTTGATTTGATATTGTGCATAGCATAGTACTGAGAGCTATTGCTCGTACTTGATTTAATACATGAACTATGCATAGACCTAGTTGCTGGAGATTGCTGGCACTAAAGTTGAATTTGTGATGTGAAATAGTGTTCGAGCGTAGTGTCGACTGTGTGTCGCACTCGAGGGCGCACACTGTATGTGATATTATATACATGGTACCTATTCATGCCGCATTCTTGTATGACTGAGTGTCACATTTTGAGAGGATGGCCAGCATGAGGGTATTTGTGAATGTGGTATAAATATTTCCATAGTTACGAGGCTAAGTCCTATGGGAGGCACCCTGGCTGTGAGGGTCCACGGGTGTACTTTGTACCGTGTCTGAGTGGCACGATGTGTACACTGTACCGTGTGTTACGCATAGCTGACGGCTGTAGTGGACTGACTATCCTCCTGTTGCAGCAGTGATGCCCCGCACACCGAGATCTGTGTAGCTTGGGATCACTTTTCGGATATGATCATAGTCCAGGATACTATTTGCATTAACCACAGAGTCTTACATGATATATCTCATTGATTGACTGATTTAAACTGCGGACAGACCTGAGGGATGGGTCAGACTCCGATTTTGTGTTGTGAATCATTTGATGCCATATTTATTGTGATTTAAATATACATGGCATGATTTACATAAAGGCATGATTTATATACAATGCATTGTTTTGCACTACATGCCTACATTTGAGAAAGAAAGCATGATTTTCTGTACATGGGATTTATTCCGTACAAGTATATATATTATATTTCAAGACATGCTTTTTAAAGTGAGTAAAGGAAATAATGTTTTCATGGCATAGCATTATTTGGAGTAGATAGTGTTGATATCTACTTGCTTGCCTGATTTCCTTACTGAGCGCGTTGTATGCTCACCCCCCTTTTCTTTACATCTCTCTACAGAGCGTCAGTAGAGCGAGAGCTATCGAGGGATAGTATCCCAGAGTCCACTGCTAGTTCCTATCGATCGCCAGGTATACATATTATGTACAGTTGTGTATCTAGACATAGAAACAGAACAGTGATGTATACATTATATATTTTGGGGATTGTATTTGTATTAGATTTTATATAATCTTACATGTATAATAAAAGCAGTTACAGTCAGTAATAATCTATTGACATGTATGTATGAAATGGATGATGTGGTAAGCGAAGACTCTGACATCGAATCACAGCCCAACTATTGAAGAGAGGAAAGGTAAGTTAAGAATGCGAAAAATTTATAGTGATTTTTGGATAAAGTCATGGATTGAGAACGGGTCTTGACATCAATCTCTGCATTTGGCAGATCGATCTCTTTGAGCTTCTGTATTTTGAAGATTGATCTGTTAAAATATCAGATCAATCTCTTCAAGTCTCTGGAAATATCAGATCGATCTGGTACCTCGACAAATCAATCTCCTTAGCCCTGGGCTATAAATACTGCATCAAAATCTCCAAATCTCAAAAAGCCAAATTTCAAATCCCTAACCCTCTATCACGCCTCCTCCTCTAATTTCTCTCACAGATCAATCTCTGGTAAGGTTCTCGTCCAATCTTTTTCATCAATCTTCATTCTAGTAACCTATATTGTCGAATTTTCTTCAAAAATTCCTTTATTTTTGCTTAAATCATCATTAGGGCACCTATTGAACTGTTTCATTGCCTAGGATATTGTTAGAGAACAATTTAGAACCATGTTAGGTTACTTTTAACTAATGCCTCGTATTAAGAGAGCTGCCAACAAAGAGTCTAAACCCTCTTCCTCACAACCACCCACTCTTTCTTCGTCTTTTGTCACTACCTTCAGTAGGTGTTTTCAAACACCTGCAAAAAGAAAGAGATATGAAGAATACTTCTCCACCATGCCCATAAAACACTAGAGGACCATTGACTTTTCATTCCTTAATCATATAGACTTCCCATATTTGTCAAAAATGGAAGAATTTGGTTAGCTTCCATTTCTCAAGATAAACACACCTGCACCTACAAACATTATTACGGCATTCTTCTCAAACGTCGAGCTTGTCTATCACCCTGATGATACCTGTAAAATTTTAGGTTTTAAAAAATTTGTCATGGTCAAAATGATTTCCATAAACATAAATCTCTTAGCCCGAGTGTTTGAGATCGAAGATAATGGTTTGACTGATGAAGAGTAGGAGGTACCACTCGAATTTAACCTTTCCGGAGATAAGGATAGTGACCTACCCATGCACCTTAGGTTACTTCACCTAATCATCTCTTGGAACCTCAGACCCTTCGGTACTCAACATTCTATAGTCTAAAAACTAGACCGTTTTTGGCTCCAATATCTCCATACTTCTCAAATCCAAAAACCAAATCTAGTCCACTTCATCTACGAAGACTGGCTAAAAATCATGCGCGGTCAAGCTTGTACAATAGTCTTCCCTCAACCCCTTGGTTACCTGATACAAAAACTCGAGGTTGACTGTTCTTACGAGACCGGTGAAGTACCCTTTGCAAAAAGTGTTCTGAACATTGACACACTTCACCATATGGGGTATTACAAAGACTTCCAAGGTCAGTGGAGGAAGAAACACGAAACCCATCATGAGGCAGCCACGAAAGAGGATATACCAGCTGGGCCTACCACGCCGTCTACTGAGGTTCCTCCTACGTCTACCACTCAGCCTACTGCACCTGCCTCATCTTCCGAGACGATGGAATCACTTATGGCTATGGTTATGGAGCTTAATAGGAAGATGGATGAAGGTTTTGTAAATCTCCATGCCACACAGCAGGCCATGTTTGATGAGTTATAGGTCACCCGCACACGAGTTGAAGAACTTTTGGAACGATTTCCTCCTCCATCTTAGGGCATGCATGTTTAGATTGTCATTAATGTGTTGATATTTTGAAACTTGTTTGTTGGTTGAACATATATCTTTACATATTTTGAACAGACAAAGTTATGATTCAATATTATGCTTAGTAATGTGCTTTATTGATTCATGAGTTTATGCCTTGTTGCTATTAATATGACAAAAAAGGGGAGAAGAGAATATGCTAAGAAAGCATGCTAAGAGGAGCTTAAATTAAGGGGGAGTTTTTAAAATTGGACAACTGATGCATATGTTAAAGGGGGAGACTAAACATGTTTATAAAATTAATTTATTGAATAAGTTTTGTCATATAAAAAAGGGTGAGATTGTTAAGTTAATATATTTTGAAATGACAAAACAATAATTCAATAATGGATATTATAAATCTAGAAATGTTTTAAACATGTTAAGAGTTTAATTAAATACATGTCATTACCAGAAACTGGGTATTCAAGGATGAGAGATCGATCTGCTAAAGGATTAAACACTCAAAGAGCATGTATAGGATGTTAAGGAAGAAGAGATCGATCTCTAGGGGTTATGAGATCGATCTTTAAATTACAGAATGCCTATGAGATCGATCTGGTCAAGAAAGAGATCGATCTCCTCTAAGACAAAGGTTAAAGGTATTAGATCGATCTGTAGATCGATCTATGTTCAAACAGAGAGCTTATGAGATCGATCTTATATGGATAGATATCGATCTCCTTAAAATTAGAGAATTTAGGAGATCGATCTACGGTGATTAGAGATCGATCTCCCCTCTACGAGAATGCTTGCTAGATCAATATGAAGATTGATCTTACTTCAAATAGAGAGATTAGAAGATCGATCTGATAGTTCGACAGATCGATCTTCACTAACATTTTTCAAATTATAAGATCGATCTATACAAATATGAGATCGATCTCCTTGCTTCAAGTTGCTTTGTAATTGCAGGAATTTAAACTAGAAGATCGATTTGGTCATGATGGAAGATCAATCTGATACTCTACTGGAGGTTCCTAATGGCTCTTTCTGCAAAATCTTCAACGAGAAAAATAGCATTAAATGCTTCAACTACGAATCCTGCTGTATAAAGCCAAGCATTGAAGACATTGAAAAAAAGAGACTTATGCTGTAAATTCTGAATATTCTCAAGATATCATTCTTAACATTCTCTTTGCCTTCAACATCACATTGATTGTATTATGTTAAAAAGCTTATGTAGAAGTTATTCTTCCTACCCACAAAAGAAAGTTTCTATTTGAATTCATCCTCAATCCAAGAGAGAAGAGGAGAGTTTCTCTGTGAGATAATTTTGTAAGGGGTGAATACTTATCTTTGTAAAAAGGGGTAGAGAGGTTATTCCTTAACCTTAAAAAGGGAGATTGTATCAACTATTGAGATAGTGAAAGAAAGCACTTGACAAGAAGATCAAGAAGAGAGGACGTAGGCAAGCGATTGGCCGAACCTCTATAAATTGCTGAGTTTGCTGCTTCCTTCCCTTATCTCATTTAATTTATTGCACTATACTCTATTGCTTATTCTTTGATTACTTGCAGTAAAATTCAATTAAGCTTAAATTTAGCATTTTCACTAGAAAACTGATTCACCCCTCATCTCGGTAGAGCCAACACAATATCATGTCGAAAAACTCGTGCTCATGCATACACCTATGCAACACACATGTGGAAATCATGCTCAGAATTGTAAACACAGGCATTTCATGTAAAACATTTCATTTCATGAATTTATAGTTAAAAGCAGGGAAACCACATCATGTTATTTCATTTCAATCACATCATGTAAAAACATGTTGCTTCAGTTCGATTCAAATCAAATCAAAAATCTATCAGGACTCAACCCTTCCCTCGGGCTATCCTGATCCTCATGAAACCATTTAAATCATGTAATTACAAAAATAAGGTAACATGCGAGACTAGGTAGGAAATCATGGTAACTGTTCAAGACTATGGCCATATCCAAGTGATCTTAGGCTACCCGATACCTAGTCTGCGGGGTATCACAACTTCGTGGACCCACATGGTTTGGGGTGCCTGTCATAAGTCTTATCCCACATCACGGTCCGGGAGTGCCTGTCGTAGGTCTTATCCACTCTATGTCTGGGGTGCCTGCCATAGGTCTTATACCACATCATGGTCTAGGGGTGCCAGTCATAGGTCTTATCCACCCTATACCACATCGGTAACTAACCCATGTCTCAAAATCCAAGTGCGAGCATCTCATCCGTGTGACACTCAGTCTACACGAGGCAATCAGCACGATTTTAAATCATGTCATGTCTATCACATTAAAACTATATTTTGCGTCTTGAGTGGGACACACAGTCAGTACCCCCGCTTAAACACTATCTTAGGCATATCATAAAATCAACCGTTAGTGCGAGTAACATTCCAGCACTAGGTCATGCATAGTTCATATTTTAAATCAAGTACGAGCAATCTCTCCAGTACCATGCTATGTATACAACTCATCAAATCAAGTACAAGAAAATGCTTCAGTACTATGTCATGTATAAACCATGCAAAACTGAGTACTAGCAACGCTCCAACACTCTATCATGCATAAATCGCATAAAAACATAGTACGAGGAACGCTCCAATACTATAATATGCATCTCATGAAAATCTAGTGCGAGTCATACTCCAGTATTAATTTACATGGAAAACATATAAAATCAATTGTGAGCAGTGCTCTAGCACGATTTGTTCTCACATAATTCGATAGATGGCTCTTTTAAAAAGAGATGATTTCAAAATATAAAAATCAGCACCATCAATTGTGCTATTTCTCATCAACCATGAAAACATTAGTCCATCTATCTACTCTTTTGCTAAACAGCAGTAAAAACACTCAAAAACAAGTTTTTCATGATTTTTACAACATTTCTAAATTTTTATAATTTTACCCTTGATAAGTGATAATTCTATAAAAATATAATTATTTATGCTTAATTTCTTAATTAATTATTTTAATCCCCAAATTATTTTGTTAATTATCCCTTCATTTTGACTAAAATTCTCATGTTTCCAGATAAATTAAGTCCGGATGAATTTGGAAAATTTTGGTAGAAAATGGACTGGAATTGGGCTAAAATCGAGATTGGACCACGCGGATAACATGAGGCATGCCACCTAGCACATGCAATTGGACAAGAAGACAGATGACATGGACATATATTTTCAAGGAGCCAATGGTGTGAAGATAAGTGGCCAAACAATGCCAACTCATATAGGATGGAAAAATTATAATTGTACCCCTAAGAGTGTGTATAAATAAGACAAGATAGCAATTGAAGAAAAAACTATGTAGTCTAGGGTAGAATTTAGGGTAGCTTTAGTTTTTAAGTTTTTTAGTTTAATTTCCAAACTTTCCCGTTAGTAATTTTTTTAAGTCACTGTTCATGTTAATTTTATTTTTTTTTATGAAAGTTTGGATTTCTTTAGTTATTCTCGGTGTGTTCTTTTAATTTTTAAAGCTTTTTTTTTTTGTTTCTGTTTTATCTCATGTTGTGAGAAGGAGAGGCTGGTGACAGCAGCTATTCTTCTTCATCATTTTTTTTCTTCTGCAAATTGTAGCAGTAGCTCAGCACTTAAATTGTTTTCATATTTTTCTTTACATTTCTCTTTTATTTTAATTTTATCTTATTAACTATTTTTTTCCTTTGCATCATTCAGATTCTCAGGTTTTTTATGCTTTAACAGTATTGATCAGTTTAAGAAATAGTGAATGGAAGTGATGCTGTTGCCGTTATGATTCCTGCATTTTCGTTTTATACTTTTCTATATTCTTCTCTATTTTCAGTAACTTGTTCTTACATTGTAGTTTCTGTTTATTCAAGTGAGTTTCTTCACTGACCAGAGGGTGTTGTTGCTATTAAGAAGAGTTGTTGGAAAGCTGGAATGAGGATTAAGGTAACAACTAGCATCGGGATAAAATCCAAGCGTCATGTGTAGTAGCCAAAATCAAGAACCATAATCTCTCATCTGTTTTGCTCTGTTATTTAACTAGTGTCCTGTTCAGTTTCATGTATTTGTGTAATCAGCATTAATCCATGGTTACTCGTTTCTTTTGTGTTCTTGTTGATTTTCTATTTAGCCTGTATTATTTTTGCTAGTCTGCGCTACTGCAGGAGGTGGCAGTCAGCTAATTGCAGTTGAAGCCTTGCACGGATAGTAGGAGTAGGAGAGTCGGACAACGCTTGACACAGCAAAAGCGACCATCACCTGGGCAGTACCTGAGCAGTACTGGAACAGGACCCTTACTGGAGAGAGCATGATAGCCCCTGAAGCAAATATGGAGCTGAGAGCAGGTCTGGGCAGGAAGCAGCTGGACAAGGAAGTTGTGCTGAGCAAGTACAGAAGGTTGATGGTGATTGAAATAGGAGCAGTTAGTGCTGTAGCGGCATGGGTAGAAAATGAAGCAGAAGCGGTTGGAGACGTGCTGTGCTTGTTGCAGGTAAGGATGCTGTACACGAAATCGAGAGCAGAGTTGGTGGATGTTGTAGAGCAGGAGATGGACATGCCTGGGCAGCAAAATGAAACAAAGAAGAAAGTGTACAGTACCATTTCTACACGGGACCAAGGCAGCTGGACATTCAATCAAGGCCACATTTGGCCCTTACAATTAACCCAAATTAGTATATGCTTTTATATTGTTTTGATTAATGGTGTTTTTAGTTTTTAATGTTTGTTAGTTTAAGTATACATTAAATAGCATAATAGTTTACTTTTCTTAGTTTATTAGTTTAAGGTTTAGTTTAATTTTATTAGTATCTAATTTGTGACTATATTAGGATTTAGGAATTAGATGTTGCATTTAGGATTAAATTAGAGGATTATTATTTTATGCATTTTTAAGTTTTCATTTCAAATTGAAAAATCCAAAAATATCTTTCATGCATTAATTAAATTTTGTTTTAGTGTTAGTAAATTAGTTAGAGTTAGATTTAAATTAGGTTTAATTTTTAGGTAGTTAATTTCTTAGTTAGATTTAAGAATTTCTTTAGGTTAATTGAAGTTTTATTTTATTAGACTTTAGGTTGGTTTGCATTTTTATTAAGTAGTTTAATTACATGCATATTTTATTTTAAGCTTTGTTAATTTTAGTTTAATTAATTTGTTTCTTTATATTTCATATTTGCATTCTAGTTTAATTGCATTTTAGTTAATTAATTTTAATTGTTTTAATTTTCCTTTGTAGGTTGTTGTTTTTAATTATTCGGAGCTTTGTAAGTAATTTTAGCTCGGTTTTATTCTCTTTATTTTATAGTTTTTGATGTGGTCGTGTCACCAGATCCACGTGTGCAACTATCCGCCTGCCACGTGCCGATCCAAGAACAGGCCACGTGGCAGATTGGCGACAGAAGCGCTATGCGACACCGTTCCCAGATGTGCGACAGAGTGTTTGACGCGAGAGGGGTCTATCGCCTCACAGTCTGCCGCGCATCGTTAGCGACAGACCTCCATCGCCCATGCACGGCACAGGACTCTCGCACAAACTGCGGTAGAGGTCCCCGCGCTGCAGGCGGTATAGTCTCCCGCACAGCATGTGGTATAGTCTCCCGCACAGACCGCGGTAGAGGTCCCCGACAGAGGTCTCCCGCACTGTATGCGGCAGAGTCTCCAGCACGGCTTGGGGCAGAGTCCCCAGAGTCCCCAGAGTCTCCCGCACGGCCTGGGGCAGAGTCCTCAGAGTCTCCCGCACGGCCTGGGGCAGAGTCTCCAGAGTCTCTCGCACGGCCTGGGGCAGAGTCCCCAGAGTCCCCAGAGTCTCCCGCACGGCCTGGGGCAGAGTCCCCAGAGTCTCTCGCACGGCCTGGGGCAGAGTCCCCAGAGTCTCTAGCAAGGCTTGGGGCAGAGTCCCCAGAGTCCCCAGAGTCTCCCGCACGGCCTGGGGCAGAGTCCCCAGAGTCTCTCGCACGGCCTGGGGCAGAGTCCCCAGAGTCCCCAGAGTCTCCCGCACGGCCTGGGGCAGAGTCTCCCGCACAGAAGCGCGACAGAGTGCTCTACCACTCTGTCGCGGCCCAGACACGTGCCTGGGCCTCAGCCCGAACCGACTCAGAAGCCTATAAATATGAGGTGAGCCCTCTGAAGGGGGCCAGATCTGGAGATCGATCCAAAATCCAAGAAAAACAGGGAGAACACTTAAACACTCTGATTTAAACCATAAACTCTCCTTTTCTTACATACATACACCAACTCCCGATCACTGACTTGATCGTCGGAGTGCGCGTGCAGGGAATAATCCCTGCCCCCTCTGATTCCTGTTGTTTTTGCAGGATATACGAAGAACGCGTGGAAAGCAAAGCACTGTTGCTGTCAGGTAGGCAACATCAATTGGCGCCGTCTGTGGGAAACTTGACAAAAAGTCAGGTTCTCTATCGAAATGGTGAGGACGCGTTCCGCAGCAGAGTTGACAGGAGGGAGGAATTCTGTAAGTCCCCCTGCCAGATCGGAACGAAGGAAGAGACAAAGTGAAAGGGCTCAAGCAGAACCCTTAGTCTCCCTGGAAGAATTCGACGCTCTGAAGCGCAAAAATGAAGAGGCTACGACAGCCCTGAGAGCCATGGTAAGCTTCTTCAGAGAGGCTCTCCCCCAGTTCAGCTTACCCCAAGAAGTACAGCAGTTAGTGGGGGAATGCACCCCTAGACAGACCTACGAGAGAGGTCAGCCCTCCAGCCTGGTAAACGCTGGACAAGAGGCAGGAATGCCATACAACGCTACTGTCGATCCAGCGAGACAGAGTCCACCCGGCGCACCTCGGCGACAGAGTTCGCCAGGAGCTCAAAGGCGACACAGCTCAACCGCATCTCCCATGCGTCAGACATCTCCTCTGTCCTATGATCGACAGAGTTCGTCGATTCTGCGGCAGAGTTCCCCCGTAGCTCAACGTCGACAGAACTCTCCCGCGGACAACATGCGGCAGAGGTATCCTGTATCGCATACGAGACGGTGCACTTCTACCGCTTATAGGCGGCAGAGTTCACCTCTGCCCAATGTGCGGCAGACTTCCCCTCTGGCCGCCAGGCGACATAGTTCTCCCGCGCCCCGTAGGCGGCAGAGCTCACCTCTGCCCAATGTGCGGCAGACTTCCCCTCTGGCTGCCAGGCGACAGAGCTCACTCGCAGCCCGTAGGTGGCAGAGTTTCCATACCTGTCGCAGCTCATCCCCTGTGTTGGAACATGACGTGAGGGCGTGTGGAGCTGGGGAGCGAAGGAGACAAGGAGATTTTTACCCGCAAGAAGGTTCCGAGATATCAAATCCCATAGTCAGAGGAGCTGGAAGAGATATTTACCAATCGGACTCTTCTAGACCGGAAGGGACAGGACCTTACTCGGCTCGAGGGTCGGAGGACGTGGAAAAGGTCATCCAAAGGATCCTCGAGAAGAAAAAGCTAGTGTCTCCGGATGACGGACAAAGGAGGAGGATCCCATTCAGTCCGGAGATCATGAACAAACCTTTGCCGAATAAGTTCAAAATGCCTTCTATGGCTACTTACACCGGCAAAGCGGATCCCTACGACCATATTCAGAGTTATGAATCCCTCATGTTGCTTCATGGATGGGAGGACGAAATCATGTGTAGAGCCTTTTCTCTCACATTGTCCGGGCACGCTCTGAAATGGTTCAACGGGTTGAGTGAAGCTTCAATCTCCTCTTTTGACGAGTTGAGAAATGAGTTCCTCAAAGTGTTCATGATCCATAGCCAAAGGAAGAAAGACGCTACCTACCTACTCACGCTTAAACAAGGAAATCGAGAATCATTGAAGAGTTATGTAGATCGCTTCCGAGATGCGACCTTGGAGGTGGAAGATCTACCAGTGGGGGTAGCCTTGGCTGCGATGCTGCAAGGGACAAGCTCGGAGAAGCTGCAAGAATCTCTCTCTCTCGATCAACCTATAATGATCTCCGATCTCTTTGCCAGGGCTAATAAATACGTGGCTCAAGAAGAAGTCATGAAAATGATACAGCCCAGGGAGGCTAAAGAGGGAAAGAAGAGAGAGAGAGATGCGCCCGAGAGAAGCTCCCAAAGACCCGTGAGAGTAGACAAAACCCCCAAGCTCAGGTACGAAGGCTACACCCCACTGAGCGAGCCTCGTACTGTAATACTGGCAGCAATTGAGGGGGCGGGACTACTGGAATTCCCCAAGAGGAAGATGAGAGATGTAGGCCGAAATTCTGAAGCCTACTGTGAATTCCATTGTGCTCACGGACACCCGACAGAGAGGTGTAAAGACTTAATGGACCAGTTAGAAAGACTGGCCAGAGAGGGCAAGATTAACCGCTTCTTATGGAGAAGCAAGAGACCCCGTTATCCTCCGCGTGACCAAAGAAATGACCGTCCGTGGACCGGGGCAAATAACAACAATAGACGGGATAGGCCAAGAAACGAAGCGGTCAGGCCTGCAATTCCCCGTGCCAATCCGCCAAACAACGAGCCTACAGCCCCCGCGATTAATGTCATCGCAGGTGGGGAATCAAGCGCGGGAAGCTCTTCTTCATCCCGCAAGAGCTACGCCAGGCAGGCGTATCAGGTGAACGTTGTTATGGAAGAACAGGCGGACGAAGAGCCCATCATGTTCACTCCGGCTGACAAAGGAGATATCGCCATGCCCCATGATGACCCTATGGTGATATCCACTGTCGTGGCCAAACACCCGGTAAGCAGAGTCCTGGTTGATAACGGGAGCTCAGTGAACCTGATCTATTGGAATTGCTTTGAGAAAATGAGCATTTCCGAAGATAGGTTGAAACCCGTTATGACACCACTGTACGGATTCACGGGTGAGCGAGTGAAGGTCGCTGGATCCATAGAGTTGCCAGTGACCCTCGGTGAGCACCCGAAAGATGTGACCCGACAAGTGTTGTTCATGGTGGTCAGATCCACCTCCGTCGCCTACAACATGATCTTGGGCAGGCCGGTGCTGAACGACATGAGGGCGGTAATATCCTCTTGCTATCTGTTGATGAAATTTCCCACTCCCAACGGAGTCGGGCAAGTACGAGGAAACCAAAAGAGCGCCCGTACTTGTTATCTCGCTTCCACTGCCAACAAGGTAGCACAGAGGAAAGAAACCTTATGCATTGACGATCCGCCTAAGCCCCAACCTGTAGAGGAAACAGAAGCCATTGCGCTAACTGAAGGGGATAGTGGAAAAAGGGCATTCATCGGGACTCAGTTGGGCGAACAACAGAGAAAGGAGGTAGTCGAGTGTCTGAGGAGAAACTCAGATATCTTTGCCTGGAGCCCGGCAGACATGCCCGAGATCAGTCCCGAAGTCATATGCCATGAACTTAACATCATACCAGGACATAGACCCGTCAAACAGAAGAAGAGGAGTTTCACCCCGGAGCGACAAAAAGCAATCACTGAAGAAGTGACTAAACTCCTAGGCGCCGGATTCATCCGAGAAGTCTATTACCCTGAGTGGTTAGCCAATGTAGTGATGGTAAAGAAATCTAGCGGGAAATGGCGAATGTGTGTTGATTTCACAGACCTGAACAAAGCCTGCCCCAAAGATTCATACCCCCTACCTCGGATAGACAGACTCGTAGATGATACATCCGGCTACGAACTCCTCAGTTTCTTGGATGCATTCTCCGGGTATCACCAAATCATGCTTCACCCAGAAGACGAAGAAAAAACTTCCTTTATAACCGATGACGGAACCTATTGCTATCGAGTAATACCGTTCGGTTTAAAGAACGCGGGTGCCACCTACCAACGAATGGTGAGCAAAGTGTTCAAGGATCTTCTGGGAAATACCATGGAAGCCTACGTGGACGACATGATAGTCAAGAGCCGCGTAGGAGAATCTCATGCTGATTAAATGTCCAGGGTATTTGAAGTATTGAGGAAATTCAACATGAAGCTAAACCCCGAAAAATGCTCTTTCGGGGTAAGATCAGGAAAATTCCTAGGCTTCATGATCACTAACAGGGGTATCGAGGCAAATCCTGAGAAGATACAGGCTGTCATTGACATGAAACCCCCAGCCACCGTAAGAGAGGTCCAAAGATTGACAGGCAGAATAGCGACTCTAAATCGCTTCTTGTCAAAATCAGCGGAAAAGAGCTTGCCTTTCTTCAAAACTCTACGGGGGGGGGAAGAATTTCGAATGGACGAAAGATTGTCAAAAAGCCTTTGAAGACCTCAAGCAATACTTGAAGCAGTTGCCTCTATTAACAAGGCCCCTGGAATCAGAACAACTCTATATGTATTTGGGAGTCGGTGATTTCGCCGTCAGCGCGGTGCTACTGAAGAAAGATGAAATGGTACACCGTCCCATCTACTATGTGAGCAAAGTGTTATTAGATCCAGAGACCCGCTATCCACTGGCCGAAAAGCTAGCATTAGCCCTCTTGATGGCCTCGCGAAAGCTGTCCCATCACTGTCTTAACAGACCAACCATTAAGACAGATCCTCCAGAAACCTGAACATTCAGGGAGGTTAGTGAAATGGGCGGTGGAGCTTGGGGGATACGACATCACATTCCAAGCGAGACAGGCTATCAAAGGTCAAGCTCTGGCTGACTTCATCGTGGAATGCACTATCCCGAACGACAGCAGTGAAGGGGAGGCTCACCCATGGTTACTGCATGTCGATGGGTCATCAAGTGCCAATGGAAGTGGAGCGGGTATAGTCCTGGTGTCACCAGAAGGAAAATCCCTGGAATACTCCCTACGATTCGGATTCCCTAGTTCGAACAACATAGCGGAGTATGAAGCTTTGATAGCAGGGATGGCACTAGCGGAGAAACTACAGGTTCACCACTTGGTAGCACACAGTGATTCCCAACTGGTGGTGAACCAATTCAGCGGAAAGTATGAGGTACGAGAATCGATGCTGGTTCCTTACTTAATGAAAGTCCAACTCTTGGCCAAGACTTTCAAAAGCTTTCAGCTGATGCAAATTAACCGGTCCGAAAACACACATGCTGATTCACTGTCTAAGCTAGCCTCCTCCACAGAAACACAAGGAAGGACTGTAAAGGTGGAGAGGCTCGAACGACCAAGTATTGAAGAGGTCGAAGTGTGTGACATTGAAGTTGGAGAGGATTGGAGATCCCCATTTAAACAGTATCTCACTGAGGGTACACTCCCCCAAGATAAAGACGAGGCTCGTCGCTTGAAAATACAAGGGGCGAAGTTCACACTCATCAATGGAGAACTGTACAAAAGGGGATACTCATCGCCACTGCTAAAATGTCTGGGACCGGAACAAGCTAGATATGCCCTAGCGGAAGTGCATGAAGGAATCTGCGGCGAACACTTAGGAGCAAGAGCCCTCGCTGCTAAAGTACTGCGATCGGGATTTTACTGGCCAACGCTGAAAAAGGATGCAATGGACCAAACCCGCAGGTGTGACAAATGTCAGAGGTTTGCTCCTATCACCATAGCCCCAGTAACTCCCTCTCAAGGCACAGTACAACCAATTCCTTTTGCACAATGGGGGTTGGATATCCTTGGACCTTTCCCATTAGCCACGGGTCAAAGAAAGTTTCGGTAGGTGGCTACCGATTACTTCACAAAGTGGATCGAAGCAGAGCCTTTGGCCACAATCACGGAAAAGAAAGTGGAGGCAATGGTGTGGAAAGACATTATTTGTCGATTTGGAATTCCCCGCATCTTAAATGCCGACCATGGAAAGCAATTTGATTGCAACGCCTTCCGTGAATTCTATAAAGATCTCAACATTCAGCTAAGGATCTCTTCAGTGTCATATCCTCAAGCTAATGGACAAGCCGAGGTCAGTAATCGGATTATCCTCCATGGGCTGAAGACCAGGCTAGACAGAGCAAAAGGAGCCTGGGTGGACGAATTGCCTAGTGTCTTATGGGCATATCGTACCACCAGCCGTGTGTCGACTAATGAAACGCCGTTCAGTCTTGTATACGGCGCAGAAGCACTGATCCCCGTGGAACTTGGAGCAATATCACCAAGGGTGGTACCCTTGGTAGAGGAAGAAAACTCTCAAGCTCTAAGGGAAGACTTGGACCTAATCGATGAACACAGAGAAACCGCGGCTATTCGATTGGCATCCTATCAACAGAGGGTAGCCAACTACTACAATAGCCGGGTAAGAGATAGGCCAATGTCTGAGGGAGATCTAGTGCTCAGAAAGTCGCAGATCACGAACGCCCTAAAGGAGGACGGGAAGTTCAGAGCCAACTGGGAAGGTCCCTACAGAATCAGACGCAAGATCGGACCTAACACCTGCGCTCTGGAAACTCTACAAGGGAAGAAGATAGGGAAAACGTGGAACTCAAATCACTTGAAGTTGTATTTGAGATAACCACTACATCTTCCTTCCCAAACACTATTGTTTTACTTACACTGTCACCAGATGTCACTACCCGCACGATATATAAAGTATCTCTTTGTTGTAAGACAAAATCTCGTGACAGGATTCTGAAACCGTAAGAGCCTGAGACGCTATGCGTCACTGTGGCCAGGTATGCATTCACCCCAGCCGTAAGAGCCTGAGACGCTATGCGTCACTGTGGCCAGGCATATATTAATAAAACACATGAGGGCTACCCTTGGTTCGGGCTCTGCGAACGCAGGCTACCAACGGGCTAGACCCAAAGCCTTAAAGGCCTAGGATACTTTGTGTCACTATGGCCAGGCGGAGTTGGTTCGGGCCCTGCGAACGCAGGCTACCAACGGGCTAAGCCTAAAGCCGTAAGAGCCTGAGACGCTTTGCGTCACTGTGGCCGGGCATAGTTGGTTCGGGCCCTGCGAACACAGGCTACCAATGGGCTAGCACTAAAGCCGTCAAAGCCTGAGACACTTTGCGTCACTGTGGCCGGGCGTAGTTGGTTCGGGCCCTGCGAACGCAGGCTACCAACGGGCTAGCACTAAAGCCGTCAAAGCCTGAGACGCTTTGCGTCACTGCGGCCGGGCGCAGTTTCACCGAGCCGTAAGAGCCTGAGACGCAACGCGTCACTGTGGCCAGGCGTATACACATAAAAGTCGTAAGAGCCTGAGACGCAATGCGTCACTGTGGCCAGGCGTATACTCAAAAGAGCCGTAAGAGCCTGAGACGCAATGCGTCACTAAGGCCAGGCATAAAGCATTCAATTAACCATAAAGGCCTAAGACGCTACGCGTCACCGTGGCCAGGTAATCAAAATACTAAGGCTATAAAAACTAAAGACGCCTTCACGTCACAGTACTCAAGCCTTAAACAACTGCGCGTTTGCACAAAAAATTCTTCTTGAAAGTATACCTTTCTATCAAGAATTGGGGAGCATACACGAATATCAATACAAAGCTATATACAAGCAAGGTATATACAAGCAAAGCAACAGAAACAATCAGACAAAGAATGATAAATGACAATTAGAGAAGTAGTACAAGACAAAGCATGAACAAAAATCTCAATTTCATTTCATTCAAGTGTCGGTACAAACAGATCTTTAACAGATCTTTACAATTGCATTTCGACAAAAGTACAAAGTTAAAACAACAAAACAAAGTACTTGAAATGAAATACAAAAAACAAAAAGCAAAAATCCCTATCTACTCTCCGGGAGGAAGCTGGGGATCAGCTGCAAAACCTTCACTTCCAAGGGACTGCTCGCCCTCCTCGCCGTCTAAATCAATGAGGGCTTCTATAGGCTCAGGAGCACCGTCCAGATCCGCGGGCTCCCAAGGACCAGCAAGGTTGACGAGATCATCCTGAGCAGTCCTCTTGAACAGCTCGTCCGCAGGCTCAGCCTCGGGCTCGTACTTGGTCCAATCAGGGGCCTCAAAGAGCATCGCATCAGGGGTATATTGGAGCTCAGGAAATTCCTCTCCCTCCCTGTGTGCTTCTAGCCAAGATCGGGCTAGGTAGAACCCGTACTTGACATAAGGGTTGGAGAAGTCTTCCTTCCGCCTCAAGCAGTCTTTGGAGAGACGATACTCCTTTACGGCCTTGGCCCGTATGCTGTCAATTTCGGCCTGGGATAGTACAGGAGCAGTTTGGCCTTCCAACTCACCAACACGCTGCTCGAGCTCTTGATTCCGAGTGAGCGTAGACATATAGTTGGATTGCATACGGTCTAACTCAGAATGAGCCTCCTGCAGGTCCTCTTGGAGTTTACAAGACCGGGCCGTCTCCACTGTGAGATCCCCCTTTGTAAGACCGAGGTCTTGATGAGCCTTAGCAAGCTGCTCCTCCAGGCTTCGAACTAAATCCGAAAGAGGGGACAAGTTGTTGACCGTGTTCTGTAGCTCCATGACTTTGTCCCTCAACTCCCGGATCTCTCTGTCGGCTCGCTCCCGGTAAGCCCGATGTTGGGCATTATTTGCCGCGGTTCGTTGAGCCAGCTGCGCAAAAATGCAAAAATGTTAGACTCAAAGCATGCTGCAAAAAGCAATCAAAAAGAGAAGAAATCAGAAACTTACCCTCAAAGCCTCGATGTCGGCTAAGTCTTCCCCCTCGGGGTAGTTTCTGAATATCCTTGCCTCATCTCGAGGAAGGATAGTGGACCAGCTCAACCGAGAGCCCACCCCGGGAGTGTCCAGAACATCATTATCACGAACCCCGGGGTAGACTCGGAATTCGTAGCCCCTCATAATATTCCCCCCATCCACGGAATAGGGGCTCTCGTCGGCAGGACCTATCCTCGGCAATATCGGCCTGCTTCTCATCGAACTCTCGATGTACAGGCGCTTTCTATTCTTCCGCTAAGACGGAATGATATTGCATTCCGCGCGCTCCTCAGAGCGTGATCGCCCGGATGACCCGAAAGCCCCCCGTGAAGACGAGGCAACTCTCCCCCTATCCCGAGAGACATCTCTCTGCTCTGAAGGAGGGGGAGGCATCGCCTGCCTAGAAACAGGAGGGGTCCGAGCATGAGATGGATGAGAGGGGATCGATGCCTCACTTGGGACATCGTCAGCCAAACGATGCCTTTTCCTGGCAGGAGCGCTGGAAGGACCAGCCTCAGAAAGTTGGCGACCTAATGATTGCCGAAAATGACTCATGTCTGCAAAAAAGAAAAAGAAGATCAATGGTTAATAAATTGATCAAAAATAATAAGTAGAGGGAAAAAATAAAAGTTACCGTCAGGAGAGTCTAAGTGCTCCTGAAGGGACTCGATATTTATCCCCTCGTCGTCTGGAAGCACCATGAAAGTGGAGCCGAACCCTTCCCAACCAGTGAGATCGACTAAGGGTTCGCTACCAGAGCTGGATTCCAGATTGGTGCCCCCTACATCCTCTTGTGGCCTAGGAGCTTCAGGATTTAACTCGGAAGAAGCCGAAGGCAGAGGATCTGACGACGGAACAGAAGGTCCGGCAACAGGGACCGGACCCACACCCCAGCCTGCTAATATCAAATTTTCATTTGATACAAGGGTGTCCAGGCTAAGGGGATGAGGGACCAGCAATTTGTCGATGTCAGAAGACAATTGCTCCCTAAGTGTGGCAACCCGGGGGCCCTTGGGGATTTCGTGCCTATTCTCCCAACGAGTAGGGATATCCAGGCCCTCGGGCACTTCCACAACCAGCCATTCTGTCTCGAAACCATGAAGCTTGTTAGCAGGTTTCTCGAATAATCGGTTCTCAAAACCGAGCTGGTACACCCGCTGAAGTGAGTAAGGCACTAAGCCGGGACTCCCTCGAAGCCTAAAGAATACTTCAAAAAGAGGAAGAGATGGAGGGACGCCCCTTAAATGGCAGTGCACAGTGAATGCTACCAATTGCATCCATGCATGAGGATGCAGTTGCCCCGGGGATACCCTGTGCGTCCTGAGGAAGGAAGCCCCAAAGTCGGACAACGGGAAGCGGAGTCCTAACTCCAAAGCTGCCCTAAAAACGACAACCCCGTCATACACACGACGTATGTCGCTCTCCTGAGGGGTTGGGAGTCTATAAGTGTATCCCTCGGACAAAGGAAATCGAGATTCTAGGTCTTGAACGTCGGCTTCCCTTAAAGTCGACTTAACGCCTAGATCGATTTGCTTTCCTATGCCATGTCCAGCCATCTTAGAGGCTCGTAGATCAAAGAAGTGGGATTACGGGCTACGAAAAATTACCTAAGGTAATGGAAACAGAACTCGCGGTAGAGTGTGAAAATCCGCTGCAGACTAGCGACACAGTGAGCAGTCTCGCGGCAGAGTTGCGACAGTATGGCGAAGGACTTGCGACAGAGTGCCCGAGAGTCGCGACAGAGTGTCCTTGCGAGAGAATTCAGTAGCGACAAGGATGTCAGGGGCCCAGTATTTATAGAGGATCGCTTGGGTACACACACACGCGGAGGTCCGACCCGGCCCGCAAAACACCGGACCCAGATCCTCTTTCGCGGGAAAAATTCCCGCCAAAGAGTGGGGAGCAATTGATGTGGTCGTGTCACCAGATCCACGTGTGCAACTATCCGCCTGCCACGTGCCGATCCAAGAACAGGCCACGTGGCAGATTGGCGACAGAAGCGCTATGCGACACCGTTCCCAGATGTGCGACAGAGTGTTTGACGCGAGAGGGGTCTATCGCCTCACAGTCTGCCGCGCATCGTTAGCGACAGACCTCCATCGCCCATGCACGGCACAGGACTCTCGCACAAACTGCGGTAGAGGTCCCCGCGCTGCAGGCGGTATAGTCTCCCGCACAGCATGTGGTATAGTCTCCCGCACAGACCGCGGTAGAGGTCCCCGACAGAGGTCTCCCGCACTGTATGCGGCAGAGTCTCCAGCACGGCTTGGGGCAGAGTCCCCAGAGTCTCCCGCACGGCCTGGGGCAGAGTCCCCAGAGTCTCCCGTACGGCCTGGGGCAGAGTCTCCAGAGTCTCTCGCACGGCCTGGGGCAGAGTCCCCAGAGTCTCCCGCACGGCCTGGGGCAGAGTCCCCAGAGTCTCTCGCATGGCCTGGGGCAGAGTCCCCAGAGTCTCTAGCAAGGCTTGGGGCAGAGTCCCCAGAGTCCCCAGAGTCTCCCGAACAGCCTGGGGCAGAGTCCCCAAAGTCTCTCGCACGGCCTGGGGCAGAGTCCCCAGAGTCCCCAGAGTCTCCCGCACGGCCTGGGGCAGAGTCTTCCGCACAGAAGCGCGACAGAGTGCTCTACCACTCTGTCGCGGCCCAGACACGCGCCTGGGCCTCAGCCCGAACCGACTCAGAAGCCTATAAATATGAGGTGAGCCCTCTGAAGGGGGCCAGATCTGGAGATCGATCCAAAATCCAAGAAAAACAGGGAGAACACTTAAACACTCTGATTTAAACCATAAACTCTCCTTTTCTTACATACATACACCAACTCCCGATCACTGACTTGATCGTCGGAGTGCGCGTGCAGGGAATAATCCCTGCCCCCTCTGATTCCTGTTGTTTTTGCAGGATATACGAAGAACGCATGGAAAGCAAAGCACTGTTGCTGTCAGGTAGGCAACATCAGTTTTTATTGTTTTAAGTACTTTTAATTTCAAACTTAGTAGATCACCCACTAAAATTTCATAATTTGCTAGAACATACTTAGGGTAAAATTAACTGGTAGTTAATTAGGCTAATCAACTTCTCTGAGGGACAATAACTCGGGACTCAAATCTCACTATTACTTATACGACCCGTGCACTTGTGGATAATACGTTTAGATCTATCAAGTTTTTGGCACCGTTGCCGGGGAAGTCTTAATTACCCAGTAATTGATATCGGTGAAATTATGCTTAGGTGTAATTCTAGGTTGTGCATATTTAGAGCCTTAGTTTAGATTAGTTAATTTTCTATTTCATAAAAAAAAAATTTGAAAAATTGAAAAACTTAAAAAAAAGTTTCTAAGGACTTTTAAAAATTTGCATGCGTAGAGCTAAAAGTTATGATTGCTTTCCTTTAGATCCTGAAATTGAACGAACTCTTAGGAAAATTCTGTCAGGACCCCAGTTTCAATCCTTGACTTTAACCAAAAACCACAATAAATTTTTCGCATTTTAACTTACCTTTCCTCTCTTCACTGGTTGGGCTGTGATTCGATGTCAGAGTCTTCACTTACCATAATATCCATTCTCATACATACATGTCAATATATTAATTCTGACTGTAGTTGCTTTTATTATACATGTAAGATTTTATAAAATCTAATACGATTACATTCCCCATAATATATAATGTATACATCACTGTGCTATTTCTATGTTTAGATACACAACTGTACATAATAAGTATACCTGATGAATCGATAGGAACTAGCAGTGGACTCCGGGACACTCTCCCGCGATAGCTCTCACTCTACTGACGCTCTGTAGAGAGATGTAAAGAAAAAAGGGGTGAGCATAACGCGCTCAGTAAGGAAATCAGGCAAGCAAGTAGATATCCACACTATCTACTCAAAATCAGGACCCCAGTTTCAATCCTTGACTTTAACCAAAAACCACAATAAATTTTTCGCATTTTAACCTACCTTTCCTCTCTTCACTGGTTGGGCTGTGATTCGATGTCAGAGTCTTCACTTACCATAATATCCATTCTCATACATACATGTCAATATATTAATTCTGACTGTAGTTGCTTTTATTATACGATTACATTCCCCATAATATATAACGTATACATCACTGTGCTGTTTCTATGTTTAGATACACAACTGTACATAATAAGTATACCTGATGAATCGATAGGAACTAGCAGTGGACTCCGGGACACTCTCCCGCGATAGCTCTCACTCTACTGACGCTCTGTAGAGAGATGTAAAGAAAGGGGGGTGAGCATAACGTGCTCAGTAAGGAAATCAGGCAAGCAAGTAGATAACCACACTATCTACTCAAAATAGTGCTATGCCTTGGAAACATTATTTCCTTAACTCACTTTAAAAGCATGTCTTGAAATATAATATATATATATACTTGTACAGAATAAATCCCATGTACAGAAAATCATGCTTTCTTTCTCAAATGTAGGCATGTAGTGCAAAACAATGCATCGTATATAAATCATGCCTTTATGTAAATCATGCCATGTATATTTAAATCACAATAAATATGGCATCAAATGATTCACAACACAAATCGGAGTCCACTGCTAGTTCCTATCGATTCATCAGGTATACTTATTATGTACAGTTGTGTATCTAAACATAGAAACAGCACAGTGATGTATACGTTATATATTATGGGGAATGTAATCGTATAATAAAAGCAACTACAGTCAGAATTAATATATTGACATGTATGTATGAGAATGGATATTATGGTAAGTGAAGACTCTGACATCGAATCACATCCCAACCAGTGAAGAGAGGAAAGGTAAGTTAAAATGCGAAAAATTTATTGTGGTTTTTGGTTAAAGTCAAGGATTGAAACTGGGGTCCTGACAGGATTGGTATCAGAGCAGAGGTTGGTCTGATGTGAGTCGATGTTAGAAAGTAGGAAATTGTACATCCCCATAGTACTGTGCTGTGTTTAGATATAACTGTGTATACCGGATAAGAGATGGACTAATTCATTATTATGAATGCAGGAACTTTGCCTAAATGGCAAATACGCGTAGTGGTAGAGATATGAGAGGTAGGGCTCGAGGCCGGGGAGAGAAACCCGAGGGACGAGCCGCTGCCAGTCCATTACCAATTCGAAAGGATTCTAGAAAATTTATAGCTCCGCTGCAAAGCACCATGGCAGAAAATAGGGAAATCAAAACAGTTGTAGATTATGTGGTGCCAACGATTAGAGGATATTATACTGGCATTAGGCCACCAGTTGTCCCTGGTAAAAATTTCAAAATTAAGCCTTCCATCCTCCAGAAGATCCAGTCCTCTTTACAATTCAGTGGGCTTCAGCACGATGACCTACATGTTCACCTTGGGTAATTCCTGGACTTGTGCAACACGTTCAAGCACAATGGATTATCTGATGATGCGCTTAGACTTAGACTATTCCCCTTCTCACTTAGGTATAGGGCGCGACATTGGTTAACCTCCTTGCCTCCAAGACCCATTTCTACATGGGACGAGTTAGCCCATCAATTTCTAGCCAAGTTTTTTCCTCCCTCAATTTCTTTTCACTTTGTATATAGTTCGTTTTTCTTTTTCTTTTATGTTGTTTCTTTCTTTGTTTATTTTGCAGGTTTATTTTCTAGTTTTATGCTTTCAATCAAGCTTCAGTTGTTCATCATCATCAGAAAGAGGAGTACTTTGTTCTCGAGCTTAAATTCTTATATTATCTACACACTAAGGACACTGTGCACTTTAAGTTTGGGGGTGGGGATATCACTTGAGCAATTTTGTGAAAAATAGGAAAACATTTCAAAATTTTTTCGAAAATCTGAGAAAGAATTTTCAAATTTTTTTCGATAACATGAGCTTAAATTACTTAATTTTGGGATGATTTAGTGCTTAGCATGTAGTTTTCCCATATTCCGATGATATGACCCCATGATTTAGTCTGGCTTTGATTGAATGAGAAACATGATTATAGGAAAAGCATGAAGTTGAATTCTTGAATTTGTCTTGACTCTGATTGCGATTGCCTTATCTTATGCACATGTCATGTCATGAATCGGTATATTTATTTAGAGAAAGCTTATGTGTACATAGGACTGCATTTGTTCAGTTGATTTTGTGCATCATATTCTAGAATTTGTTTGATCTGATCTCAAGGCAAAATATTAGATCACACTTGATTACGGAGATGATTTAGGCCATCTTTGGATCGTTTGAGCCTTTTTAGCCTTCCTTGTACATATTCTACCCCTAGTCACCCATCTGGGCCAAATAAGCTTTTCTCTGTAAATATACCTGCGTTATTTTCCTTAACTTAAATACTTTGTTCCTATCCCTTACCCCAAAAGCATGAAAAGTCATTGGGATATATTGTGAGCTATATGGGTATTAAGTGATAGCGAAAGAGTATGTAAAAAAATGATGAAAAAGAAAAGGAAAAAGAAAAGAAGAAAGAAGAAAAATATAAAAATAGAATAAAATATTTAGCAAAAGAAATAAGTTTGGGGGAAATAATTAGAGCTCTTACATTATAGATCCTAGAAGTAATGCATGTTAAGGGGTAATTAAACCTAAATCGACTTTATCATACCTTAGCCCCAGCCTTACATTACAAGCTTAATGAAGTCCTATTAATCTTTGGTTAAGTGTGACTACATTGTGGAGAGAGAAGTGAAAAGCAAACTTATGGGAATGATCACATGTCATTGACTTTGCATTCATTGTGTTGCATAATCTGATCCGGATAATGTACTGTGAAGTGACTTAGACATTTTTCACACACTCACAAAGAGTCCAATTTAGGTTAGGACTTATGATTGAATAATTCTAAGTATTGGACTTGTAATTGTGAGTCTTTGATTTCATAGTCTGTACTTTTTCTTTGAGGATGATATTGGGGAAATTATTGTGTTTTGTACTTATCATTCCTATAATCATTTTGTTTTGCTTGAGGACAAGCAAAAGCTCAAGTTTAGGGGTGTGATAATTCTATATTTTTAGAATTATTTGTACTTAATTTCCTAATTAATTATTTAAATCCCTAATTTATTTTGTTAATTATCCCCTTTATTTAATTAAAATTCTCATATTTGCAGATAAATTAAATCCCGATGAATTTTGAATATTTTGATAGAAAATGGATCGAAATTGGGCTAAAATCGAGATTGAGCCACGTGGACAACACGAGCCATGCCACCTAGCACATCCAATTGGACAAGAAGACCGATGACATGGAAATATCTTTTCAAAGATCCAATGGTGTGAAGACAAGTGGCCAAAAAAATGCCAACTAATCTAGGATGTGGAAATTACCATTGTACCCCTTTTGTGTGTATAAATAGGAAAGAATGGCAGTTGAAAAAACTATGTAATTTTAGGAGTAAAAGTAAAATGTAATTTAGGAGTAGGAGTAGTGTAGGTAGAGTAGTTTTTAGAATTATTTTCCTTCCTAATATTTTTAGTATTTTTCCGTTTATTTTACTATGCATTTCATGTTCTTCATTAGTCTTTGTTATATTTCATTTTCAATGGATAATCACTTTCATTTTCATGTTTTCGGTTTGGTAAGCTTAGTTCTTTGATTTTTTTTTAGCACTTGAGTTCTCAAATTTCTTTTAATCCTCGGTTTAGCCTTCATGTTGGATTTCATATTTTATTTTCCCACTCTCCATTCTGGTCTGTGAAGTGCTAAAGCTTGCTCAATGTCGAGCATTGCCTAACAGCAGTAGAGGAAGGAGAAGCCGGTGATAGTGGCTATCTTCTTTAGCTATTTAACCGTTGTGGTGCAGATTTAGAGAGGCAGTAGCTAGCATCCCGAAAGCAAGGTAGAAATAAGAGACTACTTTGTTCTCCTCTGTTTCATGAGCCTTGTACTGTTCATCATTGTTTTGTTTGTCTTTAACATGGCTGTAGGATAGCATTACTGTAACCGAGCTTCTGTTGAGGGTGTAGGGGAACAAAGCTGCAGTTGGGCATTTCTAGGCGTCTCCTGGTCGACTCGGGGTGCTAGCTTGTCGTGGTGTTGCCAAGGCTTGTTGCTCTCGGTTCCAGGGAGGTGCTGATGTGCGTCTGTTGCGTGCTCAAGCTCTCGGTTTAATAGCACCTGAGCAGAAGCTGGACATGCCCTCAGTAACAGCAGCTGGGAGCTTGATCAACAGTAATTACAAGACCGAGAGCGCAGGACCCGTGTAGCAAAATGGAGCTGGATGCAAGAGCAAGTGCAGCATAATGGAGCTGAAAGCAAGACAGGGAGCTCACTGTTGCTATTGCAGATCATAACTGGTACATGTTGGAAATACAAAAGCTGTGCAGGAGTAGACAAAACCGAGAAGCAAAGTGCAGCATAGCGCCTAGAACCCAGTAGTAGCACAGAATAGTAGCCTGAAGCAGGATGTGTAGAGCAGTCGATTGCATGACTGCAGTAGCAGGGAGTGGAGGACATCACCAGCAGCAGATGGCAGAATCGAGCAACCCGTGAGCAGCAGAGAACAGCTGGCCGAACAGCAGGCAAAAGCATGGACCAAAGGACAAACCGAACCAACACCTGAAAATGAAAATGTGAAAGACACGTGAACAGTGAATGGAGGGAGTTCTTTGTTGATTTAAATTGTTTAAGTCCTTGTTTGGCCAATTAATGTGTTATTTCATGTTTTTACTTTAATGAATTAAATTGATTAATACTTGTTAGTTGTGATTTAGGTAATTTAATTAAGTAATGGTAGGGTAGCTTTATTGTTTTGCATGTTAATTTAATTTGTAGTGTTAATTTTTAGTTAGTAGTTAATTTTATATTAAATGTTTTAGGATTTTATTTTAGTTTAGTGTTTTATAAGTGGCATTTAGAATTAATCTAGATTAAATGTTTCTCATGCATTTTTAATTTGGTTTCTATTTTTATTAGATTTTAGGTTAGTTTAATTTGCAATTTTTATTAGTTTAATTACATGCATTTTTAGGTTAGTTTAATTGTAGTTTAATTTTATTGCTTTATTTTCATAATTGCATTTTATTTTAATTGCGTTAATTAGTTTTAATTTCTTTTGTAGGTTTTTTATTTTAATTGTATGGAGCACTGTAAGTAATTTTGCTCGATTTTAATTTCTTTATTTTATAGCTTTTATTATTTTATTGCTTTCAGTATTTTTAATTCTAGCTATGTAGATTACCCACCTTAATTTCATAATTTGCTACGATATACTTAGGGTAAGATTAACCAGTAGTTAATTAGGTTGATCAACTTCTCTGTGGGACGATAACTCGGGACTCAAATCCCATTATTACTTGTACGACTTATGCACTTGCGGACAATACCCTTTGGGCGTACCACTGAGTGTTGTTTTCTTCAGCTGCATTTAAAGTGGCTATATTTTTCTTTTCACTTTGTATATAGTTCTTTTTCTTTTTCTTTTATGTTGTTTCTTTCTTTGTTTATGTTGCAGATTTCTTTTCTAGTATTACACTTTCAATCAAGTTTCAATTGTCCATCATCATCAGAAAAGGGAGTACTATATTCTTGAGCTTAAATTCTTATATTATCTGCACACTGAGGACAGTGTCCACTTTAAGTATGGGGGAGGGGTATCACTTGAGCAATTTTGTGAAAAATTGGAAAAAATTTCAAAATTCTTTCGAAAATCTGAGAAAGAAATTTCAAATGTTTTTCGATAATATGAGCTTAAATTGTTTGATTTTGGGATGATTTAGAGCTTAGCATGCAGTTTTCCTATATCCCGATGATATGACCCTATGATTTAGTTTGATTTTGATTAACTGAAAGCATGAAGTTGAATTCTTGAATTTGTCTTAATTCTGATTGTGATTGCCTCATTTTATGCACATGTCATGTCATGAATCTGTATATTTATTTAGAGAAAGCTTATGTGGACATAGGATTGCATTTGTTCAGTTGATTTTGTGTATCATATTCTAGAATTTGTTTGATTTGATCTCGATGTGAAATATTAGATCACACTTAATTAGGGAGATGATTTAGGCCATCGTTGGATCGTTTGAGCCTTTCTAGCCTTCCTTGTACATATTTTACCCCTAGTTACCCATCTGGGCCAAATAAGCTTTTCTCTGTAAATATTCCGGTAAAATTTCTCCGTAGCTTAAATACTCTGTTCCTATCCCTTACCCCAAAAGCATGAAAAGTTATTGGGATATATTGTGAACTATATGGGTATTAAGTGATAGTGAAGGAGTATGTATTGAAAAAAAAATGTGAAAAAGAAAAAAAAAGAAAAAGAAAACAAGAAAGAAGAAAAATACAAAAATAGAACAAAAAGTTTAGTGAAATAAATAGGTTTAGGGGAAATAAATTTGAGCTCTTACATTAAAGATCCTAGAAGTAATGCATGTTAAGGGGTAATTAAACCTAAATCGACTTTATCATACCTTAGCCCCAGCCTTACATTACAAGCTTAATGAAGTCCTATTGATCTTTGATTGAGTGTGACTACATTAGTGGAGAGAGAAGTGAAAAGCAAACTTATGGGAATGATCACATGTCATTGACTTTGCATTCATTGTGTTTGCATAATCTGATCCGGATAATGTACTTTGAAGTGACTTTGACATTTTTCACACACTCACGAGGAGTCCAATTTAGGTTAGGACTTATGATTGAATGATTCTAGATGTTGGACTTGTAATTGTGAGTCTTTGAGATCATCGTTTGTACTTTTTATTTGAGGATGATATTGGGGAAATTATTGTGTTTAGTACTTGTCATTCCTACATTTATTTTGTTTTGCTTGAGGACAAGCAAAAACTCAAGTTTGGGGGTGTGATAATTATATAAAAATAGAATTATTTATGCTTAATTTCTTGATTAATTATTTTAATCCCCAAATTATTTTGTTAATTATCCCCTCATTTTGACTAAAATTCTCATGTTTGCAGATAAATTAAATCCGGATGAATTTGAAAAATTTCGGTAGAAAATGGACTCAAATTGGGCTAAAATTGAGATTGGACCACGCGGATAACATGAGCCATGCTACCTAGCACATCCAATTGGACAAGAAGATAAATGACATGGAAATATCTTTTCAAGGAGTCAATGGTGTGAAGACAAGTGTCCAAACAATGCCAACTCATCTAGGATGGAAAAATTACAATTGTACCCCTAAGTGTGTGTATAAATAAGACATGATAGCAATTACAGAAAAAAACTATGTAGTTTAGGGTAGAATTTAGGGTAACTTTAGTTTTTAAGTTTTTTAGTTTAATTTCCAAACTTTCCCGTTGGCAATTTTTTTTAGTCATTGTTCATGTTAATTTTATTTTCTTTATGAAAAGTTTGGATTTCTTTAGTTATTCTCAATTTGCTCTTTTAATTTTTAAAGCTCTTTTTTTTTTTTTGCTTCTGTTTTATCTCATGTTTTGAGGAGGAGAGGCTGGTGACAGCAACTATTCTTCTTCATCATTTTTTTTTCTTCTGCAAATTGTAGCAGTAGCTTAACACTTAAATTATTTTCATATTTTTGTTTACATTTCTCCTTTATTTTAATTTTAGCTCGTTAACTATTTTTTTCCTTTGTATCATTCGGATTCTCGGGTTTTTTATGCTTCAAAGGTATTGATCAGTTTATGAAATAGTGAATGGAAGTGTTGTTGTTGCCGTTATGATTCCTGCATTTTCGATTTATGCTTTTCTGTATTCTTCTCTATTTTCAGTAACTTGTTCTTACATTTTAGTTTTTGTTTATTCGAGTGAGTTTCTTCACTGACCAGAGAGTGGTGTTGTTGTTAAGAAGAGTTGTTGGAAAGTTGGAATGGGGATTGAGGCAGCGACTAGCATCGGGACAGAACCCAGGCGTAATGTGTAGTAGCTAAAATCGAGAACCATAATCTCTCCTCTATTATGCTATGTTATTTAACTAGTGTCCTGTTCAGTTTCATGTATTTGTGTAATCAGCATTAATCCATGGTTGTTTGGTTTCTTTTGTGTTCCTACTGATTTTCTATTTAGCTTCTATTGTTTTTGCTGGTCGATGCTAGTGCAGGAGGTGGCAGTCGGCTAATTGCAGTTGAAGCCTTGCGTGGATAGTAGGATCAAGAGAGTCGGACAATGCTTGACACAACAGAAGCGGGGACCCTTGCTGAAGAGAGCATGATAGCACCTGAAGCAAATCTAGAACCGAGAGAAGGTCTGGGCAAGAAGCAGCTGGACAAGGATGTTGTGCTGAGCAAGTGCAGAAGGCTGATGATGATTGAAGTAGGAGCAGGAGCAGTTAGTACTGCAGTAGCATGGGTAAAAAATGAAGCTAAAGTGGTTGGAGACGTGCTGTGCTTGTTGCAGGTAAGGATACTGTACATGGAACCGAGAGTAGAGTTTGTGGATGTTGCAGAGCAGGAGATGGACATGCTTGGGCAGCAAAATGAAACAAAGAAGAACATGTACAGTACCATTTCTACACGAGATCGAGGCAGCTGGACATTCAATCAAGGCCACGTTTGGCCCTTACAATTAACCCAGATTAGTATATGCTTTTATATTGTTTTGATTAATGGTGTTTTTAGTTTTTAATGTTTGTTAGTTTAAGTATACATTAAATAGCATAATAGTTTAATTTTCTTATTTTATTAGTTTAAGGTTTAGTTTAATTTTATTAGTATCTAATTTGTGACTATATTAGGATTTAGGAATTAGATGTTGCATTTAGGATTAAATTAGAGGATTATTATTTTATGCATTTTTAAGTTTTCATTTCAAATTGAAAAATCCAAAAATATCTTTCATGCATTAATTAAATTTTGTTTTAGTGTTAGTAAATTAGTTAGAGTTAGATTTAAATTAGGTTTAATTTTTAGGTAGTTAATTTCTTAGTTAGATTTAAGAATTTCTTTAGGTTAATTGAAGTTTTATTTTATTAGACTTTAGGTTAGTTTGCATTTTTATTAAGTAGTTTAATTACATGCATATTTTATTTTAAGCTTGGTTAATTTTAGTTTAATTAATTGGTTTCTTTATTTTCATATTTGCATTCTAGTTTAATTGCAATTTAGTTAATTAATTTTAACTATTTTATTTTTTTTGTAAGTTGTTGTTTTTACTTACTCGGAGCTTTGTAGGTAATTTTAGCTCGATTTTATTTTTTTTATTTTATAGATTTTATTGTTTTCAGTACTTTTAATTTCAAACTTAGTAGATCACCCACTAAAATTTCATAATTTGTTAGAATATACTTAGAGTAAGATTAACCGGTAGTTAATTAGGCTAATCAACTTCTCTGAGGGACGATAACTCGGGACTCAAATCCCATTATTACTTATATGACCCGTGCACTTGCGGATAATACAATTCTCCTACCTTAAATCATTCTGATCACTCTGCCTTTTCTGTCGCTACCGATCGCCCAATCCTTTTAGCTCCCAATATGTTCTCTAGAGCTGTAGATAATCATTTATCGGGTTAAATACAGTACATTTTACTCGTTTTTCACTTTTACTGGGCTTAATTTACAACACTGGGCCCGTTTACTCTTATTGGGTCTAATTGCACCTTAATGGGCCTTAATTAGTCTTAACCTCATTTTCCACTTACTATTCCCTTCATCAAGGCCTATTGGGCTGATTGGGCCCATCAACACTTATTGGGCCTTGGTTTAGGCTCTTTGGACAACTCATACAATTATTTACGATAATCTATTTCCAATTCCGAAACATAATTCATTTGATACGGAAATAAATCTGTAACTTATGCGATGAATTTCTAACGTGCATAACTATGCAAATTGTCTTAAATGAGATTTACTTAATCGAGATTCTGTTACAGTACACAAATCGAGGCTGACCTCAAGTCTCGTTTGTCTCTAACTGTTGTGCTACACGTTTGTATAATTAAATCGGGTCAATTTCAGTCAGTTAAAATTTGAAATAAATTTCTCAAAAATCAAAATCGGTCAATTTTGACCGCTTACTGGCTTACCCTTAGTCTGATTGCATCATTGGATTTTTCTCCCCATTTTCCTCATTTTTTTCTTTCTTTTTCCTCTTTTATTCTTTTTCTTACCTAGCTGAAACAGTTTGGATCGGTTCAGTCCGGTTCAGCACCATCCTCCTTATTCAGAGCTGTGCCGGTCGATTCTTCGTCGGCTTCCACTTCCAGGAGATTGACGGGACCTCGCGAAGCATGAATCTGGTGCTGGCCAAGTCTAAGCAGGCCGAAAAGTGACTGGTTCGGCCCCTTCCCTTTTCGACCTCGCTATCGTTTTCTCCTTCTTCGCCGTTGTCGGTACTGCCAGCCGTTTCGCTGGCCAATTCAACCACCAATCAATTAGTCTTCGCCTGGGGAACGTTAGGCTGGCGGTGCTTCTGGCAAAATCGACGTCGGTGCCGACGAATCCTCTTTTTCCTTTTTCAATTTCTCCGTCGGTGTTTTCACCATTTCTGGAGATAGGGGCGCGCGTGACGGCTGGTGGAGGCTCCGTAGATGTTGGTCTTGCCTCCCCGGTCTTCTCTCCCTCTTGTGTTGATGTAGTTCGTCGAGAACCAAGGGATCGGTTCGTTCGATCCCTGTTTTTGTTTGGGCTGCGCGACCTGTTCACGTGATCCTATTTTCTCTTTTTTTAAAAAAATATATAATATATTATATTATATTATATTAAAATATAATATAATTATTATATACCCAAAATATCTTTATTTTCCACAAAATATCCCATTTTCATTTATTTTATTTTATTATCCCGGAATATATTTTTCCCATATTTCTGAGATAAATTCTCGATGTGAAATTTTTTTGGGTAATCACAATATTTTCATATCTTGATCAATTGGGCATGGAATTCAATGATTTGTTCTTTATTGATCAAGATTACATAAGTTTATGCTTACAATGTCAATTTCTTACCGAATTAACACCTAATTTTGGGTCTTACAGTTGCACCCTCATATAACATATCATCTAGAGCTTATATGAATATACCAAAACATTGTTGTGCTAACAGTGAACGTACTTGTTCCTCTTTAGGGATCTACTTATGTGTACACAAGCTCACTAGGGCATTGATTAGATGACACCTAATGCATATACTATTCCCCTTGAAGCAAAACTGATAGCTCTATGAAAATAAAATTATTTTGTGCTTGATTTTCTAAATTAATTAATTAATCCTCGTATTATTTTATTAATTATGACCTAATTTTAACTAAATTCATCATGTTCTGCAGATAAATAAATTCCATATGATTTTTATTCATTTTAGTAGAAAATGGATTGAAAATGAGATAAAAAGGAGACTGGGCCAATACACTTTTGTCCTGTAGCATGAGTCACCATCTTTCTCTCTCTTTGACTCCAACAATGCCACATATCCGCACTTTATTCATTTTTAAAGGATATGAACAAAGGATACTTTAGCCAACACATGGAGGATACATGCCCTTGCCACCTTACATGCTTTTATGGACAAGAAGGTGAAGGAAGGTGCTAGAAGAAGGAGAGATGTCCATGGTTGGTAGGAGGCTTTGATGACATAGAAATATCTTATCCATGGAGCCAATGACATGAAGACAAGTGGCAAACCATTACCAACTCATCTAGGATAGGAATTCCCTTTTATACCTCTCATTTTAATATCTTAATATGTAAACTATTCGGGTTTGTAAGGGGGTTGGCTGCATTTTTATTTTTCTACTTATTTACTTTTCATTTTGTGTTTTCTTTAGGTTAGTAAGCAGCTACCATATTTTTTTTCAAAGCTTTCCTTCAAATTTTTCTTGTTTTGCAACTCTACTCATCAACTATGGTTACTTTAATACAAGCTTTTATTTTTCTTCTTCAAGCTTTGATTTTTTTTGTTTAATTTCTAGCTTTTTATCATCTTCTCCATCTTTTTTCTTCTATTTTTGATTGTGCTTGGGTTCTATGAGGATGAGATCTTGAGAGGTTGCAAAATCATCTCCATAACTCTTGTTCTTGAACTTAATCCATATTTGTTTTTAAGGTTTTTTTGTTATTGTTTTAGTTCTAATGTTACGGTGTTTATTTGATTTTTTTTGTTTAAAAAGTTTAAGTTAAAGTTTTGAAGAGTGGTAGTAAGGATTTAAAATATATATATATATATATATATAAGTGTTTAGGAATTACGTAGAAATCACGTTGAGATTCATTATAGTTTCTTTTGTGTAGAAGTTTAGGCTGTCAGTCTAGGTTGTTTTTAGTGGCTAAATCATACATTTTTCTTTATATTTTTGTTGCATTAAAATCATATCAGGTAATATTTATATTTGGCAATTTTTCATGGGTCAAATGAATTAGTTTCTATCCATTTCCTTGCAATTTTTCTCTATTGATTCTTTTCTGCTGAAGACATCATTTTTGGACTATTTTCTTGGGTCATGTTGCTTTTGTTTTGAGTCGTTTTAATGTGTCATCTTGTTAGCTTAAATATATTTTGGAGATGTATATTGTCACGACCCAAATTACCTAAAAATCAGAGTAAATTTTTTGCTTTTTCATTTATTATTTAATTCTTACCTTTCTCTCATCGTGACCATCCGACAACACAGTTGGGCTATGATTCGGTGTTAGTCACCTCACATTATTTACCATTCCAGTTTCATTATCCCATTCATTTATCAGAGTTTACTATCTTTTGACTTTAAATAAATACATACACATTGGTATTTATAACTCTACATCCCCGACATCAATGTCCGTTTATAGTACTGTGCATTACATATTTAGATACAACACTATACAAATGTGTATAACTGTCTCTCGATGGGAAGCAGCGGATACCAAGCATGCAAGTCCTCAGCTGCTCAATAACTATTGCGAGTGCTCTGAAAAGATGGGAAAATAAGGGGGGTGAGCAAATCACACACTCAGTAAGGCAATTATGCAAGTAAGTAGATAGCTCCACAATCTACATGCTCATAATGCCATGCGCTTAGATCCATTTCTTTTCATTTAAAATTTCACGCACAAAGTCATGCATATTCAATGCCATAGTTTATCCAAAACTATTTGTGCATATATAAATCATGTAATTCATGCATTCCAAGCATTTTATGTGACATCATTAAATCATAATAAGCATGAAGTAAAACAAGATCATGCATTCGTTTGTGTCATGTAAGACAAATCATGAATTTGAATTAAAAGCACGGAAAACAACATCATGCTTCTGCATTTAAATCAATTCATTTAAAACTGCAGTATAAACTAACCCTTCCGGGTTATTAATCTCATTAAAACAATTCAGTAAAGTTCATTATAAAACTCCAGTTATAAAACCACCCTTCTTTCAGGGTTACATATCATAAAATCATCTGAAATCTCATATCACAGTATAAAATCATAAAATCGGGGGCCTGACCCCTCCCTCGGGTCTACCCTGGTCTATCGACCAATAATTATATCATGTGAGACAATCAGCTGATTATATCAGTAACATCGAGGACTATAGCCATATCCTAGTGATCCCTGGCAACACGGTACCTAGTGTGCGGGGTATCACACCTGAAACGGGAGGTGGGTCGTCCTACCAGCCAGAATAGCATAACACCAGGATTACGAGGGCAAGGCTTGCTGCCTCGTGGTTAATGCCACTCTACTCTAACAATCCCCACGGTACAGCGTACTCCGCGTGATATACACTGTACAACGTACTCCGTGAACCCAAGCTCAATCAGGGGTGCCTGTAATAGGTCTTATCCACCCATATCATCTTTGTCTCAGAATGCACGTGTGAGCATATCATCTCACTATGACACACAGTCTACAGAAGGCTCCAACACAGCTATATGCATGTAATATAAATCCCTGTGCGAGCGAAGCTCAAGCACGGCTCCATGCATATTCATGATATCAGAAAAATCTCGTACGAGCGAAGCTCTAGCACGATGTCATAGAAATCAATGAAATTTGCGTACGAGCAGCACTCCAGTACGACTTAAACTTATTATAAATTCAAGTAAAATCCACGTACGAGCAATGCTCTAGTACGAATATGTAGAACAACTCAGTGAAAACCTCGTACGAGAAAAACTCCAGTACGGCTTTAAAATGAGTTATAAAACCATTTAAAACTTTGTGCGAGCAACGCTCCAGCACAAATGAATGCTCAAGTAAATCAAATCTCATGCAAGTTACACTCCAGCACGGCTTTATGCATAATTAAATCAAATCTCGTGCGAGTTACACTCTAGCATAGCTTTATGCAATATCAAATCAAAACAGGATGCGAGCTAAGCTCCAGCATTTCTCATGCATGTCAAATCATTAAAACTAGTGCGAGCAATCGCTCCAGCACCATTTTATGCATACCACGTCAAAACAAATCAAAACATGTCAAAACAGAGTGCGAGCCAGGCTCCAGCAGTTCTCATGCATTTCATAGGAATAAAAATCAGTGCGAGCAACCGCTCTAGCACATGTCATGCATATGATGTCACAAGTCGGTGCGAGCAACCGCTCAAGCACATTTATGCACATTCACAAATGCAGATATAGTGCGAACTACGTGTCGGCACTATCTGTTTCCATATAAACTTGATAGTTGGCCTATTTTCCAAAGAAATTCCATTTAAATATGAATAACACCTACTTAGTGTTATCTTGTGAAATTTATGCAGTTTCTGGCCAATCTATCGATTTGCTTTGATTAAAACCAATAAAATCCTTAAACCATAAATTTCCTTAAATCATGCACTTCATGCATGTCATGCTTTCACCATCCTTAGGTGAACTTCCCTCAATAGGGGTAAAATAGACTTTTCACCTATTTCGATCATTAAAATAATTTAAACCACTTTTAGGATCATTATACATAATCAAGGTATACACATATATTCAGTGTATAGAAAAACTATTAAAATACGCGTAGCTACCTCTAGCTACTCACACAATTCCCTTACCTCATTTTCTGTACAGTCTGACCTTTCCCACTGATGTCTCGTCACGCAGTCCGATTTGCTCTCAATCCAAATCAAATCTCCGGAACTGCGGATACATATTCATCAGGTCAATTACAATACAATTAATTGTATTTCATATTTTTTGGGCTTAATTTAAATCATTGGGCCCGTTTACCCATATTGGGCCTGATTGTACCATAATGGGCCTCAATCGGCCTTAAGCCCGTTTACCACTCTTTATCGAGGCCTATTGGGCTCATTAGGCCCATCAGTATTTATTTAGCCTTGTTCTAAATTCTCAAATAGCTTATGAATTATTTACGACAATTTATCCCAATTTTCCAGAATTTAATTCATTTATGCGGAAATTAAATCCGAAATTCATCAACATGCATAACGATGTAAATTGTCGTAATTAAGGGTTACTTACCCGTGATTCCATGATAGTACTCAAATCGAGGCTATCTCGAGCTCTCGGTGGATGCCAATTGTTGAGCTACACAATTAAGTATATTTTCGGGTAAACTTCCAGTCGATTATTTATCAAATTAAATATTCTGAAAATTAAAACGGTCAATTTGACCGCTTACCGACTTACCCGAAGCTCGATTGCATCACTGGAATTTTCCCCAATTTTCCTCTTTTTCTTTTTCCCTTTTTCTTCTTTTTTTTCCCTCTCTTTTTGGCTGAACCGGTTTGGTCCAGTTCAACTTGGTTCAAACCGCCGGTTCAGCTCGGTCCGGTTCGGTCGGTTCAGTCCGGTTCGGCCGGTTCAATCACCATTTGGTCATTCCGACGCCGTCTGGCCGGTTCCCGATGCGATTTCGATACCAATCGGCGTGCCACGGCCGCTGGTGGCTCGCCCGAGGTCGAGCAACCTTCATCGACCCTCGCCGGCCCCTCGGTCCCGTCGGTGTTGCCTCGTCCAACTATTCTCCTCCTCGGTCGGCCTTCGCGTTTTTCCTTCTTTTGGTTTCTGTTTCGTTTTTCAGATTTCTTTCCAATTTTGTTTTTTTTCACATTTTATTTATTTATTTATAATTTATTTTTAATATTATTTTATTCATTAAAATAATATTAAAATCCACAAATATCTTAAATAAATTATATTTTATTCATTTAATCTGTAAATAATTTTCTCAGTCCGATTTTACCTTTCCGGTATATTTTTCGATTATTTTCGAGATTATTTTTCGAAGTGAAAATCCAGGTTTATTCCAATAAATTCATATCTTGATCAATTTAATCCGAAATTTAATTATTTCTTCGTTATTGATCAAGATTTCTCAAGCCATTATTTTTAATTAAATTTTTTTATCCCGGTTAATATCGAATTTTGGTATTTTGATCGTTTTGCCCTTGCACGTGTTCGGGAATACTATTTCAATCCTTTTGCATTTTTAAATGCACTCGAAAATTTCTATTTATTCCCTTTTGCTCTTACGTTAAAAATATCGGGTCTTACAATCTCCCCCACTTAAGAAATTTGGTCCTCCAAATTAGAACCAAGGCAAATGAGTCCATAAAAAACTCCGGGTACATCTATCGTATCATATACTATCATCCTCAAGTGACTTTTTTTTTTTTTTCGGAGTGTAATACTACCATCATATTTAACTAGGGAGATCATCTTAAACCTCAACACTTTCTCCTTCCGTCTAATACCCGAATCGATTTTCCAATCAGACTTTATACTTTCATTGAGCTAAACTGTTGGAGCTCATATCCGATCACATATGCTTGGTCCGGATAGTACTTCGGAAGTATCATAAGGTAGGACACATTGTGGATGCCTGTTTATTCAAGTGGTAACGCCAACCTATAGGTCTTATCTCCAACTTTGTCCAATATCTCTTCGAATCTCATTATGTCCTTAAGACAAGTAACTGCCAACAATAATGATTCACCCTCGTGAATTCCAATGGTTTTCTGTCTCTTGTCAGCATAATTTTTTTTTCTATCTGCTCTGAGGTGTTCTTAATCTCTCGTAAATCAACTGAACATCCTCAGAGGTTTGTCTTACCAATTCGGGAATAATTTTCTATCTGTCACCCCCTTCTTCTTATCCAAGTTAGGGAACAACTCCCTACGGCCATACAATGCCTCATATAAAATGTTATCCCGATACTCAAGTGACAACTGTCATCACTGGCGAATTTGATTAGTAGCAACTGATCATCCCAGGAGCTCATAAAATCAATGGCACATGCTCTCATCACATCCTCCAGAACCTGTATAATCCTCTCTGACTGATCATCTGTCTGAGGACGGAAGCTGTGCTAACACACAATCGGATTCCCATAGCTTCCTGAAAAACATTCCCAGAAGTGGGAAGTGAAGCGGGAATCCCTATCTGATACCTTGCTCCCTGGAACACTACATATTGTTCCACAATTTTTCCAAACACATAAATCCGCCTACGTACTCAGAGTATCCAGGGATTTCATAACCAGAAAGTGGGTAGACTTAATCAATCTATCGACTATCACCCAGATAGCCTCGTGATCCATTCGGGTCCTCTGTAACCCATCATGAAGTTCATAGTAACTTGTTTCCATTTCCGTGTCACTATAGGTAGAGACTGCAATGACTCTGCATACATCTATTGCTTTACCTTACTCTGCTAACATAGGAGACACTTCTTCCACAATCTCTACAATATCACTTTTTATACCTGACCACCAATACCTTTTTCAGAGATTCAAATATATTTATTATTTCCTGGATGCACTGTATATCCCGAAGAGTGAGCTTCTGACAATAATACTATATCATTAACTGTGTTCCTGGGAGCACTTATACTTTCTCTGAACCTCTGTAAGTCATCTTCACTCACTGTGAACTCTGTCACTATACCCTTCTGAATCTGACTCACACTATTGACACCATGCCGATCATCACGCTAAGCCTGGCAAATCCGGTCACACAAATTCGGTTCTAACCTCAGGCTAGCTATCATAAAATCACCGTCATCATCAGAAAGGATCATATCACTACTAAGGTTCACAACTACTCTAGCAGCTCACGCTCCCTGACCATCACATGTAATACCATCCCGAGGCTCTTTCTGCTCAAGGCATCAGCCATTACAATATCCTTTCTTGGGTGGTACAATGTTCACTTTCATAATCCTTAGAAGCTCTAACCCTCTTGGTTATCTCATATTCTGCGCTTTCTGTGAAAACAGATGCTCGAGGCTTTTACGATTAGTGCATACCCAAAATTTCTTACCATTTAAGTGGTGGCGCCATACTTCTAGTGTAGTCACTACCGCTGCCAACTCTAAATCATGGGTCGGATAGTTTCTCTTATGGTCCTTGAACATATCTAGATCCATAAACGACTATCTTTCCATTTTACATCAATACACAGCCCAATGTTTATTTGGAGGTATCCATACACACTGAAACCTCTTGAGCTGTTAGTCATGGTGAGAATACTTACGGTGGTCAGTCTATTACTTCAATATACTAAAACTCACCGAAGCCATTTACATACTTATCATAACACTTGTATGAAATCTTTTTCCAAACGAGACGTGTCAACTGAGCAGCCCATTTCAAGAAACTCATAACACCTTGTCTGTAAGACAGTTTCCTATTACTACTCATGCTCTTCCGTGGACTTCGAATACATCATAATATCATCACTAAAGATGACAACCAATTGGTCTAGGTAAGGTTTAAATACCTCATCGTAGTTGAGTTCCACTACATAATTCAATCACTCATATCCTTGACTTATGTACGCATAAACGTATAACGTCATTTCGAAATTGTTTCCCTTTCAAGATATAACCCACGTCATTTCCTTTTTCTTATATTAACGGCTTTATAAAATTTTAATTTTTAAACCTTCATGATTAATCGACTTCTATCTTTCTTTATCGTACCAGTAAAGGGACCCAAATTTTAATGTATATATTTTACGACTGTCGATTTTTTTCAATTTATAGCTTATGTGTGCGCTTATCGACGCTGTCAAGTCTTCAGGCAGGGAATATTTTAAAATACCTTTATTAACCCTCAGACTTAACTACATACCGCTTAATCCAAATTACTTTGCATATCAATGATATCCTTACCTTGCATACGTCTCTTATTCCAATGTATCTCCTTTAATATATCACTTATAACAAACTCTTTCATTATTTGTCAAACTTACAATCCCTATAACCTTATTCAGTTAGTGAAAATTAGTTAACCATCATCCTCATGCCTAAGGGTACAGGCTTCACATTTTTCACTAACTTATAAGTAACTGAAGGCGGTATGAATAAATTTGTGGTACCAGGATTAATTAAAATAATTATTTCATTATTCTTAACCAGTGTGGTATCTTCCACCACATCCTATGAAACATCAATAGTGTCCTGGTCCAAGGCATACACTCGCCCTCGTCCAACATCTTATTTCCGTGGTAACTACCACACATCTTACACTGTACACACTGCTACTCTGTTATACTGTTACGTAGCAGGTCGGGGTCCTCAAATCACAATACCCCTCAAAAGTACTGAAATTAGATACACTGGGCTTTTATCAATTATCTTACCCCCTGACTCATCAAATCTAATCTTTTACCAAACTACCTTTTTTTCCCGTTCTGACATCTTTATCATCCTCTATTCTCTTTTATCTCTATTTCGGCCCTTACTACCTTTATCAATCTCAGAGGCGTGCAACTCATGATCTTATTTACACAACTATAGTCTGCGCACTGCCTCGGCATAGGTAGTGATATCTAACGGGCTAATCGGACTCTAATTGACAATCTGAGCCCTTCTATGAACTTTCAGACATCTCGACTCTCACTGTTCATCGCGTCCGAGTCACATCTACCCAAGAATATAAACTGAGCTTCATACTCGTCAATCAACATGTTCCTCTGTGTCAGAGTAAAGAATGTTATCTGTAATTTTCTTTAAACAGTGTCTGGGATATTCTGTCACCGGAATACATGTCGAATTATTTTTCATGTCCATTCTGGATGTCTAATTCTTGAGATGGGTCGAGCGAACTTCCACCAATGTTTCGACTCGCCCTCAAATCTTATACATACTCTGAGCAATTAGCTCTATAATATTCTCCACACTCCGCTCCAACCTCACGAAGCGTATCTCAATACTGTCCGATCTCTCTATCAGACTCTATCTGATCTCTCTCTCGGACTCTGTTCGATCCCTCTGTCGGACTCTGTGGGGCATGTTCAATACTAGCCTCCACGTCAATCTCATCTCGAGTCTCATGTGGCGACTCAGTACAACTCTCAGGCCTACCTCTACGGCCTTGAGCTCATGTACTCGCCTCTTTACCATAGCGGCTATCAGTTAATGAGTCTATTCTTGCATTTAAAAATCAATTTCTTAGCTGCACTTCCATCTCGATATACACAATTGTATCTAAATAATGCATAGTACATGGGGATGTAAACATTCTTAACTACTAACACCGACTCATATCAGGCCAACTCAAGCTCTGATACCATTAAACATGTCACGACCCAAATTACCTAAAAATCAGAGTAAATTTTTCGTTTTTTCATTTATTATTTAATTCTTACATTTCTCTCATCGTGACCATCCTACAACGCAGTTGGGCTATGATTCGGTGTTAGTCACCTCATACTATTTACCATTCCACTTTCATTATCCCATTCATTTATCAGAGTTTACTATCTTTTGACTTTAAATAAATACATACACATTGGTATTTATAACTCTACATCCCCGATATCAATGTCCGTTTATAGTACTGTGCATTACATATTTAGATACAACACTATACAAATGTGTATACCTGTCTCTCGATGGGAAGCAGCGGATACCAAGCATGCAAGTCCTTAGCCGCTCAATAACTATTGCGAGTGCTATGAAAAGATGGGAAAATAAGGGGGGTGAGCAAACCACACGCTCAGTAAGGCAATTATGCAAGTAAGTAGATAGCTCCACTATCTACATGCTCATAATGCCATGCCCTTAAATCCATTTCTTTTCATTTAAAATTTCACGCACAAAGTCATGCATATTCAATGCCATAGTTTATCCAAAACTATTTGTGCATATATAAATCATGTAATTCATGCATTCTAAGCATTTTATGTGACATCATTAAATCATAATAAGCATGAAGTAAAACAAGATCATGCATTCGTTTGTGTCATGTAAGACAAATCATGAATTTGAATTAAAAGCATGGAAAACAACATCATGCTTCTGCATTTAAATCAATTCATTTAAAACTGCAGCATAAACTAGCCCTTCCGGGTTAATAATCTCATTAAAATAATTCAATAAAGTTCATTATAAAACTCCAGTTATAAAACCATCCTTCTTTCAGGGTCACATATCATAAAATCATCTGAAATCTCATATCATACTATAAAATCATAAAATCGGGGGCTTGACCCCTCCCTCGGGTCTACCCTGGTCTATTGACCAATAGTTATATCATGTGAGACAATCAGCTGATTATATCAGTAATATCGAGGACTATGGCCATATCCTAGTGATCCCTGGCAACACAGTACCTAGTGTGCGGGGTATCACACCTGAAATGGGAGATCGGTCGTCCTACCCGCCAGAACAGCATAATACCAGGATTGCGAGGGCAAGGCTTGCTGCCTCGTGGCTAATGCCACTCCACTCCAACAATCCCCACGGTACAGCGTACTCTGCGTGATATACTCGGTACAACGTACTCTGTGAACCCAAGCTCAATCAGGGGTGCTTGTAATAGGTCTTATCCACCCATATCATCTTTGTCTCAGAATGCACGTGTGAGCATATCATCTCACTGTGACACACAATCTACATGAGGCTCCAACACGGCTATATGCATGTAATATAAATCCCTGTGCGAGCGAAGCTCAAGCACGGCTCCATGAATATTCATGATATCAGAAAAACCTCGTGCGAGCGAAGCTCTAGCACGGTGTCATAGAAATCAATGAAATCTGCATACGAGCAGCGCTCCAGTACGACTTATACTGATTATAAATTCAAGTAAAATCCACGTACGAGCAATGCTCTAGTACGGATATGTATAACAACTCAGTGAAAACCTCGTACGAGAAAAACTCCAGTACGGCTTTAAAATGAGTTATAAAACCATTTAAAACTTTGTGCGAGCAACGCTCCAGCACAAATGAATGCTCAAGTAAATCAAATCTCGTGCAAGTTACACTCCAGCACGGCTTTATGCATAATTAAATCAAATCTCGTGCGAGTTACACTCCAGCACGGCTTTATGCAATATCAAATCAAAACAGGATGCGAGCTAAGCTCCAGCATCTCTCATGCATGTCAAATCATTAAAACTAGTGCGAGCATTCGCTCCAGCACCATTTTATGCATACCACGTCAAAACAAATCAAAACATGTCAAAACAGAGTGCGAGCTAGGCTCAAGCACTTCTCATGCATTTCATAGGAATAAAAATCAGTGCGAGCAACCGCTCTAGCACATGTCATGCATATGATGTCACAAGTCGGTGCGAGTAACCGCTCAAGCACATTTATGCACATTCACAAACGCAGATATAGTGCGAACTACGTGTCAGCACTATCTGTTTCTATATAAACTTGATAATTGGCCTATTTTCCAAAGAAATTCCATTTAAATATGAATAACACCTACTTAGTGTTATCTTGTGAAATTTATGCAGTTTCTGGCCAATCTATCGATTTGCTTTGATTAAAACCAATAAAATCCTTAAACCATAAATTTCCTTAAATCATGCACTTCATGCATGTCATGCTTTCACCATCCTTAGGTGAACTTCCCTCAATAGGGGTAAAATAGACTTTTCACCTATTTCGATCATTAAAATTATTTAAACCACTTTTAGGATCATTATACATAATCAAGGCATACATACATATTCAGTATACAGAAAAACTATTAAAATACGCATAGCTACCCTAGCTACTCACACAATTCCCTTACCTCATTTTCTGTACAGTCTGACCTTTCCCACTGATGTCTCGTCACGCAGTCCGATTTGCTCTCAATCCAAATCAAATCTCCGGAACTGCTGATACATATTCATCAGGTCAATTACAATACAATTAATTGTATTTCATATTTTTTGGGCTGAATTTAAATCATTGGGCCCGTTTACCCATATTGGGCCTGATTGTACCATAATGGACCTCAATCGGCCTTAAGCCCGTTTACCACTCTTTATCGAGGCCTATTGGGCTCATTAGGCCCATTAGTATTTATTTATCCTCGTTCTAAATTCTCAAACAGCTTATGAATTATTTACGACAATTTATCACAATTTTTCAGAATTTAATTCATTTATGCGAAAATTAAATCTGAAATTCATCAACACGCATAACGATGTAAATTATCGTAAATAAGGGTTACTTACCCGTGATTCCATGATAGTACTCAAATCGAGGCTATCTCGAGCTCTCGGTGAATGCCTATTGTCGAGCTACACAATTAAATATATTTTCGGGTAAACTTCCAGTCGATTATTTATCAAATTAAATATTCTGAAAATTAAATCGGTCAATTCGACCGCTTACCGACTTACCCGAAGCTCGATTGCATCACTGGAATTTTCCTCAATTTTTTCTCTTTTTCTTTTTCCCTTTTTCTTCTTTTTTCCCTCTCTTTTTGGCTGAACCAGTTCGGTCCGGTTCAACCCGGTTCAGACCGCCGGTTCAGCTCGATCCGGTTCGGTCGGTTCAGTCCGGTTCGGTCGGTTCAATCACTATTTGGTCATTCCGGCATCGTCCGACCGATTCCCTGTGCGATTCCGGTACCAATCAGCGCGCCATGGTCGCTGGTGGCTCGCCCGAGGTCGAGCAACCTTCGCCGACCCTTGCCGGCCCCTCAGTCCCGTCGGTGTTGCCTCGTCCGACGATTCTCCTCCTCGGTCGGCCTTCGCGTTTTTCCTTCTTTTGGTTTCTGTTTCGTTTTCCAGATTTCTTTCCAATTTTGTTTTTTTTTCACATTTTATTTATTTATTTATAATTTATTTTTAATATTATTTTATTCATTAAAATAATATTAAAATCCACAAATATCTTAAAAAAATTATATTTTATTCATTTAATCTGTAAATAATTTTCTCAGTCCGATTTTACCTTTTCGGTATATTTTTCGATTATTTTCGGGATTATTTTTCGAAGTGAAAATCTCTGTTTTTTCCAATAAATTCATATCTTGATCAATTTAATCCGAAATTTAATTATTTCTTCGTTATTGATCAAGATTTCTCAAGCCATTATTTTTAATTAAATTTTCTTATCCCGATTAATATCGAATTTTGGTCTTTTGATCATTTTGCCCTTGCACGTGTTCGAGAATACTATTTCAATCCTTTTGCATTTTTAAATGACTCGAAAATTTCTATTTATTCCCTTTTGCTCTTACTTTAAAAATATCGGGTCTTACATATATTTTGGTGTTCAAAATTAAGATAGATTAGATTACATTATCATGGCTTTTAATATCCCATTATCATGCAATTTTTTATGTTCTACTTCAGGTCAGTAGATGTCCTTTCTTTTTTTGTTAGGGTCTTGCTTCTTGCATTTTCCTAAGTCGTTTAGATAGTTTTTAGTTATATTTAGATCAATTTTTATTTAGGTAAATTTTAGAATGCTTATAGATTAAATTCATGGCATATCATTGCATATTTTTCCTTTGATTTTCATTACGATATGACGTCCTTTTAGGTGTGCTTGTGCTTATTGTTTATTTGTTTACGGTCATTTAGGTGGTTTTAAGAGTCACAAAGGTCATGTATATATTAAAGTAATTTTAGGTTGCATTAAGTAATTTTTTCAGGCATTTTAATTACATTTTCACTTTGTTGATTCATATAGGCAGAATTTCATTCTATCTTGGTGAGGTCTGTTAGTTACTGTTTTAAGATATTGTTAGGTACATTTTTGACACCACAAAAGCGCAGAAATATGGGCTAAATTTTTCCTTAAATTCTTATTTTCTTACTTAGGTTGCATTCCTGTACAATATAGGTTACTTAATTTCTTCCATTACTTAATCTTTTAACCGTATAAGATTTGCTAGAAATTTCGGTAGCATAACCTCTTATATTTTTAATCTACCTATTTGCAATAACCAACAATTTCTAATCGCAATGTAGTTGCTTTTATTTTCTTAAACTATACCATCTCCTAATTGAAAATACATTACCACTACATCAAGTATATTCATACTCAACATCATCAACACTTCATTTGTTTCCCAAGCCATATATCTACAACTCCGTAATGTTAGATTACAACCCAAAAGTTTACATATACAATCCAGTATCTGTACATTACTACTGTTTGGAAATAAACATTAGGGAATATACCTGAGCGTGTGCTAAAGTTCGTCTGGGAGGCTCAAAATTCACTAGGCTACTCGAGTACTTCGCAATAGCTAAGCAGGTTCTATCATAGGTAATCTGAAATGGAGGAAAAAAGGGATGAGCTTTTGATAAAGCTCAGTAACAAAGGCATTTAAAGAAATCCTAACAATCCCATAAACATGTGGAAAATCAGGGTTAACATGCATTCGTACTTACTTAAGTCCATTTGTATAAACTTACTTGCTTACTTTGAAATAAAACAATCGCACACACATACTTATGGAATTCGATTTACATACATACTTATTTACTTTGAAATGAAGCATACTTAAATACTGCTTACTTGCTTAAAATTCACATACTTCTTACTTACTTTAGCTTAGTTACTTTCTTTCACACTCAAAATGTTTATACATTAAAACATAGAGACTAGGCTATGTCTGGATAGCTATCATGCAAACATACGTCATCCACCGTAGAGGGAATAAAGTACTGATGGCTATGGTATGGGCTGTAAACGGGATCAAGGTTGTACAACAAATAAGCGTAGTATCTGAATAAACTTTAACTAGCACATAGCTAGGGCATAGACACCAGTGGCACTTACCGTGCAAGTAACATACATGCGTGCTACGCGGGCATGAGATACTACAAAAAATGTGCCACGTGTAGTGAAGACAAACACCACAAAGGTGGAGACAAGCAGTACATGGGCGAAACGTAACAAGCACTATAGGTGACAGAGCCGGAGCAGCACAAGTAGTGGGCTTGATATGCACACAACATATACTATTACGGTAGCCCTCTAATCTCAAGAAAACTTTACTTCTTTAGTTGCATTAATACATACTTAAAATCATTTGAAGTTGAAATCTTAAAATCATAAGGTTTCTAATATAAAATATTAGTGTATTAAAACTAATACTTGATATACCAAAAACGGATGGGTTCAAGAATTGAACCGGGTTTCTATTCCTTTCGAGAATTCCTAATGAAAAGGCTTGGTTTTCCTTGAAAACTCTTCAAAGATCTATTAAATCATTTCATACGATATAAACAAGTACAAGATGTCATTACTACTTTAAATTACATCCCTTACCTCAACGAGGCTAAGGCAGAGCTAAATCGTCGGGTCTCTGGTCTACCTCATTTTTTGTGTTGATTCCTCAAGTTGCCACAAACAACCCAATTAGTAGTCAATTTATCCTTATTTCATATTCTTATTCATTCACAACTTAAACGGGGTCAATTGGACCCCTTTTCGACCATTTTTCCTAGTTTTTCGATTTTACCGATTGAAATGCCGATTTAAGCTAATTTCAATAATTTTTATTCTTTTAACTTCAATTTCATAACTTAACAACCTAATTACGTATTCAAGTCTCCAATTCACACTTGTCAACACACCAATTTTTCGATTCTTTTACTTTTCATTTTTTCACTAAAATGAGCTAGAAACCAGACTTTTTTAGTATTAATTTAAATGTCTACAACATCAAACTCAACCAAATTTCACCATTTCCCTATTAACGCTAGGCTGACCAAACCTACATTAGTCCCTAGAAAATTTTTCATCAAGTTCTATTTAACCAAATATATCCAAAATCATCAAATATCAACATACATCAGGTTCATCACCTTCCACCAATTTCTTACCGTAATTGACCAACTTTGATCAATCCATTTTGCTCTAGGAAAGATTCTCAACTTCTAATTAACATGTATAAAACTTAGACTCATCTTAAACAACATTAAAAACCAATCAAAAACTTTCAATTTAAGTGTTTCTTTCACCTCGAAATAAGGCAGATTCTGCCTCTGTTCTGTTCTCTAGTTTTTCACCTAGAAAACATGCTTATTTTTGGATGGAGTTTTTATATGTTATAGAGGGCTTAGGATGGAAAATTTTATCCTTCTTCACCAAAGTCTGAAAGTGGTCAGAAGGTGGTCGAAAAAATTGTAAAATTGGATTTTACGGATGATGCCTGTAGCAACTTGTTAGGGGTTGTTCTCTCTAGTTTCAGTTCAGTTTGGAGTGATCTTTTGCTTTCTAGAAAGGGATTTAAGTTATGTTTCATACAAAAAAAATCTGCCTAAAAATCCTTCAGGAACCCCTTCGAATTGGATTTCTTTTTGGGCCTGCAGTGTACTGGGTCTGGGTAGCCAGTAGCCCTATTTCCATAAAATCCATAAAAATTATTTCCAACCCATTTTCTTCCAAATTTTCACTTCTCATGTGTTATAATAGGTTCCTAGTATGTTCCATCAAAAATTAGGACCACATGCTTAAGAAACATTTCCCTTTTGAGCCTATTTTGCCCGATTTAGTCATTACTAATTAAAATAGCTTAAGGTTTTCTGTTTACTTTAACAATTAATTTGATCACCTAAACCTTAAGATTTCCACTCAATTTTGATTCTCCAAATCAAATATACTTTACTTTAATTTTCTATAGCCTCAGAATAATTTTTACTAATTTCTAAAATTTATTCCAAATTTATTTCACTTACTAGGCCCATTTGCTTTGTTTAGTGTAAACCCGAGTTTTACTAGTTTTTTCACTTCCAATACCTTAGTTTCACTTTCTAACCATCAAAACTTATTTATAAACATACTTTCTTGAAGGATACATAAATTTGGGTGCTTACCTCGAAGTTTATGCCTCAAGTCTCGTGCCACTATTTCAGATGTCTCAACTACCCTGGGCCCTACATGAACATTTAGGTAAGTCTTAAACTTCTTGGCTTAGCTTTTAAATAAGTATTAGTAAAAAAATTTGGGTTACACATTCCTCCCCACATTTTAAGAATTTGGTCCTCCAAATTCAGCTAGGTCCGTCAAACACGTGGGTACTTCTCCCTCATGAGGCTCTCCATTTCCCACGTTGCTTCTTCTGTCGAGTGGTGTTGCCAGAGAACCTTTAAAAGTGAAATTTTCTTCGTCTGAAGTACCTTTTCCTTTTTATCGAGGATTTGGACCGGTTCTTCCATATAGCTCATATCTCCCTGAATGTCTAAAGCTTCATATTCAATGACATGGGGGGATCCAGATTATATCTCCTCAACATGGAGATGTGGAAGACATTATGTATCCTAGAAAGTTGTGGAGGTAAAGCTAACCAATAAGCAACATCTCCCACTCTCTCTAATATCTCGAACGGACCAATGAAGTGAGGACTCAACTTTCCTTTTTTTCTAAAACACATGATGCCCTTGCTTGGAGATACCTTAAAAAACACGGAGTCCCCAACCTAAAATTCATGTGGTCGTTTACGCACATTGACTTAACTCTTCTATCTACTCTGAGCAACCCTTAGTCTATCACAAATGACTTGAACGCCCTTAGTTTCCTATTCCACAAGATCAGGAACCATAATCTTTCGGCCACCCACTTCTTCCCAAGCAACTGGGGACCTACATCCCCTACCATACAGAGCCTCATAAGGTGTCATCCCAATACTAGCATGATAGCTATTATTATAGGCAAACTCTTCAAAAGGCAAATGGCTGTCCTATAATCCCTTAAAATCCAGTACACACGCCCTTAGCATATCCTTTAAGATCTGAATAGTCCACTTCGACTGACCGTTAATCTGAGGATGATAGGCGGTGCTAAAATTCAATTGAGATCCCATGGCTTCTTGAAAGTGTGTCCAAAATCTAGAGGTAAACTTGGAATCCCTATCAGAGGTAATACTCACGGGAACCCTGTAAGACCCAATTTTGGTGATGTATTCCTTATGATTCATATGATGTACACATTTCCATATGTTAATTGAATCATAAGAAGAGCTTTTGCTTGAATGAAATTGAAAAGAGAATGAATGAATGTTCATGAATTCATGTAATGGCTAAATAAGGGTTAAAGTGGCTACCGACTAAACAAATGGAATTTAAACCATTCCGACTGAATATAAGGACTTAAAACATGAAATGATAATGTAAGGCCCGTACCTTTATATGTATTTCTTATGATTCTATGATGTACACACTTGTTACATGCTATATGAATCATAAGAGATATAAGGCCCATGAATTCTATGCACGCTTTATGATTCCATGTTGTACACACAAGTTACATAATATGTGAATCATAAGAAATGGACCTTTTTATGCTTTAAGTGTGATTAGAATGGAAAATGAGTAGTGAAGCAATTAAATGCAATATTTCCTTTGAAATTCTAAAAAAATTAGCAGCTGAAATCCTGCTGATGAATACCAGATCGATCTCCCTTCACGATAGGATCGATCTTGTAATTCTAGAATGAAATCACAAAGGTTCTAAGGCAAGCAGATCGATGTCAATTTGATTCTGCCTAGAAAGGATCGATCCCTTCTCAAAAACAGATTGATCTCGAATGGTTTTTAGCTAAAAAGGATCAATCCCTTCCCAAGAGCATATTGATCCCACAACTTACTTACTGAATACTTGGATAGTTCAACCAAAGGAAGATCGATCTCTCACCTTGGAGATCAATCTCACAGTCCCTATTTATATTTAAAAGCCCGACAGTGAGTCTTCTTCCCCAGAATATCAAATACCTTTTTATTTTTAACAAAGTGAGCAAGTTTTCTCTCTCTAAAATATCATCACCTTCCAAACATATTTGAGAAAGGTTACTTTTAGCAAAATTGTTCCTAGTGATGAGGAGGAAAACATAATAAAAAACAAGTAGTTAAATTTCTGGATTGAAGGACTAAGGTGTTTCCCCAATTTTGGCCAAAATAGAAAGGTTAAGCTAGGTAAGCTTTCAATACACCAACTTCAATTGTGTTAATCTAGACATTTTTATGAGTTGATTGGTGTATGTATGGTTAGCTGAAACATCCTTGAGCATGCTTAATCATCCAGGACTGAATATGGGTTTAGTTGAGAAAGTGAGCTATGGTTGATTTAATGATGAATGGATTATACTATGGTGTTAGTGATGTTATATGCATGATTTTGAGATGGTTTTGTGAAATAAGTTTATGGAATAGGATGAAGTTATGAAATGTGCATATTAGGTGTTTGTGAAAATACATGAATGAATGGGAAACTAAGGGTAAAGCATACATGACAAGTGCTTGATAAACAACTAAGTGAGTTTGCTAGCCACATTAGCTAGGAGTGGCGTGATCAGGGCTAGCATTCGGCCATGGTGACGTGATGGGTGTTCGGCCACCTTGCCATGACCGAATGTGATCATGGGCCAAGCTTGATGTAATCAACCCAATAAGGTCAATGTGCCTAGAATTCAGTCCAATGAGAGATAATGGGCCTAAGGAACCCAATGGGCCTAGGTGAAATGAATAGTATTGTGTGAATGAGCTTAAAATGGAGTAAAGCCATTAAGGTGTAATTGGGCCTAATAATAGCGAATAGACTCAATAAGATATATTGACTATGATGATGTCAGAATAATGAGTTATCAGTGTTGACTGATGTGATTGATGAACATTTACAGCTCCTGAGGATATATCCAAAGCCAATTAGACCCAATTACAAAAAGCGAGAAAGGAGGAAGAAGCAGCTTCCGAGTGATTTGAGGTAAGGGAATTTTATTGGCTCATAGAGATATCTGTACGTGTTTTTGAGCGCATTTAGAATTTCCTAAAAATGTCTGAGGGTCATAGAAAAGAAATAATGTTTTAAGGGGTTCAGAGTGGTAACCATTTTACCCCTTGGAAGGGCAAAAATTAGGATTTTAGAAAATATCATGAAAAGTATGAACATGGTGTTCTTGAGTCTTTTACTGCTTTTAGCATATGAAGAGGTAGGCTAGCTAGCATTTAAATGGTTTGCAAGAAAACATCTTGATTTGATTTTAATAACCATTCTTTGCAAGAAAAAAAAAAACAATTAGCCACCTACATGGGTTTTGTGGAAATAAAGCGTGCGGAAGAACTGCTCGTACAAGATTTGACATTTTCATACGTGCATTAATGCTAGAGCTGTGCTCGCACTAAAGTTTTACATACATGAGTGCTGGAGCCTAGCTCGCATTAGTTTTCACATGGATTTTATGATATAGTGCTTGAGCGTTGCTCGTACTAGATGTTTACTAGACATTTATATTTGTGCTAGAGCTTTGCTCGCACATGATTTTATGATATGTTGGAAGCCGTGCTGGGAGCTTTGGGTAGACTTTGTGTGAGACCCCGTACATGTATAGTTGTAACGTGTGTAATTGGATCAATGAATGCTAATGGACTTGTAATGTAAAGTGTAATTGATGTAAGTCCATGGATTCAATGTACATATGTGTAATATGATTTGTAATGTACATAAAAGTTTCATTCCGTATGAATATGAAGAAATGAGTTCTTATAAGTGATGAATGTGATTGGAACTCAAAATGAGTAGTGTGGTAAATGGAAGGAAGTTGTATGAATATAAATGCTTCCATTTGGTTTTATATAGTATACCTTTGGATATACAAGGAATGCACACAAGTTTCAATGTGAATAAGGTATGAATGGATGCCATTTTCAAGTCATAAAGGTGGATGGATGAGAAAATGGCCATGGCAGCAGATTAAGGATGTTTTGGTGTAAGTTGCAGTAGGAAAACTGTAGAAAATCTGGAAAATATGAAGGCCAGATCTATCTCATAGGATGAGAGATCGATCTGGAAGAGCCAGAATACTCTTATTTGGGCAATGGAATAGAGCAGATTGATCTCCAATGGGGCCAGATCGATCTCCTAACCATTCTGTAATGAAAAGATCGATCCTCAAGCATACAGATCGATCTCCTTAGCTCCCTGTTTGGGAGCAGATAGATCTCAAGCTTCGACAGATCGATCTCATGCTTAAAATGCTGTGAAAAAAGGGAGAACTGAGGGAACTGGATCGATCTCCTCCTAGTGCAGATCGATCTCCTCAAGTTATTTCTATAAAAGGAGCATTAAAATCTGAAAATTTTGAGAAAACAACATCACCTTTCCATTTTTCACCCAAAACCTAGATTTATCTCTCTAAAATCAGCCATTTCTAGTAAAAATTGAGAGGAGGCTATTAGGTATCAAGTTGTTCATCTTGAGAAAGAGAACAACATAGTTGAAACCCAAAATCCCATTGTTGGTATTGTAGGAGCTAAGGACATTGTCATTTGGAGCAAGAAAAGAAATCTGATTTGGTAAGTTTTTAAGACTCCAATCCAAGTAAATTGTCTATTTTATTGATTTTGGAGTTGATTGGCATGTAAATGGATGATTGAAACCATTTAGGTAGTATTGGAATTAATGTGACCTAGAAGATGGAATGAATCTAGTGTGAGAAAGTGTAATTTGGATGAATTGGTGGTTTATGGGTTATGATAAGTTGTTATTTGTGTAATGTGGATGATTAGAAATGGGTAAATGAAGCTACATTGTGGGTTTTGTGAATTGATGAGCATGAACACATGTAGTGTTTGATAATATGCCATAGTGAAGGAAATTTATGAAAAATGAACATTATGAGCTTAACATCAATTTAATATTGATTTGGAATGAGTAAATAGGCCTAAAAGAATGCATAGACTCGAGTTATGGGTAGAGTAATGAAACGAGGCGTCATAAGCATTAATAAAGACTATAGACCGAATCGACTATAGTAAACACGAGAGTTGGATTATAATGGACTAAAACGTTATGGAATACGTTTATGTGCAGTTTCAGAGAGTTCATTAGAGACGAATTGAACCGTACGATTAAGTAGCTCTAAGGAAGTGGAATCACGCGTTGGGATTCTAGGTAAGGGAATTTTGTGAGTATAAAGAGGTAGCTGCTCGTATTTTGTAGGTATATAGGGTGTTGTAAATTTGCATGATGGTTTGGAAAATTGGTTGATGATGTATGTGAACAATTATGAGTACATATATGATTTGGTTTATATGGATGTATAAAAAGGGATAGTAAGGATAATAATTGCATAAATCACGTGTTTTGAATGTTTTCACAAAACACAATGCTTTGATTTGAGCAAATAAAAGGTAGGCTGGCTAGTAATTGAATGATGTTGTGAAATAGCCCATGTGAGGCGCTAAACATGTTTTGAGATGTTTTAAATGTATGTGAGCCGCCTATCGTGTGTATGTGATTTAATTCGCACTGAAGCCTTGCTCGCGCTAGATTTTGATGTTTTCATTTGTATGAAACGTGCTGGAGCTTAGCTCACACCTTGATTTGGAAACTATGATGATGGTTATAAACAGTATTGGAGCTTCTGCTCGTACGTGGCTTTCGAGTGGTTTTTCTTATGAGTATAACCGTACTAGAGCTATGCTCGTACATGGTCTCTTTATGATAGGATGCATGAGTAGTGCTAGAGCTTTTCTCGAACAAGTTTGCACATCGTGATACGAATGAGGTCGTGAAAGTTGGTAAGATCCTCAAGCCCTACATCCTTAAGCCAACATCCTTAAGCCCAAGGAGGCGGGGAGGCTCTGTTCGGTGGGGAGGCACTCTTACGGTAAGATCCTTAAGCTCTACATCCTTAAGCTAACATCCTTAAGCCCGAGGAGGCCGGGAGGCTCTGTTAGGCGGGGAGGCTCTGTTCGGTGGGGAGGCTCTCTTATAGAAGGATCCTTAAGCTAACATCCTTAAGCCTTGGAGGGGCGGGGAGGCTCTGTTCGGCAGGGAGGCTCTCCTACATGGGTACAAAAGGATCCTTAAGCCAACATCCTTAAGCCTTGGAGGGGCGAGGAGGCTCTGTTCGGCAGGCAGGCTCTCCTACATGGATATGGAAAATTCTTGGTATGGGGTAGGTAAGACCTAGGAATGCACCCCCAATCACGATATGAGTCTGCGGAGTACGCTGTACCGTGTATATCACATGGAGTACGATGTACCGCGCGATGGTTATATGATGAGAAAGTCTGGCGAGGGATAATCCACCTTCGTGCCAGCACGATACCCTGCACACCTGGATGCATGTGGTCTGGGATGATTTATGATGTAGTTGGTCTACAGAGGCACTTTTGATATAGTGACCTGGTTTTTATTACATATGTGTGATTGTGATTGTCCAAAGTAGACCTGAGGGAGGGGTCGAGCCTTGTGGGATTTGATTTGTGAAATGATAATGATGTTTGTGATTGAGAAAATGGTTTGTGATGGGATTGTATGTGTTTGAGAAAGAGCTTTATGATTTGATTTAAAAAGGATGTTTCAAGTGAATTTCCCTTTTTATTATGTGATTTGACAATTGAGCATGAGATGGCTTGTACATGATGATTTACCATGTTTTATTATGCCAATTTACATGATTTAAATACATGATATATGTATACGCATATGGCATAGTTTTGTTTTCCTCATGCTCCGAACTATAAACGATTTATGCATTCACTATCAACATGTAGATAGAGTAGATATCTACCATACATGCATTACTGCCTTATTGAGTGTGTGGTTTGCTCATCTCTCTCTACTTTCCCCCTCTACAGAGCGTACATAGTGGCCCAGTGAGGACTGAGGCATTTTGGTTAAGACATCCGCTGCATCTCCATCACTCAGAGGTATATACACAGTGATTCCTTTTTGTATCTAAACAATGTAGAAGCACAGTAGCCAATTGAAATGTAATTATGAGGGATGTAGATGTCAATAATCATATTTTGTATAAATGAATGATTGACGTTCAATGTATGACATCACTTTTATTAATTGAGAATGGATATTGCGAGTGGATTATTATTGACTCACAGCCCAATTGTGTGTGGTGAGTTTGTTCATGATCAGGTAAGGTAACAATAAAATGCAAAAAATTTATAGTGATTTTCGGTAATAAGAGGATAAAATGGGTTGTGACACTTTGTGTCACACCGATTAAATAGGATCGCATGTGTGTTTTGAGATGTGGCATGATTTCATATGATGATATGGGTCCACGGAGTACGTTGTACCGTGCTTGGATATATATATATATACCATCTTCAGAGGAGGTAAAATCTGCTATGGACTGGCATGATGATTTTCCATGTTTTATTTACCGACTTATGCACTTATTTGAATAACATGAACTACTTTACATACCATGAACACGTCCATGAACTGATGTTTTTGGGTATGACGTGTAACTGCGTGGTTTTATGTATGGCATCACGATCATGTAGATAGTACAGTTATCTACTTGCTAGCATGATTGCCTTACTAGGCGCGTGGTTGCTCACCCCCCCTTATTTTCCCCCTCTACAAAGCACTTTCAGTAGATTGAGAGCGACTGAGGATTTGATTTTCGGTATCTGCTGCATCCCATGACATAAAGGTATACACATTTGTATAGTTTTGTATCTAGACATACAACAGCACAGTAATATTTTGAATGTAATATTTGGGGATGTAAAGAATTGTAAACACATGTAAAATCGCAACTCTGACTATGAAATGCAAGTTTTTACGTTTAAATAAAATGTGAATTGAAATGGTATGGTTGGATGAGATTAACATCGATACACAACCCAACTGTTGATGGTGAAGCTGTTCACGATCAGAGGAATGTACGAAGAATGGATTCAAAAAATGGTAGCGATTTGCGATAAATTGGGGGTCGTGATAAGCGCCATGCAATCGAACTACCTCTCTAACGTATAATTTTGTCAAGGCACTTAAAGAACTTGCACTCTTAATGGAAAGGAAGTGGGCAATCTTAGTCAATCTGCTGTCTCAAGGCATCATTGCAAGGGAAAAAAATGCGGCCCCTGAACCTCAACAATCCATCATCAATGACCGTAAAATCTGAATGCAAAGCTTGGCATCATTGCAAGGGAAAAAAATGCGGCCCCTGAACCTCAACAATCCATCATCAATGACCGTAAAATCTGAATGCAAAGCTTACTCTGCCTAGCAAACCATGTCCAACAATCTCTGATCATTTCTATGCCTTATCCTGATCTGGTCTAAAATGCTGGGCTCAATCTATAGGTTAGCCACAAATCTAACATCTGCCTCTTCAACACTAATCTTAAGTCTGACGAACTATTCCAATAGCTCTCATTCTCTTACCATCGTATATGACACTATACCCTTTCTGCTGAGAGCATCTGCAACCATATTCACCTTACCCGGATGATACAAAATCTCGTAGTCATAATCCTTAAGGAGCTTTAACCACCATCTCTGCCTTATATTAAGCTCTTTCTGATCTATTATATACTTCAAACTTTTATGTTCAGTGAAGATCTGAAATCTCTTATCATATAAATAGTGCCGCCAAATCTTCAAAGATAATACCACAACGTCTAACTCTAAATCATAGGTAGGATAATTTGCTCATGGTATTTCAATTGCTTGGAACTATAAGCTATCACTCGACCGTTCTGCATGAGTACATATCCCAGACCCTAAAGGGAGGCATCATAGTATATCATAAATCCCCTTGATACACTCGAAATAGTCAGGACGGGTGCAGTAGTCAACCTCCGTTTGAGCACCTTAAAACTCTGCTCACAGGCTTTTGACCATACAAAAGGAACTTCTTTACGTGTGAGCTTGGTTAGCGGAGCTGTAATCTTAGAGAAAACTTCTACCTTGCCAGCCCAAGGAAACTCCGAATCTCAGTTACAGTCTTCAGCCTCTCTCACTTGAGTACTGCTTCAATCCTGGACGGATCAACTGACACAACATCCTTAGATATAATGTGACCGAGGAAGGCTATCTATTCCAGCTAAAATTCACATTTACTTAGTTTCCCATATAGCTATTTCTCTCAAAGAGTCTGGATCACAATCCTCAAATGCTACTCGTGTTCCTCTCGAGACTTAGAGTAAACTAGGATATCATTAATAAAAATAATTACAAAACGATCTAAATAATCTCGAAATACTTCGTTCATCAAACTCATGAAAGCAGCAGGGGCATTGGTCAGGCCAAAAGGCATCACCAAAAGCTCATAGTGGCCATATCTCGTCCTGAATGTTGTCTTAGGCACATCTTCCTTCCTTATCTTTAACTAGTGATAGCTGGACCTCAAATTAATTCTAGAAAATACTGATGCCCCTCTCAACTGGTAAAATAAGTCATCTATTCTGGGAAGGGGGTACTTATTCTTTACAGTGGCCTTATTCAATATTTTGTAGTCTATGTATAACTGGAGGCTATCATCCTTCTTCTTGACAAAAAAAAAAAAAGAACTAGAGCTCCCTAAGGTGACACACTAGGCCTAATAAAACCCTTGTCAAACAACTCTTGTAACTGCTTCTTCAGCTCTTCTAATTCAACCAGTTCCATCCTATAGGGAGTTTTAGTGATTGGCTAGGCATACGGCACTAAATCGATAGTAAACTCTAGCTCTTTCTGCGACAGTAACCCTGGTAATATTCATCAGGAAACACATCTGATAATTCACATACAATAGGTATATCCTAAATACTCGAATGTTCCCGGCTCATGTCCGTAGCAGAATCTATATAACCTTCATAGAACAAAACATCAAGAGTTATGCAAATTGCACACTTTAAAACATTATATATTGCATTTCTTAACAGTAAAACATACTTCGAATTTATTAGGTAAGGAGAATGTTACAGTCTTGGTATAGCAGTCTAAACTTACTCTATTAGCGGCTAACCAATCCATACCCAAAATTATTAAGATTAGATCTACTATAATTACCAGATCTTCTACCTTAATTTCACAGTTCCTACACACTCTATCAGTTATTTGTGTCTCATGCATGAGAGTACTAATATGACCATACATAATTTAGGAATTCAGATTCTAAATGCAGACACTTTGCAAACTGGGGTGAAATGAATGAGTGTGAGGACTAGGGGTCAAATAAAACATTAGCTTTATGATTACAGAGAAGAAGATTACCTCTGATGACATTGGGTGAGGCATCTGTTATATCCTGATCATTGGCAAAGACACGCCCTCGAGTGACATGTATTTTACCTTTTTCCTCTATTATAGCCCGTCTTTGGGGGGTCTGCCTCTATGGAATCTGTGTCTGTCTTTCAGATAGTGGCTGTGGTCTATCCCAGGGCTGTGGAGTCTGCAGTAGTGGACAATCCTTCATCAAGTACCCCATATATCTGCATCTAACACCCGATTGCCACAACCAAGGACCACTGTGCATCTTGCCACACTCTTGTCAACTCTTCCTAGTAGTCTAATCGCTCTAGGTGATCATAGGGGTGGTAGCAGGAGTTTTGGGCCTATTAACCCTCGCTAGAGACTCACCAAGCCTCAGTCTCTTTGGGTAACTCCTCGATTCTCTCTTATAGGACTTTACTCTCTTACCCATAAGCTTCCAAAGGGATCCATACTAGGCCTATGTAATGTCGAGACCCCTCTCTACATCTTGAGCGCACTCTAGAGCATCACCAAATGCTGTAATGGAGAGTCCGAGTAGTCTATCTCAGATAACAAGTCTCACCCCTGACAGAAACCTCTGTGTACGATGTCGGTCATCTCTAATTATTTCAGGGTCATACCACATAAGGGTAGAAAATTTGTTATCATACCTATTACAGTCATACTACCCTGTGTCAAATCCAGAAACTCTGCTTGCATCTTCCTTTGAGTAGCAGGCGGTACATACTGATCCCTAAAAGTAGATAGAAAAATCCCACAGGTAATCTCTGGATGCCAAGAAATCAGATGCGTTCGGTGGCTCTCGACCATACACTAGCGAATCCAGTCAACATATATATGGCCATTTTGAGTCTCTTTGAATCTATGCATTCCAAATACTCAAAGATCCTCTCTAGATCTATCAGTCACTCTTTAATCTGTACTGGCTCCTTCACCCCTTTGAACTTTGAAGGGTGCATCTTAAGAAAGTCTTTCATTATGTTTTTATATTTGTCATCTGCCTTAGTCTGTACCGACAACTGAGTGACAAGAGGTGTTGGAGGGACCAATGATGGAGGAGGTGGAGGAGGATGTATGGGCTCAGTAGCACCGATATCTGAAGCATTTACCCCAAACTGTTGGGCAAACATAGCTGTGAGTGCACTAAGCCCCTCTCTCATGCTTTACATCCCTTGCTCAAGCCTCCTCATCAGGGTATCAAGGCTCTTTGGTTGGGGGGGGAGGTGGTGGAGGAGGCTGAGTTTGCCTCTGTGGGCTGCCTCACCTACCACCCATGGTAACTAATATATATATATATATTTTACATGCACCAATACCAAGAGATTTCAATTACAGCTATAACAGGTATATATAATTTATAATCAGATAGTATAGATACTTTTGATGTAATCAAACTTTAACTACTCGACACTGATAGTACTAGACAACCTTTGCTCTAATACCACGTTAACTATGAGGCCCCAGAAGCACGAAAATAGGGGTTAACTTTTTCCTTAAATTCTTATTTTCTTACTTAGGTTGCATTCCTATACAGTGTAGGTTACTTAATTTCTTCCATTACTTAATCCTTTAACCGTATAAGATTTTCTATAAATTTCAGCAACACAACCTCTTATGTCTTTAATCTACCTCCCTGCAATAACCAACAATTTCTAATCATAATGCAGTTGCTTTTATTTTCTTAAAATTTACCATCTCCGGATTCAAAATACATTACCACTACATCAAATATATTCATACATAACATCATCAACATTTCATTTGTTTCCCAAGCCATTTATCTACAACTCTGTAACGTTAGATTACATCCCAAAAGTCTACATATACAATCAAGTATCTATATATTACCACTGTCTGAAAATAAACATCAGGGAATATACCTGAGCATGTACTAAAGTTAGTCTGGGAGGCTCAAAATTCACTAGACTACTCGAGCACTTCGCAATAGCTGAGCAGGTTCTATCGCACGTAATCTGAAATGGAGGAAAAAATGGATGAGCTTCTGATAAAGCTCAGTAAGGAAGGAATTTAATGGAATCCTGACAATCCCAAAACATGTGGAAAATTAGGGTTAACATGTTGTGGTACTTACTTAAATCCATTTGCATAAACTTACTTCCTTACTTTGAAATAAAACAATCGTACATACATACTTATGGAATTCGATTTACATACATACTAATTTACCTTGAAATGAAACATACTTACATAAATGCTTACTTGCTTAAAATTCATATACTTCTTACTTACTTTCTTTCATACTCAAAACGTTCATACATTAAAACATAGAGACTAGGCTATGTCTGGATAGCTATCATGCAAACATACATCATCCTCTATAGAGGGAATAAAGTACTGATGACCATGTATGGGCTATAGATGGGATTAGGGTCGTATAGCAAATAAGCGTAGTATCTGAATAAACTTTTACTAGCACATAGTTAGGGCACGGGCACTAGTGGCATTCACTGTGCGGGTAACATACATGTATGCTGCGTGAGCACGAGATACTAGGAAACATGCGCCATGTGTACTGAAGACAAACACCACAAAGGTGGAGACAAGCACTACAAGGGCAAAACGTAACTAGCATTACAGGTGGCGGAGCCAGAGCACCACAAATAGTAGGCATGATATGCACACAACATCTGCTATTGGGGTAGTCCTCTAGTTTCAGAAAAGACTTTGCTTCTTTAATTGCTCTAATACATACTTAAAATCATTTGAAGTTGAAATCTTAAGATCATAAGGTTTCTAATATAAAATATTAGTGTATTAAAACTCATACTAGATATACCAAAAACTGTTGGGTTCGGGAATTAAACCAAGTTTCTATTTCTTTCGAGAATTCCTAACGAAAAGGCTCGCTTTTCCTCGAAACTCTTTATACATCTATTAAATCATTTCATGCGATATAAATATGTACAAGATGTCATTACTACTTTAAATTACATCCTTTACCTCAACGGGGCTAGGGTAGCACTGAATCATTGATTCTCGAGTTTGCCTCGTTTTACGTGTTGATACCTCAAGCTGCCATAAACAACCCAATTATTATTTAGTTTATCCTTATTTCATATTATTTTTCATTTACAACTTAAACGGGGTCAATTGGACCCTTTTTCAACCATTTTTTCTACTTTTTTCAGTTTTACCGATTGAATTGCCGGTTTAAGCTTATTTTGATAATTTTTGTTCTTTTAACTTCAATTTCATAATTAACAACCTAATTACTTATTCAAGTCTCCAATTCACACTTGTCAGCATATCAATTTACCGATTCCCATACTTTTCAATTTTTCACTAAATTGGGCTATAAATTGGACTTTTTCGGTATTAATTTAACTTTCTATAACATCAAACTCAACCAAATTTCACCATTTCCCTATTAAACCTAGGCTGGCCAAACCTACATAAGTCCTTAAAATAATTTTCATCAAGTTCTACTTAACCAAAAATCATCAAAATTCTTTAAATATCAACATACATCAATTTCATCATCTTCCACCAATTTCTTACCTTAGTTGACCAACTTTGACCAATCCTTTTTGCTCCAGCAAAGATTCTCAGTGGTTAATTAACATGTATACAACCTAGAATCATAAAAAACAACATTAAAAACTAACCAAAAACTTCCAAATTTAAGTTTTTCTCTCACCTCAAAACAGGTCAGATTCTGCCCCTGTTCTTCTCTCTAGTTTTTCACTTAGCAAACGAGCATCTTTTTGGCAAGATTTTTTATATGTTATAGAGGGCTTAGAATGGAAGATTTTATCCTTACCGTAGTCTGAAAGTGGTCGAAAGGTGTTCGAAAAAATTGCAAAAATGGATTCTATAGAGGATATCTGCAGCAACTTGTTGGGGGTGGTTCTCTCTGGTTTCAGTTCGGTTTGGGGTTATCATTTGCTTTCCAGAAAAGGCTTTGAGTTATCTTTCATACAAAAAAAAGAAGCTTAAAAGGTCTTAGGGAACCCCTTTAAATTGGGATTTCTTATTGGGCTTGCAGGGTACTGGGCCTGGGAAGCCAGCAAACCTGTTTCCATAATATCCATAAAAATTATTTTCAGCCCATTTTCTTCCAATTTTCTACTTTTCCTATGTTATAATAGGTCCCTAGTATGTTCCATGAAAATTTAGGCCCCACTTGTTTAAGAAAGGTTTCCCGTTTGAGCCCATTTTGCCCGATTTAGTAATTACCGATTGAAATTGCTTAAGGTTTTCAATTTACTTTAAAAATTAATTTGATCACCTAAACCTTAAGATTTCCACTCAATTTTGATTCTCCAAGTCAAATATAATTTAATTTAATTTCCTATAGCCTTAGAATAATTTTTACTAATTTTTAGAATTTATTCTAAATTTATTTAACTTTCTAGGCTCATTTGCTCGGTTTAGTGTAAACTCGAGTTTTACTAGCTTTTTCACTTCCAATACCTTAGTGTTGGCTCTACCGAGAGGGGGGGTGAATCGGTTTTCTAACGTTAATGGAAAATTTTAATTTAATCCAATTTCAATCAGCAAATGATAATGAGCAATATAATAAAATTAAATAATTTAATGCAAGAAAGGGAAGAGAGAAACAAACACAATCGTTTATAGAGGTTCGGCCAAACTCTTGCCTACGTCCTCTCTCCTTGACCTTATTGTCAAGTGCTTTCTTACTCTCCTTCAACAGAAGTTACGATGTTCCTTTTTCAGGTTAAGGAATAACCTCTCTACCCTTTGCAATACAAAAATGTATTCAACCTTTTACAATTTTATCTCACTGAGGAACAATCCTCTTCTCTCTTAAGGTAGGAATGAATACAAAATGAAGCTTTAATGTGGGTAGGACAAATACAGCTTTTTCTCTTAAGCTTATACAATAGATCTCAATAAATGAGGAATGAAGACACAAGGAATGAAAGTATTGAAAGCTTGAGAATGTAAGAAATGTGCAGCAATAGTGTCTCAATTCTCATTGTCTTCAATGCTTGGTTAAATACTGAAGGATTGGTAGTTGGAGCATTAAATGCTATTTTTCCCGTTGAGATTTTGCAGAAACTACCCGTTGGGTACCTCCAGTAGAGTGCCAGATCGATCTGCCATATTGGCCAGATCGATCTCTTAGTTATAAATCCTGTAAGATCAAAGCACAATAACACAAAGAGATCGATCTCATAGGTTAGCAAACCGATCTGTTAATTTGAAAATGATAGGGGAGATCGATCTGTCGAATAGGCAGATCGATCTTCTAATCTCTTTGTTTGAGGCAAGATCGATCTTCAGATCGATCTGCCATGCAATCTCGTAGTGGGGAGATCGATCTCTCAATAACCTAGATCGATCTCCTTAGCTCTTTGACTTTGAGGAGATCGATCTCTTCCTTACCAGATCGATCTCATAAGCTCTCTGTTTGAGTGTGGATCGATCTTACAGATCGATCTACAGTCTATGCTTTAAGGGAGATCGATCTCTTCCTAGATCAGATCGATCCCTCAACTCCAGTATTAGGCAGATCGATCTCTTAACCCTTATAGATCGATCTCACTCTTCCTTAATACCTTTGTACAGGCTCAAGCCTTGGCAGATCGATCTCATGTCTTCCTAAGATCGATCTCTCATCCAAGATAAACCCAGGAGATCGATCTCTCATAACCCAGATCGATCTCTCATCAACAGAACTTTAAGTTCTGGTATTGATAACCTCTAAACATGTTTTTATATCATCTTTATATTATTGAATTTACTTGTTTTGTCATTTCAAAATACATTAACTCAACAATCTCCCCCTTTTTGATATGACAAAACTTATTCAATCAACATGTTTAGTTAATTTGCAGAAACTCCCCCTTTTTGTGAGCTCCCCCTTTCTTTTAGCTTTTGACCTTGTTACTATCTTAACTCCCCCTCATTTTAATCATTTCTTTTAAAACTTTAAAGATGTTTCTTAAAACCATTTATACATCTTAACCACATGTTTCTTCTCCCCCCTTTTGTCATATCAATGGCAAGAAAGAAATAATATTCATGTCATTTCAAAATTAACATTTTCATTAAAACTCAGTCAACAATAAGACAACTGGCAGTTCATTCAAGCAAATTCATTGCAAAACAACGAGTAATGAAAAATATATAACTAAACTAGATCTAGCAACTAAGTCCTATAGTGGAGGAGGAACGCGATCCATGAGATCCTCAATGTGTGTGCGAGCGACCTGAAGCTCATCATACATTGCCTCCTGAGTCTCATGAATATGTGTAAAACCTTCATCCACCTTGCGGTTTAGCTCCTCGAACATCCGCTGCTGAGATGCATGAAGGTTTGTAACCCCTTCATCGATCTTCTTGTTGAGCTCACTCATCATCGTCATAATGAGCTCCATACCAGCAGGTGAGGGTGCAGGTGCAGAGGGCTGAGCAGGTGGAGATGATGGACGCACAGTCGATGTAGCCGGTGGGTCGACAGGCTCATCGAAGGGATCTTCCTCCATAGTTGTTGCAGAAGGCTGTTCCCGCTTCTTCTTCCAGTCGCCTCGGAAGTCTTTGTAGTAGCCCATGTGATGGAGTGTCCCAATGTTGAGGACGCTTTTTGGAGAGGGCATTTCGCAGGTTTCGTAACTGCTATCTATTCCGAGTCGTTGGAGAAAGTACTCCAGTGGTTGCGGAAACACGATCGTTGTGGCTTGACCTCGTACGATCTTCAACCAGTCTTGATAGATAAAGTGGATGAGGTTGGGTTTTTTACTGGTGGAATGAATGTGGTGAAGCCAGAACCTATCTAACCGTCTAAGGGTGGAGTGACAGGTACCAAAAGGACGAAGGTTCCAAGAAATGATGAGGTGGAGTAACCGGGGGTGCATTGGGAGGTCACTCGCCTTATCCCCGGGAATATCAAACTCCAAAGGGACTTCCTTATCTTCGTTTGTCAAGCCTTCATCGCGTAAGTGAAACGCTTAGGCAAGGACTTCAGTGTCTATGGCAATGGATTTTCCCATGACATACGTTGTAAACCCGAGAATATTACAAGTGTCATTGGGATCAAAGGTGAGTTCGGCATTGGAAAAGAATGCACGAACGATATTTGGAGGTACGGGAGTATTTATTTTTAGAAAAGGTATCCAACCAAAATCTTCAAATTTAGACAAATACGGAAAATCAATTCGGTTTAGAAAAGAGAAATCGATTGTGCGCCAATGTTTAATTGGCATGGTTGAAAAGTATTCTTCATATCGCTTCCTTTTGGCAGGTGGTTTAAAACACCTGTTGAAGGTAGCGGCTGAAGAGGGAGGAATGGATTGGGAGGATGACCCGGGTTCTACATTGGATCGGGGAGGTTTTTAGCCTACTCTCTTAAGCCGAGGCATGGTTCTAGACACTAGATTTACTTAAAGATAGGTTTACCAAAAAAAAACCAATGGAACAGTGACTAGATTTGCCCTAGAGTGAAATTGAACACAAATCTTAAGAAATTTTTGAGAAAATAATAAGGAATGTGGGTTACTATACCAGTAAACGAAGAAGAGAAGCAATGAAGACCGTACCGAGATCGATCTGAGGACGAATCGAGAGAGAAGGTGTGACAGGAGCTTTAGGGATTTGGGATTTGGAGTTTTGAAATTTGGGGATTTTTCACCAGTATTTATAGTCCAGGGCACAGGAGATCGATCTGTCGAGACGACAAATCGATCTGTCATTTCCAGAAACCCAAGCAGATCGATCTGTCGTATGCACAGATCGATCTGTTGTCGAACAGAGGCTAGAGGAGATCGATCTGCCAGATGCATAGATCGATCTTCAGAGGATAGAGGCTTGATGAGATCGATCTGTCGTATGCACAGATCGATCTTAGGATACAGAGGCTAGAGGAGATCGATCTGTCGTATGCACAGATCGATCTGTTATCGAACAGAGGCTTAAGGAGATCGATCTTATGGATAGAAGATCGATCTGCCTAGCTTAACCTTAATGGTTTAAGCTTATTTGAGGTATGGAGATCGATCTATATGAATAGGAGATCGATCTCTCATACTTGTTGCCTAGAAAACTCATTTGAAAATCACTTTTAAGACAATTTGAAATCAAGATTTTGAAGCACAAATATCTTAGGGAACATTCATAAGTCCTAATTCACCTCTAAGAATGCAAAACCTATCTCTATCAAGGGTTTTGGTGAATATATCAGCTATTTGATGTAAAGTGTCAATATACTCTAGAATTATATCCCCCTTTTGCACATGGTCTCTAAGGAAATGATGCCTAATCTCAATGTGCTTGGTTCTAGAGTGTTGAATAGGATTTTTAGATAGATTAATGGCACTGGTATTATCACATTTAATAGAGACTTGTTTCATGTCAATACCATAATCTTTCATTTGTTGTTTAATCCACAACACTTGAGCAGTACAACTACCTGCTGCTATGTATTCAGCTTCAGTTGTGGACTGAGCCACACTGTTTTGTTTCTTAGAGAACCAAGAGATTAGTCTATTTCCTAAGAATTGGCAAGTACCTGAAGTACTTTTCCTATCTATTTTGCATCCCCCAAAATCTGCATCTGAAAATGCATGAAGTGCAAAGGTAGAGTCCTTGGGGTACCAAAGTCCTAGATAGGGTGTCACGACCCGAGTTACCTAAAAATCAGAGTAAATTTTTCGCTTTTTCATTTATTATTTAATTCTTACCTTTCTCTCGTCGTGATCATCCTACAACACAGTTGGGCTATGATTCGGTGTTAGTCACCTCACACTATTTAACATTTCATTCCCATAATCATATATCAGAGTCTACTATCCTTTTGACTTTAAATAAACACATACCCACTGGTATTTACATGACTCTACATCCCCGACATCATATCCATTTACAGTACTGTGCATTACATATTTAGATACAAAACCATACAAATGTGTATACCTGTCTCTCGATGGGAAGCAGCAAGCAGCGGATATTAAGCATGCAAGTCCTCAGCCGCTCAATAATTATTACAAGTGCTCTGAAAAGATGGGAAAATAAGGGGGGTGAGCAAACCACACGCTCAGTAAGGCAATTATGCAAGTAAGTAGATAGCTCCACTATCTACATGCTCATAATGCCATGCCCTTAAATCCATTTCTTTTCATTTAAAATTACACGCACAAAGTCATGCATATTCAATGCCATAGTTTATCCAAAACTATTTGTGCATATATAAATCATGTAACTCATGCATTCAAAGCATTTTATGTGACATCATTAAATCATATTAAGCATGAATTAGATCAAGATCATGCAGTCTTTTATGCCATGTAAGACAAAACATGGATTTCAAATGAAAGCATGGAAAACTTCACATGCTACTGCATTTAAATCAAAACATTAAAACTGCAGTTAAAACTAACCCTTCCGGGTCCATCTCATAAGACAATTCAATAAAATTCATTATAAAACTCCGGTTATAAAACCACCCTTCTTTCAGGGTCACATATCATAAAATCATATGAAATCATAAATTCATCAAATCGGGGGCCTGACCCCTCCTTCGGGTCTACCCTGGTCTAACAGACCACAAGTTATATCATGTGAGACAATCAGGTAATTAACAGTAACAATCGAGGACTATGGCCATATCCTAGTGATCCCTGGCAACACGGTACCTAGTGTGCGGGGTATCACACCTGAAACGGGAGGTGGGTCGTCCTACCCGCCAGAACAGCATAACACCAGGATTGCGAGGGCAAGGCTTGCTGCCTCGTGGCTAATGCCACTCCACTCCAACAATCCCCACGGTACAGCGTACTCCGCGTGACATACACGGTACAAAGTACTCCGTGAACCCAAGCTCAGTCAGGGGTGCCTGTAATAGGTCTTATCCACCCATATCATCTCTGTCTCAGAATGCACGTGTGAGCATATCATCTCACTGTGACACACAGTCTACAGGAGGCTCCAACACGGCTATATGCATGTAATATAAATCCCTGTGCGAGCGAAGCTCAAGCACGGCTCCATGCATATTCATGATATCTGAAAATCTCGTGCGAGGGAAGCTCTAGCACTGTTTCATAAAAATCAGTAAAATCTGCGTACGAGCAGCGCTCCAATACGACTTAAACTGATTATAATTTCAATTAAAATCCACGTACGAGCAACGCTCTAGTACGGATATGTATAAAAACTCATGAAAACTTCGTACGAGAAAAACTCCAGTACGACATTTAAATGAATTGTGAAACCATATAAAACTTTGTGCGAGCAACGCTCCAGCACAAATGAATGCTCAAGTAAATCAAATCTCGTGCGAGTTACACTCCAGCACGGCTTTATGCATAATTAAATCAAACCTCGTGCGAGTTTCACTCCAGCACGGCTTTTATGCATAATTAAATCAAAACAGGATGCGAGCTAAGCTCCAGCATCTCTCATGCATGTCAAATCATTAAAAGTAGTGCGAGTAATCGCTCCAGCACTATTTTATGCATACCACGTCAAAACAAATCAAAACATGTCAAAACATGTCAAAACAGAGTGCGAGCTAGGCTCCAGCAGCTCTCATTTCACAATATTAAAAATCAGTGCGAGCACCATGCTCTAGCACATTTCATGCATATGATGTCACAAGTCGGTGCGAGCAATTGCTCAAGCACATTTATGCACATTCACAAACGCAGATATAGTGCGAACTACGTGTCGGCACTATCTGTTTCCATATAAACTTGATAGTTGGCCGTTTTCCAAAGAAATTTCCATTTAATTATTAATAACACCTACGTAGTGTTATTTTGTGAAATTAAACAATTTCTGGCCAATCTATCGCTTTGCTTTGATTAAAACCAATAAAATTCCTTAATCATCAAAAATCCTTAAATCATGCATTTCATGCATGTCATGCTTTCACCATCCTTAGGTGAACTTCCCTCAATAGGGGTAGAATAGACATTTCACCTATTTCGATCCTTAAAATCATTCAAACCATTTTTAGGATCATTATACAATATCCATGTATACATACATACTCAGTGTACAGAAAAACTATTAAAATATGCGTAGCTACCTCTAGCTACTCACACAATTCCCTTACCTCATTTATCTGTACAGTCTGACCTTTCCTCTGATGACTCGTCACGCAGTCCGATTTGCTCTGAATCCAATTCAAATCTCCGGCACCGTTATTCCATGATCGTACACAAATCGAGGCTGTCTCGAGCTCTCAGTGGATGCCAATTGTCGAGCTACACAATTAAATATATTTTCGGGTAAACTTTCAGTCGATTATTTATCAAATTAAATATTCTAAAAATTAAATCGGTCAATTTGACCGCTTACCGACTTACCCGAAGCTCGATTGCATCACAGGAATTTTTCCCAATTTTTTTCTCTTTTTCTTTTTCCCTTTTTCTTCCTTTTTTTCCCTCTCTTTTTGGCTGAACCGGTCCGGTCCGGTTCAACCCGGTTCGGACCGCCGGTTCGGTCTGGTCCGGTTCGGCCGGTTCTGTCCGGTTCGGCCGGTCCAGGCTCCCTTTGGTCGTGCCGGCGCCGTCCGGCCGGTTCTCTGGCCGATTCCGGTGCCATTCAACGCGCCATGGACTGGGCTTCTCAAATCGGGCCTCGACCTGGGTCGAATCGGCCCCATCGCCGGCGAATCGGGCTTCTCTCCCCCGCGGCTTCTCCTCCGTTTCCGGCGATTTTCGCCGTTCTCGGCGCGCGTCTGGGTTGCTGGAGGTTCGCCCGAGTTCGGGCTTCCTTTTCCGGTGGGTATCGAACCTCCTCGGTCGCCGGTGGTGGCTCTGCCGGCGATCTCTCTTCCTCGGGTCTTCCTTCGCGTTTTGCTTCTGTTTCGTTTTCTGACTTTCGTTTCGTTTTCCAGATTCGTTTCTTTTTTTTTTTTTTTTTTTTTTTTACAATTTCATTTATTTATTTATAATTTATTTTTAATAATATTTTATTCATTAAAATATTATTAAAATTACAAAATATCCCAAAATATTATAAAAAATTTCTATTTAATTCATAAATTAATTTCTCAGTCCGGTTTTACCTTTCCGGTATATTTTTCGATTATTTTCGGGATTATTTTTCGATGCGAAAATCCCGATTTATTCCAATAAATTCATATCTTGATCAATTTAACCCGAAATTTAATTATTTCTTCGTCATTGATCAAGATTTCTCAATCTCATATTTTTAATTAAATTTTCTTGTCCCGATTAATATCGAATTTTGGTCTTTCGACCATTTTGCCCTTGCACGTATTCGGGAATGTCATTTAAGTCCTTTTGCATTTTTAAATGCACTAAAAATATCGGGTCTTACAATCTCCCCCACTTAAGAAATTTGGTCCTCCAAATTAGAACCAAGTCAAATGAGTCCATACCCAACTCCGGTACATCTATCGTATCATATACTGTCATCCTCAAGTGACTTTCTCCGGAGTATAATTCTACCAATATACTTAACTAAGGAGATCATCTTAACCCTCAACACTTTCTCTTTCCATTTTTAATAACCAACTCGATTTCATACATTACTCTTTCATTGAGCTAAAATGTTGGAGTTCATATCCGATCACATATATCGGATTCGGATATTATTTTCGAAACATCTTAAGATAAAACACATAGTGGATGCCTGTTTATTCAAGTAGTAATGTCAACTTACAGGTCTTATCTCCCACTTGTCCAATCTCTCTCTATCCGAATCTCGTTATGTCCTTAAGACAAGTAACTGCCAATAATACTAATTCACCCTCGGTGAATTCCAATAGTTTCTGTCTCTTGTCAGCATAGTTTCCTATCTGCTCTGAGGTGTTCTTAATCTCTCTCAAATCAACTGAACATACTCAGAGGTTTGTCTTACTAATTCGGGAACAATTTTCTATCTGTCACCCACTTCTCTTATCAAAGTCAGGGAACAACTCCCTACGGCCATACTAAGCCTCATATAATCTCATCCCGATACTCAAGTAACAACTGTCATCACTGGCGAATTTGATTAGTAGCAACTGATCATCCCAGGAGCTCATAAAATCAATTGCACACGCTCTCATCACATCCTCCAGAACTTGTACAGTCCTCTCTGACTGACCATCTGTCTGAGGGTGGAAGCTGTGCTAACACGCAATCAGGGTCCCATAGCTTCCAAGAACATATTCCCAGAAGTGGAAAGTGAAGCGGGAATCCCTATCTGATACCATGCTCACTGGAACGCTACACAATGTTTCACAATATTCCACACACATAAATCCGCCTATACACTTAGAGTATCTAGGGATTTCATAACCAGAAAGTGGGTAGATTTAATCAACCCATCGACTATCACCCAGATAGCCTCGTGATTCATTAGGGTCCTCTGTAACCCATCACGCAATTCATGGTAACTTGTTCCCATTTCCGTGTCAATATAGGTAGAGACTGCAATGACCCTGCAACTTCTTTTACTCTACCTTACTCTGCTGACATACGAGACACTTTTCCGCAATTCTCTACAATATCACTTTTCATACCTGACCACCAATACCTTTCTCAGAGATTCAAATAAATTTATTATTTCTCGGATGCACTGTATATCCCGAAGAGTGAGCTTCTGTCAATAACACTTTCTTATCAACTATGGTCCTGAGGAGCACTTATACTGTCTCTGAACCTCTGTCAGTCATCATCACTCACTGTGAACTCTGTCACTATACCCTTCTGAATCTGACCCACACTATCGACACCATGTCGAAATCATCATGCTAAGCCTGGCAAATCCGGTCACACAAATCCGGTTCTAACCTCAGGCTAGCTGTCATAAAATCACCGTCATCATCAGAAGGGATCACATCACTACTGAGGTTCACAACTGCTCTAGCAGCTCACGCTCCCTGACCATCACATGTAATACCATCCCGAGGCTCTTTCTGCTCAAGGCATCAACCATTACATTAGCCTTTCCTGGGTGGTACAAAGTTCACAATCATAATCCTTAGAAGCTCTAACCCTCATGGTTATCTCATTTTCTACTCTTTCTGTGAAAACAGATACTCGGGGCTTTTACGATCAGTGCATACCCGAAATTTCTTACCGTATAAGTGGTAGCGCCATACTTTCAGTGTAATCGCTATGACTGCCAACTCTAAATCATGGGTCGGATAGTTTCTCTTATGGTCCTTGAATATATCTGGATCCATAAACGACTATCTTCCCATTTTACATCAATACACAGCCCAATCCTTATTTGGAGGTATCCATACACACTGAAACCTCTTGAGCTGTTGGTTATAGTGAGAATACTTATGGTGGTCAGTTCATTACTCCAATATACCAAAACTCATTGAAGCTATTTTCATACTTATCATAACACTCGTATGAAATCTTTTCCCGAATGAGACGTGTCAACTGAGCAACTCATTTCAAGAAACTCATAACACCTTGTCTGTAAGACAGTTTCCTGTTGCTACTCATACTCATCCCTGGACTTCGAATACATCATAATATCATCGCTGTAGATGACAACCAATCGGTCCAGGTAAGGTTTAAATACCTTAACGTAGTTGAGTTCCACTCAATATTTCAATTTTCCATATACTTGACCTATGTACGCATAAACGTACAATGTCATTTCGAAATAGCTTTCGTTCAAGATACTAGCTCACGTCATTTCTTTCCTCTTATATTGACGGCTTTTATAAAATTTTAATTTTTAAACTTTCATGATTAATGAATTTCTATATCTTTTTTTATCATACCAGTAAAGGTACCCAAATTTTAATTGCATATATATCCTAATTGTCGATTTTAGTTTATAGATTATGCGTGCGCTTCTAGACGCTGTCAAATCTTCAGGCAGGGAGATATTTTGAAATACCTTTATTAACCCTCAGATTTGACCACATCGACTGGGTGTAGATATATCTACCCTTTATCTTGGTCGCAATTCATATTCACTACTTATCGCTTAATCCAATTTACTTTGCATATCGAAGATATCCTTACCTTGCATACATATCTTATTCCAATATATCTCCTTTAATATATCACTTATAACTAACTCTTTCATTACGTGTGAAAACTTACAATCCTTATACCCATATTCAGTTAGTGAAAATCAACTAACTATCATCCTCTTTATGCTTAAAGGTATAGGCTTCACATTTTTCACTAACTTATAAGCAACTGAAGGCGGTATGAATAAATGCGTGGCACCAGGATCAATTAAAATAATTATTTCATTATTCTTAACCAGTGTGGTATCTTCCACCACATCCTATGAAACATCAATAGTGTCCTGGTCCAAGGCATACACTCGCCCTCATCCAACATCTGATTTTCGTGATAACTACCACACATCTTACACTGTTCACACTGCTACTCTGTTATACTGTTACGTAGCAGGTCGGGGTCCTCGAATCACAATACCCCTCAATAGTGTTGAAATTAAATACACTGGGGCCTCCAATCATCTTACCCCGTGACTCATCAACTCTCTGCTTTTACCAAACTACCTTTTTCCCGTTCTGACATTCTTGTCATCCTCTATTCTCTTTTTGTCTCAATTTCAGCCTTTACTACCTTTCTCAATCTCAGAGGCGCGCAATTTATAATCTTATTTACACAACTGTAGTCTGCGCACTGCCTCGGCATAGGTAGTGATGTCTAACAGACAAATCGGACTCTAATTGATAATCTGAGTCCTTCTATGAACTTTCAAAAATCTCGACTCTCACTGTTCATCATGTTCGAGTCACATCTGCCCAGGAATATAAACTGAGTATCATACTCGTTAATCAACATGTTCCTCTGGGTCAGAGTAAATAATATCATCTGTAATTTTCCTTTAAAACAATATCCGGGATATTCTGTCACCGGAATACATATAGAATTTTTTTTTCCATGTCCATTCTGGACGTCTAATTCTTCAAATGGGTCGAGCGAACTTCAATTAATGTTCCGACTTACCCTCAAATCTCATGTATACTCTGAGCAATTAGCTCGCAACATATTCTCCACACTCCGCTCCAACCTCGTGAAGCGTATCTCAATACTGTCTGATCTCTCTGTCAGACTCTATCCGATCTCTCTATCAGACTCTGTGGGGCATGATCAACCAGCCTCCACGTCAATCTCATCTCAAGTCTCATGTGGCGACTCAGTACAACTCATGGGCCTACCTCAACGGCATTGAGCTCGTGTACTCGCCTCTCAACCATAGCGGCTATCAGTCAATGAGTCTATTCTTGCATTTAAAACCAAATTCTTAGCTGCACTTCCATCTCGATATACACAATTGTATCTAAATAATGCACAGTACATGGGGATGTAAACTTTCTTAACCACTAACACCGACTCATATCAGGCCAACTCAAGCTCTGATACCATTAAACCTGTCACGACCCGAGTTACCTAAAAATCAGAGTAAATTTTTCGCTTTTTCATTTATTATTTAATTCTTACCTTTCTCTCGTCGTGATCATCCTACAACACAGTTGGGCTATGATTCGGTGTTAGTCACCTCACACTATTTAACATTTCATTCCCATAATCATATATCAGAGTCTACTATCCTTTTGACTTTAAATAAACACATACCCACTGGTATTTACATGACTCTACATCCCCGACATCATATCCATTTACAGTACTGTGCATTACATATTTAGATACAAAACCATACAAATGTGTATACCTGTCTCTCGATGGGAAGCAGCAAGCAGCGGATATTAAGCATGCAAGTCCTCAGCCGCTCAATAATTATTACAAGTGCTCTGAAAAGATGGGAAAATAAGGGGGGTGAGCAAACCACACGCTCAGTAAGGCAATTATGCAAGTAAGTAGATAGCTCCACTATCTACATGCTCATAATGCCATGCCCTTAAATCCATTTCTTTTCATTTAAAATTACACGCACAAAGTCATGCATATTCAATGCCATAGTTTATCCAAAACTATTTGTGCATATATAAATCATGTAACTCATGCATTCAAAGCATTTTATGTGACATCATTAAATCATATTAAGCATGAATTAGATCAAGATCATGCAGTCTTTTATGCCATGTAAGACAAAACATGGATTTCAAATGAAAGCATGGAAAACTTCACATGCTACTGCATTTAAATCAAAACATTAAAACTGCAGTTAAAACTAACCCTTCCGGGTCCATCTCATAAGACAATTCAATAAAATTCATTATAAAACTCCGGTTATAAAACCACCCTTCTTTCAGGGTCACATATCATAAAATCATATGAAATCATAAATTCATCAAATCGGGGGCCTGACCCCTCCTTCGGGTCTACCCTGGTCTAACAGACCACAAGTTATATCATGTGAGACAATCAGGTAATTAACAGTAACAATCGAGGACTATGGCCATATCCTAGTGATCCCTGGCAACACGGTACCTAGTGTGCGGGGTATCACACCTGAAACGGGAGGTGGGTCGTCCTACCCGCCAGAACAGCATAACACCAGGATTGCGAGGGCAAGGCTTGCTGCCTCGTGGCTAATGCCACTCCACTCCAACAATCCCCACGGTACAGCGTACTCCGCGTGACATACACGGTACAAAGTACTCCGTGAACCCAAGCTCAGTCAGGGGTGCCTGTAATAGGTCTTATCCACCCATATCATCTCTGTCTCAGAATGCACGTGTGAGCATATCATCTCACTGTGACACACAGTCTACAGGAGGCTCCAACACGGCTATATGCATGTAATATAAATCCCTGTGCGAGCGAAGCTCAAGCACGGCTCCATGCATATTCATGATATCTGAAAATCTCGTGCGAGGGAAGCTCTAGCACTGTTTCATAAAAATCAGTAAAATCTGCGTACGAGCAGCGCTCCAATACGACTTAAACTGATTATAATTTCAATTAAAATCCACGTACGAGCAACGCTCTAGTACGGATATGTATAAAAACTCATGAAAACTTCGTACGAGAAAAACTCCAGTACGACATTTAAATGAATTGTGAAACCATATAAAACTTTGTGCGAGCAACGCTCCAGCACAAATGAATGCTCAAGTAAATCAAATCTCGTGCGAGTTACACTCCAGCACGGCTTTATGCATAATTAAATCAAACCTCGTGCGAGTTTCACTCCAGCACGGCTTTTATGCATAATTAAATCAAAACAGGATGCGAGCTAAGCTCCAGCATCTCTCATGCATGTCAAATCATTAAAAGTAGTGCGAGTAATCGCTCCAGCACTATTTTATGCATACCACGTCAAAACAAATCAAAACATGTCAAAACATGTCAAAACAGAGTGCGAGCTAGGCTCCAGCAGCTCTCATTTCACAATATTAAAAATCAGTGCGAGCACCATGCTCTAGCACATTTCATGCATATGATGTCACAAGTCGGTGCGAGCAATTGCTCAAGCACATTTATGCACATTCACAAACGCAGATATAGTGCGAACTACGTGTCGGCACTATCTGTTTCCATATAAACTTGATAGTTGGCCGTTTTCCAAAGAAATTTCCATTTAATTATTAATAACACCTACGTAGTGTTATTTTGTGAAATTAAACAATTTCTGGCCAATCTATCGCTTTGCTTTGATTAAAACCAATAAAATTCCTTAATCATCAAAAATCCTTAAATCATGCATTTCATGCATGTCATGCTTTCACCATCCTTAGGTGAACTTCCCTCAATAGGGGTAGAATAGACATTTCACCTATTTCGATCCTTAAAATCATTCAAACCATTTTTAGGATCATTATACAATATCCATGTATACATACATACTCAGTGTACAGAAAAACTATTAAAATATGCGTAGCTACCTCTAGCTACTCACACAATTCCCTTACCTCATTTATCTGTACAGTCTGACCTTTCCTCTGATGACTCGTCACGCAGTCCGATTTGCTCTGAATCCAATTCAAATCTCCGGCACCGTTATTCCATGATCGTACACAAATCGAGGCTGTCTCGAGCTCTCAGTGGATGCCAATTGTCGAGCTACACAATTAAATATATTTTCGGGTAAACTTTCAGTCGATTATTTATCAAATTAAATATTCTAAAAATTAAATCGGTCAATTTGACCGCTTACCGACTTACCCGAAGCTCGATTGCATCACAGGAATTTTTCCCAATTTTTTTCTCTTTTTCTTTTTCCCTTTTTCTTCCTTTTTTTCCCTCTCTTTTTGGCTGAACCGGTCCGGTCCGGTTCAACCCGGTTCGGACCGCCGGTTCGGTCTGGTCCGGTTCGGCCGGTTCTGTCCGGTTCGGCCGGTCCAGGCTCCCTTTGGTCGTGCCGGCGCCGTCCGGCCGGTTCTCTGGCCGATTCCGGTGCCATTCAACGCGCCATGGACTGGGCTTCTCAAATCGGGCCTCGACCTGGGTCGAATCGGCCCCATCGCCGGCGAATCGGGCTTCTCTCCCCCGCGGCTTCTCCTCCGTTTCCGGCGATTTTCGCCGTTCTCGGCGCGCGTCTGGGTTGCTGGAGGTTCGCCCGAGTTCGGGCTTCCTTTTCCGGTGGGTATCGAACCTCCTCGGTCGCCGGTGGTGGCTCTGCCGGCGATCTCTCTTCCTCGGGTCTTCCTTCGCGTTTTGCTTCTGTTTCGTTTTCTGACTTTCGTTTCGTTTTCCAGATTCGTTTCTTTTTTTTTTTTTTTTTTTTTTTTACAATTTCATTTATTTATTTATAATTTATTTTTAATAATATTTTATTCATTAAAATATTATTAAAATTACAAAATATCCCAAAATATTATAAAAAATTTCTATTTAATTCATAAATTAATTTCTCAGTCCGGTTTTACCTTTCCGGTATATTTTTCGATTATTTTCGGGATTATTTTTCGATGCGAAAATCCCGATTTATTCCAATAAATTCATATCTTGATCAATTTAACCCGAAATTTAATTATTTCTTCGTCATTGATCAAGATTTCTCAATCTCATATTTTTAATTAAATTTTCTTGTCCCGATTAATATCGAATTTTGGTCTTTCGACCATTTTGCCCTTGCACGTATTCGGGAATGTCATTTAAGTCCTTTTGCATTTTTAAATGCACTAAAAATATCGGGTCTTACATAGGGAGTGTCCTTAAGGTATCTAAAGATCCTTTTAGTGGCTAATAAATGTGATTCCCTAGGAGAGGATTGAAATCTAGCACAAAGGCATACACTAAACAAAATATCTGGTCTACTTGCAGTTAAATAAAGCAATGAGCCAATCATAGACCTATAGAGTTTAGTGTCTACACACTTACCTTTTTCATCTTTATCAAGCTTGATGTTGGTGCCCATAGGAGTTGCTTGAGGTTTGCAATTGTCCATTCCAAATCGCTTGAGCAAATCCTTAGTATACTTTGCTTGATTGATGAAGGTTCCATTCTTTGTTTGCTTCACTTGAAGTCCCAAGAAGAAAGTGAGTTCTCCCATCATGCTCATTTCAAACTCACATTGCATGATCTTAGCAAACTCTTGGCATAAAGACTCATTAGTTGAACCAAAAATAATATCATCTACATAGACTTGTACAACTAGTAAATCCTTATTTTTATTTTTGATGAATAAGGTGGTATCCACTTTTCCTCTTGAAAATCCTTTTTCTATTAAAAAATTTGACAACCTTTCATACCAAGCTCAAGGAGCTTGTTTCAAGCCATAGAGTGCCTTAGATAATTTGAAAACATGTTCAGGAAATTCATGATTTTCAAAGCCTGGAGGTTGCTCAACATAGACTTCTTCATTAATGAAACCATTTAAGAATGCACTATTTACATCCATTTGATATAATTTGAAGTTTTTATAACATGTAAAGGCAAGTAACATTCTTATTGCCTCTAGTCTAGCTACCAGTGCATAGGTTTCATCATAATCTATACCTTCTTCTTGTCTATAGCCTTGTGCAACTAACCTAGCCTTATTCCTTATGATCACACTATTTTCATCCATCTTGTTCTTGAATATCCATTTTGTGAGACCCCGTATATGTATAGCTATGTATATAGGAACATGGGAATGTAAATAAAATCATAAGTAAGATGATGTATTGTAATGTGAAGTGTATGCAATGTAAGTTCATAAGATTATGTGCGCACTTGTAGTAAGAATTGTGATTATACGTACAAGTTGCATTATGAGTGAGTAGGAAGAAATAAACTTAAAACGAGAAGAATGTGATCGAAATGGAATATGAGTGGTATAGTAAAATGGAAGGAAAGATTTACATAAGTGGATATTTCCATTCAAGTAATATCGTATATATTTGGTCATACAAAGATTTTACACAAGTTTTAATGTGTATGTAGTGAGAATGGATCCCATTTTCAAGTCTCAAAGATGAATGAATGAGGAAATGATCATGGTAGTAAATTAAGGGTGTTTGGTAAGAGTTGTTGCAAAAAAACTGCAGGAAATCTGGAATTTGTGAAGGCCAGATCGATCTCATAGGATGAGAGATCGATCTGGGAGAGTCAGAATGCTCTTATGTGAGAAATGGAAGGGAACAGATCGATCTCCAAAGGAAGCAGATCGATCTCTTTAGGTCTCGGGTTGGAAGCAGATCGATCTCCCACAAGACCAGATCGATCTCCTTAAGCTTCTGTTTGACAGTAGATCGATCTCCAGTCTTTCACAGATCGATCTCCTACCTTTAAAACGTCTCAGAAAAGAGGGATTTTTGAGGAACAGATCGATATCCACCCAAGGAAGATCAATCTCATCAAGTCAAAACTATAAATGGGAGCAGTTAGATCATCAGAATTTCGGGAAAACATTTCCATTTCACTTCAACTCAAAGAAATCTAGTTTCTCACTCCTAAATCCAGCCATTTTCAGTGAGATTTAAGGAGAGGCTATTAGAGACAAAGTTGTTCACATCAAAGAGAAGAACAACATAGTCTAGAGGCATTTTCCCATTTGAAGGATTGAAGAAATAGAGGGCAATCCTAATTGGAGCAAGAGGAAATCCAATGAGGTAAGTTCTAATGCACAAATCCAAGTACATTGGTTTAGTTAATGCTTATAAAGATATTTGGGTGTGCATATTGTGGATAGAACTACCTAAGATGGTATGAAATGCATATAGCTTAGAAATAGTCAAGTGTGAGAAAGTGGAGTGTGGAAGTGTTTATGATGAATGAGATATCTTGAGTGGATGAGTATGTTATGGAAATGGTTTGGAAATGTTGATATTAGGATAAATTGGGAGATTTACCACAAAGGGTAAAAATGTGTAATTAAGGCATTGGATAAATGCTTAGTTGAATAAGAGTTAGAAACATTAACTCAAATGTTGATGGATGAATTTCAGTTTCGGATGATACGCCGGAGCAAGTCGAGATGAGAACGCAAGAAGCATAAAGGCGGATAGTTGCACACAAGTAAAACGAGGTAAGGGATTGTGTGTTAGCTATAGAGATGTTCGTACGTAATTACAACAATTTCGTAGATATATTGCTAGGACTAGTACGATATTATAATTCTATGAAATGATATGGAAGTATGCAAAATACTATGACGTATATGTGTATTGAGAAATGGGATAGGGTAAGAAATAGCATGATATGCATGTTTTCAATGATTTTCTCAATTTTACATTGTTAATTATGATTGAGAAACGTTGATGATAGGTTGGCTAATTTTACATGTTTTAGCATGAAGAGGCATGCTGTATGAGTAAACGTGTTTTGAGTTTTAAAAAGAGAAAATAGCCATCTATCAGTTTTGAGATGAGATTTGGTGTTGAAGCGTTAGCTCACACCCGGTTTAAAGCCTTGATGTACCGTGCGGGAGTTTTAACTCGCACGGAGGTTTTGAGAAAGTGCGAGAACTATGCTCATACCTGTTTTGTTGAGTTAAGGTAAACTTGGGGGTCTGGGACCCAAGGGGATACCAGCCGACGGCCAATTGAACGGGCTGGGCCTTAACGATAGATCGTACCGCGCTGGAGCTTTGCGTTGACTGTGTGTCACGCTGCTTGCTCGCCTGGTATATGAGACATGGTTTAAGGATAAAAAGTCCATCGGAGTTGGAGTATGGACTTGGGTCCACGGTTGTACGTAGAACAGTGTAGTCACCCGTTGGTATACTATGTACCGTGCTGGGTGCACGTGAGTACGAGTATCGCGTAGATGACACACGACATATCTTCACCGTGAGTATACGAGGAGATGAGGTGGATTGAAATGAGCCGGAGGGTAGGACTGACCCATCCCCCTTCAGGCGAAGTGATACCCTGTGCACACCCGATCAGTGAGGCCTGGGATCACTGACTGTGGCCATAAGTCGTGGATATTTGATTGCCTAAAATTCCATGCCTGTCTCAGAGAATCGAGAAACAGAGACAATCTCAGAAAAAGAAAGAGATTTGCGAGAGAGAATGATTTGAGAAGTGAAAGAGATTTCGTGTTTTAATAAATCTCTGATTTCACATTCGTGCCATGAGGGCACTATTTATGAGCATGTTTTAAATGGAAGTTTGACATTTGATTTACACGAAAATGCTATTGAGAAATATGTGTTTAAATGCATTGTTCGTATGATATTTCCATTTATAACGAAAACATGGTTTTGGTTTATGCATGCATGGGCTATGTAGGTAGTACGATATCTACCTGCTAGCATACATTTCCTTACTGAGCCGTGGTTTGCTCATCCCACTATTTTCCCCCTCCAGGTACTGAGAAGTAAGAGAGCGGTGATCTCTAAGTCTTTTGTGTTGAACAGCTCCCACAATCCGCAAAGGTATAAGATTTGTATACACGAGTATTTTGTATCTAATATATCGTATCGCACAGTTATATCTTGGAATTGTAATCAGTATTATGGGGATGATATGTAAACACTTGGTATTTATACAATTAATTTTGTGTATTTACACACACACCTGGGAGTGTGAATTAAAGTTTTAAATATTCCGCTGTAAATAAATAAATTTTTAGTAATTGCATCTTCTCACAGCCCAACCGTAGTAGAGAATGTATGGATAGAAGGGTTCCCGAAAGCGGGGCATGACACATTTAGTTCCAATTATGGAGTGATCACTAGGCCTAGGAACTAGTTTCCATACTTTGCTTCTCTCAAATTGATTTAATTCTTCTTGCATTACTAAGAACCAATTATTGTCATTTAAAGCTTCATTGACATTCCCAGGTTCTATTTGAGATACAAAGGCTATATATTGACACATATTTCTTAGAGATGATCTAGTTCTAACTCCAAGAGTTGGATCTCCTACTATTTCACAATCTTTTACATATCCTAACTCTCTTGGTGCTCTAGAGTCTCTCTCTAATATCTCTATTTCTTCTTCATCTTCTTTATTCAAGTTAAGTTTTTCTAATAAATCATCTTCTAAGTTTGGAATTTCCTCCATGTTTTCATCAAATATTCCAACATCCTCATCATTGGTTGAATCTTTAGATACATCATTTGACTCATCAAATATAACATGAATAGATTCTTCAACCATTAATGTTCTTTTGTTATATACTCTATAAGCCTTTGAATTCAATGAGTACCCTAGAAAGATTCCTTCATCACTTTTAGCATCAAATTTTCCTAAATTATCTTTCCCATTGTTTAAGACAAAACATTTGCAGCCAAAGGGATGGAAGTAACTAATGTTAGGCTTTTTACCTTTGTAGAGCTCATACGGAGTTTTCTTAAGCATAGGTCTAATCATAGCTCTATTAATTATATAGCAAGATGTGTTTATAGCTTCAGCCCAAAATACTTTGGCAAATTATTCTCATACAACATGGTTCTAGCCATTTCTTCCAAGGTTCTATTTCTTTTTTCAACTACTCCATTTTGTTGTGGTGTCCTAGAGGCTGAGAAGTTATGACTAATTCCTTGATCATTGCAATACTCGTCAAATCCTATGTTTTCGAATTCCTTGCCATGATCACTTCTAATGCTAATTATTGTATACCCTTTTTCATTTTGAGTAATTTTTGTATAGGCTATGAATTTTTCTAAGGCTTCATTTTTTACTCTTAAAAAGAACACCCATGTGAACCTAGTGTAATCATCAACTATTACAAATCCATAATGTTTCCCACCTAAGCTAGTTGTTCTATTTGGTCCAAATAAATCTAAGTGAAGTAATTGAAGAGGCCTAGTGGTGGATACAATATTCTTAGGCTTAAATGTTGTCCTTTTATGTTTTCCTTTAACACAAGCTTCACATATTTCTTCATGATCAAAGGATAGCTTGGGTAAACCTATGACTAGATCCTTTCTAGCTAACTTAGATAGCACATGCATGCTAGCATGACCTAGTCTTCTATGCCATAACCAAGATTCCTTTTTACTATCTACCATTAGGCATATATTTTCATTTTTGAGTTTATTAAGATAGACAATATATATATTACCTTGCCTATGGCCTAGAAAAAGAACTTTGTTTGACTTAGGATCTACCACATTACATTTCATGCAATCAAAAATTACTTTGTAACCTTTGTCACAAAGTTGACTTATGCTTAGTAAGTTATGCTTTAGACCCCTAACAAGTAATACTTTTTCTAAAGAGAAGTAATCATTACCTATTGAGCCACTTCCTTCTACTTGGCCTTTGGAGTTGTCCCCAAATGTGACCTCTCCACCAACCTTTGATTTAAAAGAGTTGAAGTGGCTTCTATCTCCCGTCATGTGCCTTGAGCATCCACTATCCAAGTACCATGCTTCCTTTATTTTAGCTTTGTGGCCATGCTCAATCACCTACAAGAAGATTTAAACTTAAGTCTTAGGTACCCAAATTTTCTTGGGTCCTTTGAGGTTAGTGAATGCAATTCTTGATCCCTTTGGGATCCATTTTGCTAATTCATTACAATCCTTGGAGTGAATTACTTCTTTTGGAATCCATATCCTTTTTACTATTTTTCCTTTAAGTGATCTCATTTTTATATTGCAATTATGTGATGCATATCCCTTTCTATTGAAATATGAACAAGAAGTTGATAGTTTATTTATACTATTTCTAGCAACAAAGCTTTTAAGATGAGTCTCTCTACTTTTTGCATTATATCCTAACCTATTTTTGTCAAAGAATGCCCTTTGGGTCTCTAGCATGCTATCTAACTTTTGTTGACCCATTTGGAACCTATTAAAGGAATTATGTAGGTTGCTATTTTTCTCTTTAAGGTCACAAATTTCTAGATTTGAAATCTCTAGTTTCTTTTCACATTCTAATTTATCCCTTTGCATTATCTCATTTTCTTTTCTCAATTTGGATATTATCTTTTTATATTTCATACTCATGCATTCATACTCTAATGCAAGATCATCAAAGGCATCTTGCAATTCATCAAAAGAATATTCATTGAGGCTTGAAGTTACCTTTTCATCCTCAATAGCCATGAAGCATAAGTTATCAATGTCCTCATTTGATTCATCATCGGAGCAGTCACTGTCGCTCCATGTTGCCACCATTGCTTTCTTTTTATGGAACCTATCATTGGACCTTTTAAGAAGAGGGCAGTTAAATTTTATGTGTCTTGGTTTTTTACATTCATAACACACAATTGAATCTTATCTACCTACTTCTTCTTGATCTCTCTTATTGTTTCTCCTATTACTACCACTAGCTCTCATCCTCATGAACTTGTTAAATCTTTTGGCAAACATTGCCATCTCAAGGTCCTCTTCACTACCACTCTCACTCTTAATCTCCTCTTGAGCAGTGGATTTTAGAGCAACTCCCACTTTCTTGGGTGGCTCTTCATTTCTTCTTAATTTCATCTTATAAGTGAGTAGAGATCCTATTAATTCATCTAAAGACAATGTGTGAGGATCCTTAGATTACTCAATTGCAGTCACTTTAGCTTCCCATGATTTAAGTAAGCTATTTAATATTTTCTTGACCATTTTAATATTAGAATATATTTTTCCTAAGGACTTTAATCCATTAATAACATCCGTGAATCTAGTGAACATATCACTAATTGATTCTCCTTCCTTCATCCTAAGAAGCTCATAATCATGTGTGAGCATCCCTACCTTAGTCTCCTTTACTTGGGTAGTACCCTCATGAGTTATTGCCAATTTGTCACAAATTTGTTTGGCATTATCACGCCCGGAGACTCTATTATATTCATTTGGACCTAAGGCACAAAATAATGTGTGCATAGCTTTAGCATTTAGCTGAGCACATTTAATATCATTTGAATCCCATTCATCTTCTTCTTTAGGGATATCTCTTCCCTCTATTCTCTTTGTAGGGATTTGAGGTCCTTTAATTATGATCCTCCATACCTCATAGTCATTTGCTTGAATGAACAACATCATCCTAGTCTTCCAGTAAGCATAATGTTCTCCATTGAACATAGGAGGTCTAACCGTAGAGTGCCCCTCTCCTACCAAACTAGATGCTACATTGTTGTGAGCCATTTGATAGTTTCTAACTCTTAGGAAGTTGTTCCTATGTGATTAAAGAGTCCTAGCTCTGATACCAATTGTTGGCTCTACCGAGAGGGGGGTGAATCGGTTTTCTAACGTTAATGGCAAATTTTAATTTAATCCAATTTCAATCAGCAAATGATAATGAGCAATATAATAAAATTAAACAATTTAATGCAAGATAGGGAAGAGAGAAACAAACAAAATTGTTTATAGAGGTTCGGCCAAACTCTTGCCTACGTCCTCTCTCCTTGACCTTCTTGTCAAGTACTTTCTTACTCTCCTTCAACAGAAGTTACAATGTTCCTTTTTCAGATTAAGGAATAACCTCTCTACCCTTTGCAATACAAAAATGTATTCAACCTTTTACAATTTTATCTCACTGAGGAACAATCCTCTTCTCTCTTAAGGTAGGAATGAATACAAAATGAAGCTTTAATGTGGGTAGGATAAATACAGCTTTTTCCCTTAAGCTTATACAATAGATCTCAATAAATGAGGAATGAAGACACAAGGAATGAAAGTATTGAAAGCTTGAGAATGTAAGAAATGTGCAGCAATAGTGTCTCAATTCTCATTGTCTTCAATGCTTGGTTAAATACTGAAGGATTGGTAGTTGGAGCATTAAATGCTATTTTTCCCATTGAGATTTTGCAGAAACTAGCCGTTGGGTACCTCCAGTAGAGTACCAGATCGATCTGCCATCTTGGCCAGATCGATCTCTTAGTTATAAATCCTGCAAGATCAATGCACAATAACACAAAGAGATCGATCTCATAGGTTAGCAGATCGATCTGTTAATTTGAAAATGATAAGGGAGATCGATCTGTCGAATAGGCAGATCGATTTTCCAATCTCTCTGTTTGAGGCAAGATCGATCTTCAGATCAATCTGCCATGCAATCTCGTAGTGGGGAGATCAATCTCTCAATAACCCAGATCTATCTCCTTAGCTCTCTGACTTTGAGGAGATCGATCTCTTCCTTACCAGATCGATCTCATAAGCTCTCTGTTTGAGTGTGGATCGATCTTACAGATCGATCTACAGTCTATGCTTTAAGGGAGATCGATCTCTTCCTAGATCAGATCGATCCCTCAACTCCAGTATTAGGCAGATCGATCTCTTAACCCATATAGATCGATCTCACTCTTCCTTAATACCTTTGTACAGGCTCAAGCCCTGGCAGATCGATCTCATGTCTTCCTGAGATCGATCTCTCATCCAAGATAAACCCAGGAGATCGATCTCTCATAACCCAGATCGATCTCTTATCTATAGAAAACCCAGGAGATCGATCTCTCATAACCCAGATCAATCTCTCATCAACAGAACTTTAAGTTCTGGTACTGATAACCTCTAAACATGTTTTTATATCATCTTTATATTATTGAATTTACTTGTTTTGTCATTTGAAAATACATTAACTCAACACTTAGTTTCACTTTCCAACCATCAAAACTTACTTATAAACATACTTTCTTAAAGGATACTTAAACTTGAGTGCTTACCTCGAAGTTCATGCCTCGAGCGTCGTGCCACTATTTCGGGCGTCTTCGCTACCTTGGGCCCTACATGAACATTTAGGCAAGTCTTAAACTTATTGGCTTAGCTTTTAAATAAACATTATTACAAAAATTTTGGTTTCACAGCATTCCATTAGTCTTAGATAATATTTAAATAATATATTTAGGTGTTGTAAGGATAGTTAGGGTTAAGGTTAGCAATTAGAGCATTTGCATTACATTTTTTTTAGCTTCATTGCATAAAAATTAATTATGTCCAAGTTTAGTTTTGGGGCCATTTGGGATTAGTGTAGGGACTGCTTTGGGGTTATATAATTAGGTTGTTTTCATTTAAGGTCAAGTGTAAGGGTAGGGTAGAATAAGTTTTCATTTTATTTTCAATCATTTTCATGCATAACTTTAGGGTTAGTTGCATTTGCATATAGAAGTTTTATTTTCAAATTTAGGGGTAAGTAATTTACTATTTTAGGAGATTAGTTAGTATTAGTTTAGATTTTAATTCATGTATTTGGGGTCAGTTTAGGGTTAGGATCATTCCATGCACATTTAGTACTTAGTTCATTTTCTTTCAAAAATTCCAAAAAGATTTTCTAATCTATGTATTAAATATAGTTTAATTAGCTATCATAAATAGTAATTAGTGGATTTTAGTTTGCGTTTAGGGTTAGTAGTAAATTTAGGATTACATTTTAGTACATTTAGGGTTACAATTTTAAATAATGATTTTTAAGGATTTAATCGAGAATTTCATAGTTTTCATGCAGTAGATTAAGGTATTTTACATTTTTTACTTTATTAAATTGGGTTAATGAATTTTTCATTTCATATTAGAATTTTTTAGTTTTTATTTTCAATATTTGCATTTTAGGCCCACATTTTCTTTTATTTATATTTTTAACCCACTACTTAATTGATTCTGATTTTTATTATTCTTTTTTTTATTGTTGATTTCTTATTTTGCTTGGAGCTTTGTAAGTATTTTTGTTTTATTTTATTTTCTTTATTATATGCTTTTAATTACTTAATTTCAATTATTTTTAATATAAGCCTTCTAGATAACTCTTCACAAATATTCATAGTTGGCTAGGATAAACTTAGGAAAAAATTAACTAATACTTAAGCTTTACGTTTTCTCTGTGGTAACAATATTTGGACTCACCTTTGTAATACTTGTAAACCGTGTATACTTGCATAAAGATACCATTTAGGGCCAACAAGTTTTTGACACCTTTTCCAGGGATGACATTGAGCCATTAACTGATATCAATGAAATTATGCTTAGGTATACTTCTCGTTTTGTAGATATTTAGGTTATAAATATTTAGAGCCTTAACTTAAATTAGTTAGATTTTCTATTTCACATATTTAAAAAATCAAAATAAAAAATAAGAACTTTAAAAATATTTAAGGGCGTTTAGATGTTTGTATGCATAAAACCAAAAGCTTTGGTTGCTTTATATATATATATATATATATATATATATATATATATATATATATCCTGAGACAGAAAGAATACTTAGTAAAATCAAAAAGCAATTTAGGAAAATAGTAGCTCCGTTGCAAGACACGATGGCTGAAAACAAAGAGAGTATGACCATAAGAGATTATGTAGTCCAGACCCTAGGATGATATTATACTGGCATCAGGCCACCAGCAGTTCTAGATAATAACTTTGAAATTAAGCCAACAATCATCCAAATGATCCAAACCTCTATTCAGTTCAATGGGTTTCCCATGATGACCCAAATGCATACTTAGGGAACTTTTTAGAACTGAGTAATACCTTCAAGCATAATAGGCTTTCGGATGAGGCAGTTAAACTTAGGCTATTCCTTTTCTCTCTTAAGGATAGAGCCAAACACTGGTTGTGTAAGACCCGATTTTATTTAAAGCACGAAATGAGAAAAAAAATCAAATGAAGGATTGAAATGGAATTCAAGAACATGTTGAAGGGTAAAACGATCAAAAGACCGAAATTCGATATTTATCGTGACAGAAAAATTTAATTAAAAATATAGGATTGAGAAATCTTGATCAATAACGAAGAAATAATTAAATTTCGGGTTAAATTGATCAAGATATGAATTTATTGGAATTAATCAAAAATTTCACATCGAAAAATTATCTCGAAAATAATCAAAAAAATACCAAAAAGGTAAAATCAGATTGATAAATTCATTTACGGATTAAATGAATTTAATCTGAATTTTTGGGATATTTTTAGGATTTTATTATTACTTTAATGAATAAAATAATAATAAAAATAAATTATAAAATAAAGTAAATGAAAAAAACTTAATTTTCGCGAGAAAGAAATGAAGTCTGAAAACTGATGAGGAAAGAAACGGAAGTCAAACCCGAGGAAGAAGAGAGTACCGATGAGCCACCACCGATGCCGGACGAGGCACCACGACCACCGAAAAAGGGAGAGGATGTCGGCGCGAACCACCAGCGGCAAGGACGCGCTCCACCGACGTCGAAATCCGACCGATCGAAGGGAGGAAACCGCGGAGGAAAAGAGAGCATTCGGTTGCCATCGGCCAGATTTGGCTCCGATCGAGGCCAGCCGAGAGGTCCCTTGGTCGAGACGCGTCGAACAGTAGCAATGGCACATCGGGAACCGACCGGAGGACGTCGGCACGACCAAAGGAGCCCTAAACTGGTCGGCGATTTAGTGAAGAAGCTTTTGTGCTGAACCGAATTGGACCGGTTCAGCCTAAAAGCTTCTTCACTAAACCGCCGACCAGTTTAGGGCTGGCCTAAAAGAAAAGAACAGAAAAAAAAGGAAAGAAAAAGAGGAAAAATTGGAAAAAATCCAGTGATGCAATCGAGCTATGGGTAAGTTGGTAAGCGGTCGAATTGACCGATTTAAATTTTGAAATATTTAATTTGATTAATATTCGACTAAAAGTTTACCTGGAAAAATATTTAATTGTGTAGCTCGATAATTGACGTCAAACGAGAGAACGAGACAGCCTCGATTTGCATACTATCATGGAATCTCAGGAAAGTAACCCTAATTTACGACAATATTGCATCGTTAAACGTTTTAGAAATTTACCACATAAATTACGGATTTAAATTTGCATGAAATGAATTATATTTTGGAATTAGAGATAAATTGTCGTAAATAATTAAATAAGCTATCCCAGAATTTAGAATGAGTCTCAATATATATTGATGGGCCAAATGAGCCCAATAGGCCTCAATGTGAATAGTAAGTGGAAAACGGGCTTAAGGCCGATTAAGGCCCATTATGGTACAATCGAGCCCATTATGGGTAAACGGGCCCAATGATTTAAAATTAAGCTCAGAAAATATGACATACAATTAAATATATTGTATTTAACCTGATGAATATTTATCCGTAGTTTCAAAGATTGGATTGAGAGCAAATCGGACTGCGTGACGAGACATCAGTGGAAAAGGTTAGACTATACAGAAAAATGAGGTAAGGGAATTGTGTGAGTAGCTAGAGGTAGCTACGCGTACTTTAAATAGCTTTTGTATACACTGAATATGTATGTATACATTGATATTGTACAAAGGTCCTAAAAAAATGGTTTAAAGATTTTAAGGACTCGAAATAGGAAAATACTATTTTACCCCTATTGAGGGAAGTTCACCTAATGATGGTGAAAGCATGAGATGCATGAAATGCATGATTTAAGTAATTTCTGATTTAAGGAATTTTCTTGGTTTTAAGCAAAGCAAATCGATAGATTGGCCAGTAATTGCATAAATTTCACAATATAACACTACGTAAGTGTTATTAAGATTTAAATGAAAATTATTTGGAAAATAGGCCAACTATCAAGTTTAAATGGAAACAAATAGTGCTGGCGCATAGCTCGCACTATATCTGAGTTTGTGAGTGTGCATAAAATGTGCTTAAGCGTTGCTCGCACCGACTTGTGTGACATCATATGCATGAAAGGTTCTAGAACGGTTGCTCGCACTAATTTTACTATTGTGAAATACATGAAAGGTCCTAGAGCTTAGCTCGCACCCTGTTTTGACCATTTTGACTTGATATGCATAAAAAGGTGCTAAAGCAATTGCTCACATTAGTTTTAATGATTTGACATGCATGAGAGGTGCTGGAGCTTAGTCCGCATCTTATTTTGGTATGATATTGCATATAAGCCGTGCTGGAGTGTAACTCGCACGAGATTTGATGTATTTATGAATAAAGCCGTACTAGAGTGTTGCTCGTACGAAGTTTTGATTTACTTGAGCATTCATTCGTGCTGGAGCATTGCTCGCACATGATTTTATATGGATTTATAACTCATTTATAACTCATTTTAAAATCGTACTGGAGTGCTACTCGTATGCAGATTTTACTGATTTTTATGAGACCGTACTAGAGCTTACCTCGCACGAGGTTTTCAGATATCATGGATATGCATGGAGTTGTGCAAGAGCTTCGCTCGCACAAGGAATTATATGACATGTGTATAGCCGTGTTGGAGCCTCCTGTAGACTGTGTGTCACAATGAGATGATATGCCTACACGTGCATACTGAGCCAGAGATGGTATGGGTGGATAAGACCTATTGCAAGCACCCCTGACTGAGCTTGGGTTCATGGAGTATGTTGTACCGTGTATGTCACGTGGAGTACGTTGTACCATTGGGATTGTTGGAGTGGAGTGGCATTAGCCACGAGGTAGCAAGCCTTGCCTTCGCAATCCTGATGTTATGTTGTTCTGGCGGGTAGGATCGACCCACCTCCCGTTTCAGGTGTGATACCCCGCACACTAGGTATCGTGTAGCCAAGAGTCACTAGGTTATGGCCATAGTCCTTGTTGTTACTGATATAGTCACCTACTTGTCTCACATGATATAACTTGTGGTCTCGATAGACCAGGGTAGACCCGAAGGAGGGGTCAGGCCCCCGATTTTGTGATTTATACTGAGATGTGATTTTGAATAAAATTTTATAACGAATTGTTTTAATGAATTTTTATGAGATGCTTAACACCTTCGGGTTATTTTAAACTGCAGCTTTAATGAAGCGATTTTATTGCTGTAGCATGATGAGTTTTCCATGCGTTAATCATAAATTCATGAAAAGAATTATTTCTCATAATTTGTTTTACATGGCATGATCTTGATTTACCTCATGCTAAGTATGATTTAATGATGTCACATAAAATGCTATTGATGCATAAGAAGTATGATTTATATATGCACAAAGAGTTTTATAAACTAAGTCATTGATGAAATACATGATTTTATGTGTACGCTTTTAATGAAAAGAAATGGATTTAAGGGCATGGCATTATGAGCATGTAGATAGTGGAGCTATCCACTTACTTGCATAATTGCCTTACTGAGCATGTGGTTTGCTCACCCCCCTTATTTTCCCATCTTTTCAGAGCACTTGCAGTAGTTAGTGAGCGGCTGAGGACTTGCATCTTAGTATCTGCTGCTTCCCATCGAGAGACAGGTATACACATTTGTATAGTTTTGTATCTAAATATCTAATGCACAGTAGTAAATGGATATGATGTCAGGGATGTAAGGTTATGTAAATGTAATTAGTTAAAATCAAAGGATAGTAAATCCTGATATATAAATGTGATTATGGAAATGGAATGGTAAATAGCTGAGAGGTGACTAACAGCGAATCATAGCCCAACTGTTTATAGGATGGTCACGATGAGAGAAAGGTAAGAATTAAATAATAAACGAAAAAAGTGAAAAATTTGCTCTGATTTTTAGAAAATTTGGGTCGTGACAGGTTGACTACTTTACCTTTTGGATTCATCTCCCTATAAGATAAGTTGGCTCATCAGTTCTTAGCCAAATTCTTTCCTCCTTCTAAAGTGGCTAAATTCCATAGTGATTTATCCTTTTTTTCTCAGTTTGACTCTGAGTCCCTTTACGAGGCCTAAGAAAGACACAAGAACCTTCTTAGGAAGTGTCCTTATCATGGCCTACCCTTACAAGTTCAATACTAAATTTTCTATAATAGACTCGCTAACCAGAATAGGACTATGGTAGATGCTGCTCCTAGAGGAGCCTTGATGTGCAAGATGGAGAATGAGGCATAGAATTTGTTGGATAAGATGGTAGCCAACAATTACTAGTGGTCATCAGAGAGACGACTACCTAGGAAAGCTGAAAGAATTTATGAGTTGGATGCGTTATCTACCTTGACCTCTCATATGATAACCTTACGAAGAAGGTAGAATCTCTTAGTACCTAATCTTGTCTAATGCAAAGACACGCCCTTGAGCCATAGGTTACTTGCCATTATCCTGAGCCTTTCCCTTGTCAACTGTCGATTGCTTAGTGGACTTGGCAGCCAGTTTCTGATCAGGACGATCCTGGCATAGTGTCTCTGCTTGTCAGACATGAAACAAACCGCTATGTCAAAGTGGCAAGGTCTGGAGCCATGATTACGGCCACACTTACGACAAAGCTATGATCTCTAGGGCCCTTCAGCTTGTTGTCTGAACTTCTTTTGTGTGAACTCTTGTTGAGCATATTAAGATCTAACTCTACCATTTATACATTGTGGACTACCTCTGCATATGTGTATGAATCCTAATTCTCTGTTGATAATATTGATATAAGAATACTGAAATTATATAAGAGCATGTAAATACTGAAAAGAGGCTAAAGTTCAATTTTTTGATACTCGATACCAACGCTTATTTCGACCAAACGAACAAATTTATGGGGTCTATAAAGCATGCACCCACCCAGAATCATCCAATATTAATGATATATAGCTTCAGGTAAGCTTAAACGTTGCATTTGAAATCAATTTTTAATTTTATCGGTAAATTGTAACAATTACAAAATTGCATTTTGTCCATAGGTCAAAGTGTCACACTTACTAAATAAGCACTATGAATAATAAACATAAAGATGGTGGGATTTTCCATGGAATACATGTGGACCAATAAAAATTAAAGTTAGTGGAAAATTACTTAAAAGTAAATATATTATTCTAATATAAACCTTAACCTTTATTTTTATCATTCACTTCTTTAACTCGGCATGTGCTTGACACATAAGGATATTTCTATTATTTCCTTTGTGAGTGTCGACACCATGTCTAAAATAGCAAATGCCATATTGAATTCATTAAAAAAAAAAAGAAACACATGAAAGCCATCATTTTCACGTGAAGCAAGTTTTTGTCACCACTCATTCATCATCTTCTAGCCATTTTTAGCTCTAGCTTCCTCATAAAAGTTGTTCCTCTTACTCTCTTCTATAACACAGTATAAATTGGTAAGTTAAATCTTTGTATTTTTCAAGTCATAAATTTGAAAAAAATCTTCCTCTAAAATCGACAACAACCAAAACCAAAGGGATTTTGTTTGTTTCCTTTAACAAGCTCATTGTATGTTATAAGAGGACTAATATGGAGTAATTTTGGGTTGTTAGATTGAAGGAAAACAAGCTCTAAGGTGGAAGGGAGAATTCAACCAACTTGGGTTTCTTAAGCTAAGGTAGTTTTCTTTTCATGGGTTTAACATATGTTAATATAAGTGATATGTAAAGATAATATGTGGAGTAAAGTTGAAGAAATGAAGCATGCATAGTAATGACCAAGATTTTACTCTTAGGGTTTTGTAAAAGAAGTATATGAATTTCATAGGGGTTTTCCAAATCGTGTTTAATTAATGTAATTAAGCATAAAAAAAGGGAATTGGTGAAAGAAAAATGATCATTGGAATTATAGAAAAGTTATGTTTTGGGTAATAAGGGTAAAATGGTAATTTTACACCTGAGGTAAAAATTCAGTATTATTTGATGGATGGTCAAGTAACAATATCGCTACTGCAATTAAAACGATCAAGTTGTACCAAATAGTCACTTTTGTCACTTGTTGACATTAATTGCCTAGGTGAAGAACACTTAGATTTTAGGTGTTCTTCAAGTAAAATAATGTGTAATTGCCATAAGGTGGTGGGTAATGTGACTACGTGTGTATTTGTATTGACAACAAGCTACATTGGTGGTGTGGTGTATAAGATCCACAAGCTTGAATAAGTGGTTCATGAGATCGCTTTTGGCAAGTTCATTATCTCAATATTCCGGGTAGCATCTACAGCGCAAGTATAAGGCATTTGAGTCTAATGAAATTAATTAACTTGAAATTGTGACTTATATAAGTGATATTGTCTAGTTGTGTGATATTGCATACTTGTAACTAAAGGGCTAAGGTAATTAAACTAGCCAATATGTGATGAAATGATGAAGTAAAGATGAGTATGACTTGAGTTATGTGTTATGTGATGAGTAACGAGAAAGTATATGAGCTGAGTAGTATCATATGCAATTGAGCAGCATTACTATTGGTTATACAAACTGTGTTTGCCTTGTAGGAAGGATATGGAGCATATAGCCTCGTTATGCTGGTAAAATTTTAATAGAAAGAAAGTATTTACGAGAAATCAAGAGTAGGCCTTTAGGTCTGCAAAAGCATATTACATCTTTATGCTTTTATATACTTATTGAGATTTTAAGCTTACACGAGATTTATATTACATGCATAAAAGCTTTCGAAATACCATGAATGATATGTTTTGAATCTCTTTTCATATGTGTATAAGTTTTTGGATATTGCATGAACTTGCTTAAATATCCATATTTGCACTGATTTCAAAATAGTATGATATTATTTTCAAAGTTTTATGGCACTCCGTACTGTTATGAGACTAAACGAGCATTATGGAAGCAACTATTTCACAATAGTTTATATCTTATATAGCTACTACAAGGCACATCTGACTAATTGTCATTGATGGGTTCCAGTTCTACCTAATCCTTAGGATTGGAGATGAAGAGGATTTATGGCAATAGATAACGCCCTAGTTTTTGGGTTATACAAGAACTACTTATCGATAGCTATAGTAGGCTGTAAGGCATGAATTCTGGTATTGTTCCCATGAGAAACCATTGATGTAAGCATGTGTTCATGATATATTGATCAATAAAGAAGACATAATTGAATTCTTTGTTCATTTGTACAAGTTATGGACCTATAAGCTTTAACGAGTCAAAATATGAGCTATGGGGATCTTGGGATAAACCGAATGAAATTTTACCAAATCGACTATAAATATGGACTTAGGATATCGAAATAATGGTAGGTTATGAAGGGAAGTTGGTTTAGATTAGTCCCGAGAATGCTGGAGTAGTGAAAACGCTAAAAAAGGGCCCAAACGAGCACAGAATCAATTGTTTGAGTTGTTTTTAGCGTTTTCACCACCCGAAAGTTGTTAAAACGTGGAGATGAGCATTCCATGCATTGGAAAACCTATATTTGAGCTATGATAAAATGCAGTCAAAGGTCAAATTCAAGTCAAAGTCAGAATTAGAATGTTGACCTAGACCAAACTAACCTAACCATGGTTAAAACTTAACCCAACCATGGTTAACGCATGGAGAAATTTATCTTGGGCTAGGAAATTTAATTTTTAGCTAATTAAGATTACGAAAAACTAAATTATACAATTGCACTAGACCATATGGGCTGAAAATACAAGTTAAGTTATGGATAAACTAATGGGCTTAAGAATGAAATTTGAATAGTCCATTATGCATGGGCTGAATTTGAAGAAATCAATTGGGCTGAACCTTGGCCCATATATAAGCATAAAAATAGGTTCAAAATGAAGATGAATCCAGCCCAACCAATCTAAATTTTAACAGAACAACCCAATACAAAGAAAAATGAAAACCCAATTACCATAAAAGAAGTCTAATTTGATGCCAAAAGCCCAAAACCCTCAAAGCCCAATTCATGGGCTGAATTTTTATGAATTATATTGCCTAAAATGAAGCAAAAAATTCAAGAAATCTTCTAGTTTCCTCACATCTTCTTCAACTCTTCAAAACAGCTACAATAGCCAACAATTTCAATTTTTCTCTCTCTAAACAAAAGTCCTACTTCCACTTATAATTTCAACTAGCTTTCTTCAACAAAGTTGCTCCATATTTTGAGAGCAATAACATATCCAAAACCCAACACTTAATAAGCTAAATTGAAGAGGTCAAGTGCTCCCACAAGTTTCGACCGAATCAAGAACTATAAGCTAGGTGAGTTTTCTTTACACCAATCAAATATATATTAGTCTATGGAATTTATGGAGTAGATTGGTGTAGAAATTGAATTGCCAAACAACCTAGAACATAGAGAACCTTACCATGGCCAAATAGGTATGATGATGTCACGACCCAAAAATCAGAGTAAATTTTTCGTTTTTCTTTCATACTTATCTGTCCTCTGATCGTGACCACACTCCACTAACAATTGGACTGTGCGTCAATGCCAATCCCACCATTTAATCATCATATAACTTAATTTCTTATTAAATGAAAGGTAAACACATGGGTTTTTCAATAATTCTTTTCCATTCATTTACAAGTGTTTACATTATCTATACATCCCCGACAGTTACTTACAAACATGTTACTGTGCTATTCTTATTTAGATACAATATGTACAAGTGTATATACCTCAAAATGATGGGCAGCAGCGGATATCAGGAATGCAGTACTCAGTCGCCGCAAAGTCTATTGGAGGAAATCTGTGTAGGAAAATGAAAGGGGTGAGCACATCAAGCTCAGTAAGGCAATCCTACGAATAAGTAGGCAACCATACTACCTACATGAACATGGTGCCGTGTATAAACCACCTTTTCTCCACACATTTCAAAATCGATGCTACAATTCATGATGCCATGATGTTATGTAAAACAAATTCACATATGGATTTCAAAAGCAGGGAAAACTCGACATGTAAATCCATTTAAAACATGTCATTCTCGTTAACATTCACAACACAGTCAAGACTCAACCCCTCCCTCGGGTGTTCCTGACTCACACAAAATCATGAAATCAAATGCTTTTCAAATTAAAAGTACCATGCGATATAATGAATATCATGTAAAACCAGTTTACATCATTCATGGGTTTAAATAGCATGGAAAATAACATCATGCATGTTTCCGTTTAAAACCTAGTTTCATTCTCACCAAAATCATATCTCAAACAGGATCCAACCCCTCCCTCGGGTGATCCAGACTCACACAAAAATCCACAAAATGAGTTTCTCAAAACATCAACATGCGAGACTAGGTAATATATGTATATATCTCGGGTAAATAACTAGGATGATGGCCATATGTCCTTGTGATCCCACTGCTACACGGATCCTAGTGTGCAGGGTCTCACCTTGATCGGGAACTGCCCCAGGAGGTGGGTCAGTCCTTCCCGTCGATCCTGCCTGATCACTCGCATCTGAAGATGCCACTCGCATCCGAAGAAGCCACTCGCATCCGAAGATGCCACTCGCATCCGAAGATGCCATGGATCTGAAGATGTCACATAATCAATCCCAGCACAGTACAACGTACTCCATGCTACTTGCACGGTACAACGTACTCTGTGGACCCTACATCACAGTCGAGGTGCTTGCCATAGGTCTTAGCCCTCATACCATGGAATATAAATACCACGTCTCTAAATCCACATGAGAAAATTTCATAGGGTGACACTCAGTCTACACGAGGAAATCAAGTATGGTTTTCAACATGTCTTATATATCACATAAAATGCAGTACGCGCCTTTGAGCACGACTCACAGTCGACACTCCGCTCAAACACTATTTCACATCACAAACTCAAACTCTAGTGCGAATTCCATTGCGCTCACGGCCACCCCACGGAGAGATGCAGAGACCTAATGGATCAGCTAGAAAGACTAGCTAGAGAGGGGAAAATCAACCACTTCTTGTGGAGAAGTGAAAGACCCCGTTATCCTCCGCGCGATCGAAGAAATGACCGTCCGCGGACTGTGCCAAATAATGATAACGGAAGAAATAGGCCAAGGAATGAAGCATTTAGGCCTATGATCCCCCATGGCAATCAGTCGAACAACGAACCTACTGCCCCGGTAATAAATGTTATTGTAGGAGGGAAATCGATGGCGGGAAGCTCCTCTGCTTCCCGTAAGAGCTACGCAAAGTAGGCGTTTCAGGTTAATATTGTAATGGAGGAGAGAGCGGACGAAGAACCTATCATGTTCACTCCGGCTGACAAGGGTGACATTGTCATGCCCCATGATGACCCTATGGTAATATCCGCAGTAGTGGTAAAACACCTGGTGAGCAGAATCCTGGTCGATAACGGGAGTTCGGTGAACCTAATCTATTGGAATTGCTTCAAAAAAATGAGCATATCCGAAGATAGGTTAAGGCCTGTTATGACGCCACTATATGGATTTACGGGCAAAAGGGTGAAAGTGGTCGGGTCCATAGAGTTGCCTGTGACTCTTGGAGAAAACCCGAAGGATGTGACCCGGTAAGTATTGTTCATGGTAGTAATGTCAACCTCCGCTGCTTACAACATGATCCTGGGTAGCCCGTACTGAACGACATGAGGGCAGTGATATCCTCTTGTTCTCTGTTAATGAAGTTTCCCACTCCCAACGGAGTCGGGCAAGTACGAGGAGATCAAAGGAGTGCCCTACTTGTTATATCGCTTCTACCGCTAACAAAGGAGCACAGAGAAAGGAGACTTTGTGCATAGATGATCCGCCCAAGCCTCAGCCTGTAGAGGAGACGGAAGCCATTGAGCTAACCAGGGGGGTCAGAGAAAAGAAGGCATTCATCGGGACTCAGCTGAATAAACAAGTAAGGAGGGAGATAGTTGAATGCCTGAGGAGAAACTCGGATGTTTTTACTTGGACCCCGGCTGAGATGCTTGGTATTAATCCTAAAGTGATTTGCCATGAGCTTAACTTCTCACCTGGGCACAGACCTGTCAAGCAGAAAAAGAGGAATTTTACCCCGGAAAGACAAAAGGCAATCACTGAAGAAGTGAATAAACTCCTAGACGTCGGATTCATTCGAGAGGTCTACTACCTCGAGTGGCTAGCCAACGTGGTAATGGTAAAGAAATCTAGTGGGAAGTGGCGAATGTGTGTAGACTTCACCGATCTGAATAAAGCCTGCCCTAAAGATTCGTACCCCTTACCTCGGATAGATAGGCTGGTGGATGAAACATCCGGATATGAACTCCTCAGTTTTTTAGACGCCTTCTCCGGATATCACCAGATTATGCTTCACCCAGAAGACGAAGAGAAGACTTCTTTTATAACCGACGATGGAACATACTGCCATCGGGTAATACTGTTCAATTTAAAGAATGCTGGAGCAACCTACCAGCGAATGGTGAACAAAGTGTTCAAAGATCTTATGGGAAATACCATGGAAGCCTATGTGGACGATATGATCATCAAAAGCCGAGCGGGAGAGTCTCACGCTCATTAGATGTCCAGGGTATTCGAGGTACTAAGGAGATTCAATATGAAGTTAAATCCCGAAAAGTTCTCATTCGGGGTGAGATCAGGGAAGTTCTTGGGCTTCATGATCACTGACAGGGGTATTGAGGCAAACCCTGAAAAGGTACAGGTGGTTATCGACATGAAACCCCCAACCACCGTGAGAGATGTCCAAAGGTTGACAGGCAGAATAGCAGCTCTGAATCGCTTTTTGTCAAAGTTCGGAGAAAGGAGCCTGCCATTCTTCAAAACTCTGCGGGGAGGAAAGGACTTCGAATGGATGGGAGATTGTCAAAAGGCTTTTGAGGACCTCAAAGAATATTTGAAGCAGCTACCTTTATTGACAAGGCCCCTGGAAGGGGAATAATTGTATATGTACTTGGGAGTCGATGATTTCGCCGTCAGTGGGGTGCTACTGAAGAAGGATGAAATGGTGTACCGCCCCATCTACTATGTGAGCAAGGTACTATTAGACCCGGAGACTCGTTATCCGCTAGCCGAAAAGCTAGCGTTAGCCCTTGTGATGGCCTCACGTAAGTTGCGCCCTTATTTTCAGGCACACCCCATCACTGTCTTTACGGATCAACTATTAAGACAAATCCTTCAGAAGCCTGGACACTTAGGGAGACTAGTGAAATGGGCAGTGGAACTTGGAGGATATGATATCACATTCCAACCCCGCCAGGCTATCAAAAGTCAAGCTCTGGCAGACTTTATAGTAGAATGCACTAGCCCGAGCGACAGCGGTGGAAGGGAAACTCAACCATGGTTACTGTATGTCGACGGGGCATCAAGTGCCAACGAAAGCGGAGCGGGTGTAATCTTGGTATCGCCAGAAGGGAAATCCCTGGAATACTCCTTACGGTTTGGGTTCCCCAGTTCAAACAACATAGCAGAGTATGAGGCTTTGATAGCCGGGATGAGGCTGGCAGAAAAGCTGCAGGTTCACCACTTGGTAGCACATAGTGACTCTCAATTGGTGGTAAACTAGTTCAACAGGCAATATGAGGTTCGAGAACCAACTTTAGCCCCATACCTGAAGAAAGTCCAATCTCTGGCTCAGACTCTTAAGAGCTTCCAGCTAATACAAATTAACTGGTCCGAAAACACACACGCTGATTCATTGTCCAAGTTAGCCTCTTCCAATGAGACAAGAGGAAGGATAGTGAAGGTGGAGAGGCTCGAACGGCCTAGTATTGAAGAGGTCGAAGTGTGTGACATTGAAATGGGAGATGACTGGAGATCCCCATTCAAGCAGTATCTCACTGAAGGTACAATCCCCCAAGATAAGGACGAGGCTCGTCGCTTACGAATACAAGGGGCGAAGTTCACGCTAATCAACGGGGAACTATACAAAAGGGGATATTCGTCACCCTTGTTAAAGTGTCTGGGGCCGGAGCAAGCAAATTATGTCCTAGCTGAAGTGCATGAAGGAATTTACGGCGAACACTTAGGAGCTAGGGCCCTTGCTGCTAAGATACTGCGATCGGGATTCTACTGGCCGACCTTGAAAAAAGATGCAATGGACAAAGCCCGCCGGTGTGACAAATGCCAAAGGTTCGCGCCAATCACAACAGCCCCAGTGACTCCCTCCCAGGGTACGATACAGCCGGTTCCTTTCGCACAATGGGGGTTGGACATTCTAGGGCCTTTTCCATTAGCCACGGGGCAAAGAAAATTCCTGTTAGTTGCCACCGACTACTTTACAAAGTGGATTGAAGTGGAGCCTTTAGCTACAATCACGGAGAAGAAAGTCGAGGCAATGGTATGTAAAGACATTATTTGTCGATTCGAAATCCCACGCATCTTAAATGCCGACCATGGAATGCAATTAAATTGTAATGCCTTCCGTGAATTCTGTAAACGCCTCAACATTCAGCTAAGGATTTCCTCTGTGTCATATCCTCAAGCCAATGGACAGGCCGAAGTCAGTAATCGAACTATTCTTCATGGGCTAAAGACCAGGTTACACAAAGCTAAAGGGGCGTGGATGGACGAATTGCCTAGTGTTTTATGGGCCTATTGTACCACTAGTCAGGTGTCGATCGGAGAAACGCTGTTCAGTCTCGTGTACGGCGCTGAAGCATTGATCCCCGTGGAAATTGGAGCGTTGTCACCCAGGATGGTGCCCTTAGTTGAAGAATAGAATTCACAAGCACTAAGGGAAAGCCTAGATCTCCTTGATGAACATAGAGAAATCGCGACTATTCGATTGGCATCCTATCATCAGAGGGTGGCCAACTACTATAATAGCCGGGTGAGAGATGACCAATGTCCGAAGGAGATTTGGTGCTCAGAAAGTCGCATATCACGAATGCCTTGAAGGAGGATGGAAAATTTAGAGCTAATTGGGAAGGTCCATTCAGAATCAAACATAAGATTGGGCCTAACACCTGTATCCTGGAAACTCTACAAGGAAAGAAAATAGGGAAAACATGGAATTCAAATCACTTAAAATTATATTTGAATTAATCGTTATATTTTCTTTCTTAAACGTTATACTCTCACATTACTGTCATTTGTTTACACTGTCACAAGATATTATTATCCAATCATTATGCAGATTGTTCTTTTGTTATATATCTATAGCTTTTATATATCTAAATCTTGTGACAGGAATCAGACGAGCCGAAAGTGCCTGAGGCGCTATGCGTCACTGTGGCCAGGCATATATTCAGATGAACCGTAAGAGCCTGAGGCGCTATGCGTCACTGTGGCCAGACGTATAATCAGACGAGCCGTAAGAGCCTGAGGCGCTATGCGTCACTGTGGCCCGGCGTGAAAAATCAGACGAGCCGTAAGAGCCTGAGGCGCTATTCGTCACTGTGGCCGGGGGTGAAAAATCAGACGAGCCGTAAGAGCCTGAGGCGCTATGCGTCACTGTGGCCAGGCGTATAATCAGACGAGCCGTAAGAGCCTGAGGCGCTATGCGTCACTGTGGCCAGGCGTATAATCAGAAGAGCCGTAAGAGCCTGAGGCGCTATGCGTCCTGTGGCCAGGCGCATATTCCGACGAGCCGTAAGAGCCTAAGGCGCTATGCGTCACTGTGGCCAGGCGTTTATTCAGACGAGCCGTAAGAGCCTGTGGCGCTATGCGTCACTGTGGCCAGACGTATATTCCGACGAGCCGTAAGAGCCTGAGGCGCTATGCGTCACTGTGGCCAGGCGTGAAAGATCCGACTAGCCATAAGAGCCTGAGGCGCTATGCGTCACTGTGGCCAGGCAATGGAAACATAAAGGCCATAAAAACTAAAGACGCACTCGCGTCATAGTAATCAGGCCTCAGAAAACGATATGTTTATACGAAAAACTCTTTCTGAAAATATATCTTCCTGTCAAGAATTGGGAAGCATACAAGAATAAACAAAGCAAATATATACAAGTAAAACAAATAAACAGACAAAGGATGATAAATGATAAATAGAGAAGTAATGCGATACGAAGCATGAACAAAATTTGGATTTCATTTCATTCAAGAAAATTACAAGTAGATCTTTACAAGTACATCCAACAAAAGAAAAAAATCAAAACAAAACGATAGGATAAACAAAAAGGAAAAACAAAAATTCAATCTTCAGGAGGAGGCTGGGGATCACCTGCCGACGGACCCTCGCTCCCTAAAGACTGCTGACCCTCCTCCCGGTCCAAGTCAAGGAGAGCGCCAATAGGCTCGGGAGCATCTTCCAGGTCCACAGGCTCCCAAGGACTGGTGAGGTTGGCAAGATCATCCTGGGCAGTTCTCTTGAAAACCTCATCCGCAGGTTCAACCCCGGGTTCGTACCTAGTCCAATCAGGGGCCTCGAACAGCATCGCCTCATCTGTATACTAGAGCTCGGGGAATTCTTCACCTTCCCTATGCTTCTCAAACCAGGATCAAGCAAGATAAAATCCGTACTTCACATAGGGATTCAAAAAATCCTCCTTCCGCCTCAAGCAATCCTTAGAGAGGCGGTACTCCTTCACGGTTTCCGCCCTAATGCCATCAATCTCCACTCGGGTCAGTGAAGGAGTAGCCCAACTTTCTAATTCGGTGACACAATGCTCGAGCTCCTGATTATGATTAAGAAAGGACCTGTAGTTGGACTGCATACGGTCCAATTCGGCATGGGCCTCCTGAAGATCTTCATAGAATTTACTCGATCGGGCCGTCTCGACGGTAAGGTCCCCCTTTGCCTGGTCCAAATCCTGGCGAGCCTTCGAGAGCTGCTCTTCCAGGTTTTGTACCACATCGAGAAGTTTAGACAAGTTGTTAACGGTGTTCGATAGCTCCATGACCTTGTCCTTCAACTCCCGAATTTCCTTATCAACTCGCTCCCGATAGGCCCGGTGTTGAGCATTATTGGCCACGATCCTCTGAGCAAGCTGCAAAGAAATACAAAAAAAAAGTTAAACTCAAGAGTACAGCAAAAAGAAGTTAAACGAAGGAGAATATGAAAATTACCTTTATCGCCTCCATATCAGCCAAGTCCTCTCCCTCCGGATAGTTCCTGAATATCCTCCTAGCCTTGTCCCTCGGGAGAATAGTGGCCCAACTCAGTCAAGAAGCCACCTCGGGAGTGTCCAAGGTATCGTTGTCGCAAACTCCCGGGTAAACCCGAAACTCGGCCCCCCTCATGATATAACCACCGTCCACAGGGTAGGACCTCCCATCGATAGGGCCTATCCTTGGGAGAATTGGCCTAGTCCCCATCGACGACTCGACATACAAGCGCCTCCGGTTCTTTCGCTGGGATGGAATTATGTTGCATTCAGCGCGCTCTTCAGAACAAGACTGCCCAGATGAACCAGAAGCCCCCCGTGACCAAGAAGGAACTCTCCCTCTATCCTGGGTGGTATCTCTTTGTTTCGGGGGAGGAGGGGGCATCACGTGCTTGGAAACGGGTGGGGTCCGAGCCCGAGGTAACTGAGGCTGGACCGGTGCCTCGCTATGAACATCGTCAGCTCAACGAGGCCTCTTTCTAGTGGGATTGCTAGATGGACCGGCCTCCGAGATTTGACGCGCTATGGATTGTCGAAAGTGGCTCATTTCTGCAAAATAGAAAGAAAACAAATAAGTGGTCAAAAAATATGATCCAAACCAGCAAGCAGTAAAAAAGAATAAAAAGTTACCATCAGGAGAATCAAAATGCTCCTGAAGGGACTCTATATTTATCGTATCGTCGTCAGGGAGCACCATGAAAGTTGAGCCGAACCCTTCCCAGCCAGTCAGGTCAGCTAAGGGTTCGTTGCCAGAACTAGACTCTACATTGGTGCTCCCTTTATCCTCATGTGGCCTTAGAGGTTCGGGGCTCAACTCGGGGGGAACTGAAGATGGAGGATCCAAGGAAGGAACAGAAGGGCTGACAATAGGGACAGGACCCACACCCCAGCCAGCTGATATCAAATTTTCATTTGATATAAGGCTGTCAAGGCTAATGGGACGATCAACTAGCAATCTATTGACGTCCGAGGATAACTGTTCCCTAAGTGTAGAAATCCTGGGGCCCTTGGGGATTTTACGCCTAGTCTCCCTAGAAATTACATTACACTACTCCTACTCCTAAACATTACATCCCTTTCAATTGTCATCTTCCTATTTATAAGCACACTATGGGCAAAATGGTAATTTTCACATCCTTGATGAGTTGGCTTTTTTTTGGCCACTTGTCTTCACACCATTGGCTCTTTGAAAAGATATGTCCATGTCATCGGTCTTCTTGTCCAATTGGATGTGCTCGGTGGCATGACTCGTGTTGTCCGCGTGGCTCAATCTCGATTTTAGCCCAATTTCGATCCATTTTCTACCGAAATACTCAAAATACATCCGGATTTGATTTATCTGCAAACATGAGAATTTTAATTAAATAAAGGGGATAATTAACAAAATAAATTGGGGATTTAAATAAATAATTAGGAAATTAAGCACAAATAATTCTAAAAATATAGAATTATCAGCTTCGTTCCAAACTCTTTGGATAACCTGTATATCATTTACGACAATTAATTAAAAAATACGAATATAATTTATTTATTTTTTTACAGAAATTAATCCGAAATTTGTCAAATAAATTCCAATTGCGTAATTATCATACTGTTGTCGTAAATGAGCTTTACTTACCCGAATATATGCGATGGTGCGTAAATCAGAGTTCGATCGGCTCACGTTCGAAATTTATCGTCGAACTATACATTTTTATATTTAATTTCGGGTAAATTTTTGATCAAATATAATTTTAAATTAAATTCTCAAAAATCAATTTGGTCACTTTTGACCTCTTACCGACTTACCCGAAGTCCGGTGTATCCTCGAAAATATTCCTTTTTTTTTCTTTTTCTCTTTTCTTTCTTTTTCTCCCTTTTTCTTCTCTTTCTTGGATGAACCAGTTCGGTCCGGTTCAGCCCGGTTCAGACCGGTTGATTCACCCCAGTTCTCTTCTGACTGAATCGGTCTGTACCGGTTCAGGCTTCCCCGTCGCCATTCACGCATTTTCAGTCGGTTCTCGGCTCGTTTCTAGAGCCAATCGGTGCGCCTACACTGGGGGATTGTTCGACTGGGGGTGGGGTTGGCCGAATCGGCGCCAGTGGCCACCGATTTCTCTCTTCTCCCTCTTGACCGTCTCGCCCTCGATTCATCGAATTCCAACGGTGTTGGCGGTCGTACCGGTGCCTGGAGAGTCGCGCGAGGGTCGGCTTCATTTTTCAGTGGTCGCCTGGTTTCCTGGTCGCCGGAGGTCGGCAAGCAGAGGATTGGTCCTCGTCGACCTTCGTTTCTTCTTCACGTGATTCTGCAAATTTTGTTTTCCTTTTTTTTTCCTTTTATTTATTTATTTATTTACAATTTATTTTATTATTATTTTATTCATTAAAATATTCTAAAATCCTAAAATATCTAAAAAATTCTTATTTAATTCATTTAATCAATAAATGAATTTATCTGTCTTATTTTATCTTTTCGGTATATTTTTCCAATATTTTCGAGATTATTTTTCGATGTGAAAATTTTGATTAATTCCAATAAATTCATATCTTGATCAATTGGACTCGAAATTTAATATTTTCTCCTTTATTGATCATGATTTCTTAAATCCATATTTTTAATGAAATTTTCTTATCGAATTTATACCGAATTTTGATCCTTTGACCGTTTTACCGTTCTACAAGTTCGGGACCAATTTAGGCCGACTTTCCTTCTTGGACCCACTATAATTTCTCATTTAAAATTTGTATCTCTGTCCAGACAATTCAAATCTCATAAATTTAATTTAAAATTCCTTAACTGTCCATTTTTAAATTTTACGTACATTCGACTACTTCATTCATATTTGTATGATCAAAATCATCCGTCTTATGATTCCATTAACATATAACAATATCCATAAAATGTGTGAATCATAAGGAAATACAATAAAAATTGGGTCTTACAGGTTGTCCTGCTTATTTTGTTGATCAAAGTTGCCTTGCGCCCAAAGGTATACAAGTTCTCAAAGCCTTTTGTATCTGAACATTTATGTGCACAGTAAAACCATTCTGTAAACACAAGGGATGTAAATGAATGTAAATATCATTTAGTGATTGTATATATAAATTTTGGGAGGTTTAAATTCTCATTGTAAATTGGTGGTGTGAATTGACTAAATGTGTATGTACTAAATGACTAACAATAACTCAAAGCCCAACCAAATTAACTGTGAGTGAATAGTATAAATGTGAAAAATTTGTACGAATTTTTAAGTGAACTAGCCACGACATAGGCCCGCTCATATTAGTGACTTACTGAACAGTTAGCCTTATGAGAAACATATGTTTACTAGGAAATTTACGAAAAGTATATGTTTACTACGAGATTTACGAGAAATATATGTATATCACCAATTTTAACAAGAAATATGTCTTTATTACAAGATTTACGAGAAATTGTATATCACTGTTTTATGTTTTTACGAGACTTTTATTGAACACTATTTATTGATATGACATTTTATTGTGCTACAAGATATGTTTTCATGAAAGTGCACTACGAGTTTTATAACCGTAATTGCATTGTTTTAGTGCATAATATGGACTTACTGCACTTGCATTCATTATATGAGATGTGATGGTAAAAGTGACATGATGTATAGGACTAGTCAGTGTGATGTCAGGTGCCCAAGGAAATGAGGTACTTCTAAGTATCCTCCCATTTAATGCCTTAAAAGCCCTTGACAACGTCATCGGAGTCCTAACATAGAAGTATGTGGAATATAAATTGTTATACGGTATTATAAAATAAGAAAACAAAATATTGATATTAAATGAAGTAAGAAATAACGTTGCATGCATTATTGAAAAACTTACCTATATTTACTACTCTGTTATTGTGTAGTGACTTTTTGGGGTTTCCCTTAAGCTCACCCCCTCTCTACTCAAAGGTTAGTCAAGATAGTTTCGTAGCTTGAGATAGCATCGGCTTCGCAAGTCCAAGCTTTAAAGCTACTATACAGTTTATAGCTCGATATACTATTCACTATTTAAACGATGTTATTTATAGACAATTTTGTATAGTATAATGAGATGGGATGTGTAGAATATATGTATGAATTGATTATGAATATTTGTTAAACTGAGATGTAAATGCATGATTTTTAAAAAGTATGCTTAAATTGAAGAAAATATAAGCTCAAAAAATCATGAAAATATTATAGGAGATAGTAATATATTGATACAGATGACTGAGTATTGAAATTGAAAATCTGTCTATTGGGGAATATTTTATGCCTATCTGTTGATATTAAGTTGACATGGGAAATTATGCAATTACACTGAAACTCTATTGAAATTTCTTTTGAATTTATTATTGATGTTTATTAGGCCGGTGCCATAGCTATGATTACCTTAAACCTATATTGTGCCATAAGTTACTGGCATTAACTATAGGTTATTGACTCACTGTACAAACATAGTAAAAGGAAAAGTGAAAAATTAACCCAATATCTGTACTTATGTAGTATATTATAAGAATGTAAGGCCCATGAATTTCTATGTAATCTTATGATTTCCATGATGTCAGACAAGTTACACAATATATGTATCATAAAGAATTGGATATTTTTGAGTGTTAAGTGTGAATAAAATGTAAAATGGGTATTGAAGTGATTGAATATGAGTTTACCTTTGAAAATCTAGAAAATTGCAGTTGAAATACTACGGGATGAATGCCAAATCGATCTTACATGCAAGGAAGATCGATCTCATTGTCTCAAGATAGAGTACCAAGCATTCTGTAAAGAGGAGATCGATCCCTCATTCAAGCAAATCGATCTTATTCAATAGCAGATTGATCTCTCATTTAAATAGATTGATCCCCATGTGATTCTGTAAGGAACAGATTGATCCCTACTTGATTTAGCAAGAGTAGATCGATCTATCCCTATGAGCAAATTGATCTCTAGTTGCTTCTATCTAGCAAAGATCGATCTCTTCCCAAAGCCAGATCGATCTCTAAGTGATTCTGCCTGGCCAAGATTGGTCTCTACAATGAGCAGATCGATCCCTTCTTCAAGAGGTAGATCGATCTCATCCAAGAGGCAGATCGATCCCCTAGCCTGTATTGTTGAATTCTAAAGGAGTTTAATTAAGGGGAGATCGATCTCTACTCTTGGAGATCGATCTCATAATGTAATTACTATAAAAGAGACCCGACTGTCGAGCCAACTTCCCTAGAAATCCCAAAACTTTCTATTTTAGCCAAAACAATCTAGTTTTCTCACTCTAGGATATCCTTACCTTCCAAAAAAGATTTGAGGAAAAAGCTATTTGAGTGAAGTTTTTCCTAGTGAGGAAGAGAACAACATAGTAAAAAATTAGAAGCTGAAACTTTGTATTGAATGAGCAAAGGGATTTTTCCCAAATTTGGCAAGAAAGGGAGAAAAGTCAAGCTAGGTAAGATTTCAATACACCATCTTCTAGTATGTTAATCTAGACATTTTGATGAGTTGATTGGTGTATATAATGTTGGCTGATCCGTGTGGTCTGGGATGATAATGACAAAGTTGGCCAACAGAGTCCTTGATTATATATAGTGATCACCTATCTCACATGATATCACATGGTTTTATATAATGAACATGATTTGTGTCGTCCAGGGTAGACCTGAGGGAGGAGTCGAACCTTGTGGGATGTTTTTAAAGGATGATAAGTTGTTTGTGATGAGTTTTACTAATGTTTTAACAAGGTGTTAATCTTGAGGGGATGATTTATGATGAAATCCATGATTTGCGATGAAACTGATGAGTTTTATTATGATGAGCATGAGATATTTGACATGATGATTTTTCATGTTTACATGCCTATTTTCATGTTTTCAGTACATGATATATGTATATACCTGTGGCATAGTTTTAATCTTTCCCCATCCTCTGGATATAAATGATCTTTATGTCATGACATTATAAGCATGTAGATAGTGTGGTTATCTACCAGGCTTGCATTATTACCTTACTGAGCGTGCGGTTGCTCATCCCTATCATTTTCCCCCTCTACAGAGCGCACACAGTAGTCTAGTGAAGGACTGAGAAGTTGTATCCTGATATCTGCTGCTCTTCATCGCTAAGAGGTATACACACGAGAATCTTTTTGTATCTAAACATGTAACAGCACAGTAATCATTTTGAAATATAATATGGGGGATGTAAGTGTTAGCCAATATGTATAAGTATAGAACTTAAATTTTCAAATGTATGTGTTTGCTCTTGATTAATTGAAAGATGAATTGGTATATAATGATTAATACTGACTCATAGCCCAACTATTATTGGTGAGAGTTGTTCACGACCGGGAAAGGAAATAAAAAAGCAAAAAATTTATGGTGATTTTCGGATGAAAAGGGGTTGTGACAAAGATTAGTATCAGAGCTAAGTTGACCTAATATGAGTCAGTATTAATAAGTAGGAAAGTTACATCCCCATATTATTGTGCTTTTGTTTAGATATAACTATGTATACCCAGATGGAATAAGACTAATAGATGGTATGGATATAGGAAATTAGGCATTATGCCTGTCACCCATCGAGGTAGAGGGGCGAGTTCACATGCTAGAGGTCGTAGGGGCAGGCATGAGAGCCGTGCGGAGCCATAGACTGATCAGGCTCCACAGGACCCTGTTGACAGACCTGGGGATACTAAAGTATGCTTCTCTAGGATAGAGCGGAGTATTGAGAGCCTTGTGGAGATAGTCACAAAGGCATTAGGGGCTGGTGATAGACGAGGCCCGATCGTGTAGCATACTTCTACTGGACAGGCAGCTGCAGAGGCAGAGAGACCTCAGACTACAGGGACTGTTATACCATCCCTAGTTCAGGATACAGCTTCTCCCATCGCTCTACAGCCGAGCGGAAGTGACTTGGGTTATGACTGTGAGTTGAGTAGGTTACGATAGTTCCAAGTGTTGAAACCTCCAGCATTTAGAGGAGTGAAGGACTCCGGTTGTTACTGCGGATTAAGTATATGAAATGGAGAAGTTGTATGGGTTCTTCAGATGTACATCGACTGGGAAAGTTGCCTTTACCGTATTTATGCCGAAAGGCGAGGCAGAGCACTAGTGGAGATCCACCGTATCTATTTTGAGAGCCTGACACTCTAAGATTACATGTGAGATATTCTTGGAGGCCTTTAGGAGGCAGTATATTCTAGCCAGTGCACAGAGGAAGCTGCGGATGGAGTTTATGAATTTGGTTCAGGGGAACCATTCAGCTGATGAGTATGAATTGAGGTTCATATCCTTGGGGAGGTATGACCCAGATACGATGAGCAATGAGTTTCGAAAGGTCCAAAAGTTCATGGACGGATTGAGACTAGCCATTCGGACTAAATTAGCTACGTTTGTTATCCCTACTTATGAGGAGGCAGTTCGAAGGGCATAGTTGTGTGAGCAGGACTTTGAACGGAATGCCTTCGAGTTTTGGAAGGTTAGTGGCATGAGAGATAGAGGGGGTTGATAGAGTGGTCAGGAGAGGAGGCAAGAGACTGTTTGAGAAAAGGCCAAAGATTGAGGAGGTGCAGGAGAGAGCTGCTAAACCTCCTGTGTACCCAGCTTTAGATCCACCGAGGGGTATAGTCATTGGAGGACCACAGCCTACTATCGAGCAATGTAGGAGATGTGGTTGATTTCATGGCACCAGGCTTTGTCTGATGACCCCTTGTAGTGCGTTACAGATATGAGAAGTCATGGCACATCGTGAGGTATTGCCCAGAGATAATTGAGACTGCCTCACGAAAGGGAAAGGAGTCAGAGAGGGCTCTTGTTGAGACTTTCACTCCGAGGAGAAAATCTACAGCTGAGGAGAAAGGGAGATAGGAGGTTGGTAGAGGGTGAATGCATGCACTGGACCAGGACACTGTAAACGCTTTAACGGATGTGATGTCACGACCCTCAACTTACCAAAAATCATCACAAATTTTTTGCTTTTCATACATTATTTATTTTTCGTCCTTACCTTACCTCGATCGTGATCAGCTACACTCTCGACAATTGGGTTGTGTTTCAATGTCTATCTCATCCAGCCAAAATAATTTAATTGCATTATAATTTAGAAGAAAACACTTGTATAAATAAATTAGAGTTGTTGTTTACATTGCTTTACATCCCCAATGATTACATTCAAAATGCTACTGTGCTTTGGTAAGTTTAGATACAAAATCATACAAGTGTGTATACCTTTCACGACGGGATGCAGTGGATACCAAAAGTAAACCTCCAGTCGCCCTCAGTCTATACTCAATGCTTTGTAGAGAAGGGAAAATAGGGGGCAGGCAAACAACACGCTCAGTAAGGCAATCATGCGAACAGATAGCTACTGCACTATCTACGTGATCTCGATGCCATGCTCAAAACCATACAATTCTCATTCACACCTCAAAAGTATTAATTTCATGCTTGTGTTAATGGCATGTAAAGCATATCATGCTAATCAGTTCAATGCACAAATCAAATTCAAAGCATGGAAAACCATCATGCATATTTAATTCATAAACCATGGAAAAATCATCATGCATCAGTGCACTTTACAGCAATTAATCATACATTCTTAAGTAAATCATGCTATTTCATCTCAATAAAATCAACACTGATCAGGACTCAGCCCCCTCCCTCGGACTGTCCTGACCCACAAAACTTCTCAAACATGGATTTATTCATAAAACAAAGACATGTGAGATAGGCAATATAACAGGGAAATCTCCTCTAGGACTATGGCCATATCCTGTGATCTCAGGCTACACCAATCAGGTGTGTGAGGTATCACCACTATCTGCTTCCACACGGCAGGTGGGTCACGTCCAGCCCGCCGGTCCATAGCAGATCTAAACATCATCTGAAGATGGCATATCACAATCTCAACATGATACAACGTACTCCATGCTACTTGCAAGGTTCATCGTACTCCATGGACCCATCTCAACTCATCATATCACGCCACATCTCAAAATGCACATGCGAGCCTATTTAATCGGTGCGACACCTAGTCTACCTGAAGCTCCTAGCACAGCTATCAATCATGTCATAAAACCACGTGTGATTAATCTCAAGCACGACACAAGTATGGTGGGCATCTAATGTGAGCTATGCTCCAACACCATCCCAAAACCAGTATAAAGTCTGTACGAGCTTAACTCTAGCATAATATCATAGAAATCCATGTGAAAATTAGTGCGAGCTACGCTCTAGCACTCATGTGTATGAAAACACATCAAATCTCGTGCGATTCATAGTCTAGCACATTTTCATTCCCACGAAATCCATTTAGGTGGCTCAATTCTTTGCAAAACATGGTTATCAACCAAATCAAATCATTTCTTTTGCAAATCATTTCAAATCTTAGCCAACCCACCAATCACTTTCTAAAAAGCAACAAAATAAGGTTTTCAAAGCACCATGCTTTTGTTTTCATGCACATTTCTCAAAACCCAACTCTTTGCCCTTTTATCACCCAATTTCATTTCCTAGTGTCACATGCACTCTACCAAAACATTATGCGTCCTAATTGTGCATAGATATCTCTAAGAGTCTATACAATTCCCTTACCTCGATTTACACGGGGTGCGACTCTCTTTCTTTATGCTTCTAGTGCTTTTGGCTCAACTTACTTCGGTGTATCTTAGGAAGATACAATTCATTCACTGATCACCTGAGTTAATGTTGCTAACTCACATTTTGACTCTAACTAGTCAATATATCTCGTTCAGCCTATTTCGTTAAGTTTGGCTCATTTTTGCAATTGGCTATCATCAAGCCTTCTAACCAATTCCATCTAATAACTCACTTAGTTACTTGTTTAAGACTTGATATAAAATACCCTACCCTTACTCTCTCATTCAATTATGCATTTTATCCAATGCCTTAAATACTCATTTTACCTTTTTGGGAAAGTCTCATAATTCATTCCATAACACCATCTTAAATTCATACCCACAACACAATTATCACCTTAAAATATCCCATTAATCATTAATACCTCTACATTTCACTTTCTCACACTAACCCATTTCTAGGTTATAATTGTTTCATGGCATTCTAGGTAGTTCTACCATTAATATGCACACCAAATCAAGTTCAAAATCAATAACTAAACAAATGTACTTAGATTGGTGCACTAGAAACTCACCTCTTTTGATTTCCTCCTTGCTCCAAATAGAAATGCCCCTTGTTCCTTAAATCCAACAAATGGGGAAAATACCTCCAAGCTATGTTATTCTTCTCTTTGATGTGAACAACTTTGTATCTAATAGCCTTCCCTCAAATCTTACTGGAAATGGGATGATTTAGAGAGAGAAAACTAGGTTTTTGGATTGGAAGATGGAAGAAATTGGTTCTTCCTATGAAATGCATATTTCACTACTCTTATTTATAGAAATTGCTTGATGAGATCGATCTGCATTGAAAGAGATTGATCTGATCCTCTTAAATCCCTCTTTTTCATGACATTTTGAAGGCAGGAGATCGATCTGTCGAGGGCTTGAGATCGATCTGTCGAGGGCATAGAGTTAAGGAGATCGATCTGGCTAGGGAGGAGATCGATCTGCTCCAACCCGAGAGCTAAGGAAATCGATCTGTTTCCCTTAAGAATCGATCCTCATTTTACAGATTGTTTAGCAAATCGATCTGCCTTGTTCTTATTGCTCAAATAAGAGCATTTTGGCTCTTCCAGATCGATCCCTCATCCTATGAGATCGATCTCGCCTTTATATTTTCCAGATTTTCTGTAGTTTTCTGCAGCAACTCATACAAAACAATCCTTAATTTGTTGCCATAGTCATTTCCTCATCCAGTTACCTTTAAGACTTGAAAATGGCATCCATTCATACTTTATACACATTAAAACTTGTGTGAAATCTTTGTATAACCAAAGGTATATAATATAAACTAAATGGAAGCGTATAACTCATGCAATCTTCATTTCATTTTACCACACCACTCAAAATTCAATATATTTACATTCCGCTAACGAAAATATCCTTTTTACACTCGCTATACACTTTAGAACTTACGTGTATTCATTTCGTAATCCAATATACACATATACTGGATTAAAGGTACCATTCTAATTTTTTATTTAGAAGAATTTGTAATATTTGATCTTGGTGCCATCACATATTCCTTTATATCGCCTTCCTTTGCACATAAGTTGTTGAAGCATGTAAAACCCATATTGTTAGATAGAATGTTGTTGATTTCTACACTAATGAATGATAATCAGTTGACTGAATATGTGTATAGGGATTGTAGGCTGTAAGACCCAGATTTTGATGTAGGTTATCCCTTATGATTCATATAAGTACGAACATTTATTATGTTGGTTGAATCATAAGAAGAGTATTTACTACAAGGAAATTGTAAGTAAAGTGGTAAAACACATATAAGCTACGTAAAGGCTGAATAAGGGGCTATCAAAGCCACAGGCTAAACTGAGAGAATCTAAATGTGAAACTATAGAGAACTCGAGCAGGAAAGTCGGTGTGATTTGGTCCCGAACACATTGAAGTAGAGGAAATGCCAAAAAAGGGCTAAAAGAGTCCGAAATGGTCCGTTTGAGAGAATCTAAATCATTTTGACAGAAGAGAAGAACTTATGATGTGAAACTATAGAGAACTCGAGCAGGAAAGTCGGTGTGATTTGGTCCCGAACACATTGAAGTAGAGGAAATGCCAAAAAGGGGCTAAAAGAGTCCGAAATGGTCCGTTTGAGGGGTATTTGATGTATTTTCCTCCCAAAAATGGCCAAAACATAAAGATGAGAGTGTGAACCATGGAAAGTGACACTTTTGGATTTTTGAGAAAAAATCAAACGTGGTCAATGGTTAAGAAAAGTGGACTTTGACCAAAGTTGACTAACCAGGGATAGAAATTAACCTAAGAATGAAGAAAAAAATTAGGGGAAAATACTTTTAGTTAGAATACAATATATGTGAGATCTGAGAATTTTAGATGTATTTTAATTATGTAATATGAACATGAAGTATAATTTATTGAGCTAAGTGAATTGTGGGAATGATAATTGGAGATTTATATGTTAAGTGTTTAAAATAGTGTGTAACTATGAGGACAGATCGATCTGGGAGAAGGAGAGATCGATCTGGTGAGTTAAAAATGACAAAGGAGGAAGAATTTAAGGAGCAGATCGATCTGGGAGAAGGAGAGATCGATCTGGTGAGTTAAAAATGATAAGGAAGGAGGAATTTAAGGAGCAGATCGATCTCCAATGGAAGAGGATCGATCTCCTTATGATTCTATTTGAGAGAAGATCAATCTCATGAGGAAGAGATCGATCTCCAAATGATTCTGTTTGGGAGAAGATCGATCTCCTCAAGGAGCAGATCGATCCCATAAAGCCATCAAGAGATCTATCTCACCCCTCGACAGATCGATCTCCTAGGCATAAATTGCCCCAAATTATCCCAAAAATTCAAATGCAGATCGATCTCATCAAGAGGCAGATCGATCTCCTACCCTCAGTCTATATAAGGAACCCCTATTTTTTCTCCTGTAATTTCACTTTCTCTCTCTTCCAACCCCCATTTTCACCGAAACCTAGCTTTCTCACTCATCTAAAGCACCCATTTTTGGCCGAATCAGAGGTTGTGGCAAGAAGGAAAGTTGTTCCTCATCAAAGGGAGAACAACATACTTGGAAATCGAAGGACGAATCGGATCGAGGCGTGGGTTGTGCGTCTAACAAGCTTTGGGTAATTTCTAAACCTCGATCTTGATATTTGGGATGATTTTGATGATAATGGTGGTTGTCATTGTGTTAAAATAGCTGAGAAATGCTTAGGGATTGATGAAATTGCAATGTGGTTGGAGTGATAATGATATTTAGCAATTTTGGGAATTTGAGCTATAAATGAAAATTTAGACAATGTGGTGAATTAGCGTAGATAACTGGCATGAGAAACGTAGAACGTTGAGATGTTGTGAATGAGAGTGTAGTTTGGGGTAGAGTTACGAGAATCAAGAGATTTGAGGTGTTATGAGCAATTATGCTCGATTTTTGAGAATTGAGGTTTATGAGATAATTGAGTATTGATGTTTTAACATCGTTTGGACAGCTCGGGAGTTCCAGAGTGGAATGCGAGGCTAGTCCGTGATACGGGGGAAACGATTGCACTATACGATGTGCAAAGAGGTAAGGGAAATCTAAACCATTTGTGTATGTGAATTGTAAACTATTATAGCATGAATTGTGATATGTGAATTGTAAACTATTATAGCATGAATTGTGATTTATAAAACAAGCATGTTGAGTGATGTGTTGAGTTATAATTGCACACGGTTTTTATAGCCGGTTGGAGCCCATTATTTTATACGTTTATAAGCTGAGTGTGAAATTGCTTTATAAACCGTTGAATTTGTGTGAGTAATGAATTGGGCTCTATGTTAAGGCAATATCGAGATTTGAGAAATGTGTGTGTGCTTGCCGGTTGGAACTCGGTTTTATTGTGTTTTGTGTTGAGTACAAAACGGTTTTCAAATGAGTTTTATGAGAGAAAAACCACTATGAGTTCTACGTGAAGGCAAACCAGTCTTGTGTGATAAGACTTAGGTGTGTAATTTTGAGTACACACCGGGCATTGCTCTGGTAGCATGTAAGCCTGATTTCTTCTCCGTTCTGGTAACATGAGAATAACCCATTCTGTGGCTATGCCACGTATACTTGGTGGCTATGCCACGTGTGAAACCCCATTTGGTGGCCGTTGCCACGTGAGAAACCCTATTGGTGGCCGTTGCCACGTTATACCCCATTTGGTGGCCGTTGCCACGTGATACCCCATTTGGTGGCCGTTGCCACGTGAGAAACCCTATTGGTGGCCGTTGCCACGTTATACCCCATTTGGTGGCCGTTGCCACGTGATACCCCATTTGGTGGCCGTTGCCACGTGAGAAACCCTATTGGTGGCCGTTGCCACGTGAGGATCCCTAATTAGTGGCCGTTGCCACGTGAAACCCTATCCAGTGGCTATGCCACGTGTGAAATTAAATCAGTGGCTATGCCCCGTGTGTTTAGTGGCTATGCCACGTGTGAAATTAAATCAGTGGCTATGCCACGAGTGTTTAGTGGCTATGCCACGTGTGAAATTAAATCAGTGGCTATGCCACGTGTGTTTAGTGCCTGCGCCACGTGCATTATTATTATAGTGATTTTATCACGTATTTGAGAAAGCGTTTATCGCATTATTTTCACATGCTTTGTTATTGCTCTAGACTGAGCCTTTTTACTTCATGTTTTCACATGATTTGAGACATGAGAATGTCGTTTTGAGTACTTTCATGCTATGGTATTCAAATGAGTTTCACATACAAATAAATATTTTGTGATGTGCATTTTGGTTTATGAAATGAGTCCCTTACCCCCCTTACTGAGCGATTTAGAAGCTCTCCCTGTTTTCTTTCCCCCCAGATTTCTTCAAGTGAAAAGGGTTGTCCTGCGACGTACGGAGTTGTGGCTAGTGGAGGACTTGAGCTCCAGGCCATATATATTGTATTTTGAGGTACCTTTTATCTTTTCATGTACCCAGACGATTATTGTAATTGTAGACACTTTATGCACAACATTGTATAGGATGTATTAGGATTAATTAACTTGGAATTGAGTAATATATATGATACAATATACACTATATTATGATAAGATCCTGAGGCATGATAACTATGACGATGTATGACACTGCACAGGAATGCACTCTTAATTGTGAATTAATAAATAAAAAGTTTTAAATTAGCCATATTTTCTGCACTTCCGGGGCGTGACAGAGTTTTCTTAGTATCAAAGCTTAGGGTGTCTAGTACTGTCAGTGTCGGTTAAGTGAAATAGAATACATCCCAAGTGTCTGTAATAGTCTGGTCATGAACTGAAATTGAGGATTGAGATTTCAATCGATTGTGATATGTATGCGCAGGAGACGAGTTAAGATAGAGAATGAATGGACGACGAGGTCGTTCGAGGAGGCAGGCAGAGTCCCTTCCGCCATCTGTCCCATAACCAGAGAGTCCTAACTCTCGATTTAATCGAATTGAGACCGATGTGAGGCAAGGTTTTGAGCAGATGGCAGGGTTATTCGCGCAACACTTTGGAGTTAATGCCTCGGGTATTACTCCTACACCACGACAAGGACCTCCCATACCCCCAATACCTCCCGTCACTCAGCCTGAGGATAGAAGTATGGTCCGACTGAAGGATTTTCTGAAGATGAATCCACTCGTGTTTAGGGGAAAGAAGGATCCTACAGAGGCTGAGGAGTGGCTGACGGAGTTGAGGATTATATTTAATTATCTGGGGTGCACCGATGCTGAGAGGGTCAGTATGAGTGCCTATATGCTGAAGGAGAGAGCTCGAGATTGGTGGGGTACTACCCAGGGTATTTTGATGTCCCACCATGATGTGATTGGTTGGGAAGAGTTTCAAACAGCCTTTAGGACCCAATATGTACCACGAGCCACCCAGAGAAAGAAACAGGCCGATTTTTGAGTTTGGTACAGAGTGACATGTCTGTGGATGACTATGAGAGCCAATTCACAGCGCTATTGAGATATGACCCAGAAACCTTCAAGAGTGAAGAGCTCCGCACAGAGAAGTTTGTGTATGGGTTGAAGCTCGTCATCAGAGATAGATTGATAGGGCTATGTATTACTGAGTTTGGAGATGCTCTGAGACGAGCACAAGAGATTGAAAGAGGAATTGAGATGGTACAATCCCAGAATGAGCTCAGAGCAGTGAATAGAGATAAAGGCAAGAGGCCAGCGATTTTCCAAACGGAGGCTCGGAGAGGTTCCTTCAGAAGAGGAAGGATTGAGGTACAGAAGGGCAAATTAGAGAGACCCAAAGGTTACCCTAACATTAGAGAGACCCCTCGAGATGTCAGGCCTGAGACAAGGTTTTGCAGAGATTGTGGTCGAATGCATGAGGGAAGTTGTACTGGGTCGATCCATGGATGTTTTAGATGTGGAGACATGGGTCACATGGTGAAGGATTGCCCTCAACCTCAGAAACCATATGTCTTGGAGCCCACTAGACAACAGCCTCGGAGAGTGGATCCCTGGAGACAGGCCACTGCTGCAGAGAAAGGAAAGAGACCTGTTGCCCAGGGACGTGTGTTTGCCCTAGATAAGGAGACTGCTGACACTTCTGCAGAAACTATAAGAGGTACACTCTCTGTCTGTAATTATGAGGCTCATGTGTTGATTATTTCAGGATCCACGCATTCGTTTATTTCTGAGCATTTTACATGTAGATTAAACTTGAAGTTTGAACCTCTAGAATACATACTACATGTAAATACCCCTATGCGTGAATCCCAGAGAACTGAGTTAATCTGTAAAGGATGTGAAATTAAGGTGGGAGATAGAGTGATGTTAGCAGATCTAATCCTGTTGAATATTCATGGGTTTGATGTAATTTTGGGAATGGATTGGTTGGCGACCAATCGAGTGAGTTTAGACTGCTACACTAAGATAATAACTTTCTCCCTACCTGAACCTTATAGTGTACGATTGAGATATTGAGGAAATGAATATATGAATTTCTAGTAAGTAAGTTGAGAATTTTGATATTATTTTGGAAAATATTAAATATGATTGTTCATGTGAAGGTTATGAGACACTCATCTCAGACGATGAGCGGGAACATCCGAGGATTGAGGATATACCTGTGGTGTGTGAATTTTTGGATGTTTTCCCAGATGAGTTACCAGGTTTACCACCAGAGAGAGAGCTGGAGTTTACCATTGATTTGGTACCAGATACTCAGCCGATCTCTAAACCTCCCTACAGGATGGCATTAGTGGAACTTGAGGAATTGAAGAGACAACTACAGGAGTTATTGGATCAAGGGTTCATTAGGCCTAGTGTTTCGCCGTGGGGAGCTCTAGTACTATTTGTTAAGAAGAAGGATGGTAGTCTCAGATTATGTGTAGACTACTGGTTGTTGAATAAAGCCACGATGAAGAATAAAGCCACATTGCCCAGGATTGATGATCTACTTGATCAGCTAAGAGGGGCATCAGTCTTTTCTAAGATTGATTTGAGATCGAGCTATCACCAATTGAGGATCAAGGAAGAAGATATTCCAAAGATGCCCTTCAGGACGAGGTATGGCCATTACGAATTTCTGGTGATGTCCTTTGGATTAACGAACGCCCCTGCAGCATTTATGAGGTTGATGAACGAAGTGTTTAGAGACTATCTAGATAAATTTGTGATAGTCTTTATTGATGATATCCTGGTATACTCTCGGTCGTATGACGAGCATGCACAGCATTTGTGGTTAGTACTTCAGATACTCCGAGATAAGCAATTATACGGAAAGCTTAGTAAGTGTGAGTTTTGGCTGAACCGGATAGCTTTCCTTGGCCATATAGTCTCAGAGGAAGGAGTATCAGTGGACCCAAGCAAGGTGGAGGCTATGCTTAATTGGGAGAGATCGAGGACAGTTACTGAGGTACGAAGCTTCCTTGGTTTGGCAGGGTATTACAGAAGATTTGTGGAAGGATTTTCCCGGATTGCCGCCCCTTTGACTAAGCTCACGCGCAAAGAGACTCCATTTATATGGACTGATCAATGTGAGCTCAGTTTTCAGGAATTAAAGAGGAGATTGACAGCGGTACCTGTGTTAACTATTCCTGAGGGATCAGGAGGATTCTCGGTGTATATTGATGCATCTCATCAAGGATTGGGGTGTGTGCTTATGCAGCACGGAAAGTGGTCGCATATGGATCGCGACAGCTGAAAGACCATGAGCGGAATTACCCTACGCATAATTTGGAGTTAGCCGCTGTGGTATTTGCTTTGAAGATCTGATGACACTACTTATATGGGGAAAGATTCCAGATCTTTACTGATCACAAGAGTTTGAGATATCTCTTTGATCAGAAAGAGTTAAACATGAGACAAAGGAGATGGATGGAACTCCTTAAGGATTATGACTGCGAGATTCTATATCATCCGGGCAAGGCGAATGTGGTTGCTGATGCCCTAAGCAGGAAGAGTATGATATCTACTATGATGATCAGGGAATGGGATTTACTGAAGCAGTTTACCAAACTTCGGATCAGAGTTAAAGAGGTAGAGACTGGATTTTTGGCTAGCTTGAGAATAGAACCCAGGATCATGGATTAGATTAGAACTGGGCAGCGCAGTGATCAGAGATTGATAGATATGGTTAGCCAAGCTGAACAGAGTTCGTAGTCGGATCTCACAGTCAGTGAGGACGGATTGTTGAGATTCAGAGGACGGATTTGTGTACCGGACGATGATACCCTGAAGAGACAGATACTGAGAGAATCCCACTGCTCGCGATACACCATGCACCCAGGGAGTACTAAGATGTACCGAGACTTGAGAAAGGTGTATTGGTGGAGTGGTATGAAGCGAGACGTGGCAGAGTACGTGGTCAGGTGCTTAGTATGCCAGCAAGTGAAAGCTAAGCATCGGAAGCCCGGAGGACTACTACAGCCCTTACCTGTACCTACATGGAAATGGGAGCATGTCACTATGGACTTTATTATGGGTTTACCGAGGACCCAAAGAGGTCGTGACGCTATATGGGTCATTTTGGATAGATTGACCAAGAGTGCCCACTTCCTTGCCATCAAGAGCACAGATACTGTGGATGCCTTAGCTGAGCTGTATGTCAGCGAGATAGCTAGATTACATGGGGCTCCAGTGAGTATTATTTCTGATAGAGATTCCTGGTTTACTTCCAGATTTTGGACCCAATTTCAGGAGTCCATGGGATCTCGATTGAGTTTCAGTACCGCCTATCATCCTTAGACAGATGGTCAGTCAGAGAGGACTATTCAGACCCTGGAGGATATGTTGAGGGTGTGTACGATGGATTTTAAGGGATCATGGGATGATCACCTGCACCTAGCAGAGTTTGCATACAATAACAGCTATCATGCGAGTATTGGAATGACACCTTTTGAGGCTCTATATGGTAGGAGGTGTAGATCCCCTGTAGCTTGGGAAGAAGTCGGTGACAGAAAGATAAATGCTCTCGAGCTTGTTGAGCAAGCAGTACAGAGTGTGAAACTCATATGTGAGAGGTTACGAGCTGCACAAAGTAGACAGAAAAGCTACGCGGATGTGCATAGACGGCCACTCGAGTTTGAGGTTGGTGATGCAGTATTTCTGAAAATATCACCGAGTAAGGGTATCATGCGATTTGGGAAGAAAGGGAAATTGAGTCCTCGATACGTAGGACCATTCGAGATTCTTGAGAGAGTGGGAGAGGTAGCTTACAGATTAGCATTACCCCCACAGATATCCGGAATACACAATGTTTTTCATGTGTCTATGTTGAGGAAGTACCACCCGGACCCTTCTCATGTCATAGAATATGACGAGATGGACATTCAAGAGGATATGAGCTACACTGAGGAACCCATCCAGATTCTCGATAGAAGAGAGAAGGTACTGAGAACTAAGAGCATCCAATTAGTGAAAGTTTTGTGGAAACATCACTCAATGGAAGAGGTAATGTGGGAACTAGAGAACCTCATGAAGGAGAAATACCCCCATCTATTCGACTAGTTGAGTTGAATTTGGAGGACCAAATTCTATTTAAGGTGGGGAGGATGTGAGATCTGAGAATTTTAGATGTATTTTAATTATGTAATCTGAACATGAAGTATAATTTATTGAGCTAAGTGAATTGTGGGAATGATAATTGGAGATTTATATGTTAAGTGTTTAAAATAGTGTGTAACTATGTGGACAGATCGATTTGGGAGAAGGAGAGATCGATCTGGTGAGTTAAAAATGACAAAGGAGGAAGAATTTAAGGAGCAAATCGATCTGGGAGAAGGAGAGATCGATCTGATGAGTTAAAAATGACAAGGAATGAGGAATTTAAGGAGCAGATCAATCTCCAATGGAAGAGGATCGATCTCCTTATGATTCTGTTTGAGAGAAGATTGATCTCATGAGGAAGAGATCGATCTCCAAATGATTCTGTTTGGGAGAAGATCGATCTCCTCAAGGAGCAGATCGATCTCATAAAGCCATAAAGAGATCGATCGCACCCCTCGACAGATCGATCTCCTAGACATAAATTACCCCAAATTGTCCCAAAAATTCAAATGCAGATCAATCTCATCAAGAGGCAGATCGATCTCCTACCCTCAGTCTATATAAGGAACCCTTGTTTTTTCTCCTGCAATTTCACTTTCTCTCTCTTTCAACCCCCATTTTCACCGAAACCTAGCTTTCTCACTCATCCAAAGCACCCATTTCCGGCCGAATCAGAGGTTGTGGCAAGAAGGAAAGTTGTTCCTCATCAAAGGGAGAACAACATACTTGGAAATCGAAGGACGAATTGGATCGAGGCATGGGTTGTGCATCTCACAAGCTTTGGGTAATTTCTAAACCTCGATCTTGATATTTGGAATGATTTTGATGATAATGGTGGTTGTCATTGTGTTAAAATAGCTGAGAAATGCTTAGGGATTGATGAAATTGCAATGTGGTTGGAGTGATAATGATATTTAGCAATTTTGGGAATTTGAGCTATAAATGGAAATTTAGACAATGTGGTGAATTAGCGTAGATAATTGGCATGAGAAACGTAGAACGTTGAGATGTTGTGAATGAGAGTGTAGTTTGGGGTAGAGTTACGAGAATCAAGAGATTTGAGGTGTTATGAGCAATTATGCTTGATTTTTGAGAATTGAGGTTTATGAGATAATTGAGTATTGATGTTTTAACATCGTTTGGACAGCTCGGGAGTTCCAGAGTGGAATGCGAGGCTAGTCCATGATACGGGGGAAACGATTGCACTATACGAGGTGTAAAGAGGTAAGGGAAATCTAAACCATTTGTGTATGTGAATTGTAAACTATTATAGCATGAATTGTGATTTATAAAACAAGCATGTTGAGTGATGTGTTGAGTTATAATTGCACACGGTTTTTATAGCCGGTTGGAGCCCATTATTTTATGCGTTTATAAGCTGAGTGTGAAATTACTTTATAAACCGTTGAATTTGTGTGAGTAATGAATTGGGCTCTACGTTAAGGCAATATCAAGATTTGAGAAATGTGTGTGCGCTTGCCGGTTGGAACTCGATTTTATTATGTTTTGTGTTGAGTACAAAACGGTTTTCAAATGAGTTTTATGAGAGAAAAACCACTATGAGTTCTACGTGAAGGCAAACCAGTCTTGTGTGATAAGACTTAGGTGTGTAATTTTGAGTACACACCGGGCATTGCTCTAGTAGCATGTAAGCCTGATTTCTTCTCCGTTCTGGTAACGTGAGAATAACCCATTCTGTGGCTATGCCACGTATACTTGGTGGCTATGCCACGTGTGAAACCCCATTTGGTGGCCGTTGCCACGTGAGAAACCCTATTGGTGGCCGTTGCTACGTTATACCCCATTTGGTGGCCGTTGCCACGTGATACCCCATTTGGTGGCCGTTGCCACGTGAGAAACCCTATTGGTGGCCGTTGCCACGTTATACCCCATTTGGTGGCCGTTGCCACGTGAGAAACCCTATTGGTGGCCGTTGCCACGTGAGAACCCCTAATTAGTGGTCGTTGCCAGGTGAAACCCTATCCAGTGTCTATGCCACGTGTGAAATTAAATCAGTGGCTATGCCACGTGTGTTTAGTGGCTATGCCACGTGTGAAATTAAATCAATGGCTATGCCACGAGTGTTTAGTGGCTATGCCACGTGTGAAATTAAATCAGTGGCTATGCCACGTGTGTTTAGTGGCTGCGCCACGTGCATTATTATTATAGTGATTTTATCACGTATTTGAGAAAGCGTTTATCGCATTATTTTCACATGCTTTGTTATTGCTCTAGACTAAGCCTTTTTACTTCATGTTTTCACATGATTTGAGACATGAGAATGTCGTTTTGAGTACTTTCATGCTATGGTTTTCAAATGAGTTTCACATACAAATAAATATTTTGTGATGTGCATTTTGGTTTATGAAATGAGTCCCTTACCCCCCTTACTGAGGAATTTAGAAGCTCACCCTGTTTTCTTTCCCCCCAGATTTCTTCAAGTGAAAAGGGTTGTCCTGTGACGTACGGAGTAGTGGCTAGTGGAGGACTTGAGCTCCAGGCCATATATATTGTATTTTTAGGTACCTTTTATCTTTTCATGTACCCAGACGATTATTGTAATTGCAGACACTTTATGTACAACATTGTATGGGATGTATTAGGATTAATTAACTTGGAATTGAGTAATGTATATGATTCAATATACACTTTATTATGATAAGATCCTGAGGCATGATAACTATGATGATGTATGACACTGCACAGGAATGCACTCTTAATTGTGAATTAATAAATAAAAAGTTTTAAATTAGCCCTATTTTCCGCACTTCCGGGGCGTGACAATATATTCATCCCCTAAAGTAAGGAAAATTTATTTGGATGAATTCTAGATGAAATTTAATGGGTAAAAAGGCAATGAGCCAAAGTTGAAATTTTAAAGCCCATTTAGGTATAAATTAGTGTGGGCCGAATTTAGAAAGCCCAATGAGCCAAATTGTTGGGCCATTTCATAGGCCCAATAGGAAGACAATTGAAGGCCCAATTGGTAGAAATATTTTCAGTCCAAAAGCCCAAGAGAAAAGTCCAAACCGAAAGCCCATTAGTAAAAGTTAAAAACCATTAATAAAAGGTAGCAAAATTCAATTTGGTAACCATCACTTAAACAAAGGTAGCAAAAATCAATTTGATAACCTTAACCTTAACCCATTAAAATTCAATTGAGTTGGCTGAAATTGCTGACTTAATGGCTAAGTCTTTGGCTTATAAATACCATCCAACACATAATCATCTTCATCCTTTCATTTTCGGCAAAGTGAAGAAACCATAACCAAATAGTTTTCAAGCTTTCTCTCACTAGAAATCACTAGGTTAGATACATATTTGGAACAAGTGATCTTCATGAAAGTTGTTCCATATTGAGCGAGGAATAACATATGTTGGAATCAGCTATCAAGGAGCCATATTGAGAGAGACAAAAATCAAGGAAGTTTCGGCCAAAGTGGGATGTATAAGCTAGGTGAGTTTTCAAGCTTCCAAATTCATATATGTTAATCTATGGATTATATGGAGTTGATTTGTATATGTTTTATGGATTGAAACACATGAAATCACTATGAACATGTGATGGCTGAAAGTTGGTATATGAGTTTTTATAAATGCTCTTGTGATTTTAAGGCATGTATAGGTCGATATGCATATATACATGATTATGACATGGTTAGTTATAATTAAATTGTTCATATGGATAGTTGTATGATGTTGGCATATAAGGTGTTTGATAAAATGCCAACATGAACTATAGGAAAGGCTTAAGACTGCCAACTAAGTGTTTGATAAAATGTCTAAGTGAATTGGCTAGTAAATGGCCATGAGTGGCGTGGTGTTGCATGAGCGACGGCATGATGGCTCTCGGCCACATGCCATGGCCGAGAAGGCCAATATGCCAAGCTGACGTGGTCTTGGCCCAATAAAGTGTTATGGGCCTCGGACAAGCCCAATAAGAGTCAGTGGGCCCCATAAGCCCAATAGGCCTAACGTAAATGAATAGTAAAGTGAAATAGGATTAAGATGGTGTTATGCCCATTAAGAGTTGTTAAAGCCCAACAAGAGTAAACGAGCCCATTAAGTGAAATGGATTGTATTAAATGTGTAATACAGTAGGAAAAGTGTAATGTTATATGCAGCTCCAGAGTTTATATTGGGAGCTGATCGAATTGCGAGATTGAGCAGCACCGAGGATATAAGGTCACGTGACGTGATCTGAGGTATGAGACTTTTGCGAGTAGTTAGAGATACCTGCACATATTTTCATCTGCTTTTGCATTCACTTAAAAACTCTGAGGGTTAGAGAAAGTGAATAAAAATTATAGCGACCCGATAATGATAAATTATGATTTTACCATTTGTTAGGAAAAAAGTCAACTTTTAGAAAAAGTTGTAAAAAGCATTGAAACCACAATTATGAGTGTTTTTACTGCTGTTTAGCAGATGAGTAGGTAGATGGGCTAATCTTTCATTGTTGATGAGAAATAGCACAATTTATAGTGCTAATTTTAATGTTTTGAAAATCATCCCTTTTAGAGAGCCATCTATCGAATTATGTGAGAATAAATTAGTGCTATAGCACAGCTCGCACTTGATTTTATAAGTTTTTTGCATAAATTAGTGCTGGACTATAACTCTCACTAGATTTCCATGACATGCATGACAGAGTACTGGAGCATTACTCGTACTCAGTTTTATATGATTTATGCATGATAGAGTATTGGGGCATTACTCGTACTCGAATTTTACATGAGATGCATGACAGTGTGCTAGAGTGTTGCTCGTACTCGGGTCTTCATGATTTATACATGACATAGTACTTGAGTGATTGCTCGTACTTGATTTAATAAGTTTTGTGCATAGCATGGTACTGGAGCGATTGCTCGTACTAATTTTGAAATGAGAACTTTGCATGACCTAGTGCAGGAGGTTACTCACACTAGTGTTTGATATTTGAGATGCATAAATAGTTTTTGAGTGGAGTGTCAAATGTGAGTCGCACTCAAAGGCGCGCATTGTAGTTTTACTGTGATATATAAGACATGTTAGAAAAACCATGATGATTTCCTCCGTGTAGGCTGAGTGTCACACTATTGAGATGTTCGTACGTGGATTTATAGATGTGGCATTGATTTTCCATGGTATGAAGGCTAAGACCTATGGAAGGCACCGCAACTTTGAGATAAGGTCCATGGGTGTACGTTGTACCATACATGTGGCATGGAGTATGCTGTACCGTGTGTTGTTGTGGAGTTGTGTAGTTGAGGAGTTGATAGTTGGCGGTAGTGATGGATTGACCCCCCTCCCATTACAGCAGTGATTGCCCCGCACACCAAGATCTGTGTAGCCTGGGATCACCATTATAGGATATGGCCATATTCCAGGATATTATTGCATATAGCCACTGAGTCTCACATGATATATCACATGATTTTACACGTTTTTTTGATACTGGTAGACCTAAGGGATGGGTCGAAACCCGGTTGATGTGTTGTGAAGGATTGAAATGCCTTATTTACTGTGATTTGAATATAAAAGGCATGATTTATCTAAAGGCATTATGAAATTATAAGGATGCATTGTTTTGCACAAAATGCCTTTGTTTTGAGAACTCACCATGATTTTGTACATGAGATTTAATCTGTTCAATTATATATATATATTTAAAAATTCATGTTTTTGAAATGAGTTAAGGAAATAATATTTTCAAGGGAGATCATTATTTTCAGTAGATAGTGTGGATGTCTATTTGCTTGCCTGATTTCTTTACTGGGCTATGAGCTCACCCATTTTTATTTCCCCTCTGCAGAGCGTCTGTAGTAGTTGAGTACAACTGAGGTCTGGTATTCCTTGTGTCCGCTACACTCCCATCGAGCGGAAGGTATACATATACATGTACGATTTTGGATCTGAACACATAAACAACACAGTGATGTAAGCGTATGTAATATGGGGGATGTATTTGTATTTAATATATGTGAGCTCACTATGAGATAAAAGTAATTACAGTTAATAGATAGTTATATTGACATGTATGATGGATAAGATAATATGGAAGAGGTGACTAATACTGAATCATGACCCAAACGTTGGTGAAGAGAAAGGTAAGTAAAATGCAAAAAATTTGTTGTGGTTTTTGGTAGTTGCAGTCACGGGTGGTCATGAAAGAATGGTATCAGAGCAGAGCTGTGCTGTTTTCACTTACAAGTGCGTGTACCGAGATGGAAATTACATAATTAATGGTTATGAATGCAGGAATTGAGCTACTATGGCTAATACCAGTCGTGATAGACGGGCTAGAGGTAGGGCTCGAGGCCGTAGAGGTAGGCCTGAGAGCCAATATGAGTCTTTGTCCAACCATGAGACTCCAGGTCCCACTGAGGTACTAGAAGGTACTGAGGTGCATTTTACGAGATTAGAGCGTAGCCTAGAGACTATAGTGGAGTTACTGGCACAGACTATGCCAAGTAGAAAGGGACAGGATGCAGGGACTGCGATTGGAAAAGCAGCTCCACTTGATACGCCTGCACAACCAATTCAGATGCCACAACCTATAAATACTCCTATTGCTCCAATGCAGGGCAATAGTGGATTGGGGTACGATTGTGGTCTTGATAGGTTACAGTAGTTCCAAAAGTTTGGACAGTCGTCGTTTAGTGGATTCGAGGATCCAATGATTGCAGAGGATTGGATTGGAGAGATCGAGAAGTTGTATGAATTCTTTGACTGTATGACTTCAGAGATGATTGTATTTCCTGCGTTCTACTGAAGTGAATATCAGAGCATTGGTGGAAGTCCACCAGGCCAATATTGAGAGCCTGACACACTGAGATTTGTTGGGAGATATTTTTGGATGCCTTCAAGAGGCAATTTGTTCTAGATACAGTGCAGTGGAAGCTGCAGATGGATTTCTTGGGGTTGAGCCAGGGGAGTCTGTTAGTAGATGAGTATGAGACACGATTTATATCCCTGGGAAGGTATGACCCCAATACTATGTATAGTGAGACCAAAAAGGTCCGTAGATTTATTTATGGACTAAGACAGGTACTACGGTCTAGATTGGTACCACATGATATCTCTACATATGAGGAGGTAGTGCACAGGGCCTTTAAGTCCAGGATGGTTACTCGGAGTAGAGATAGAGATAGGAAGAGGCCGGTTAGAGATAAAGCATTCAGTTATCGAGGAGGGAGGAGACTCTTCGGTAAGAGATCACAGATTGAGGAGGTACAAGAGAGACCTATTAAACCTCCTGCTTATCCGACCATAGCTTCGGCAAAGGGAATCGTGATTAGAGGACAAAAGGCCTATCACTGAGCAGTGCAGTAGATGTGGCCGATATCATGGCGATAGACCTTGCTCGATGACTCCTATTATATGTTTTTGATGTGGAAAACTAAAGTAAATTCTAGGGCTTGCCCAGAGATGATTAAGATTGCCTTATAGAAGGGCAATGAGCCAGAGAGAGCTCTAGTTGATACTTCTCCTCTTTGAAGGAGAGCAACTGTAAGGCCCCGTATATGTATAATGGTAATGTGTGTAATTGGATCTAATAATATGAATGGACTTGTAATGTAAAGTATGATTGATGTAAGTCCAGGGATTCAATGTATGTATGTGTAATATGAATTGTAACGTACATACAAGTTTCATTGAGTACCAATATGAAGAAATGAGTTCTGGCAAGTGATGGATGTGATTGAAACTGAAGATGAGTAGTGTGGTAGAATGGAATGGAGTTATGCTTCCATTTAGTTTCATGTAGCATACCTTTAGACATACAATGAATGCACAAAAGTTTCAATGTGCATAAGGTATGAATGGATGCCATTTTCAAGTTATAAAGGTGGATGGATGAGAAAATGGCCATGGAAATAGATTAAGGATGTGTTGGTATGAGTTGCAGCAAGGAAACTGCAGGAAATCTGGAAAACATTAGGGCCAGATCGATCTCATAGGATGAGAGATCGATCTGGAAGAGCCAGAATGCTCTTATTTGGGCAAAAGAATAGAGCAGATCGATCTCCAATGGAGCCAGATCGATCTCCCAAGCATTCTGTAGTGAAAAGATCGATCCCTAAGCACCCAGATCGATCTCCTTAGCTCTCTGTTTGGGAGCAGATCGATCTCATGCTTCGACAGATCGATCTCAGGCTTAAAAATGCCGTGAAAAAAGAGGGATTTTAAGGGACCAGATCGATCTCCTCTTGGACAGATCGATCTCCTCAAGCCATTTCTATATAAGAAGAGCTGAAAATCAGGAAATCTCGGGGAAAAACACTAACCTTTCACTTTCAACCCAAAAACCTAACTTTCCCTCTCTAAAATCAGTCATTTCCAGCAAGAATTAAAGAGAGACCATTAGAGACAAAGTTGTTCCTATCAAAGAGAAGAACAACATAGTGTGAAGGCATTTTTCCATTGTTGGAATTGAAGGAGTTAAGGGCATTGCCATTTGGAGCAAGAAGAAAAATCATATTTGGTAAGATTCTAGCACTCCAATCCAAATACATTATCTATTTAATTGATTTTGGAGTTGTTTGGCATGACTATTGATGGATAAATTATCTAGGGATGTGGTAGAATTGGTGTGACCTAGAAAACCTAGAATGGGTTGAATGAGTTTATGATTTATGGGCATTGCTAAAGTTATTATTGAGGTAATGTTTATAATTTTAGATGGTTAAATGAGATTACATTGTGAGTTTGGAGGAATTGTGAAAATGTGTGTGTATATGCTTGGTAAATGCCATAGTGAGGGAATTCATGGAATATGAACACTATGAGCTTAATGTCGATTTAATATCGATTTTGAATAAGTTAATAGGCCTAAGAAGATCCATAGACTCAAGTTATGGGTAAAGTAATGAAACGAGGCCATATAAGCGTTAATAGAGGCTATAGATTAAATTGACTATAGCAAGCACAAGGGTTGCATTGTATGGATCGAATATAATGCGGGATACGATTTTGTGCAGTCCCGAAGAGTTCGTTGAAGACGAATCGAACCGTACGAGTAAGCAGCTTAAGGAAGTGGAATCACGCATCGCGATTCCAGGTAAGGGAATTTTGTGAGTATATAGAGGTAGCTGCTCGTACTTTGAACTTGTGGGTGAATATTGGGTGTTTTATGAAATGCATGGTTGCTCAAATAACTGATTGATGGTATTCGTGAATGATGAGGAGTATATGCGTGGTTTTGGATTTGAAGTGGATTTTATGAAATGGGATAGTAAGGCTAATAATTACATAAATCTAATGTTTTGATGCTTTTCAAAACGAATTGCTTGGTTTTAAGCAAGCTTGTAGATGGGTCGGCTAGTATTGTATTATTGTTGTGGAAAAGCAATTGTGAGTGCTAAACCCGATTGCCGGGATTGTTTAATTGTATATGAGCCGCCTATCATATTTGTATGACATAAATCGCGCTAGAGCCTCGCTCGCGCTGGATTTCTATGTTTTCAATTGTATGAAACGTGCTGGAGCTTAGCTCGCACCTTGATTTGGAAACTATGATGATGTTTATAAACCGTACTGGAGCTTCTGCTCGTACGTGGATTTTGAGTGGTTGTCTTATGAGTATAACCGTACTAGAGCTATGCTCGTACGCGTTTCTGTATGAGAGGATGCCTGAGTCGTGCTAGAGCTTTGCTCCCACAAGTTTGCACATTGCGACACGTATAAGGTTGTGAAAGTTGGTAAGATCCTTAAGCCTTACATCCTTAAGCCGACATCCTTAAGCCCAAAGAGGCGGGGAGGCTCTGTTAGGCGGGGAGGCTCTGTTCGGTGGGGAGGCTCTCTTACGGTGGGATCCTTAAGCCAACATCCTTAAGCCCTGGAGGGACGGGGAGGCTCTGTTAGGCAGGGAGGCTCTCCTACATGGGTACGGTAAGATCCTTAAGCCCGACATCCTTAAGCCAGCATCCTTAAGCCCAAAGAGGCGGGGAGGCTCTGTTAGGCGGGGAGGCTCTGTTCGGTGGGGAGGCTCTCTTACGGAAGGATCCTTAAGCCCTACATCCTTAAGCTAACATCGTTAAGCCCAAAGAGGCGGGGAGGCTCTGTTAGGCGGGGAGGCTCTGTTCGGCAGGGAGGCTCTCCTTCACGGAATATGGAAAACTCTTGGTATGGGGTAGATAAGACCTAGGATGGCACCCCCAATCACGATATGAGTCTGTGGAGTACGCTGTACCATGTATATCACATGGAGTACGATGTACCGCATGATGGTTATGTGATGAGAAAGTCTGGCGAGGGATAATCCATCTTCGTGCCAGCGTGATACCCCGCACACCTGGATGCGTGTGGTCTGGGATGATTTATGATGTAATGGTCCACATAGGCACTTTTGATATAGTGACCTAGTTTTATACACATGTGTGAATTGTGAAATGAAAATGTGGTTGTGATTGTGAGTTGATTTGGTGATAATTATGTGTTGAGAAAGAGGTTTATGATGTTGGTTTAAAAAGGAGGTTTCTTAATGAATTGCCATTTTTTATGAATTTAAATGAGATTGAGCATGAGATGATTTATACATGATGTTTCTACCATGTTTTATATGCCAATGCACATGATTTTGATACATGATGTATATGTATATTCACATGGCATAGTTTTATTCCTCATGCTCCTACCATAAATGATTTATGCATAACACTATCAGCATGTAGATAGAGTAGTTATCTACCATGCTTGCATTATTGCCTTACTGAGCGTGTGGTTGCTCATCCCACTCTATTTTCCCCCTACAGAGCGTGCATAGTAGCCCAGTAAGGACTGAGGCGTGGTATTTTGGACTCCGCTGCATCTCCATTGCTAAGAGGTATATACACAGTGATTCTTTTTGTATCTAAACAATGTAAAAGCACAGTATTCTTTTGAGTTGTAATTATGGGGGATGTAGATGTCAGTAAAACATGTATTCGTATAAGTACACAATTAAATGCAAATGTATGACATCGTTTTAATTAATTGAGAATGAATGAGATGTGGTGTTTATTATTGACTCACAGCCCAACAGTGTGTGGTGAGTTTAGTTCACGACCGGGTAAGGTAACAGTAAAACGCGAAAAATTTTCAGTGATTTTCGGTTAAAGAGAATGGAATTGGGTCGTGACAGAGATTGGTATCAGAGCTGTGTTGGCCTGATTGAGTCATTAATAAAACGTAGGAAAGTACATCCCCATAGTACTGTGCTTTTGTTTAGATATAACTGTGTATACCGTGATGGATTGAGCTTAATGAATTATTATAAAACTGTAAGTTAGGCACTATGCCAGTTACACGCAAAGGTAAAGGGGCGAGAGCGCGTGCTAGAGGCCGTAGAGCTAGGCCTGAGAGCCGTGCGGAGCCACAGACTAACAGGCTCCACAGAACCCTGCTGAGAGAGCAGATGATACTGAGGCTCGCTTCGCTAGGTTAGAGCGGAGTATTGAGAGTTTGGTGGAGATAGTCACGCAGGCCTTGAGCGCCGGTGACAGACGAGGTCCCGCGGCACAGCCTACTACGGAACAGGCAGCTGCAAAGGCGGAGAGACCTCATGCTGCTGAGACATCTACAGTTACACCACCTCCAGCCCAGAATGCAGATTCTCCTATCGCTCCACAGCAAAGCGGTAGTGATTTGGGTTATGACTGCGTCTTGAGCAGGTTGCGAGAGTTTCAAGCGCTGAAACCCCCAGTGTTTAGAGGGGTGAAGGACCCAGTGATTACGGAGGATTGGGTGTATGAGATGGAGAAACTATATAGGTTTTTCCGATGCACTTCAGCTGAAAAGGTAGCCTTTGCCGTGTTTATGTTGAAAGGCGAGGCCGAGCATTGGTGGAGGTCCACCGAGGTTATTTTGAGGGCCCGACACTCTGAGATCTTGTGGGAGATATTTTTAGAGGCCTTCAGGAGACAGTATATTCCAGCTACCGCACAGAGGAAATTACGGATGGAATTTATGAATTTGGTTCAGGGGAACCGGACTGTGGACAAGTATGAGTCGAAGTTTATGTTATTGGGGAGATATGACCCTGACACGATGGGTAGTGAGACCCGAAAGATACAGAAGTTCATGGATGGATTGAGATTGGCCATCCGGACTAAGCTAGCTCCCTTTAACATCTTGACCTACGAGGAGGCTGTACATAAGGCTCAGTTATGTGAGCAAGACTTTGAGCGAAATGCCTTCGAGCTTGGGAGAGTCAGTGTTAGAAAGGACAGGGACCAAAAGAGATCCGGGTTTGGAAGAGTGGCCAAGAGAGATGGCCAAAGATTTTTCGAGAAGAGGCCAAAGATTGAGGAGGTGCGGGAGAGAGCTGCTAGACCTCCCGTATACCCAGCCTTGACTGCGCCGAGGGGCATGACTATTGGAGGACCACGGCCTACTACTGATTAGTGTAGGAGATGTGGGAGATTTCATGGGAATAGGCCCTGTCTGATGACCCCTATGGTGTGTTTTAGATGTGAGAGACCAGGACATATAGCTAAGTATTATCCCGAGAAGATGGAGATTGCCCCACAGAAGGGCAAGGAGCCTGATGGAGCTTCAGTTGAGACAGCAGCCCCGAGGAGGAGGGCTACAGCTGAGGAAAAAGGGAAACAGGCTGCGGGTGTGAGCAGAGGAAGAGTACATGCACTGGACCAGGACACTGCAGATGCATCGACGGATGTGATTAAAGGTACCATCCGAATCTTTGATTTAGAAGCATTGGTATTATTTGATCCTGGTGCCACGCATTCTTTCATATCACCTTCCTTTGCACGTAAATTGTTGAAATATGCGAAACCAACATTGTTGGACAAAATGTTGATGATTTCCACACCCATGAATGATAGTCAATTGACTGAGCATGTATGTAGGGATTGTTTGTTAAAGATAGAGGGGAAGGAAATGATAGCCAATCTGATTTTATTGAATATGAATGATTTTGATGTAATTTTGGGAATGGATTGGTTGGCTACCAATCATGTTGTGATGGATTGTCATGCCAAAACATTGATGTTTTCAGGATTAGACAATCTTATTGTAAATTTTGATGAAAAGAAATGATATGAAACTTGTATAGTTGTGGTAAATAAAGGAGTATAATTTTAAATGCATATTGCTTGAGAGATAAATTATTGTTTTTTGATAAATGTTGGATGTGGAGTGATGGTTTATGTTACTAACAATGGAGAGGATAATGTGAAGGGTTCATTGCCTATGTGGTCGATATAGATGAGGCACACCCGGAATTGAAGGACATACCCGTAATTACGGATTACCCTGATGTCTTTCCGGACGAATTACCAGGACTACCACCTGAAAGGGAAATGGAATTTTGCATTGAGTTAATGCCTGGTACAGAGCCGATATCGAAACCACCCTATAGAATGGCTCCGATAGAGTTGGAAGAGCTGAAGAAACAGTTGCAAGAGTTGCTGGAGAAGGGGTTTATTAGACCGAGTGTCTCACCTTGGGGAGCACCAGTTCTATTTGTAAGGAAGAAGGATGGAAGCCTCCGACTGTATATAGATTACCGGTTGTTGAATAAGGCCACCATTAAGAACAAGTACCCCCTTCCAAGAATCGATGATTTGTTGGATCAGCTCTAGGGAGCCGAAGTATTTTCTAAGATAGATCTGCGTTCAGGGTATCATCAGTTGAGGATCAGGAGTGGAGATGTACCCAAGACAGCATTTCGTACCCATTATGGCCACTACGAGTTTTTGGTGATGCCATTCGGATTGACGAATGCTCCCGCAGCATTTCTGGCATTGATGAATGATATATTCAAGCCATACCTGGACAAGTTTGTGATTGTTTTCATAGATGACATTCTGGTGTATTCTAAGTCCAGGGAAGATCATGAGGAGCACTTGAGGATAGTTCTGCAGACCCTCCGAGAGGGAGAATTGTATGCCAAACTCAGCAAGTGTAACTTTTGGTTGGAACAGATCTCATTTCTGGGACATGTTGTATCAAAGGATGGGGTATCGGTGGATCCATCCAAGATAGAGGCAGTTGTACAGTGTGAACAGCCCAAGACAGTAACTGAGATCAGAAGTTTCCTGGGATTGGCAGGATATTATCGGAGATTTGTAGAGGGTTTCTCCAGACTAGCTGCTCCGTTGACACGCCTCACGCGTAAGGATGTTAAGTTTACATGGGATGAGGCATGTGAGAGGAGTTTTGAGGAGCTTAAGCGTCGATTGACGACTGCTCCAGTTCTCACCATTCCTACCAGCTCAGGAGGATTCTCGGTGTATACGGATGCATCACACCAGGGACTGGGCTGTGTGCTTATGCAGGATGGGAAGGTAGTTGCCTATGGATCTAGACAGTTGAAAGATCATGAGAGGAACTACCCGACACATGATTTGGAGTTGGCGGCTGTAGTATTTGCTTTGAAAATATGGAGCCACTATCTCTATGGTGAGAAATTTCAGGTGTTCACAGATCATAAGAGCCTTAAGTACCTGTTCTCGCAGAAAGAACTGAATATGAGACAGAGGAGATGGCTCGAACTCTTGAAGGACTATGATTGTGAAATCATGTACCACCCGGGTAAGGCAAATGTAGTTACCGATGCTTTGAGTAGAAAGAACCTTGGGTTGGTGTTTTATATGATGATACGGGAACATGAATTGTTAGAACACCTTGCGAACCTCAGTTTAGATGTAACCCCACCTGGATCTGAGAGACTTGAGATCATGGCTAGTTTGAGACTAGAGCCAGAGTTGATTGGCTGTATTCGGCAAGCCCAGCAGAGCGATCGACGGTGTATCGATTGGCTGAGGCAGATACAGACAGGTGTGAGTATTGATTTTGAGCAGAGTGCTGATGGCTTATTGAGGTTCAGAGGCAGAGTATGCATTCCCAGGGATCCTAAGATCAGGAGAACGATTTTATCAGAGGCTCACTCATCAAAGTATACGATACATCCGGGAAGTACCAAGATGTATAAAAACCTTCGGAAGGTTTATTGGTGGTCTGGAATGAAGAGAGACATTGCTGAATATGTCGCTAAGTGTCTCGTTTGTTAGCAAGTGAAGGTAGAGCATCAGAAGCCTGCAGGATTATTGCAGCCTCTACCGATACCGACATGGAAGTGGGAGCATGTCACCATGGATTTTGTGATGGGGTTGCCGAGGACCCGTAGAGGTCATGATGCCATATGCGTTATTGTGGACCGGTTGACTAAGTCCGCCCATTTCTTAGCTATGAGAGCTACCGATACACTGAGTCAGTTGGCGAACCTGTATATTCGAGAGATAGTACGGCTACATGGTGTACAAGTGAGTGTTGTTTCTGATAGGGATGCCCGCTTCACTTCCCATTTTTGGGAACATTTTCAGGAAGCGCTGGGGACCCGATTGAGTTTTATTACCGCTTTTCATCCTCAGACAGATGGGCAGTCAGAGAGGACTATACAGACCCTCGAGGATATGTTGAGAGCGTGTGTGCTGGATTTTAGAGGCTCCTGGGATGACCACCTGCAGTTAGCCGAGTTCGCTTATAATAATAGCTATCATACGAGTATCGGGATGGCACCCTATGAGGCATTGTACGGGCGTAGATGCCGTTCCCCTATTGGATGGGAAGAGGTTGGTGACAGACAAATTTTTGCTCCGGACTTAGTGCAACAGGCATCTGAGGACGTCCAGTTGATATGTGAAAGATTACGGACAGCACAGAGCCTGCAAAAGAGTTATGCTGACAAGAGACGAAGACCACTGGAGTTTGATGAGGGTGAGTCGGTGTTTCTGAGGGTATCACCATCGAAGGGTATTATGAGATTTGGTAAGAAGGGCAAGCTGAGCCCTAGATATATAGGACCCTTCGAGATTTTGGAGAGAGTGGGAGATAAGGCGTATAGGTTGGCATTGCCACTGGACTTGGCAAATGTCCACAACGTCTTCCACGTCTCGATGCTTCGGAAGTATCACCCGGACCCGGCACACGTGATAAGATATGAGCCGTTGGAGCTCCATGAGAGTATGACGTATGTTGAGAAGCCGGTTCGGATATTGGACAGAAAAGAGAAAGTGTTGCGGAATAAGACAATTCCCTTGGTGAAAGTTCTTTGGCAACACCACATGGCGGAAGAGGCCACATGGGAATTGGAGAACTTGATACGGGAGAAGTACCCCCAACTTTTTGAAGAGTGACTTGGTTCTAATTTGGAGGACCAAATTCCTTGAAGGAGGGGAGAATGTAAGGCCCCGTATATGTATAATGGTAATGTGTGTAATTGGATCTAATAATATGAATGGACTTGTAATGTAAAGTATGATTGATGTAAGTCCAGGGATTCAATGTATGTATGTGTAATATGAATTGTAACGTACATACAAGTTTCATTGAGTACCAAAATGAAGAAATGAGTTCTGGCAAGTGATGGATGTGATTGAAACTCAAGAAGAGTAGTGTGGTAGAATGGAATGGAGTTATGCTTCCATTTGGTTTCATGTAGCATACCTTTGGACATACAATGAATGCACACAAGTTTCAATGTGCATAAGGTATGAATGGATGCCATTTTCAAGTTATAAAGGTGGATGGATGAGAAAATGGCCATGGAAATAGATTAAGGATGTGTTGGTATGAGTTGCAGCAAGGAAACTGCAGGAAATCTGGAAAACATGAGGGCCAGATCGATCTCATAGGATGAGAGATCGATCTGGAAGTGCCAGAATGCTCTTATTTGGGCAAAAGAATAGAGCAGATCGATCTCCAATGGAGCCAGATCGATCTCCCAAGCATTCTGTAGTGAAAAGATCGATCCCCAAGCACCTAGATCGATCTCCTTAGCTCTCTGTTTGGGAGCAGATCGATCTCATGCTTCGACAGATCGATCTCAGGCTTAAAAATGCCGTGAAAAAAGAGGGATTTTAAGGGACCAGATCGATCTCCTCTTGGACCAGATCGATCTCCTCAAGCCATTTCTATATAAGGAGAGCTGAAAATCAGGAAATCTCGGGGAAAAACACTAACCTTTCACTTTCAACCCAAAAACCTAACTTTCCCTCTCTAAAATCAGCCATTTCCAGCAAGAATTAAAGAGAGACCATTAGAGACAAAGTTGTTCCTATCAAAGAGAAGAACAACATAGTGTGAAGGCATTTTTCCATTTTTGGTATTGAAGGAGTTAAGGGCATTGCCATTTGGAGCAAGAAGAAAAATCATATTTGGTAAGATTCTAACACTCCAATCCAAATACATTATCTATTTAATTGATTTTGGAGTTGTTTGGCATGACTATTGATGGATAAATTATCTAGGGATGTGATGGAATTGGTGTGACCTAGAAAACCTAGAATGGGTTGAATGAGTTTATGATTTATGGGCATTACTAAAGTTATTATTGAGGTAATGTTTATGATTTTAGATGGTTAAATGAGATTACATTGTGAGTTTGGAGGAATTGTGAAAATGGGTGTGTATATGCTTGGTAAATGCCATAGTGAGGGAATTCATGGAATATGAACAGTATGAGCTTAATGTCGATTTAATATCGATTTTGAATAAGTTAATAGGCCTAAGAAGATCCATAGACTCGAGTTATGGGTAAAGTAATGAAACGAGGCCATATAAGCGTTAATAGAGGCTATAGATTAAATTGACTATAGCAAGCACAAGGGTTGCATTGTATGGATCGAATATAATGCGGGATACGATTTTGTGCAGTCCCAAAGAGTTCGTTGAAGACGAATCGAACCGTACGAGTAAGCAGCTTAAGGAAGTGGAATCACGCATCGCGATTCCAGGTAAGGGAATTTTATGAGTATATAGAGGTAGCTGCTCGTACTTTGAACTTGTGGGTGAATATTGGGTGTTTTATGAAATGCATGGTTGCTCAAATAACTGATTGATGGTATTCGTGAATGATGAGGAGTATATGCGTGGTTTTGGATTTGAAGTGGATTTTATGAAATGGGATAGTAAGGCTAATAATTGCATAAATCTAATGTTTTGATGCTTTTCAAAAGGAATTGCTTAGTTTTAAGCAAGCTTGTAGATGGGTCGGCTAGTATTGTATTGTTGTTGTGGAAAAGCAATTGTGAGTGCTAAACCCGATTGCCGGGATTGTTTAATTGTATATGAACCGCCTATCATATTTGTATGACATAAATCGCGCTAGAGCCTCGCTCGCGCTGGATTTCTATGTTTTCATTTGTATGAAACGTGCTGGAGCTTAGCTCGCACCTTGATTTGGAAACTATGATGATGTTTATAAACCGTACTGGAGCTTCTACTCGTACGTGGATTTTTAGTGGTTGTCTTATGAGTATAACCGTACTAAAGCTATGCTCGTACGCGTTTCTGTATGAGAGGATGCTTGAGTCGTGCTAGAGCTTTGCTCGCACAAGTTTGCACATTGCGACACGTATAAGGTTGTGAAAGTTGGTAAGATCCTTAAGCCTTACATCCTTAAGCCGACATCCTTAAGCCCAAAGAGGCGGGGAGGCTCTGTTAGGCGGGGAGGCTCTGTTCGGTGGGGAGGCTCTCTTACGGTGGGATCCTTAAGCCAGCATCCTTAAGCCCTGGAGGGGCGGGGAGGCTCTGTTAGGCAGGGAGGCTCTCCTACATGGGTACGGTAAGATCCTTAAGCCCGACATCCTTAAGCCAACATCCTTAAGCCCAAAGAGGCGGGGAGGCTCTGTTAGGCGGGGAGGCTCTGTTCGGTGGGGAGGCTCTCTTACGGAAGGATCCTTAAGCCCTACATCCTTAAGCTAACATCCTTAAGCCCAAAGAGGCGGGGAGGCTCTGTTAGGCGAGAAGGCTCTGTTCGGCAGGGAGGCTCTCCTTCACGGAATACGGAAAACTCTTGGTATGGGGTAGATAAGACCTAGGATGGCACCCCCAATCACGATATGAGTCTGCGGAGTACGCTGTACTGTGTATATCACATGGAGTACGATGTACCGCATGATGGTTATGTGATGAGAAAGTCTGGGGAGGGATAATCCATCTTCGTGCCAGCGTGATACCCCGCACACCTGGATGCGTGTGGTCTAGGATGATTTATGATGTAATGGTCCACATAGGCACTTTTGATATAGTGACCTAGTTTTATACACATGCATGAATTGTGAAATGAAAATGTGGTTGTGATTGTGAGTTGATTTGGTGGTAATTATGTGTTGAGAAAGAGGTTTATGATGTTGGTTTAAAAAGGAGGTTTCTTCAAGAATTGCCCTTTTTATGAATTTAAATGAGATTGAGCATGAGATGATTTATACATGATGTTTCTACCATGTTTTATATGCCAATGCACATGATTTTGATACATGATATATATGTATATTCACATGGCATAGTTTTATTCCTCATGCTCCTAGCATAAATGATTTATGCATAACACTATCAGCATGTAGATAGAGTAGTTATCTACCATGCTTGCATTATTGCCTTACTGAGCGTGTGGTTGCTCATCCCACTCTATTTTCCCCCCTACAGAGCGTGCATAGTAGCCCAGTAAGGACTGAGGCGTGGTATTTTAGACTCCGCTGCATCTCCATTGCTAATAGGTATATACACAGTGATTCTTTTTGTATCTAAACAATGTAAAAACACAGTATTCTTTTGAGTTGTAATTATGGGGGATGTAGATGTCAGTAAAACATGTATTCGTATAAGTACACAATTAAATGCAAATGTATGACATCGTTTTAATTAATTGAGAATGAATGAGATGTGGTGTTTATTATTGACTCACAGCCCAACAGTGTGTGGTGAGTTTAGTTCACGACCGGGTAAGGTAACAGTAAAACGCGAAAAATTTTCAGTGATTTTCGGTTAAAGAGAATGGAATTGGGTCGTGACAGCAACAGCTGAAGAGTAGGGGAAAAGGATATAACAGCTAATCTAATTTTTCCAAGTATGAGCGATTTTGATGTAATCCTAGGAATGGATTGGTTAGCTGCAAACCATACTATTTTAGATTGTTATGCTAAGACGGCTATGTTTCCTACCTCTGTTAAAGATATTGTAAAGTTTACTAAAAAGAAATGAAAGAAGTAGTTATAGTATTTAGTAAAATGATTTACTATACTGACTAAGAATCAAAAAGTTGAAGGTTTCATTGCATACGTGGTTGATACAGATATGGCGCATCCAGAGTTGGAAGATATCTCTGTGGTTAGAGAGTTCCTGGATGTTTTTTCGGATGAAATGCTAGGGTACCACCAGACAAAGAGATGGAGATTCTATATAGATTTGGTTCATGGTACCAAGCCTATTTCAAAAACCACCATATCGCATGGCCTTAATTGAGTTGGAGGAACTCAAGAGACAGTTCTAGGAACTGTTGGGTAGGGGGTTTATCAAACCGAGTGTTTCACCTTGGGAAGCACCGGTTTTGTTTGTGAAGAAGAAGGGTGGAAACCTTCAATTGTGTATTGACTATAGATTTTTTAATAAGGCTACCATCAAGAATAGGTATCCACTTTTGTGGATTGATGAATTGTTGGATCAGCTTCGGGAGTATAGGTCTTTTCTAAGATTGATCTGATGTCTGGGTACCATTAGCTAAGAATTCGGAGTGGAGATGTACCCAAGACATTATTTAGGACCCGATATGGCCATTACGAGTTCTTGGTTATGCCATTCGAACTGGCGACTGCTTCCACAGTTTTATGGCATTGATGAACAATGTGTTTAAGCCATACTTAGATCGATTTGTTATCGCCTTTATTAATGACATCGTGATGTATTCAAAATCTCAAGAGGAGCATAAGCAGCACCTGAGGATTGTATTATAGACTCTCCGAAGAAGAGTTGTATGCTAAACTTAGTAAGTGACTTCTGGTTAACTGAGATCTCATTTTTAGGACACATTGTGTCGAGGGATGGAGTGTCAGTGGACGCATCTAAGATGAGGCTGTAGTTTAGTGGGAATAGCCAAGGATAGTCACCGAGCTCATAAGTTTTTTGGGTTTAGCTGGTTACTATCGGAGATTCGATGAGGGATTTTAGAAGTTAGCTGCTCCGTTGACTCGTCTAACTAAGAAGAATGTTGCACTCGTGTAGGACGATGATTGTGAGATACTTTATCATCAGGTAAGGCTAATGTTATAATAGATGGATTTAATAGGAAGAGCCTTAGGATGGTATCATAAATGATTGTTAGTAAACACAAGTTGCTAGAACAGTTTGTTAGCCTCAATTTGGATGTTGTGCCTTTGATATGAATACAGATTGTGTGATAGCTAGCCTGAGGTTAGAACCTGATCTGTTAGACAGGATTAGACCGGCCCAGCAAAGTGATCTATATTGCGTTGATATGACTAGGTAGATGCAGAAGGGCACGTGACTGATTATGAGTTGAGTTCTAATATACTATTGAGGTTCAGAGGTAAGATGGTGTTCCTAATGATCTAGAGCTCAAGAGACTGATTTTATTGGAAGCTCATTCTTCGAGGTACACGTTATATCCGGGGAGTAATAAGATGTAAAAGAATCTCTGAAAAGTGTATTGGTGGTCAAGTATGAAAAAGGATATGGCAGAGTTAGTGGCGAGATATCTCGTATGTCAGCAGGTGAAGGTCTTCAGAAGCCTACAGGGTTATTGCAACCTCTACCTATACCAATATGGAAATGGGCGCATATCACTATAGATTTCGTGATAGGTTTTTCGAGGACTTGTAGGAATCACGATGCGATATGGGTGATCACGGATAGAAGGACGAAGTTGGCCCACTTCTTAGCTATGAGAGGTACCGATACTCTGAGCGCATTGGCGAAGTTGTATGTACGCAAGGTAGTGAGGTTACATGGTGTTCCAGTGAGTATTGTTTCGGATAGGGATTCCCGCTTCACTTCCCACTTTTGGGAACATTTTCAAGGGGCCATGGGAACCCAATTGAGTTTGAGCATAACTTTCCATACTTAGACAGATGATCAATCAGAGAGGATTGTACAGACTCTGGAGGATGTGTTGAGAGCATGTGTGTTAGATTTTAAAGGCTCTTGAAATGATCATTTTCCACTAGCCGAATTCACCTACAAAAAGCAGTTATCATTCGAGTATCGGGATGGCACCATACGAGGCTTTATATGGCGGTAGATGTCGTTCCCCTATTAGTTGGGAAGAAGTGGGTGGTCGAAAGATTTTTGCTCCTGATTAAACAGGGAAGCTTTTGCGAATGTTTGGTCGATATGCGATAGATGTCATGACCCAATTCCATTCTCTTTAACTGAAAATCACTAAAAAATTTTCACGTTTCACTGTTACCTTACCCGATCGTGAACTAACTCACCACACTCTGTTGGGCTGTGAGTCAGTAATAAATACCACATCCCATTCATTATCAGTTAGATAAAACGATGTCATACATTTGCATTTAATCTTGTACTTATACAAAAGCATGTTTTACTGACATCTACATCCCCATAATTACAACTCAAAAGAATACTTTGCTTTTACATTGTTTAGATACGAAAAGAATCACTGTGTATATACCTCTAAGTGATGGAGATGCAGCGGAGTTCAAAATACCACGCCTCAGTCCTCACTGGGCTACTAAGCACGCTCTGTATGGGGGAAATAGAGAGGGATGAGCAACCACAAGCTTAGTAAGGCAATAATGCATGCATGGTAGATAATTACTCTATCTACATGCTGATAGTGTTAGGCATAAATCATTTATGGTAGGAGCATGAGGAATAAAACTATGCCATATGAGTATACATATATATATATATATATATATATATCATGTATCAAAATCATGTCCATTGGCATATAAAACATGGTAAAAACATCATGTATAAATCATCTCATGCTCGATCTCATTTAAATTCATAAAATGGGCAATTCATTAAGAAACCTCCTTTTTAAACCCACGTCATAAAACTCTTTCTCAACACATACAATCACATCACATCAATTCACAATCACAACCTCATTTTCATTTCACAAATCAAATCCACGAGGCTCGACCCCTCCTTCGGGTCTACCTTAAACAATCACAAATCACACTTAGAGATTTAAAATCATGTGGTAGTAAGTAAATCAAGCAAGGAGATAGGTTACTATATCTCAAGTGACTACGTTGGCCAATCGTCACATATCATCCTAGACTATACAGATCCCGGTGTGCGGGGTATCATGCTGGCACGAAGGTGGGTTAGTTCTCCGCCAGACTTTCTCAAATCAAGTAACCACCACGCGGTACATCGTACTCCATGTGATTTACACGGTACATCGTACTCCGCGGACCCATAACATGGTTGGGGGTGCCTGCCATAGGTCTTATCTACCCCATGCCAAGTGTAACCTTTATAGTCTCAAGAGCGCGTGGGAGTAACCTCAATACCAGGTCCTAGCCCCTCATGGCCTTACTCACCCCTGTTGGGTTCCCTGATTCAGGTCCTAGCCCCTCACCCTCACCCCACTCAAGAGGTCTGTTAGGCCTGTTGGGTTCCCTGAATGGATTATGTCAGGTCCTAGCCCCTCACCCTCACCCCACTCAAGAGGTCTGTCAGGTCTGTTGGGTTCCCTGAGTTAATCCGTATCTTTCACCACGGCCTCATACATACCACAGTGTGAAAACCAGCGCGAGCTATGCTCTAGCGCGAATTCATGCATCAAAACCAATCACTTCGTATGAGCAACGCTCTAGTACGGCATTTATGCATAAAATATGAAGAAACCACGTACAAGCATAGCTCCAGTACGGTTATATGCATAAGAAAAACCACTCAAATCCAAGTACGAGCGTAAGCTCCAGTACGGTTTATAAAACATCATCACAATTCAAATTAAAGTGCGAGCTAAGCTCAAGCACGTATCACACAAGTGAAAACATAGAAATTCAGCGCGAGCGAGGCTCTAGCGCGATTTATGTCATGCAAATACGATAAGCGGCTCATACACAATCAAACAATCCCGGCAATCGGGTTTAGCACTCACAAATGCTTTTCCACAACATCAATAAAACACTAGCCGGCCCATCTACAAGCTTGCTTAAAACCAAGCAATTTTGTTTTGAAAAACATCAAAACATTAGATTTATGCAATTATTAGCCTTACTATCCCATTTCATAAAATCCACTTCAAAACCAAAATCACGCATATACTCATCATCATTCACGAATACCATCAATCATTTACTTGAGCAACCATGCATTTCATAAAACACCCAATATTCACCCATAAGTACAAAGTACGAGCAGCTACCTCTATATACTCACAAAATTCCCTTACCTGGAATCGCGATGCGTGATCCCACTTCCTTAAGCTGCTTACTCGTACGGTTCGATTCGTCTTCAACGAACTCTTCGAGACTGCACAAAATCGTATCCCGCATTATATTCGATCCAATAATATGACATCGTGCGTTCACTATAGTCAATACGACCTATAGTTTTTATTAACGCTTATGAGGCCTCGTTTCATTACTTTACCCAAAACTCGAGCCTATGGATTCTTTTAGGCCTATTAACTATTCCAAATCGATATTAAATCGATATCAAGCCCATAGTGTTCATATTTCATTGATTTCCTCACTATGGCATTTATCAAGCATTTACATACTCATTTTCATAATTCCACTTAAACTTACATTACAACTCCACATAACCATTCCAAATCACCACATTACTCATTTAACAACTTATCATAACCCATAAACCACCAATTCCCCAAATCATACTTTCTCACACTAGAGGCATTCCATTTTCTAGGTTACATTAGTTTCTAACACAACCTAGGTGTTTCCATCCATACATACTCATGCCAAACAACTCCAAAGTCAATTAAATAGACAATGTACTTAGATTGGAGTGTTAGAATCTTACCAAATATGATTTTTCTTCTTTCTCCAAATGTCAATGCCCTTATCTCCTTCAATACCCACAATGGGATTTTGGGTTCCAACTATGTTGTTCTCTTTCTCAAGATGAACAACTCAATGTCTAATGGTCTCCCCTTAATTCTTACTGGAAATGGCTGATTTTAGAGAGAGAAAGTTAGTTTTTTGGGTTAGAAATGGAAGATTTGTGTTTTTCCTAAAATTTCCAGATTTTCAGCCCTCCTTATATAGAAATAGCTAGGGGAGATCGATCTGGTCCAAGAGGAGATCGATCTGGTCCCCTTAAATCTCTCATTTTCACGAAATTTTAAGCATGAGATCGATCTGTCGAAGCATGAGATCGATCTGGTCCCAAACAAAGAGCTAAGGAGATCGATCTGGGTGCTTGAGGATCGATCTTTTCATCACAGAATGCTTAGAAGATCGATTTGGCCCCATTGGAGATCGATCTGCTCTATTCCATTGCCCAAATAAGAGCATTCTGGCTCTTCCAGATCGATCTCTCATCCTATGAGATCGATCTGGCCTTCATGTTTTCCAGATTTCATGCAGTTTCCTTGCTGCAACTCATACCAACACATCCTTAATCTGTTGCCATGGCCATTTTCTCATCCATCCACCTTTATAACTTGAAAATGGCATCCATTCATACCTTATGCACATTGAAACTTGTGTGCATTCATTATATGTCCAAAGGTATACTATATATAACCAAATGGAAGCAATCTTCATTCCATTTTACCACACTACTCATTTTAAGTTTCAATCACATCCATACTTGCCAGAACTCATTTCTTCATATTCATACTCAATGGAACTTGTATGTACGTTACAAATCATATTACACATACGTACATTGGATCCATGGACTTACATCTATCATACTTTACATTACAAGTCCGTTCACATTCATACACATTACAACTTTACATAAACGGGGTCTCACAATAGAATACAACCACTCAGAGCAGATAGAAAAGTTATTCTGACAAGAGACAAAGGCCATTAGAGTTACAGTTGGCGAGTTAGTGTTTCTAAAGGTTTCTCCTTCCAAGGGTATAGCGAGATTTGGGAAGAGAGATAAGCTGAGTCCTCACTACATTAGACCCTTTGAGATACTTGATCGAGTGGGAGATAAGGCCTATAGGTTGGAGTTGTAACTAGACTTATCAGGTGTCCATAATGTCTTCCATATTTCGATGCTTCGGAAGTATCAATCGGATTCGACACATGTGATTATTTATGAGCCATTGGAGCTCAGAGAGGGCATGTCATATGTTGAAAAGCCGATTCAGATATTGGGTAGGAAGGAAAAGGTATTGCTATCAAAGACGATTGTTTTGGTTAAGGTTCTCTGGTAGCACCACACTTTGGAAGAGGCTACTTGAGAGTTAGAGAGCCTGATGCGTGAGAAGTACCCCCAGTTATTTGAGGTATGACTTGGTTCTAATTTGAAGGACCAAATTTCTTAAGTTGGGGAGGATTGTAAGACCCAGATTTTGATGTAGCTTATCCCTTATGATTCATATAAGTACGAACATTTATTATGTTGGTTGAATCATAAGATGAGTATTTAGAATAAGGAAATTGTAAGTAAAGTGGTAAAACACATATAAGCTACGTAAAGGCCGAATAAAGGCTACTAGAGCCACAGGCTAAACCGAGAGAATTTGAATCATTCTGGCTGAAGAGAAAAACTTATGATGTGAAAATATAGAGAACTCAAGAAGGAAAGTTGGTTTGATTTGGTCCCGAGCACATTGAAGTAGAGGAAATTGCAAAAAGGGGCTAAACGAGTCCGAAATCGTTTGTTTGAGGGGTATTTGATATATTCGCCTCCCGAAAATGGCCAAAACATAAAGATGAGAGTGTGAACCATGGAAAGTGACACTTTTGGATTTTTGAAAAAAAGTCAAACGTGGTCAATGGTTAAGAAAAGTGGACTTTGACCAAAGTTGACTAACCATGGTTAGAAATTAACCTAAGTATGGAGAAAAAATTGGGAAAAAATATTTTTAGTTAGAATACAAGATATTCATCCCCTGAAGTAAGGAAAATTTATTTGGATGATTCCAGATTAAATTTAACGGGTAAAAAGGCAATGGGCCAAAGTTGGAATTTTTAAGCCTATCAAGGTATAAATAAGTGTGGGCTGAATTTACAAAGCCCAATGGGCCAAATTGTTGGGCCATTTCATGGGCCCAATACGAAGACAATTTAAGACCCAATTGGTAGAAAAAGTTTCAGCCCAAAAGAAAAGTCCAAACCGAAAGCTGATTAGTATAAGTTAAAAACCATTAATAAAAGGTAGCAAAATTCAATTTGGTAACCATCACTTAAACAAAGGTAGCAAAATTCAATTTGATAGCCTTAACCTTAACCCATTAAAAGTCAATTAAGGTGGCTGAAATTGGTGACTTAATGGCTAAGTCTTTGGCTTATAAATACCATCCAACACATAATCATCTTCATCCTTTCATTTTCGGCAAAGTGAAGAAACCATAACCAAAGAGTTTTCAAGCCCCCTCTCACTAGAAATCACTAGGTTAGAGACATATTTGGAACAAGTGATCATCATGAAAGTTGTTCCACATTGAGAGAGGAATAACATATGTTGGAATTAGCTATCAAGGAGCCATATTGAGAGAGACAAAAATTAAGGAAGTTTTGGCCAAAGTGGGAAGTATAAGCTAGGTGAGTTTTCAAGCTTCCAAATTCATATATGTTAATCTATGGATTATATGGAGTTGATTTGTATGTGTTTTATGGATTGAAACAAATGAAATCACTGTGAACATGTGATGACCAAAAGTTGGTATATGAGTTTTGATAGATGCTCATGTGATTTTAAGACATGTATAAGTTGATATGCATATATACATGATTATGGCATGGTTAGTTATAATCAAATTGTTCATATGGATAGTTGTATAATGTTGGCATATAAGGTGTTTAATAAAATGCCAACATTAACTATAGGACAGGCTTAAGACATGCCAACTAAGTGTTTGATAAAATGTCTAAGTAATTGGCTAGTAAATAGCCATGAGTGGCATGGTGTTGCATGACCAACAGCATGTTGGCTCTCGACCACATGCCATGGCCGAGAAGGCCAATGGGCTAAGCAGTCGTGGTCTCGACGCAATGAGGTGTTATGGGCCTCGGACAAGCCCAATAAGAGTTGTGGGTCCCACAAGCCCAATAGGCCTAACGTAAATGAATAGTAAAGTGAAATGGGCTTAAGATGGTGTTATGCCCATTAAGAGTTGTTAAAGCCCAACAATAGTAAACGGGCCCATTAAGTGAAATGGACTGCATTAAATGTGTAATACAGTAGGAAAAGTGTAATTAACCTGATGAATGGTTATATGTAGCTCTAGAGTTTATATTGGGAGCTGATCGGACTGCAAGATTGAGCAGCATCAAGGAAGTGAGGTCACGTAACGTGATCTGAGGTAAGAGACTTTTGCAAGTAGTTAGAGATACCTGCACATATTTTCGTCTGCTTTTGTATTCACTTAAAAACTCTGAGGGCCAGAGAAAGTGAATAATAATTATAGCGACCCGATATTGGCAAATAACTATTTTACCCCTAGTTAGGAAAAAAGTCAAGTTTGGGAAAAGTTGTAAAAAGCTTGGAAACCACAATTATGAGTGTTTTTACAACTGTTTAGCAGAAGAGTATGTAGATGAGCTAAAGTTTTCATGGTTGATGAGAAATAGCACAATTTATATTGCTAATTTTTATGTTTTGAAAATTAACCCTTTTAAAGATCCATCTATCGAATTATGTGAGAATAAATTAGTGCTGGAGCATAGCTTGCACTTGATTTTATATGCTTTCCACATAAATTAGTGCTGGAGTATAACTTGCACTAGATTTCCATGACATGCATGATAGAGTACTGAAGCATTGCTCGTACTCAGTTTTATATGATTTATGCATGATAGAGTATTGGAGCATTGCTCGTACTCAAATTTTACATAAGATGCATTATAGAGTGCGAGAGCATTGTTTGTACTCGATTCTTCATGATTTATACATGACATAGTACTTGAGCGATTGCTCGTACTTAATTTAATAAGTTTTGTGCATAGCATGGTACTGGAGTGATTTCTCATACTTTTTTTGAAATGATAATTATGCGTGACCTAGTGCTAGAGGTTACTCGCACTAGTGCTTGATATTTGAGATGCATAAACATTGTTTCAGCGGAGTGTCGACTGTGAGTTGCACTCAAAGGCGCGCATTGTAGTTTTACTATGATATATAAGACATGTTAGAAAAACCATGACGATTTCCTCCGCGTAGACTGAGTGTCACACTATTGAGATGTTCGCACGTGGATTTATAGACGTGGCATTGATTTTCCATGGCATGAGAGCTAAGACCTATGGCAGACACCCCAACTGTGAGATAGGGTCCACGGGTGTACGTTGTACCGTGCATGTGGCACGGAGTACGCTGTACCGTGTGTTGTTGTGGAGTTGTGTAGTTGAGGAGTTGATAGCTGGCGGTTGTGATGGACTGACCCCCCTCCCGTTACAGCAGTGATTGCCCCGCACACCGAGATCTGCGTATCCTAGGATCACCATTATAGGATATGGCCATAGTCCAGGATATTATTGCATATAGCCACCGAGTTTCACATGATATATCACATGATTTACATGTTTTTGTGATACGGGTAGACCAGAGGGATGGGTCGGAACCCTGTTGATGTGTTACGAATGATTAAAATGCCATATTTACTGTGATTTGAATATAAATGGCATGATTTATCTAAAGGCATTATGAAATTATAAAGATGCATTTTTTCCACGAAATGCATATGTTTTGAGAACTCAGCATGATTTTGCACATGGGATTTAATTTGTACAATTATATATATATATTTTAAAATTCATGTTTTTGAAATGAGTTAAGGAAATAATATTTTCAAGGTAGAGCATTATTTTCAGTAGATAGTGTGGATGTCTACTTGTTGCCTGATTTCCTTACTGAGCTATGAACTCATCCTTTTTTATTTCCCCTTCTCTACAAAGCATCCGTAGTAGTTGAGCACGGCTGAGGTCTGGTATTCCTTGTGTTCGCTGCACTCCCATCGAGCGGAAGGCATACATACACATGTACGATTTTGGATTTGAACATATAAGTAGTACAATGATGTAAGCGTATGTAATGTGGGGGATGTATTTGTATTTAATATATGTGAGCTCACTATGAGTTAAAAGTAATTGTAGTTAATAGATAGCTATATTGATATGTATGAATGATAATATAATGTGGAAGAGGTGACTAATACTGAATCACATCCCAAACGTTGGTGAAGAGAAAGGTAAGTAAAACGCGAAAAATTTGTTGGGGTTTTTGGTAGTATAAGTCACAGGCGGTCATGACATAGATTGAAGATAGGGGGAAAGATATGGCAGTCGATCTAATTTTATTGAGTATGAGAAACTTTGATGTAATTTTATGAATGAATTGGTTGGCTGTAAATCATGTTGTTTTGGACTATTATGCTAAGACAGTGATGTTTTCAGAGATAGATAACCTTATTGTAAGTTTTGTTGAAAAGAAATGAAGGGACATGATTATTGTATATGAGAAGAGAATAATTTTAATTATCATATTTAAGAGATGAATCTACTTATTAATCATGAATGTTAATGTGATGACCTATGTTACTAACGGTGGAAAAGGATAATGTGAAGGGTTCATTGCATACGTGGTTGACACAGATAAGGCACACCTAGAATTGAGAGACATTCCAATGGTTGCAGAGTTTCCTGATGTCTTTTCGAACGAATTACCAAGGCTACCACCCCACATAGAAATGGAGTTTTGCATAGAGTTGGTACCTGGTATAGAGCCGATATCTAAGCCACCGTATAGAATGGTTCTGATTAAGTTGGAGGAGCTAAAGAAGCAGTTGCAAGAGTTACTAGAGAAGGGGTTTATTAGACTGAGTGTCTCACCCTGGGGAGGTCCGGTTCTGTTTGCGAGGAAGAAGGATAGGAGCTTCTGACTATGCATAGATTACCTGTTGTTGAATAAGGCCACTATTAAGAACAAGTACCCCCTTCCACGCATTGATGACCTGTTGGATTAGCTTTGGGGAGCACAAGTCTTTTCTAAGACGGATCTTCAATCTGGGTACCATCAGTTAAGGATACGAAGTGAAGATGTACCTAAGACAGCATTTCATACCTGTTATGGCCACTACGAGTTCTTGGTTATGCCATTCGGATTGAGGAATGCCCCCGAAACATTTATAGCTTTGATGAATGATGTATTTAAGCCATACCTAGACCAGTTTGTGATAGTGTTCATTTATGATATATTGGTTTATTCCAAGTCCAGGGAAGATTATGAGCAGCACTTGAGGATAGTTCTGCAGACCCTCCGAGAGAAGGAATTATATGCCAAACTCAATAAGTGTAACTTTTGGATGGAGCAAATCTCATTTCTGGGCCATGTTGTATCGAGGGATGGGGTATCAGTGGATCCATCCAAGATTGAGGTAGTTGTACAGTGGGAATAACCTAGGATGATTATTGAGATCAAAAGCTTTCTGGGATTGGCAGGTTATTATCGGAGATTTGTAGAGGGTTTCTCCAGACTAGCTGCTCCATTGACACGGCTCACACAGAAGTATGTTAAGTTTTTATGGGACGAGGCATGTGAGAGGAGTTTTTAGAAGCTTAAGCCTTGGTTGACCACTACTCTGATTCTCACCATTCCTACCAGCTCAGGAGGTTTCACTATGCATACAGATGCATAACATCAAGGACTGGCTGTGTACTTATGTAGGATAGGAAGGTAGTGGCCTATGAATCCAGACATTTGAAGGATCAAAAGAGGAACTATCCAAGTCACGATTTAGAGTTGGCGATCGTAGTGTTTGCATTAAAGATATGATGCCACTATCTCTATGGTGAGAAATTTCAGGTATATACAGATCACAAGAGCCTTAAGTATCTGTTTTCACAGAAAGAGTTGAATATGAGACAGAGAAGATGGCTCGAACTCCTGAAGGATTATGATTGTGAAATCATGTACCTCTCGAGTAAGGCGAATGTAGTTGTTGATGCCTTAAGGAAAAAGAACCTCAATTTGGTGTCTTATATGATGGTTTGGGAACATGAGTTGTTAGAGTAGTTCACGAACCTCAGTTTGGATGTAGCCCCCTAGATACAGACAGATTTTATGTTGTGGCTAGTTTGAGATTGGAGCTTGAGTTCATTAGTCATATTCGACAGGCTCAACAGGGTGATCGACAGTGTATCGATTGGTTGAGATAGGTACAAATAGGTATGAGTACTGATTTTGAGCAGAGTACAGATGGATTGCTGAGGTTCAGGAGTAGGATTTGTGTTCCCCAGGATCCAGAGATCAGGAGATTGATTTTATCAGAGGCTCACTCATCGAGGTTTAAGATACATCCGGAGAGTATCAAGATGTATCAGAACATTTGAAAAGTTTATTGGTGGTCTGGAATGAAGAGATATATTGCTGAGTATGTTGTTAGATGTCCTGTCTGTCAGCAGGTGAAGGTAGAGCATTAGAAGCCTGCAGATTATTGTAGCCTCTACTAATACCGACATGGAAGTGGGAGCACGTCACCATGAATTTTGTGATAGTTTTACCGAGGACCCGTAGAGGTCATGATGCCATTTGGGTAATTGTGGATCGGTTGATGAAGTTAGCCCATTTCTTAGCTATGAGAGCTACCGATACTCTAAGTCAGTTGGAGAACTTGGATGTTCGAGAGATAGTTCAGTTACATGGTGTTCCAGTGAGCGTTGTTTCTGATCGGGATGCCCGCTTCACTTCCCATTTTTGGGAACATTTTCAGGAAGTGATGAGGAACCAATTGATTTTTAGCACCGCTTTTCATCCTCATACAGATGGTTAGTCAGAGAGGACTATACAGACCCTGGAAGATATGTTGAGAGCATGTGTGTTGAATTTTAGAGGCTCTTGGATGATCACCTATCGTGAGTCAAGTTTGCTTATAATCAGGATGACACCATATGAGGTACTGTATGGACGTAGATGCCAATCCCCTATTAGATGAGAGGAGGTTGGTGAGAGACAGATTTTTACTCTCGATTTAGTGCAGCAAGTCTCTGAGGATGTCCAGTTGATATGTGGGAGGTTATGGACATCTCAAAGCTGGTAAGAAGGGTAAGTTGAGCCATCGATATATCGGGCCCTTTGAGATTCTGGAGAGAGTGGGAGATAAAGCTTATAAGTTGGCATTACCGCTAGAGTTAGCAGGTGTTCATAACGTCTTCCACATCTCTATGCTTCGAAAGTACCACCCGAACCTGGCACATGTGATAAGATATGAGCCATTTGAGCTCAATGAGACTATGTCGTATGTTAAGAAGCTGGTTCGGATATTGGATAGGAAATCGAAGGTGCTGAGGTCGAAGACGATTCCTTTAGTGAAAGTTCTTTAGCAATATCATACTCTAGAGGAAGCTACATGGGAGTTGGAGAGCATGATGCAAGAGAAGTATCCGAAGTTGTTCTCAGATTGACTTAGTTCTAATTTGGAGGACCATATTTCTTGAAGGAGGGGAGGAATGTAAGGCCTGTGAATTTCTATGTAATCTTATGATTTCCATGATGTACAGACAAGTTACACAATATATGAATCATAAAGAATTGGATATTGTTTAGTGTTAAGTGTGAATGAAATGCAAAATGGGTATTGAAGTGATTGAATATGAGTTTACCTTTGAAAATCTAGAAAATTACAACTGAAATACTGGAGGATGAATGCCAGATCGATCTTACATGCAAGAAAGATCGATCTTATTGTCTCAAAATAGAGTACCAAACATTCTGTAAAGAGGAGATCGATCCCTCATTCAAGCAGATCGATCTCTTATTCAATAGCAGATCGATCTCTCATTCAAACAAATCGATACCCATGTGATTCTGCAAGGAACATATCAATCCCCACTTGATTTAGTAAGAGCATATCGATCTCTCCCCATGAGCAAATCGATCTCCAGCTGCTTCAGCCTAGTAAAGATCAATCTCTTCCCAAAGCCAGATCGATCTCTAAGTGATTCTACCTAGCCAAGATTAATCTCTACCAATGAGTAGATCGATCCCTTCTTCAATAGGCAGATCGATCCCCTAGCCTGTATTATCAAATTTTGAAGGAGTTTAAGAATCGGGAGATCGATCTCCACCCTTGGAGATCGATCTCATAGCGCAATTACTATAAAAGAGACCCGATTGTCGAGCCTTCTTCCCCAGAATTCCCAAAACCTTCCATTTTAGACAAAACAACCTAGTTTTCTCAATCTAGGATATCCTTACCTTTCAAAAAGATTTGAGGAAAAAGCTATTTAAGCAAAGTTGTGCCTAGTGAGAAAGAGAACAACATAGTCAAAGATTGGAAGCTGAAACTTTGGATTGAAGGAGAAAAATGGTTTTTCTCAAATTTAGCAAAAAAATGGAGAAAAGTCAAGCTAGGTAAGATTTCAATACACTATCTTCTAGTATGTTAATCTAGACATTTTGATGAGTTGATTGGTGTATATAATATTGGCTGAAATATTTATGTACATGCTTAAATAACCATGACCTAGAATAGGCTTAGTGAGCGAAAGTTGAAATGGCATGGAGTTTATGATGATTTAAACATGTAGAGATGTTAGTAAGCATGTATAGATTATTTTAAGATAACTTTGTGAAATACATATGTCGAAATGGATGATAATTGAAAATGGACCGATGAAGTATATGATAAATTACTTTAGTGAACGAAATGATGAACTTAAGGCATTGTGAGATGAATACCGGCCCAAATGCAAATTAGTAAACTTCAAGAGTCTTGAGATTCTCGGGGAATGCATAGTATAATCATAAAAGGGCTTAAGAGAAAGTAAGGCCCAATAAGCGTTAATGAACCCAATAAGTCGAATCGAAAGTTAAACACGAGAATTGTGTTATATTGGGTTAAATTGATGTGATAAGTAATTTGTGCAACTCCGGAGATTTCATTGGGAGCAAATAGGATTGCGCGATCGAGCAACTCTGAGGAAGTGGAATTACTCGACGTAATTCCAGGTAAGGAAATTTTGTGAGTATCTAGAGGTAGTTACACGTATTTTGAGGGTGTTTATAGGGCTTTGTAAATGTTTGGTTACCTAGAAAAGAAATAATGGCTTTTGTGAACGATTTCAGATATAAATGAAAATGTGATTTTGGATTTTGCCCCTTGGAGCTAAGTTCGTTCAAAAAGGGGTAGTGAGGCTAATAATTGCATGAAGCATCATCTTTTGATATTTTTATGAAACACATTGCTTTGATTTAAGAAACATTTACAGATAGGCTGCTATTGACTTCATAATTTTTTGAAATAGCACAAGTCCGGTTCTAACTGTGGTTTGAACTTGTTTTCTGGAAATAGAGCCGCCTATCAGATTTCTGTGAGTTAAAATCGTGTTGGAACTTCGCTCGCACTGAATTTTGATGTTTTTAATATGCATGAAATGTGTTGGAGCCTATCTCGCACCATATTTTGAGTTGTGATGTTTTACAAGCCGTACTAGAGCTTTTGCTCATATGTGGGTTTTCATTGATTTTCTTATGCATATAACCGTATTGGAGCTATGCTCGTATGCGATTTCCTCATTATTTATTATCCATAAAACCGTACTAGAGCGTTGCTCGTACGAGGGTATTCACTAATTATGCATGAAATCGTGCTAGAGCTTTGCTCGCATTAGGCTTTTTACACTGTGATATGTAATGAGTCGTGCTGGATGCCTCATGTAAACTTTATGTCATGTAGATGAGATGCTCGCACGAGCTGTGCTGGATGCCACGAGTAGACTGCTAGTCACACAGATGAGATGCTCGCACGTGCACTTGAGATTGAGTAGGTTATACATTGCATAGGGTAGATAAGACCTACGACAAGCACCCCCAACCGTGATATGGGTCCATGGAGTACGTTGTACCATGTATATCACATGGAGTACGCTGTATCGTGTGGTTAAGATGTTGATTTAAAAGTCTAACGGTAGGATTAACCTAGCTCCATTCCAGCATGATGCCCCACACACCGAGATCCATGTGGTCTGGTATGGTAATGACATAGTTGGCCAACAGAGTCCTCGATTATAGATAGTGACCACCTATCTCACATGATATCACATGGTTTTATATACTGAACATGATTTTTGTTGTTCAGGGTAGACCCGAAGGAGGTGTCGAACCTTGTGGGATGTTTTTAAAGGATGATAAGTTGTTTGTGATGAGTTTTACTAACGTTTTGACAAGGTGTTAATCCTGAGAGGATGATTTATGATGAAATCCATGATTTGCGATGAAACTGATGGGTTTTATTATGATGAGCATGAGATGTTTAACATGATGATTTTCCATGTTTACATGTCTATTTTCATGTTTCCAGTACACGATATATGTATATACATGTGGCATAGTTTTAATATTTCCTCATGCTCTGGATATAAATGATCTTTATGTCATGACATTATAAGCATGTAGATAGTGTGGTTATCTACCATGCTTGTATTATTGCCTTACTAAGCGTGTGGTTGCTCATCCCTATCATTTTCCCCCTCTACAGAATGCACACAGTAATCTACTGAAGGACTGAGGAGTTGTATCCAGATATTCGCTGCTCTCCATCGCCAAGAGGTATACACACATAAATCTTTTTGTATCTAAACATATAACAGCACAATAATCATTTTGAATGTAATACAGGGGATGTAAGTGTTAGCCAATACGCATAAGTATAGAACTTAAATTTTCAAATGCATATGTTTGCTCTTGATTAATTGAAAGATGAATTGGTACATGATGATTAATATTGACTCATAGCCCAACTGTTATTAGTGAGAGTTGTTCACGACCGGGAAAGGAAATGAAAAAGTGAAAAATTTATGGTGATTTTCAGATGAAAATGATGAAAAGGGGTAATGATAAAAAAGTCGCATCCTTCTAATCGTGATAGATTTGTTGATCTTAGAATAGTGTTTGTCTAGTCAAATAAGTAAGAGAAAGGTCTTAAGTAAGGTTTAAATCTCGGTTCTCACATTCCATATTATTATAACTGTCTAAATATGTACTGCGAAGCTATGTGATGCTCTGCTAATGCATGCACACTTCTTTGGTACAATATTGTTGATGATACGACGTTGTAGAGGGAGACCTCCAGCCACATTTCTTGCACCACATTATCTGCCAGAGAGCTTAGATACATAAAGAAGATTGGCGACACTATAGCATAACGTTGCTGATATGAAAGCAAGTATGCGAAATTTAACGAAAGTGATTGCACAGTTGCAAGGAAATATGAATGTACCACCACCAGTCCAACCAGTACCTGATCCCCACCCAGCACCAGTTCCTCTATAATACCCACCTCTACCGTAGTCACCTCCTCCATAAGTTGTTCCTTCTCCACCTACTGCAGTACTATAGTTTGTACTCAGTGTAGACAGACTTAAGCAATTTCAAAAGATGAACTCAATGGCATTCAAGAAGGTTAAGGAGATCAAAGAGGTAGAGACCTTACTGATATAAATAAAGAAGATTTTTTAGTACATGGCCTGTTAGCCTGAAGAGAAAGTACAACTAGCTATTGACAACTTTATGAAAATAAAGTTATTTTGTGCTCAATTAATTAATTAATTAAATCCCTTAAATATTTTATTATTTATCCTCTCATATTAATTCAGTTTCTCATGTTTTACAGATAAATTTTGGATAATTTTTAGTCATTTTGGTAGAAAATGGACTAAAAATGGGCTAAAAGGGAGACTGATCCACTTGAAGACAAGAGAGAGGTGGAATTTTGTCTTGTAGTATGGGTCATCATCTTTTTCTTCCCTTGACACCTAGATGCCAAGTGTCTATCTCTTATTCATTCTTGAAGAATAAGAACAAGGTACACCATGGCGAACACATGGAGGATACATGCCCTTGCAACCTTGCTTGCTTATGTGGACAAGAAGGCAAATGAAGGTGTTAGAAGATAGAGAGGTTTCCAAGGCTTGTAGGAGACTTGGATGACATGGAAATGTCCTCTCCAAAAAGCCAATTACGCGAAATAAGTGACCAAGCAATGCCAACTCATCTAAGGTTGGAATTCCCTTTTTACCCCTCATTTTAATGAGTATTTAAACAAAAAGATGAGAGGTTTTAGGGGGTTGACTGCTAGGTTAGAAAGTTTCTTTTTCCTTATGCTTTTATCATGTTATTTTTATGAAGGGGTAGCCATCTTTTGATCAAGGTTATTGTTCTTGCATTTTCAAGCATTTTTTTCTATAAGCTTTTTTTTGTCATCAAGCATATTAATCTTTAAAGTTTTCTACTCATATTCTACCATACATTTTTATATTGAGATAGAGCTTTATGGTTATAAAAGATTATAAGGTTGAAAATTTTCCTTCATAGCTTTTGTAACAAAGTTTGATCCATAATTTTCTTTTCCTAAATTTATTTTTCTATTTTTGTAATATTTCTTTTTGATGTTTCCAGCTAATTTCCTGTAGGTTTATTGTAATAGTAACTTTGAGTTTCTTAAAAAAAAGAAAAAAAATATAATTATGAAGTAGATGTAACTTACAGGTTGAATGTATTGTTCGGTTTTGTTGTTAAATATTTTAAGTTAGGGTGAGCAATGGTGTTAGCTGTATCTTAGCACATGTATATATGATTTGTCTTTAGAGTCAGTGCATTATAAGTAGAAATCTAGGTTTGGTTTATTTGATGGCCATTCCAATTTGACGCAAGGAAATAATGATATGAGGGGGTTCGATTTTCCACCGTTGTTCACCGCCCCAATTTTTTACATAGTTGTAAGACCCGATATTTTCGAGTGCATTTAAAAATGCAAAATGATTGAAATGGTATTCCCGAACACGTGCAAGGGCAAAATGGTCAAAAGACCAAAATTCGATATTAATCGGGACAAGAAAATTTAATTAAAAATATGAGATTGAGAAATCTTGATCAATAACGAAGAAATAATTAAATTTCGGATTAAATTGATCAAGATATGAATTTATTGGAATAAAACTAGAATTTTAGTATCGAAAAATAATCCCGAAAATAATCGAAAAATATACCGAAAAGGTAAAATCGGACTGATAAATTCATTTATAGATTAAATGAATTAAATAATAATTTTTGAAGATATTTTGGCAATTTTAATATATTTTAATTGATTAAAATAATAATAAAAGTTAATTATAAATAATAAACAAAAAAAAGGAAAAGTCTGAAACAGAGAGGAAAACGAAACAAAAAAACGAAGAGGAAAAAACGCGAGGAAGCCGAGACCGAGGTTCATCACTGGCCAGCCACCGGCGAGGCCTAGGGGCCGATGAGGGTCGACGAACGTAGCTCAACCTCGGGCGAACCCACAAGCGGCCGTTACGTGCCTCGAAGTCGCCGAAAAATGCCGAAAACGAAGGGAGAAGCCGCGGGAGAGAAACGTCGATTCGCAGGCGATGGCGCTGATTCGAGCTAAACCGAGGCCCGATTTAGGAAGCCTAGGTGCAACCGAACCGAACGGCGGTGGAATCGGCCAGAGAACCGGCCGGAACGATAAAATGATGGGTGAATCGGACTGAACCGACGGTCTGAACCGGACCGGACCGGTTCAGCCAAAAAGAGAGGGAAAAAAGGAAGAAAAAGGGAAAAAGAAAAAGAGAAAAAATTGGAGAAAATTCCAGTGATGCAATCAAGCTTCGGGTAAGTCGGTAAGCAGTCAAACTGACCGATTTAATTTTCAGAATATTTAATTTTATAAATAATCGACTGAAAGTTTACCCGAAAATATATTTAATTGTGTAGCTCGACAATTGGCATCCACCGAGAGCTCGAGACAGCCTCGATTTACGTACTATCATGGAATAACGAGTAAGTAATCCTTATTTACGACAATTTTATATCGTTATGCGTGATTGATATTTAACGCATAAATTACGGATTTAATTTCTGCATAAATGAATTATATTCTGGAAAATTGGATAAATTGTCGTAAATAATTCATAAGCTGTCTGAGAGTTTAGAACGAGGCTAAATAAATACTGCTGGGCCCAATGAGCACAATAGGCCTCGATAAAGTGTGGTATACGGGCTTAAGGCCGATTAAGGCCCATTATGGTGCAATCGGGCCCAATATGGGTAAACGGGCCCAATGATTTAAATTAAGCCCAGAAAATTGTGAAATACAATTAACTTGTATTGTATTTGACCTGATGAATGCGTATTCGCAGTTCCGGAGATTGGATTCGGAGCAAATCGGACTGCGTGACGAGTCATCAGTGGAAAGGTCAGACTGTACAGATAAATGAGGTAAGGGAATTGTGTGAGTAGCTAGAGGTAGCTACGCATATTTTAATAGATTTTGTATACACTGATTATGTATGTATACGCGATTATTGTATAATGATCCTAAAAGTGGTTTAAATGATTTTTAAGGATTGAAATAGGTGAAATGTCTATTTTACGCCTATTGAGGGAAGTTCACCTAAGGATGGTGAAAACATGACATGCATGAAATGCATGATTTAAGGATTTTTATGATTAAGGAATTTTCTTGGTTTTAATCAAAGTAAATCGATAGATTGGCCAATAATTGCATAAGTTTCCCAAAATAACACTACGTAGGTGTTATTAATATTTAAATGGAAATTTCTTTGGAAATAGGCCAACTATCAAGTTTATATGGAAATAGATAGTGCCGACACGTAGTTCGCACTATATCTGCGTTTATGAATGTGCATAAATGTGCTTGAGCAGTTGCTCGCACCGACTTGTGACATCATATGCATGACATGTGCTAGAGCGGTTGCTCGCACTGATTTTTATTCCTATGAAATGCATGAGAAGTGCTGGAGCCTAGCTCGCACTCTGTTTTGACATGTTTTGACATGTTTTGATTTATTTTGACGTGGTATGCATAAAATGGTGCTGGAGCGATTGCTCGCACTAGTTTTACTGATTTAATATGCATGAGAGATGCTGGAGCTTAGCTCGCATCCTGTTTTGATTTAATTATGCATGAAGCCGTGCTGGAGTGTAACTCGCACGAGATTTGATTTAATTATGCATAAAGCCGTGCTAGAGTGTAACTCGAATGAGATTTGATTTACTTAAGCATTCATTTGTGCTGGAGCGTTGCTCGTACAAAGTTTTATATGGTTTTCATAATTCATTTGAATGTCGTACTGGAGTTTTTCTCGTACGAGGTTTTCACTGAATTTCTATACATATCCGTATTAGAGCATTGCTCGTACGTGGATTTTACTTGAAATTATAATCAGTTTAAGTCGTACTGGAGCGCTGTCGTACGCAAATTTTACTGATTTTTATGAAACCGTGCTAGAGCTTCGCTCGCACGAGGTTTTCTGATATCATGAATATGCATGGAGCCGTGCTTGAGCTTCGCTCGCACAGGGATTTATATTACATGCATATAGCCGTGTTGGAGCCTCCTGTAGACTGTGTGTCACAGTGAGATGATATGCTCACACGTGCATTCTGAGACAGAGATGATATGGGTGGATAAGACCTATTACAGGCACCCCTGATTGAGCTTGGGTTCACGGAGTACGTTGTACCATGTATATCACGCAGAGTACGCTGTACCATGGGGATTGTTGGAGTGGAGTGGCATTAGCCACGAGGCAGTAAGCCTTGCCCTTGCAATCCTGGTGTTATGCTATTCTGGCGGGTAGGACAACCCACCTCCCGTTTCAGGTGTGATACCCCGCACACTAGGTACCGTGTTGCCAGGGATCACTAGGATATGGCCATAGTCCTCGATGTTACTGATAATTACCTAATTGTCTCACATGATATAACTTGTGGTCGGATAAACCAGGGTAGACCCGAAGGAGGGGTCAGGCCCCCGATTTTTATGATTTGATGATTTGATGATCTTTTGATATGTGACCCTGAAAAAAGGGTGGTTTTATAACCGGAGTTTTATAATAAACTTTACTGAATTGTTTTATGAGATGATTGACCCGGAAGGGTTAGTTTTTACTGCAGTTTTAATGAATTGATTTAAATGCAGTAGCATGATGATGTTTTCCAAGCTTTCATTTGAAATCCATGATTTGTCTTACATGACATGAACAAATGCATGATCTTGTTTTACTTCATGCTTATTATGATTTAATGATGTCACATAAAATGCTTTGAATGCATGAATTACAAGATTTATATATGCATAAATAGTTTTGGATAAACTATGGCAATGAATATGTATGACTTTGTGCGTGAAATTTTAAATGAAAAGAAATGGATTTAAGGGCATGGCATTATGAGCATGTAGATACTGGAGCTATCTACTTACTTGCATAATTGCCTTACTGAGCATGTGGTTTTCTCACCCCCCTTATTTTCCCATCTTTTCAGAGCACTCACAGAAATTAGTAAGCGGCTGAGGACTTGCATGCTTGGTATCCGTTGCTTCTCATCGAGAGACAGGTATACACACTTGTATAATTTTGTATCTAAGTATGTAATGCATAGTACTGTAAACGGATATGATGTCGGGGATGTAGAGTTATAAATACCATTGGGTAGGTATTTATTTAAAGTCAAAGAATAGTAAACTCTGATATTTGAATGTGAATATGAAAATGGAATGGTAAATAGTGTGAGGTGACTAACACCGAATCATAGCCCAACTGTGTTGTAGGATGGTCACGATGAGAGAAAGGTAAGAATTAAATAATAAATGAAAAAGCGAAAAATTTACTCTGATTTTTAGGTAATTCGGGTCGTGAAAATAGTAAACTAGGATAATCATGTTGTTGTGTTTTAATTAAAGCAAAGTATACTTCAGTGTTTATATGTCAGACCCGGATTTTTTGTAGCTTATTTCCTTATGATTCCTATGTGTATGAACACTATGTAATTATGGTTGAATCATAAGAAGAGTATTTACTAGATTTAAAGTGTTAATGAAATGAATTAACACGCAAAAGCTACATAAAATGCCTAATGTGAGCAATGAGTATCACAGGCTAAACCGAGTCATTCTAAATCATTCTAACTGAAAATAAGAACTAAAAATAAGAGGGCGTAGTGAGCATATGAAGGAAAGTCAGCTTGATTTAGACCCGAACATACAAAACGAGAGTAAAAGCTAAAAAGGGTAAAATGGACCTTTTCGGCGAGAAAAGGAGTTTCGGGTGAAATTATCCACCGGGAGCGGTTGGAATATAAAGACGAGAGTGTAAGACATGATATAAAACACTTTCGAAAATTTAAGAAAAAGTCAACTTAGTCAATGGTTAAGGAAAAAGTCAACTATAGTTAAGAAAGTGGACTTTTACCATAGTTGACTAACCAAGGTTTGAAATTAACCTAAGTGTGGAGAAAAATTTGAGGAAAAATATTCTTGGCCAGAATACAAGATAATCATCCCCGGAAGTAAGGAAAATTTATTCGGAAGGATTTCGGAATAAATTTAATGGTTAAAAACGTAATGGGCATAAGGTGAAAATTTTAAAGCCCATTAAGGTATACTAAACGTATATCGAAATTTTTAGGTCCTTTAGACCGAATTGTTGGACCAATTGATCGGCCAAATTTTGAGACAATAAAAGGCCCGAGGTATAGTAAAAAATTTCAGCCCGAAAGCCCATTAGGAAAGCCCAAACCGAGAAGCCTAATTGGAAAAGCCCATGAGATAAATATCTAACTATAGTTAAAGTTAACTATGACTCATAAGGTGACTCATAAGGTGACTCATGGTTCAGATTTGGAAAGTCAAGCATAGTGGCTGAAAAGTAAGGCTTAATGGCTAAGTAAGTGGCTATAAATGCAGCCACACCTTGGTCATCTTCATCACACAATTCCGGCTAGAGAAGAACACCATTGAAACCATAACCATTCAAGCTTTCTCTCACTAGAAATCACTAGGAATTAGTCATATTTGGAACTTGCATTCTTCATGGAAGTTGTTCCAAATTGAAAGGAGATTAACATATGTTGGAATTGGCTATCAAGGAACCATAGAGTGCAAACCGAGAGCCTCCAAAGATTCAGCCAAAGGGAGAACACAACAATTGGTATATTTTCTAATTTCCAATTTCATATATGTTAATGTATGAATGATTTTAAGTATGTTGATATATGTTTTAAGCATTGAAACATATTAAATCACCATGAAGAGGGTTAGGCCGAGAGTGATCAATGGGATATTGAAATATGTCAATTTGATTTTAAGACATAAATGGATTAGTACACATGTATTAATGTTAATGGTATAATTAGAATTAATCAAATTGATTAATTAATCATGTAAATTGTTGGCAACCAAGGTGTTTGATAAAATGCCTAAATGAACTATAGGATGATTGGTAATGTTGCCTACCAAGTGTTTGTGAAAATGCCTAAGTGGAAATGGCTAGAAAATAGACATGTATGGCATGCCATGGTGGAAACCGAGAATGGCTAGCTCTCGGCCAAGGCATGTGGCCGAGAGGCCTAATGTGCCAAGCTCAATATTTTTAGGCCCAATAGGGTGTAATGGGCCTAAGACAAGCCCAATAAGAGTTGGTGGGCCCCACAAGCCCAGTAGGCCCAACAAAAGTGAATAGTAAAATGAAAATGGACTTAAGGCCTAGTTAGGCCCATTAAGGATTTTTAAGGCCCATTAAGGGAAATTAAACTGTATTAATGTATAATACAGTAGGAAAATGATAATTAACCTGAGGAATGGTTATTTACAGCTCCGGAGTTTACATAGAGAGCTGATCGGACTGCGGGATTTAGCAGCACCGAGGAAGTGAGGTCACGAGACGTGATCCGAGGTAAGGGACTTTTGCGAGTAGTTAGAGATACCTGCATGTATTTTCAACTGCTTCTCCATTCACTTAAAAACTCTGAGGGTCAGAGAACGTGAATAATAATTATTGCGACCCTATAGTGGCAAATTACGATTTTGCCCCTAGTTAGTCAAAAAGTCAACTTTTGTGAGAAGTTGCAAAAAGCATGGAAAATACTATTGTGAGTGTTTAAATGCTATTAGCATGAAAATAAATAGATGGGCTAATGATTTTAAGGTTGATATGACTTAAGCACACTTGTAGTGCTGATTTTACTATTTTGTAAACAATCCCTTTTAAATAGCCATCTATCATCTTATGTGAGAATGAATCGTGCTAGAGCACAGCTTGCACTGGGATTCATATGTTTTCCACATAACATTAGTGCTGGATTTTGATACGCACAAGATTTTCATGACATGCATGATAGAGTACTGGAGTTTTACTCGTACTCAGCTTTAAATGATATATGCATGACAGAGTGCTGGAGCGATTGGCTCATACTCGATTCTTCATGGTTTATACATGACATAGTACTGGGAGCTATTGCTCGTACTTGATTTTGATATTGTGCATAGCATAGTACTGGGAGCTATTGCTCGTACTTGATTTAATACATAAACTATGCATTGACCTAGTTGCTAGAGATTACTCGCACTAGAGTTGAGTTTTATGATGTGAAACAGTGTTTGAGCAGAGTAACGACTGTGAGTCGCACTCAAAACGCACACTGTATGTGATATGTAATACATGTTGAAACCCATGCCTGAGACCTTGCGTGACTGTGTGTCATAGCTAGAGAGGATATCCGCATGAGGTTGGTATAGACGTGGTATGATATTTCCACAGGCGCGAGGGCTAAGACCTCTATTAGGCACCCTGACTGTGATGTTGATAAGTTCCACGGGTGTGAGAGCTAAGTCCTATGGTAGGCACTCTGGCCGTGAGAACGGGTCCACGGGTGTACTTTGTACCGTGTCTGAGTGGCACGAGGTGTACGCTGTACCGTGTGTTGTTATGGAGTTGAGGAGGATATAGCTGGCGGTTGTGATGGACTGACCCCCCTCCCGTTACAGCGGTGATGCCCCGCACACATAGTACTGTGTTGCTTGGGATCCCATCGGATATGATCATAATCCAGGATACTATTTACATGTACCACAAAGTCTTACATGATATATCACCTTGGTTGATTTACTGATTTAAACTGCGGACAAACCTGAGGGATGGGTCAGACTCCGATTTGTGTTGTGAATCATTTGATGCCATATTTATATGTGATTTAAATATACATGGCATGATTTACATAAAGGCATGATTTATATATAAATGCATTGTGTTGCACTACATGCCTACTTTTGAGAAATAAAGCATGATTTCTGTACATGGGATTTATTCTGTACAAGTACATATATATTATATTTCAAGACATGCTTTTAAAGTGAGTTAAGGAAATAATGTTTTCAAGGCATAGCACTATTTTGAGTAGATAGTGTGGATATCTACTTGCTTGCCTGATTTCCTTACTGAGCGCGTTATGCTCACCCCTTTTCTTTATATCTCTCTACAGAGCGTCAGTAGAGCGAGAATTATCGTGGGAGAGTGTCCCAGAGTCCACTGCTAGTTCCTATCGATTCATCAGGTATACTTATTTTGTACAGTTGTGTATCTAAACATAGAAACAACACAGTGATGTATACGTTATATATTATGGGGAATGTAATCGTATTAGATTTTATAAAATCTTACATGTATAATAAGAGCAACTACAGTCAGAATTAATATATTGACATGTATGTATGAGAATGAATATTATGGTAAGTGAAGACTCTGACATCGAATCACAGCCCAACCAGTGAAGAGAGGAAAGTTAAGTTAAAAATGCGAAAAATTTATTGTGGTTTTTGGTTAAAGTCAAGGATTGAAACTGGGGTCCTGACATTATACGTGTGGCTAAGTGATTCAGCATCTAAGTTTAAGTCCTAGGTAATTTTAGCTTAGATTTCACAAGGTTAAGAGCATGTAAATTCATAAAATGTATGTTCGATGATGCACTATTTGGCGTCAAGTTTGAAATTTTCTTTAGATTGTTTTTAGTCCATTTTAAGATTCATTTAGGTAGTTTAGGGACTTAAGTATATCACATAAATTTAGGAACGTTAAGGAACTCCTCTAGATTAGGTTTCATGCGTATTTAGGGTTAATAGCTAGATAAAATTGCATTTACTACACTACATATAGAGGTTGTTTGCATTCATTCAATCACTGTTTCGCATTATGCTAGAGCATATTTAGGTCATATTAGATCACACTTAGCTCATATAATTAGTAGAAAAATTATAAAATATATTTTCATGCATTTTTAGATCATATTTCATTTTGAATTTCAATCCCATATTTCCTGCAACTTTAACTGTCTTTGTTGATGTTTTTAGGGAGTTGATTTGTTTATTTTCTAGTGTCATCTAGGGTGTTTTGAATTCTCTTTATATAATTAATATAGTTAAATTAATTTATGATGCTGTAGGAAAATTTTTAGGAAGCATTTTGGATATGTTTTGTGTTTTTTTAGTAGCATAGGTTAGATAATGCTAGCTGCTTTCCATGGGCTATTTGGGGTTAGTTTAAGTAGTTTTTAAGGAGTTTTAGAGGTCCATTAGGTCATATATAAAGTCATTTAGGGTTAGCAAAAATTTACTGAATTTTAGGTATCACTTATATATTCTTAAAACTTTTATTTTATAGGAATTGCATGTTGTTTAGATTTGGTATTACTGCTATTTGGGGTTTAGGGATTATTTTGTGGTTAAGAAAAGTTAAGTAGGTTAGTTTCATTTAGGGTTAAGCTTAGGGTTAGGATTGAATAGGTTTTTATTTTTATTTTCTATTATTTTCATGCGTATATTTAGGATTTAGTTGCATTTTCACATTAGAAAGTTATTTATTGTTTTAGGTATATATTTGCTGATGGTTTAGTGATAGTAATGCATTAGTTTAATGTTTGAGTTTTGCATTTAGGTTAGTTTAGGTTTAGAGATCATTTCATGCACACTTAGGTTAGTTTTCATTGCAATTTCCAAAATTTTAAAAATATTTTAATTCTCATACTTCTTTTAGATTAGATTTTATTATTTATTAATGCATTTCATTAGTTTAGTATTCATTTAGGGTTAGGCATAATTTAGTATTACAATTTAAGGTATTTTAGAGTTAAGATTTTCATTTACATTTTTATTATTTTTACTTAGGATTTTATTTTCTTATGGATTAGATATATTGTTTTGCATTTTTATTTCATATAGTTAGATTAAATTTATACATCGTTATTTTCATATTAGGATTTTATAGTTATGTTTTCATTATTTGTATTTTAGACCCATATTTTCTTATATTTGTAATTTTAGCCCAGTTTTATTTCTAAATCTAATTTTTTATTTATTTTCATTTCCAAATTATTTTGTTATATTACTTCGAACTCTATAAGTATTTCTGCTCTGCTTTACTTTATTATTTACTTACTAGTATTTTTATTATAATCTTAGTTTATCACACTTAAAATTTTTTTACAATTGGCTAGGATATACTTTGAGTAAGATTAATCGTTTCTTAGTTAGGCTTAGTGTCTTCTCTATGGGATGATAATCTAGGACTAAAAACGTTTTATTACTTATAAGACCCGTGCGCTGACGGTGTAGACGTTTAGGACGCATCAAGTTTTGGCATCGTTGTTGGGGAATGATGTTAAGCCATTAGCTGATATAGGTGAAATTATTCTTAGGTATAGTTCTAGTTTTGCTGATACTTAGGTCGTAAATATTTAGAGCCTTCACCTAGATTTGTTAGATCTCTTTTGTCTTATAAAAAATTAAAAAATAAATAAATAATTCAAAAATTTTAAAAAAATATCTTTTAGGGCTTGTGAATGTCTGTATCCGTAGAGTTAAAAGCTTTGATTGTTTTCTTTAAGATCTAAAATAAAGAGAAAACTTGGAAAATAAGACAGGACTCTAAGAAAAGAGTAGCTCCGCTGCAAGGTACGAGGTTGAAACTAGAGAGATCAGGACCGTTAGAGATTATGCAGTCTTAACCATAGGAGGGTATTGTACTGGTATCAGGCCACCAGCTGTTTCAGCTAATAACTTTTATATTAAGCCTTCAATCATTCAAATGATCCAAACTTCTTTTCAGTTCAGTGGGCTTCCCCATTTTGACCTACATGCTCACTTAGGAAATTTCCTAAAACTATGCAATACCTTTAACAATAATCAGCTTCCGGATCATACATTTAGGCTTAGGCTATTATTTTTCTCTCTTAAGGATAGAGCTAAACACTAGTTGACTTCTTTACCCTCTGGTTCCATCTCCATATAGGATGAGTTGGCCTTTCAGTTCTAAGCCATATTCTTTCCTCCGTCCAAAATGGCTAATATCCTCATTCTCTCACTTCAACTTTAAATCCCTGTATAAGGCTTGAGAGAGATACAAGGACTTTCTTAGGAAGTATCCTCATCATGGCCTTCCTTTATAGCTGCAAGTCCAAACCTTCTATAATGTACTCACTAGCTAGAATAGGACTATCATCGATGCTGCTGTTGGAAGAGCTTTAATATGCATGACGGAGAAAGACGCATACAGCTTGTTGGATAAGATGGCAGCCAACAATTATCAATGGTCATTGGAGAGACAGTTACCTAAAAGGCTGCTGGAATTTATGAGTCAATGCCTTATCTACCTTGACCTGTCAAATTGCCAATCTTATGAAGAAGGTGAAATCTCTTAGTAACCTGTTTAGTTCTATCCTTGCTCCCAACCCTGTTTTACTTGTCTAAAGTCCTTTCATCTCATGCACTCTATGTGGTGGTGCACACTCTTTTAACAGGTGCACACGAAACCTAAAGTCTGTTCAGTACGTTGCCCCACCTCAGAGGCAACAGAAAAATCAATACTTCAACACTTATAATCTTGAGTAGATGAATCATCTTAATCTCTCTTGAAGCCAAAACCAGGGCTAGTCATCCATTTTTAGACCTTTGGGATCCCATGGTTTTCAACCTCAACATGCACATGTTTAGCACCTTAGCACATCCCACATCATCAGTCTCATCATTCCCATAAGTCAAATCAGTTTCAACATCATCCACCATCACCACCTGTGCAGCCCTAGTACATACTTGCACCTACAGCTAAAAATAGCCTTAACTCAAGTAGATGTTCACAACTATCACTCAAAATCAAGTTGCTTCCATAAAGAACTTGGAAGTCCAAGTTAGATACCTAATGCTCTTAGCCAACGTCCACAAGGAACCCTTTCCTAATAATACCAAAGTTAATATTAAAAGACAAAAGGAACGGTAAGGAGCATGTTTAAGCCACAATCCTTAGGAGTGACAAAGAGTCAGATGATCCACATGCTAGGTCCAGTCTTGTTGAGCCCATAGAGGTAAAGCCCTAGGTTCTAAAGAAGTAGCCCAAGAAGAGCATGTACACGATAAACAGGCTACAAAGAAGACTAAATCAAGCGCTTGATCATCATCATCATCTTCTTCTTTGCATTTTTGTTTCTTTTTCTCTTGACTTTAGACCTGTTAACACTATACCTCCTCCAATTAGGCCACCGATACTGTTTCCTCAAAAGTTCCAAAACCATAAGCTTGATTAGCAGTTTGCTCAATTTCTAGAGATGTTTAAGTGACTTCATATTGACATTCTTTTTGCTAATGTTTTAGAACAGATGCCTAGTTGAGAGAAGTTTATGAAGGATATCCTATCGAGGAAGAGAAAACTTGAGGATTAAGAATGACACTTACTAAGAAATGCAGTGCCATCATTCAGAGGTGATTACCTATAAACTCAAGGATTTAGGTAGCTTCACCACACTATGCACCATAGGAGATCAATTTTTTGGTAGAGCCCTATGTGATCTAGAAGCTAGTATTAACCTAATACCGTTCCTTATATCAAAAGTTAGGACTACGAGCTGTAAAGCCTACCATAGTAGCCCTTTAGTCAGCTGATAGATCAATTAAGTGTTTAAATGGGTTATCAAGGATGTCTTGGTTATGGTGGATAAGTTTATCTTCCCTACAAATTTTATTGTGTTTGATATGGAGAAAGATAGGGAAGTCCCTATCATACGAGATAGGCATTTTTTTAGCTAATTGTAGGATCTTTTTAGATGTGCAAAAGAGGGAATCGACCATAAAAGTCTAGGATTAAGGGTGACTTTTAATGTTTTTAAATCTTCGGGGTTTCCTGATGACTATCACGATTGTTTTAGGATGGACATAGTTGACAGAGACATTACTGAGGAGTTCTTTAGGACACATCAACTAAATGTTTTAGAGGCTTCCTCAGTAAAAATTGTTGATCTTAAGGAATATAATGTGGACAATAAAGATATCTATTAGGCACTACAATTGTTAGAGGTTTCTTCTCTGATGGAGATCACCCAGTTTGAGACTTTAGACATCTCATCTACTCCAGCATTAGATGTCTCTCCGTCTACTAGTAACCTGTTAGCTTTTAAGGTTAAGCCATTACCTTCACACCTTAGGTATGCTTATCTAGAGGAGTCATCCAGTACGTCAGTTATAATGTCTGTTGCTCTCTCTACTGGTTAGGAGGAGAAGTTATTACAAGTTTGAAAAGAGCATCAAAAGGCCATATGCTTGTCTATCTCTGATCTTAAGGGTATTAATCCCTTGATTTATATGCATAAGATACTATTGGAGGAGGGATATACATCATCAATTAAGACCAGCGCAGCTAAAATCTTATAATGAAAGAAGTGGTAAAAAATGAGATAATTAAGTGGTTAGATGTTGGGATCATATATCCCATTTTTAACAGTGCTTAGGTAAGCCCAGTTCAATGTCTCCCTAGGAATGGAAGGATGAATGTGATTGAGAATGACAACAATGAGCTTATCCCTATCAAGATTGTCGCTGGTTGGCATGTGTGTATGGATTATTGGAAGCTCAACAAGGCCATCAGAAAAGACCACTTCTTTTTACCCTTTATTGACCAAATGTTAGATAGATTAGCTTGTCATGAGTTATACTGCTTGCTAGATGGTATTTTAGGTACGATCAGATAGTTATAGCCTCAAATGACCAAGAAAAGACCATTTGTCCCTATAGGGCATTTGTATTTAAGAAAATGCCTTTTGGTTGGTGCAATGCACCTACTACCTTTCAACGTTGCATGATGGCCATCTTTCATGATATGGTGGAGAATTTTCCAAAGGTCGTCATCGATATTTTTCTATAAATGGGCTTAGTTTTTACCTCTATTTACAAAACTTGGAACTGTTGTTGAAGAAAAATGAAGAAACAAACTTGATACTTAGTTGGGAGAAGTTCTATTTTATGGTTAGGGAAGGTATTGTGCTTGGGCACAAGATCTCATCGAAGGGGATAAAAGTGGATAGAGTTAAGGTGTCATTGAAAAATTACCTCTCCCTATCTTTGTTTTAGGAATCAAGAGTTTTTTGGGCCATGCAGGTTTTTATATAAGGTTCATAAAAGGATTTTTCCCAGATTTCAAAGCCTTTGTGTAACCTTCTTGAGAAGGATACTGCATTCTGTTTTAATAAGCATTATGTAGAGGCATTTAAGAAGTTGAAGGAAAAGTTAGTTAATGCCTCTGTGATCACAACTCTGAATTAAAGTTTACCTTTTAATCAGATGTGTGATACAAGTGATTATACCGATGGGGTTGTGCTTGGATAAATAAAAGGAAAGGTCTTTCATGCTATATATATTATGCAAGTAAGACTCTGAATGAAGCCCAGTCAAACTATGCTACCATTGAGAATGAGCTGTTGGTCATGGCTTTTGCTTTTGATAAGTTTTGTTGTTATCTCGTTGGCACTAAAGTGGTAGTGTACACTAATCATGCTACCATTAAGTACCTAGTCTCTAAGAAGGATGTAAAATAGAAGCTGATTAGATAGATCCTTTTGCTTCAAGAGTTTGACTTTGAGATTAGGGATAAGAAAGAGACTGAGAATCAAGTAGCTGACCATCTATCTAGATTGGAGAGTGGATTTAAAAAGATGGAATAACAATTAATGTGTCCTTTTTCTTAATGAGCAATTGTTTACTTGTAAGCACTTCAATTTACCTTAGTACGTTGACTTTGTTAACTATTTGGTGAACAATGTGGTGCTACTGGATTTGATTCCTCAAAAAAAAAAAATTTAAGTAATGTCTAGTACTATATGTCGGATGAACCTATCTTGTATAAGTAGTGCAAGGATCATATATTGAAGAGGTGTGTCCGTATGGAGGAAGTAAAGGATATACTTAAACATTGTCATTCTTTTTTATTATGGAGTGCATTTTGGAGAAAAGAGGATAGTTTTCAAGGTTTTACAATCTGGATACTACTGGCCCATTTTGTTTAATGATGCCCATTGCTTCATGTCTAGATATGATAAGTGTCAGAGGGTAGGTAATATTTCCAAATGAAATGAAATGCTTCTGACTAACATTTTAGAAGTGGAAATCTTTGATGTTTGGGGCATAGACTTCATAAGACCTTTTATCCCTTCATATGGCTATCTCTACATCAAGATGGTTGTGAACTATATGTCTAAATGGGTTGAAACAATGGCTTTGTCAACTAATGATGTTAGGTAGAGTAATCTAATAGGGAGGTTAATGGGACATTAGATAAGACAGTGAACCCAAGTAGGAAGGATTAGTCCATTGGGTTAGATGATGCACTCTGGGCCTATAGGACAACCTTCAAAACATTTATAGAAATGTCCCCTTATCAACTTATGTATGGAAAGGCATGTCATTTGTGTGTGGAGCTTGAGCATAAGGTCTACTGAGCCCTCAAGAACCTGAACTTCAATTCAGATGCAGTTGGGGAGACGAGGCTATTGTAGCTTAATAAGTTAGATGCGTTTGGGTTGCAGGTATATGAGAATGCCAATTCTACAAGGAGAATACTAAGTGATGGCATGATAAGAATTAAGGAGAGACACTTTGAGCCGAGATGACAAGTTTTACTTTTTAATTCTCGCTTGAAGTTGTTTCCAAGAAAGTTTAAGTCTAGATAGATAGGATCCTTTACCATTACATAAGTTTTGTCTGTTAGAGCCATTGAGATCATGGATGAGACCTCAAAGTAGACTTTTAAGGTCAATAGGTATCTTCTTGAGCATTTTTTTTGGGAAAGGGTTTGATCGTCAGCATTTTGTTACCATCTTGGTTAACCCACCAATTTCAGACCCTCAAATGTCTAACCCTATTACTCAGCTTCAGTAAGAGTCTTGTTGAGGACTATAAAATCTGGCCAACTTCACTGTTTATGCTATTAGCATAGCTTCATCTTTATGCTATCAGCTTAATTGATTTTACTTTGTTTTTCTTTTCTTTTCACTTTTAGTACAATTCAATTCTTTTTCTCTCTTATGATGCTTCTTTTGTTGTTTCTTTCATAAATAGCCCTTGCAGCAACACTTACATATCGAACTTCACATTGTTCATCATCATCCAATAAGGGAGTATTCTAGTTTTGAGCTTTATTTCTTTATTATCTATACATTGAGGACAATGTGCACTTTAAGTTTAAGGGAGGTGATTCACTGGAGCATTTTCAAAAATTTTTTAAAAAAATTGTAAAATTTTTAAAAATATGAGGTTACACTATTTTGTTTTGAGGTGATTTAGTACTTATATGAGACCCCATATATGCATAACTTTGAAATATGTGTAAATGGACTTACAAGAAAAATGATTTCAGATCATGTGAATGTAAATGAATTGCAAAAGGGATGAATGAGTGTCGAGATACAAATAAATGATAAATAAGAGTCGAAATGGCCTCAAACTAAACGAATGGAACTTTTAGAATTCGGATTGTAGATAAGGAATGAAAACATAAAATATTAAGGCATGGATTATGAATTCTAAGTATTCTTTATGAATTCAAGAAATACACACAAGTTCCATAACACAAAAATCATAGGAAACGAACCTTTCCATGCTCGAAGTGTGAATAGATTGAAAAATGACTAGCGAAGCAATCAAATGCAAGTTCTCCCTTGGAAATTCTGGAAAAATTATAGCAAAAGGGCTGCAGATGAAGGCCAGATCGATCTCTCATTCAAGGCAGATCGATCCCTTGTGCAAAATAGAGCCATCCCAAGTGAATCTGCCAAGGCAGATCAATCTCACTACGAAGCAGATTGATCTCCCCAATGAGCAGATCGATCTACATTAGCCTCTGCCAAGCCTAGATCGATCACCCCTTAAGTGCAGATCGATCTCCATTGTATTCTGTAAAGAGTAGATCGATCTCTCCCCATGAGCAGATCGATCTCCTTAGGCTTCTGTCAAGCCAAGATCGATCTCTCCCCAATGAGCATATCGATCCCTTCCATTTCAAACCTAAGAATTCGATGGAAAAAACCAAAGGAAGATCGATCTCCTCACCCTAGCAGATCGATCTCATCACTCTCAATCTATAAATACCCCACGACAAAACCTTTTTCTTCTACAGACCAACACACCTCTTCCATTTTGACCCAAAATACCAAGCTTCCTCTCTCTGGAATACACCCTCTTGTAAAAAGAATTGGGAAAAAGCTATTAGAGCCAAAGTTGTTTATTTTGAGGAGGAGAGCATCATAGCTTGGAGCCAACATTCAACTCATTGGATTGAAGGAGCTAAGGAGTCTTCCAAACTTGGAAAAGGAGAAAGTCAAGCTAGGTGAGTTTCCAATACACCAACTCTAAGTATATTTATCTAGTTATTGTGAGTGGATTGGTGTATGTATTGATGATTGAAATTGCCTAGAATGTAATGTAACAAGCATAACCTAGAATGGGTTTAGTGTGAGAAGATAGAATGTGGTTGATTAGAATGATAAAAAAAAAGATTATATCAAGTTGTTAGTGAGGTGATGTTCATGATTTTGAGATGATTGGATGAAGCCACATTGTGAGATTAGTCAAATGATAAAAATGAACATAAATGGTGTTGTAGAGAATGCATAAATAATGGAAGATTATGGATAAATATTTATGCCAAAGGTTTGATAAGTAACCAAGTGCGTCGCTAGCTAAATTAACTAGAAATGGCATAATGATGGCCAAATGAGATAATAGGCCAAAATTGATGAAATGGGCTGGATGAGATATATTGATTAGTTGAAATTAGAATATGAGTTATTGGTATTGACTCATATGATTGATGTATATTTGCAGCTTCTGAGGATAAAACCTGAGCAAGTTAAGCCAAATTGTAAAAAGCGGGAAAGAAAGGAAGAGTTGCTTTCAAGAGAATCGAGGTAAGCGAATTGTGTTAGCCCTAGGGATATCTGTACGCCTTTCAAGCGCATGGGAGATTTGTAAACGTATTTAAGAGTCATAGGATGAAATGAATGCTTGAAGGGTAAATAGTTGGGTTTTTTGAGAAATATGCATTAAAAGCAAGAGCATGATGCTTTGAAATCTTTTTATTGCTTTTTAGCATGTGATTGGTAGGTTGGCTAGCATTTGAAATGATTTACAAAAACAATAGCTTGATTTGGTTTCATAACCATGCTTTACAAAGAATGAGCCACCTACATGAGTATTGTGGAAATGAAACGTGCTAGAGCACTGCTCGCGTGAGATTTGACGCGTTTTATACGTGCATTAGTGCTGGAGCAATGCTCGCACTAGAGTTTTACATGCATGAGTGCTGGAGCTTAGCTCGTACTAGTTTTTGCATGGATTCTATGACATTATGTTAGAGCCTATCTCACATCAGTTTTCATACAAGTTTTGACATGGTGTTGGAGCATAGCTCATACTAGATGTCCATTATGCTTGTTGTCGTGCTTGAGACTACTCGCACGTGGTTTTATGACATGTTAGGAGCTGTGCTTGGAGCTTTCGGTAGGCTGTGTGCCAGTAGATTAAATAAGTTCGCACGTGCGTATTGAGATGTGGCAGGATATATTGTGATGATATTGGTCCACGGAGTACGTTGTACCATGCAAGTAGCATGGAGTACGTTGTACCGTGTGTGATATTATATATGCCGTCTTCAGACGATGGATTCTGCTATAGACTGGTGGGTTGGACATGATCCACCTCCCGTGCGAAAGTAGATAGTGATGATACCCCGCACACTAGGATCCGTGTAACCTGGGATCATAAAGGATATGGCCATAGTCCAAGTTATTACCCTTGTTGATATTGTATGCCTATCTCACATGTTTATTGTTGAATGAGAAATCCATGTTTTGAAATGTGTTTTGTGGGGTAGGATAGTCCATGGGAGGGGCTGAGTCCTGACGAGTGGTGATTTTGTGTCGGCTTGTGTTGAGAATTCGAAATGCTTTTAAGTTCACTTTGCATGACGATTTTCCATGCTTTGATTTTGATTATGCATGATGATTTTTTCATGCTATGTTTTAAGAATTATGCACTGATTTATATAGCATGATTTGCTTTACATGGCATAAACACAAGCATGAGCATACGTTTTGGAGTATGAAATATAAATGTGTGATTTAAGCATGGCATCATGATCACGTAGATAGTACAATTATCTACTGCTCATAAAATTGCCTTACTGAGCACGTGGTTTGCTCACCCCCTTATTTTCCCCCTCTACAGAGCACTTACTGTAGATAGTGGGCGACTGAGGATTGGATTTTGGTGTCCGCTGCATCCCATCACACAAGGTATACAAATTTGTATAGTTTTTGTATCTATACATGTCAAAGCACAATAATATCTTTGAATGCAATTTTGGGGATGTAAATAGTAACTCTGATTTAGAAATACAAGTGTTTACATTTAAATGAATTGTAATTTGAAATGGTATGAATGGATGAGATTGACAATGATACACAGTCCAACTGTTGGAGTTGCAGCTGTTCATGATCAGGTGAGGTAAATGTAAAGAATAATAATAAGAATCAGATTAAATAATAATCGATAAATGTAAAGAAAAACGAAACATTTGTAGTGGATTTTTGGTGGATTGAGGGTCGTGACAACTTACCATATTGTTTTCCTATATTTCGATGATATGACCCCATGATTTAGTCTAACTTTGATTGACTAAGAAGCATGATTGTAGTGAAAACATGAAGTTGAATTCTTGAATTTGTCTTGATTTTGATTGTGATTTCCTCACTTTATGCACATGTCATGTTAAGAATTTGTATGCACATTTAGAAAATGCTTATGTAGAGAAAGGATTGCATTTGTTCATTTGATTTAGTGCATCATATCCTAGAATTTGTTTGATTTTCTCTCGAGATGAAATATTAGATCACACTTGATTAGGGAAATGATTTAGGCCATATTTAGATCATTTGAACCTTTGTAGCCATCCTTATGCATATTTTATCTATAGTCACCCCTTTAGGCCAAATAAGTCTTTCTCTGTATATACACCTGCCCGATTTTCCTTAGCCGAAACACTATTTTTTATCCCTTGCCCTGATAGCATATGATGTCACTAGGTATATTTAGAGTTATGTACATATGAGTTGTGGGTGATAGTGAAAAAGAAAATATTAAAAAACGAACAAAAGAAAAGAAAAAGTAAATACAAAAATACAAAAAGAAAGTAAAAGAGTTTAGTAAATAAAAAAGTTTGGAGGAAGTAAATAAAGCTCTAAACTTTAAAGATCTTAGAAGTAATGCATGATTAGGAGTATTTGAGCTTAAATTGACTTAGTCATACCTTAACCCTAGCCTTACATTGCAAGCTTAATGAAGTACTATTGATCTTTGATTAAGTGTGACAACAGTAGTGAAGAGAGAAGTGAAAAGCAAACTAATGTGAGTGATCATTTGTCATTGACTTTGCATCTCTATATTTGCATAATCTGATCCAGGTGGCATACACTAAAGTGGCTTTGACATTATCACACATACATAAAGAGTCCAATTTAGGTCAAGGATTATAATTGAAAATTTTTTAGTGTTTGACCTATAATTGTGAATCTTTGATATCAGAGTCTGCACCTTTTCTTTGAGGATAATATTGGAAAAATCAATCTGTTTTTTACTTGTCATTTCCTACATAGGTTTTGTTTTGCTTGAGGACAAGCAAAAAACCCAAGTTTTGGTGTGTGATAACTCAATGAAAATAAAGTTATTTTATGATTCATTTCTTAATTAATTAAATCCCCTTATTATTTTATTATTTATCCTTTCATATTAATTAAAATTTTCATGTTCTTCATATAAATAAATTTTGGATGATTTTTAGTCATTTTCGTAGAAAATAGACTAAAAATGGGCTAAAGTGTAGACTAGGCCATTTAAAGACAAGAGAGAGGTGGAATTTCATCTTGTAGCAAGTCATCATCTCTTACTTCCTTTGACACCTAAGAAGCTAAGTCTCCATCTTTTATTCATTCTTGAAGGATAAGAATAAGGGACACCTTAGCCAAGACACAGAGGACACATGCCCTTGTCACCTTACATGCTTATGTAGACAAGAAAACAAAGAAACGTGCTAAAAGACGGTGAGGTGTCTAAGGCTGGTAGGAGGATTGGATGACATGGAAATATCTTCTCTAAGGAGCCAATGCAATGAAGACAAATTCCCAAGAAATGCTAACTGATATAGGATAGGAATTCCCCTTTATACCCTTTATTTTAATGAGCATTGAATAAAAATATGAGAGTTTTAAGGGGTTCGACTGCTAGTTAAAAAGTTTCACTTTTCTATTACTTTTACTATGTTATTTTTATGAAGGGGCAGCCACGATTCGATCAAGGTTATGGTTCTTGCTTTTTTCAGATTTTTTTTATAAGCTTTCTTTGTTGTCAAGCACATTGTGGATGTTTTTGTAAGACCCGAAACTTCATATGTAAACTTTATGATTTTGTGATGTATGAGCAAGTCACAATTGATGTAAATCATGAGGCATCAATGTTTTTAAGTTGTAAATGTGTATGGAATGTAAAATGGATGGTTAAGTAAATTGAAAACTAATGTAACAGTGAATTTGGATAGAAAAGTGCATCAAAATTGCTTCAGGAAGGGAGTAGATCGATCTCCTTGGCAACACAGATCGATTTCCTTAAGTCTCGGGTTGCAACAGATCGATCTCATTACAATGCCAGATCGATCTGCTTAAGGTTTTGAGTTGTGTAGATCGATCTCATGCTTAGGGGTAGATCTATCTCATTAGGCCTGAAAGGTCGGTTTCGAAGAGAAAAATGCAGGTAAGATTGATATCATATGAATAGCAAATCGATATCATAGAGATAATTCTATAAGTACTAGGTTCTGCACTTAAGCTTTTCATAGGAATTACTATTTGATTCAAGAACCAAAGCTAAACCTAACATTTCAACCCTAGAAAACTTCAGTTTGCAAGCAGTTTTGAGTGAGATATAGTTGAGCAAAGTGTTCTTTGTAAAGAGGAGAGCAACATACTTGGGAACAAGAGATTGGAATCAAAGGGTTGAAGAGCAAGAAGGATTTTGCCAATTTTGGTGGAAAAGAAAGAAATCTCAGCAAGGTAAGATTGAATGCACCAGGTTTATATCTGTTAAACTAGGTGTATTGGTGAACTTATTGGTATATGTATGAATTGTTGGAAATAATATGATCATGAAAAATGAGCATGACCTAGCTATTGGTGTGAAAGTGAGAAAATGATGAGGAAATGGTGTTGTCATGGATTTAATGGTAGAATATGCATGTAGGGAAGATTATAAATTAATCTTATGAAATGCACATGTTGGAAAAAAAGAGAAATAAATATAGCTATATGGAAAATGTGGTATAAAACCATATTGGGAGAAAATAATGAGAATGATGCATGGAATTGAGATTTGGCAAATGAAAGGAGTATATTACGGTATACTAATGCAGATAATTATAATAGCTTCAAAAATCACAGTGGAAGCTGATCGGACTGCGAAAGTGAGCAGTATCGAGGAAGAGAGGTCATTTGACGTGATCCGAGGTAAGGGGATTTCATGAGTAGCTAGAGATGGCTCCACGTATTTTGAATAGCATTTCAATATTATATGTTATATGAAATCCCTTGAATAGGCATGATATTATGATAGAGATTAATGAGGATAAGTGTGTTTTATCCAAAACTAGGGTGAAAAAACCTTAGAAGCATGTTGTGACTAAAATGCATGGTTGCATGATAGAATGGCAATTGTTTTTCATGAATATATGAAAACAGCACATTTTAGTGCAGATTTGATTTACTTGGGTGAATTGTGAGTTGAATATCCCATCTATCTGATTTTGCGTGAAAACCATAAGTGCTAGAGAATACTCGCACTATATTTTGAGATATACATCACATAGTACTTGAGTGTTTACTCGTACTAGATTTTAATGCGATTAATGCATGTTAGAATATTGGGAGCATTGCTCGTACTCATAATTGAATTTGATGCATTATAGAGTATTAGGAGCTATGCTCATACTCAGTTTTACAGATAGAGTACTGGAGCTTAGCTCGTACTCAGATTTCATATATTATACATTATAGGGTATTAGGAGCTTTACTCATACTCGTGTTTTTACATAACATAGTGTTGGGAGCATTGCTCATACTAGAGTTATATCATTGTGATATGGTCATGTTGAAAGTTTTACTCACAAGTACTGGATTTGAAAGAGCAAGAAATAGCCGTTTTGGGAGCTTGTGCTAGCTGTGTGTCACACCAATATATATATGCTCACACGTGCAATATTTTGAGATAAGGTCGAGGGCTATCGAAATAACCCATGGTATGAAGACTAAGAGTCATGGCGAGTATCCTAACTATAAGGTTTATCCAAGGTTTGTGGACTAAGACTCATGGTGAGCATCCCATCTTGAGATAGGGTCTATGGAATACTGTGTGCCGTGTATGTCACATGGGGTACGTTTTACCATGAGTACTTGATGTACTTGGATAGGACTGGCTAGCAGTGGGAGAGAGATCCAGTGGGATATGTTGTGCTCCGAAATCAAGTCCTCAAATGAGTAGAGAGTTGACGGTAGAGATTTGACCCACCTCATGTTACTGCAATTGTGAGTCCTCGTACACCGAGTACTGTGTAACCTGGGATCACGAAAAATGAGTTATGATCATATACTCGAAACATGTAGTCACCTATCTCTATTGTCATTTCATGCAATGTGAATCAATATTTCTTGAATGAATTATCACATGGTTTTATGTATGAACATGTGAATTTGTGAATTGTGAAAAGGGTAACCCGAGGGATGGGTGAGGCCAGATTTCCATGTTTTGAAAACATGATGAATGCCATATGATTTTGATTTAAATGAATGACATGATAAATATGAGATTTATGAATTTACATGAGAAATACAGGTTATGCATAAAATGCTGAGGTTATTAAACCAGCATATTACCAGTTTTATAACTGATGTTTTGTATATATATATATTGCATAAAAACTTTGAGAGAGAAGCATTCTTTAGATATAGATAGGGTAAGGAAATGATTTCGAGGCATAAGCATGGTATTTTATAGATAGTGTGGTTATCTACTTGCTTGCCTGATTTCCTTACTGAGCTGTGAGCTCACCCCCTTATTATTTTTGTTTTTTCAGAGCATCCACAGTAGGTGGGCACGTCTAAGGATTATTATTCTTTGATCCGCTGCATATCCATCTTACGAGAGGTATACTAATCGAACATTTTTTACTGAACAATGTAAAAAGCACAGTTATGTAAACTAACGTACAATCGAGATGTATATGTATAAATAATTGTATTTATGTACGAGAGTTATTATTATAGAAAAGAATATTAAATTCTATGTATGTTGTGGATAAGTGTGAATGGGTGACTAATATCGAATCACAGCCCAACTAAATGGTGTGGAGTGATGACAGAAGAAGAGGTAAGTGAAATGTGAAAACTTTATGGTGATTTTGGTAGGTCACGTGTGGGAGAAGTTCGTGACAGTATGGTATCAGAGCAGTGTTGGTCTGATATGAATCGACATTATTAATTAGGAAAATATACATCCCCATAGTATTGTGCTTTGTTCAGTTACAATTTTGTATACAAGATGGAAATCAGACTAATTAATGATAATAAATGCAGGGATTTAGCCTTTGTGGTTAATACTCGTTGTGGTAGAGGGGCTAGAGATAGGGCTCGAGGCCTTAGAGGTAGGTCAGAGACCCGAGATAAGACTATTGGTCCTACTGAGGTACCAGAGAGTACTGAGGCACGTTTTGAAAGATTGGAACGTTGCCTAGAGACGATAGTGGAGATACTGGCACAGACTATGCCAAGAGGACATGGATAGGATGTAGAGACTGCGCCTGAAGAGGTAGTTACACGTGATACACCTACACCCCCGCTAGTTCAGGATACACCATCTCATGTTGCTCTATGACCGAGCGGTAATATTTTGGGGTATGGTTGTGATTTAGACAGACACCGACAATTCCTGAAACTTGGACCTCCAACTTTTCGTGGGATTAAGGACCCAGTTTTGGCGGAGGAGTGGATAAGAGAAATGGAGAAGTTGTACAGATTCTTTGAGTGCACGACTTCAGAGATGGTCGCATTTGCTGCGTTCCTACTGAAAGGGACAACAGAGCATTGGTGGAAGTCCACCCAACCCATATTGAGAGCCCGACATACAGAGATCAGTTAGGAGATATTTCTGGATGCCTTCAGGAGGTAGTTTGTCAGACCTGTACTTTTATGTAGCTTGTTCCTTACGGTTCCTATGTGTATGAACACTCTATTATTATAGTTGAATCATAAGAAGAGTATTTACTAGATTTACAGTGTATGTGAAATGATTTAACACTTATAAGCCACATAAAAGCCTAATGTGAGCTATAAGAGCCACATGTTAAACCGAGTGGATCTGAATCATTTTGATTGAAGAGAAGAACTTAAAATGAGAAAATATAGAGAACTCATGAAGGCAAGTTGGTTTGATTTAGTCCCGAACATAGAAAACAAGAGTAAAAGTTAAAAAGGGTAAAATAGACTTTTTAGCGAGTTAAGGTATTTCAGACATGTTTACCTACCAGTAACGGTTAAAACGTAAAGACAAGAGTGTAAAACAAAAGATATGACACTTTCCAATTTTTGAGAAAAAGTCAACGTGGTAAATGATTAAGTAAAAAGTCAACTATTGTTAAAAAAGTGGATTTTTACCATAGTTGACTAACCCTGGTTAAAAATTAACCTAGGTATGGGGAAAAATTTTGGGAAAAATATTTTTGGTTAGAATACAAGATAATCATCCCCGAAAATAAGGAAAATTTATTCGAAAGGACTCTAGATCAAATTTAATGGATAAAAATGTAATGGGCCGAAATGAAGATTTTAAAGCCCATTAAGGTATACTAAATGTAGATCGAATTCCTTGGGTCCCTTAGACCGAATTGTTGGACCAATTGATAGGCCAAATATTTATACAATTAAAGGCCCGAGATATAGTAAAAATTTCAGCTGAAAGCCCATTAAGAAAGCCCAAACCAAGAGGCCCAATTGTAAGGCCCATTAGGATTAAATATCTAACCTTAGTTAAAGCTAACTATGACTCATTAGATGACTCATTAGGTGACTTATAACTAAACCTTAGGAAGTCAATTATAATGGCTGGAAAGAAAGTCTTAATGGCTAAGTTATTGGCTTATAAAATTAGCCATACCATTGTCATCTTCACCATACCATTCTCGATTAGAAGAAGAAACAATTGAAATACATTCATCCAAGCTTTCTCTCACTAGAAATCACTAGGAATTAGGCATATTTGGAACTAGCATTCTTCATGAAAGTTGTTCCAAATTGAGAGCAAAGTGACATATGTTGGAATTGGCTATCAAGAAGCCATAGTGTGAAAACCATGAGACTCCAAAGTTTCTGTCAAATGTGAACACAAATACTAGGTATATTTTCAAGCTTTCAAATTTATATATGTTAATGTATGAATGATTTTAATTATATTGGTATATGTTTTAACCATTGAAACATATGAAATCACTATGATCATGGTTAGTCCGAGAGTGAGTAGTGAAATATTGACGAATGCACATATGATTTTAAGGCACAAATGAGATGATATACATGTGTTAATGCTTATGGTATAGTTAGAATTAATCAATCTGATTAATTGATACATGTATTTAGTTGGAAATTAAGGTGTTTGATAAACTGCCTAAATGAACTATATAAAGCTTAAGAACATTTCCAACCAAGTGTTTGTGAAAATGCCTAAGTGAAATTGGCTAAACAAATGGACATGGACGGCATGCCATGGTGTGACAGACGACATAGGATGCTCTCGGCCATGGTATGTGGCCGAGAGGTCCAATGGGCTTTCTAAGTCGAATTATTTTAGTCCCAATGTGATGTAATGGGTCTCGGATAAGCCCAATAAGAGTTAGTGGGCCCCACAAGCCCAATATGCCCAATGAAAATGAATAGTAAAATGGAAATGAGCTTAAGGCATAGTTAGTCCCATTAAGGTTTATTAAAGCCCATTAAGGAAAATAGACCGTATTTAATGTGAAATACAGTAGGGAAAATAAAATGAACTTGATAAATGGTTATATGTAGTTTCAGAGATTATTGGAGGAGCGAATCAGACTGCTGGATCGAGCAATATTGAGAAAGTAAAATTTCTCGAGTGATTGTAGGTAAAGGACTTTTGTGAGTAGTTAGAGATGCCTGCACATATTTTTATCTACTTTTACATTCACTTAAAAACTCTGAGGGTCAGAGAAAGTGAATAATAATTATTGTGACTTGATAGTGGTAAATTACAATTTTGCCCTTAGTTAGGAAAAAAGTCTACTTTTGTGAAAAGTTGCAAAAAGCATGGAAACCACCATTTAGACTATTTTTGCTATTGTTTAGCAACATAGTAGGTAGATTGGCTAATGATTTTAAGGTTGATGTGAATTAAGCACACTTTATAGTGCTGATTTTGATATTTTGAAAAACATCCCTTTTTAAAGAGCCATCTATCGAATTATGTGAGAATAAATCATGCTAGAGCACATCTCACACTTGATTTCATATATTTCGATATATATTAGTGCTGATGTATGATTTGTACTGGATTTCCATGACATGCATGATAGAGTGCTGGCGTTATTACTCGTACTCAGTTTTATATAATATATGCATGAGAGAGTGCTGGACCGATTAGCTCATACTCAAATTTTACAGGAGATACATGATAGAGTGCTAGAGTATTGCTTGTACTTGATTTTTCATGATTTATACATGACATAGTACTTGAGCTATTGCTCGTACTTGATTTGATGAGTTTTGTGCATAGCATGGTACTGGAGCTATTGTTCGTACTTGATTTGAAACATGAACTATGCATTGACCTAGTTGCTGGAGGTTTACTTGCACTAGAGTTTGAGTTTATGATGTGAAATAGTGTTTGAGAGGAGTGTCGACTGTGATTCGTGCTCAAAGGCGCGCACTGTATTTTATGTGATATATAAGACATGTTGAAAACAAACCGTGCTTGATTTCCTCGTGTAGACTGAGTGTCACATTATGAGTTGTTCGCATGTAGATTTAGAGACATGGTATGTATATTTCATGGTTTGAGGGCTAAGACCTATGGCAGGTACCCCGACTATGATGTAGGGTCCACGGAGTACGTTGTACCGTGCGAGTGGCATGGAGCACATTGTACCATGTGGTGCTGTGGAGTTGAGGAGTTGATAGCTGGCGGTTGTGATGGATTGACTCCCCTCCCGTTGCAGCAGTGATGCCCCGCAAAAAGGATTTCGTGTAGCCTACGATCACCATTATAGGATATGGCCATAGTCCAGGATATTATTACATCTCACCATAGAGTCTCACATGATATATCACTTGACTGATTTATTTATGATATGGATAGACCTGAGGGATGGGTCGAAATTCAATTTTGTGTTGTGAATGATTTAAATGCCATATTTACTGTGATTTAAATATACATGACATGATTTATCTAAAGGCATTGTGATAGTATAAAGATGCATTATTTTACACTACATGCTTACATTTGAGAACAAAAGCATGATTTCTGTACATGGGATTTAATCTGTTCAAGTATATATATATATATTTAAAGACATGCTTTTAAAATATGTCAAGGAAATGATGTTTTCAAGACATAGCATTATTTTGAGTAGATACTGTAGATGTCTACTTGCTTGCCTAATTTCCTCACTGAGAGCGTTGTATGCTCATCCCCCTTTATTTTCCCTCTCTATAGAGCATCAACAGTAGAGCGAGTGTGCTTGAGGGATAGTATTCCTGTTGTCCACTGCTATTTCCTATCGATCGATAGGTATACATATTTTGTACGGTCATGTATCTAAACATAGAAACAACACAGTGATGTATACGATATATATTATCGGGAATGTATTTGTATTAGATTTTATATGCTCTTACATGCATAATAAAAGAAGTTTACAGTTAGAAATAATATATTGACATGTATGTATGGTAATAAATGATATGGTATGTGAGGAAGCTAACATCGAATCACATCCCAACCATTGATGAAATGAAAGGTAAGTTAAAATGCGAAAAATTTGTAGTGGTTTTGGTTAAGTCAAGGAAGATTCTTAACATAGTTTGTTCCAAATACAACTCAACGGAGGCTGCAAGCTGAATTTTTGGGGTTAAGCCAAGGGAGTCATTCAGTGGACGAGTATGAGACCAGATTTTTATCCCTGGGAAGGTACGACCTAGAGACCATGAGTAGTAAGACCAGGAAGGTCTGCAGATTTATCGATGGACTGAGACCAGTATTACAGTCTGAACTAGTTCCATTCGAAATTTCTACCTACAATGAGGCAATGAGCAGGGTGCAACTCTGTGAGCAAGATTATGATAGGAATGTCTCAGAGTTTAAACCAGTTGGAAAAGGTAGAGATAGAGATAGAAAGAGGCCAGTGAGTGACAATGCTTGAGGTTTTGGATATCGAGGAGCGAGGAGACTCTTCGGTAAGAGACCAAAGATTGAGGAAGTACAAGAGAAGATTGTTAGATCTCTTGCATACCCGGCTATAGCTTCAGCTAGAGGAGTAATGATTGGAGGATAAAGATCTACCACTTAACAGTGCAGTCGATGTGGTAGATTCCATGGAGGTAGACTTTGCCCTATTTCTAGTGGATTATGCTTCAAATGTGGGAAGCCAAGACATATGGCCAGAGTTTGCCAAGAGATTATTGGTACTACCCTAGAGAAGGGTAGCTTTAACTGATACGTCTGCTTCGAGTAGGAGAGCGACAGCAGAGGAGAATGGGAAGCAAGTCTTTGGATGACGGCGAGTGCATGCCTTGGACCAGGGGATAGCTGATGCTTCATCAAATGTGATTAGAGGTAACATCCTGATATATGATTTAGAAGCACATGTTTTAATTGATCCTGGTGCCACGCATTCATTTGTATGGCCTTCATTTGCATGTAAATTAGAAAAGCATATAGAGCGTACTCTTTTGAGTAGGATGATGTTGATTAGTACGCCTATGGACAATATTCAGCTAGTGGACTATGTGTTAAATGATTGTAAGCTAAGAGTTAGGGGAAAAGACATGACAACCAATCTAATACTGTTAAGCATGAGTGATTTTGATTTAATCTTAGGAATGGATTGGTTATCGTCAAACCATGTTGTTTAGATTGTTTCGCTAAGACAATTATGTTTCCTAACCCTGAAAAAAATGTTGTAAAGCTTTATGAAAAGAAAAGAAAAGTAGTAGCTATGGTTGTAATTGATAATGTACTATGTTGACTGAGAAATGAAAATGTTGAAGGTTTTATTGCGTACGTGATTGATACGGATAAGGTACATTTGGAGTTGGTAGATATTCCTGTGGTTAGTGAATTCCCATATGTCTTTTCGGATGAGTTATGAGGGTTACCACTAGATAGAGAGGTGGAGTTCTGTATAAACTTGGTGCCTGGTACTGAACCTATATCAAAGCCACTGTATCGTATGGCCTTAGTTGAACTGGAGGAGCTCAAGAGGCAATTATAGGAGTTATTGGACAAGGGTTTCATTAGACTAAGTGTTTCACCATGGGGAGTACTGATTTTGTTTGTGAAGAAGAAGGATGAAAGCCTCCGATTATGTATAGATTATAGATTGTTGTATAAGGCAACCAAGAAGAATAGATATCCCCTTCCACGCATTGATGATCTGTTGGATTAGCTTTGAGGAGCGCAAGTCTTTTCTAAGATTGATCTGAGATCTGAGTATCATTAGTTGAGAGTAAGGAGTGGAGATATGCCTAAAACAACATTTTAGACCCGATATGGCTATTATGAGTTTTTGGTTATGCCATTTGGATTGACGACTTCTCCCACAGCTTTCATGGCTTTGATGAATGATGTGTTCAAGCCATATTTAGAACAATTTGTTATTGTCTTCATAGATGAGATCTCGTTATATTCTAAATCTAAGGAAGAGCATGAGAAGCACCTCAGGATTGTATTACAGACTTTACGAGAGCAAAAGTTATATGCTAAACTCAATAACTATGATTTTTGATTGTTACAGATCTCATTTTCGGGACACGTTATGTCAAAGGATGGTGTATCAGTGGATTCATCAAAGATTGAGGCTGTAGTTCAATAGGAACAATTGAGGACAGTCACCGAGATCAGGAGTTTCTTGGGTTTAACAGGGTACTATCTGAGATTCGTCGAAGGATTTTCGAAGTTAGCTGCTCCGTTGACACGTCTCACTCGAAAAAGTGTAGCTTTTGTATGGGATAAGGATTGTGAGAAGAGTTTTTAGGAGTTGAAGAGTCGATTGACTACTGCTCCAATTCTCAGTATCCCTACCAGCTCAGGAGGATTTTCAGTGTATACTGATGCATTGCATCAGGGTTGGGCTGTGTATTGATGCAGGATGGGAGGGTAGTTGCTTATAGATCCAGACAACTGAAGACCATGAGAAGAACTATCCGACCTATGATTTGGAGTTAGCAGCAATAGTGTTTGCGTTGAAGGTATGGTGCCACTACTTGTGTGGAGAGAAATTCCATATTTTTACTAACCATAAGAGCTTTAAGTATCTGTTCTCACAGAAAGAATTAAACATGAGACAGAGAAGATGGCTAGAGCTTTTAAAGGGCTATGATTGTGAGATAGTTTATCATCTGGGTAAGGCTAATGTTGTAGCCGATGCTTTGAGCAGGAAGAGCCATGGGATGGTATCGTAAATGATAGTCAGGGAACATGAGTTCTAGAGCAGTTTGAGAGCCTCAATTTGGGAGTTGTGCCTTCTGACATGGATACAGTCTGTGTGATTGCTAGTCTACGCTTAGAGCCAAATCTTTTGAACAAGATCAGACAGGCTCTGCAGACTTATCCATATTGCATTGATGTTTTTGGTCAGATAAGGAAGGGCATAGAGATTGATTTTAAGTTGAGTTCTGATGGACTTCTGAGGTTTAGAGGCAGATTGTGTGTTCCTGAGGACGCAAAGCTGAGAAAATTGATATTGATAGAAGCTCATTCGTCGAGGTACACGTTACAATCGAGGAGTAAGAAGATGTATCAGAATCTCCGAAAGGTGTGGTGGACTGGTATAAAGAGAGATGTAGCAGAATTTGTAGCAAGATGTCTCATATGTCAGCAAGTGAAGGTAGAGCATCAGAAACCTACAGGGTTATTACAACCCCTACCTATACCGACATGGAAATAGGAGCATATCACCATGGATTTCGTGATGGGTTTACCAAGGACCCGGAGGAATCACGATGCTATATGGGTAATAGTTGATAGACTGATGAAGTCAGCCAACTTTCTAGCTATGAGAGCTACCGATACTCTGAGTGCATTGGCAGAGTTGTATGTAAGCGAGGTAGTGAGGTTACATGATATTCCAGTAAGCATTGTTTCGGATAGGGATTCCCACTTCACTTCCCACTTTTGGGAACATTTTCAGGAAGCCATGGGAACCCAGTTCAGTTTGAGAACCGTGTATCATCCTCAGACAGATGGGTAGTCAGAGAGGACTATATAGACTTTGGAGGATATGTTGAGAGCATTAATGCTAGATTTTAGAGGCTCCTAGGATGATCATTTGCTACTAGCCTAATTCACCTACAACAATAGTTATCACGCGAGTATCGGGACGGCACCGTATGAGGCTTTGTATGGCTGTAGATGTCATCCCTCTATCGGTTGGGAAGAAGTGGGTGATAAAAAGATTTTTGCTCCTAATTTGGTTGCACAAGCCTTTGAGAATGTTTGGTTGATTGTTGAGAGATTGAGGACACCTCAGAGTCGACAGAAACGTTATGCTGACAAGAGACGAAAACCACTTGAAGATGCAGCTGGTGAATTAGTATTTCTAAAGGTTTCTCCATCTAAGGGAATAACGAGATTTGGGAAGAGAGGTAAGTTGAGTCCTCGCTACATTGGACCCTTTGAGATACTAGATAGAGTAAGAGATAAGGCATATATCGAGAGTGCACAATGTCTTCCATATTTCGATGTTGAGGAAGTTTCATCCAGATTCAACTCATGTGATTCGATATGAGCCATTAAAGTTCAAAGACGATTTGACATATGTAGAGAAATCGATAAGGATACTAGATAGAAAGGAGAAAGTCTTGAGAAATAAGACTACCGGGTTAGTGAAGATTCTCTGGCAGCATCACACTTCAGAGGAAGCTACTTGAGAGCTAAAGATTCTAATGCGAGAGAGATATCCCCATTTGTTTGTAAAGTAACTTAGTTCTAATTTGGAGGACCAAATTTCTTAAGGTAGGGAAGATTGTAAGACCCGAAACTTCACATGTAAACTTTATGATTTTGTGATGGAAGAGTAAGTCACAGTTGATTTAAATCATGAGGTATCAATGTTTTTAAGTTGTAAATGTGTATGAAATGTAAAATGGATGGTGAAGTAAATTGAAAACTAATGTAACAGTGAATTTGGATGGAAAAGTGCAGTAGAACTGCTTCAGGAAGGGAGTAGATCGATTTCCTTGGCAATACAGACCGATTTCCTTAAGTCTCAGGTTGCAACAGATCGATCTCATTGGAAGGCCAAATCGATCTCCTTAAGGTTCTGAGTTGTGTAGATCGATCTCATGCTTAGGGGTAAATCGATCTCATTAGGCCTGAAAGGTCAGTTTCGAAGAGAAAAATGCAGGACCAATCGATCTCATATGAATAGCAAATCGATCTCATAAAGACAATTCTATAAATACTGGGTTCTGCACTTCAGCTTTTCACGAGAATTACTATTTCATTCAAGAACCAAAGCTAAACCTAACATTTCAACCCTAGAAGACTTCAGTTTGTAACCAATTTTGAGTGAGATATAGTTGAGCAAAGTGTTCTTGGTAAAGAGGAGAGCAACATACTTGGAAAACAGTGGAATCAAAGGGTTGAAGAGCAAGAAGGATTTTGCCAATTTTGGCGAAAAAAGAGGAAATCTCAACTAGGTAAGATTTAATGCACCAAGTTGATATATGTTAAACGAGGTGCATTGGTGAACTTATTGGTATATGTATGACTTGTTGGAAATAATAGGATCATGAAAAATAAGCATGACCTAGCTATTGGTGTGAAAGTGAGAAAATGATGAGGAAATCGTGTTGGAAAGGATTTAATGGTAGAATACACTTGCATGGAAGATTATAAATTAATCTTATGAAATGCACATGTTGGAAATAAGGAGAAATAAATATAGCTATATGGAAAATGTGGTATGAAACCATATTGGGAGAAAATAATGAGAATGATGCATGGAATTGAGATTTGGCAAATGAAATGAGTATAATACAGTATACTAACGTAAATAATTCTAACAGCTTTGAAAAATCACCTTGGAAGCTGATCGGACTACGAGAGTGAGCAGCACCGAGGAAGAGAGGTCAGTTGACGTGATCCGAGGTAAGGGAATTTCGTGAGTGGCTAGAGATGGCTCCACGTATTTTGAATAGCATTTTGATATTATATGCTATATGAAATCCCTTGAATAGGCATATTATGATGATTGAGAAAAATGAGAATAAGTGCGTTTTATCCAAAACTAGGGTGAAAATACCTTAGAAGCATGTTGTGACTAAAATGCATGGTTGCATGATAGAATGACAATTGTTTTCATGAATATGTGAAAACAGCACATGTTAGTGCAGATTTGATTTACTTGTGTGAATTGTGATTTGAATATGCCATCTATCTGGTTTTGTGTGAAAACCATAAGTGCTAGAGAATACTCGCACTATATTTTGAGATATGCATCACATAGTACTTGATTGTTTACCCGTACTAGATTTTAATACGATTTATGCGTGTTAGAGTACTGAGAGCGTTGCTCGTACTCAGAATTATGATTGATGCATAATAGAGTATTGGGAGCTATACTCATACTCAGTTTTACATGATAGAGTATTGGGAGATTAGCTCGTAATCAGTTTTCATATATTACTCATTATAGAGTATTGGGAGCTTTGCTCATACTCGAGTTTTATATGACACAGTTGTGAGATCTGAGAATTTCAGACATATTTTATTGATGTAATAAGAATTCGAAGTGTAATTTATTGAGCTAAGTAAATTGTGGGAATTATAATTGGAGATTTATGTGTTAAGTGTGTAAAATAAGCATGAACCATGAGGACAGATCGATCTGGGAGAAGGAGAGATCGATCTGGTGAGTTAAAAATGACGAGGAAGGACGAATTTGAGGAGCAGATCAATCTCCAATGGAAGAGATCGATCTCCAAATGATTCTGTTTGAGAAATGATCGATCTCATGAGGAAGAGATCGATCTCCAAATGATTCTGTTTGGGGAGAAGATCGATCTCCTTAGGAGCAGATCGATCTCATAAAGCCATAAAGAGATCGATCTCACCCCTCGACAGATCGATCTCCTAGGCATAAAATTGTCCAGATCGTCCACAAATTTCAAACGCAGATCGATCTCATCAAGAGGCAGATCGATCTCCTACCTCCAGCCTATATAAGGAACCCGTGTTTTCTCCTGCAATTTCACTTTCTCTCTCTTCCAACCCCCATTTTTCTAAAAACCTAACTTTCTCACTCATCCAAATCCCCCATTTCCGGCCGAATCAGCTGTTGTGGCAAGAAGGAAAGTTGTTCCTCATCAAAGGGAGAACAACATACTTGGAAATCGAAGGACGAATCGGATCGAGGCGTGAGTTGTGCGTCTCACAAGCTTTGGGTAATTTCTAAACCTAGATCTTGATATTTGAGTTGATTTTGATGCTATTGGTGGTTGTCATTGCGTTGAAATAGTTGAGAAAGGATTAGGGATTGATGAAATTGCAATGTAGTTGGAGTAATGTAGATATTTGATAATTTTGGTAATTTTGAGAATTTGTGCTGTAAATGGAAATATAGACAATGTGGAGAATTAGCCTAGATAATTGGCATGAGGAATGTAGGACATTGAGATATTGTGAATGAGGTTGTAGTTTAGGGTTGAGTTACGAGAAATCAAGAGATTTGAGGTGTTATGAGCAATTATGCTCGATTTTGAGAATTAAGGGTTATGAGATAATTGAGTATTGATGCTTTAACATCGTTTGGACAGCTCGGGAGTTCCAGAGTGGAATGCGAGGCTAGTCCGTGATACGGGGGAAACGATTGCACTATACGAGGTGCAAAGAGGTAAGGGAAATCTAAACCATTTGTGTATGTGAATTGTAAACTATTTTAGCATGAATTGTGGTTTATAAAACAAGCATGTTGAGTGTTTTGTGTTGAGATATAATTGCACACGATTTTTATAGCCGGTTGGAACCCAATGTTTTTATGAGTTTATAACTGGGCTCTACGTTAAGGCAATATTGAGATTTGAGAAATGTGTACGTGTGCTTTGCCGGTTAGAACTCGGTTTTATTACGTTTTTTGTTGAGTACAAAACGATTTCGAATGAGTTTTATGAGAGAAAAACCATCATGAGTTCTACGTGAAGGCAAACTAGTCTTACGTGATAAGACTTAGGTGTGTAGTTGTGAGTACACACCGGGCATTGCTCTGGTAGCATGTAAGCCCGATTTCTTCTCCGTTCTGGTAACGTGAGAATAACCTATTCTGTGGCTATGCCACGTATACTTGGTGGATGTGCCACGTTGAGAAACCCCATTGGTGGCTGTGCTACGTTATAACCCATTGGTGGCTGTGCCACGTTATACCCCATTGGTGGTTGTGCCACTTTGAGAAACCCCATTGGTGGCTGTACCACGTTGAGAAACCCCATTGGTGGCTGTGCCACGTTGAGAAACCCCATTGGTGGCTGTGCCACGTTATACCCCATTGGTGGCTGTGCCACGTTATACCCCATTGGTGGCAGTGCCACATTGAGAAACCCTATTTTGTGGCTATGCCACGCGAGAAATTAAATTAGTGGCTTTGCCACGTGTGTTTTGTGGCTATGCCACGTGAGAATTTAAATCAGTGGCTTTGCCAAGTGTGTTTAGTGGCTGTGCCACGTGCATTATTTTTACTGTGATTTTATCATGTATTTGAGAAAGCGTTTAACGCGTTATTTTCACATGTTTTGTTATTGCTCTAGAGTGAGCCTTTTTACTTCATGTTTTCACATGATTTGAGATATGAGAATATCGTTTTGAGTACTTTCATGCTATGGTTTTCAAATGAGTTTCACATACAAATAAACCTTTTGTGATGTGTATTTTGGTTTATGAAATGAGTTCCTTACCCCCTTTACTGAGCGATTTAGAAGCTCACCCTGTTTTCCTTTCCCCCCCCAGAGTTCTTCAAGTGAAAAAGGATCTCCCTGCGACGTACGGAGTAGTGGCTAGTGGAAGATTCGAGCTCCAGGCCATATATTTTGTACTTTGAGGTATATTTTATCTTTTCATGTACCCAGACTATTATTGTAATTGCAGACACTTGATGTATATCATGTTATGGGATGTATTAGGATTAATTAACTTGATATGGATTAATGTATTTGATATGATATATAAATTCTAGTGATGAGATCCTGAGGCATAATGATCATGATGATGTATGACACTGCACAGGAATGCACATTTAATTGTGAATTAACGAGTAAAAAGTTTTAAATTTGCCCTATTTTTCGCATTTTCGGGGCGTGACAGAGTTTTCTTGGTATCAGAGCTTAGGGTGTCTAGTACTGTCAGTGTCGGTTAAGTGGAATAGAATACATCCCAAGTGTCTGTAATAGTCTGGTCATGAACTGAAATTGAGGATTGAGATTTCAATCGATTGTGATATGTGCGCGCAGGAGACGAGTTGAGATTGAGAATGAGTAAACGACGAGGTCGTTCGAGGAGGCAGGCAGAGTCCCCTCCGCCACCTGTCCCACAACCAGAGAGTCAACTCTCATATATAGGAGGACGGGTTCCTCAGTGTAGCTCATATCCTCTTGAATGTCCATCTCGTCATACTCTATGACATGAGAAGGGTACGGGTGGTACTTCCTCAACATAGACACATGAAAAACGTTGTGTATTCCGGACATCTGTTGGGGTAATGCCAATCTGTAGGCTACTTCTCCCACTCTCTCAAGAATCTCGAATGGTCCTATGTATCGAGGACTCAATTTCCCTTTCTTCCCAAATCACACGATACCCTTGCTCGGTGATACTCTCAGGATACTGCATCACCAACGTCAAACTCGAGTGGCCGTCTACGCACATCCGCGTAGCTTTTCTGTCTACTTTGTGCAGCCCGTAACCTCTCACATATGAGTTTCACACTCTGTACGGCTTGCTCAACAAGCTCGAGAGCATTTATCTTTCTGTCACCGACCTCTTCCCAAGCTACAGGGGATCTACACCTCCTACCATATAGAGCCTCAAAAGGTGCCATTCCAATACTCGCATGATAGCTGTTATTGTACGCAAACTCTGCTAGGGGCAAGTGATCATCCCATGATCCCTTAAAATCCATCGTACACGCCCTCAACATATCCTCCAAGGTCTGAATAGTCCTCTCTGACTGACCATCTGTCTGAGGATGATTGGCGGTACTAAAACTCAATCGAGATCCCATGGACTCCTGAAACTGGGTCCAAAATCTGGAAGTAAACCGGGAATCTCTATCAGAAGTAATACTCACTGGAGCCCCATGTAATCTAGCTATCTCGCTGACATATAGCTCAGCTAAGGCATCCACCGTATCTGTGCTCTTGATGGCAAGGAAGTGGGCACTCTTGGTCAATCTATCCACAATGACCCATATCGCGTCACGACCTCTCCGGGTCCTCGCTAAACCCATAATAAAGTCCATAGTGACATGCTCCCATTTCCATGTAGGTACAGGTAAGGGCTGTAGTAGTCCTCCGGGCTTCCGATGCTCAGCTTTCACTTGCTGGCATACTAAACACCTGGCCACATACTCTGCCACGTCTCGCTTCATACCACTCCACCAATACACCTTTCTCAAGTCTCGGTACATCTTAGTACTCCCTGGGTGCATGGTGTATCGCGAGCAGTGAGATTCTCTCAGTATCTGTCTCTTCAGGGTATCATTGTCCGGTACACAAATCCGTCCTCTGAATCTCAACAATCCATCCTCACTGATGGTGAGATCCGACTGCGAACTCTGCTCAGCTTGGCTAACCATGCCTATCAATCTCTGATCACTGCGCTGCCCAGTTCTAATCTAATCCATGATCCTGGGCTCTATCCGCAGGCTAGCCAAAAATCCAGTCTCTACCTCTTTAACTCTAATCCGAAGTTCGGCGAACTGCTCTAACAAATCCCATTCCCTGATCATCATAGCAGATATCATACTCTTCCTGCTCAGGGCATCAGCAACTACATTCGCCTTACCCAGATGATATAGAATCTCGCAGTCATAATCCTTAAGGAGTTCCATCCATCTCCTTTGTCTCATGTTTAACTCTTTCTGATCAAAGAGATATCTCAAACTCTTGTGATCAGTGAAAATCTGGAATCTTTCCCCATATAAGTAGTGTCGCCAGATCTTCAAAGCAAATACCACAGCGGCTAACTCCAAATCATGCGTGGGGTAATTTCGCTCATGGTCCTTCAGTTGTCGCGATCCATATGCGACCACTCTTTTGTGCTGCATAAGCACACACCCCAATCCTTGATGAGATGCATCACTATACACCGAGAATCCTCCTGATCCCTCAGGGATAGTTAACACAGGTGCCGGTGTCAATCTCCTTTTTAATTCCTGAAAACTGAGCTCACATTGATAGGTCCATATAAATGGAGTCTCTTTGCGCGTGAGCTTAGTCAAAGGAGCGGCAATCCTTGAAAATCCTTCTACAAATCTCCTGTAATACCCTGCCAAACCAAGGAAGCTTCGTACCTCAGTCACTGTCCTCGGTCTGTCCCAATTAAGCACAGCCTTCGCCTTGCTTAGGTCCACTGAAACTCATTCCTCTGAGACTATATGCCCAAGGAAACCTATCCGGTTCAGCCAAAACTCACACTTACTAAGCTTTCCGTACAATTGCTTATCTCGGAGTATCTGAAGTACTAACCACAAATGCTGTGCATGCTCCTCACACGACCGAGAGTATACCAGGATATCATCAATAAAGACTATCACAAACTTATCCAGATAGTCTCTGAACACCTCGTTCATCAATCTCATAAATGCTGCAGGGGCGTTCGTCAATCCAAAGGACATCACCAGAAATTTGTAATGGCCATACCTTGTCCTGAAGGCCGTCTTTGGAATATCTTCTTCCTTGATCCTCAATTGGTGATAGCCCGATCTCAAATCAATCTTAGAAAAGACTGATGCCCCTCTCAGCTGATCAAGTAGATCATCAATCCTGGGCAATGGGTATTTATTCTTCACCTTGGCTTTATTCAACAACCGGTAGTCTACGCATAATCTGATACTACCATCCTTCTTCTTAACAAATAGTACTGGCGCTCCCCACGGCGAAACACTGGGTCTAATAAACCCTTGATCCAATAACTCCTGTAGTTGTCTCTTCAATTCCTCAAGTTCCATTAATGCCATCCTGTAAGGAGGCTTAGAGATCGGCTGAGTATCTGGTACCAAATCAATAGTAAACTCCAGCTCTCTCTCTGGTGGTAAACCTGGCAATTCATTTGGGAAAACATCCAGAAATTCACAAACCACAGGTATATCCTCAATCCTCGGATGTTCCCGCTCATCGTCTGAGATGAGTGTCTCATAACCTTCACATGAATAATCATATTTAATATTCTCCAAAATAATATTAAAATTCTCAAATTATTTACTAGAAATCCACATAATCATTCCCTCAATATCTCAATCGTACACTGTAAGGTTCAGGTAGGGAGAAAGTTACAATCTTAGTGTAGTAGTCTAAACTCACTCGATTGGTCGCCAACCAATCCATTCCCAGAATTACATCAAATCCATGTATATTCAACATGATTAGATCTGCTAACATCACTCTATCTCCCACCTTTATCTCACATCCTCTACAGATTAACTCAGTTCTCTGGGATTCATGCATAGGGGTATTTACATGTAGTATGTATTCTAGAGGTTCAAACTTCAAGTTTAATCTACATGCAAAATGCTCAGAAATAAACGGATGCGTGGATCCGGAATCAATCAACACATGAGCCTCATAATTACAGACAGAGAGTGTACCTCTTATAGTTTCTGCCGAAGTGTCTGCGGTCTCCTTATCCAGGGCAAACACACGTCCCTGTGCCACAGGTTTCTTCCCTTTCTCTGTCGCAGTGGCCCGTCTCCGGGGATCCACTCTCTGAGGCTGTTGTCTAGTGGGCTCCGGAGCATGTGGTATCTGAGGTTGGGGACAGTCCTTCACTCTGTGACACATGTCACCCCATCTAAAACATCCATGGATCGACCCAGTACAACTTCCCTCATGTATTCGGCCACAGTCCCTACAAACCGTTATCTCCGACCTGACATATCGAGGGGTCTCCTTGATAATAGGATAGGCTCTGGGTCTCTCTAATCTGTCCTTCTGTACCTCAATCCTTCCTCTTCTGAAGGAACCTCTCCGAGCCTCTGTTTGGAAAAGTGCTGGCCTCTTGCCCTTATCTCTATTCACCGCTCTGAGCTCATTCTGGGATTGTACCATCTCAATCCCTCTTTCAATCTCTTGTGCTCGTCTCAGAGCATCTCCAAACTCAGTAATACATAGCCCTATCAATCTATCTCTGATGACGGGCTTTAACCCATACACAAACTTCTCTGTGTGGAGCTCTTCACTCTTGAAGGTCTCTGGGTCATATCTCAATAGCGCTGTGAATTGGCTCTCATAGTCATCCACAGACATGTCACCCTGTACCAAACTCAAAAACTCGACCTGTTTCTTTCTCTGGGCGGCTCGTGGTACATATTGGGTCCTAAAGGCTGTCTGGAACTCTTCCCAACCAATCACATCATGGTGGGACATCAAAATACCCTGGGTAGTACCCCACCAATCTCGAGCTCTCCCCTTCAGCATATAGGCACTCATACTGACCCTCTCAGCATCGGTGCACCCCAGAAAATCAAATATAATTCTTAATTCTGTCAACCACTCCTCAGCCTCTGTAGGATCCTTCTTTCCCCTAAATGCGGGTGGATTCATCTTCAGAAAATCCCTTAGTCGGACCATACTTCTATCCTCAGGCTAGGCGACGGGAGGCACTGGGGGTATGGGAGGTCCTTGTGGTGGTGTAGGGGTAGTATCCGAGGCATTAACTCCAAAGTGTTGCGCGAATAACGCTGCCATCTGCTCAAAACCTTGCCTCACATTGGTCTCAATCCGATTAAATCGAGAGTTAGGACTCTCTGGTATCAGAGCTTAGGGTGTCTAGTACTGTCAGTGTCGGTTAAGTGGAATAGAATACATCCCAAGTGTCTGTAATAGTCTCCTTTCTATCGAGAATCCGGACGGGTTCCTCAGTATAGCTCATGTCCTCCTGTATGTCCATCTCATCATACTCTATAACATGAGAAGGGTCCGGGTGGTACTTCCTCAACATAGACACATGAAAAACATTGTGTATTCCGAACATCTGTGGGGGTAATGCTAATCTGTAAGCTACCTCTCCCACTTTCTCAAGAATCTCGAATGGTCCTATGTATTGAGGACTCAATTTTCCTTTCTTCCCAAATCGCATGATACCCTTGCTCGGTGATACTCTCAGAAATACTGCATCACCAACATCAAACTCAAGTGGCCGTCTACGCACATCCGCGTAGCTTTTCTGTCTACTCTGTGCAACCCGTAACCTCTCACATATGAGTTTCACACTCTGTACGGCTTGCTCAACAAGCTCGGGAGCATTTATCTTTCTGTCACCGACCTCTTCCCAAGCTACAGGGGATCTACACCTCCTACCATATAGAGCCTCAAAAGGTGCCATTCCAATACTCGCATGATAGTTGTTATTGTACGCAAACTCTGCTAGGGGCAGGTGATCATCCCATGATCCCTTAAAATCTATCGTACACGCCCTCAACATATCCTCCAGGGTCTGAATAGTCCTATCTGACTGACCATCTGTCTGAGGATGATAGGCGGTACTAAAACTCAATCGAGATCCCATGGACTCCTGAAACTGGGTCCAAAATCTGGAAGTAAACCGGGAATCTCTATTAGAAGTAATACTCACTGGAGCCCCATGTAATCTAGCTATCTCGCTGACATACAGTTCAGCTAAGGCATCCACAGTATCTGTGCTCTTGATGGCAAGGAAGTGGGCACTCTTGGTCAATCTATCCACAATGACCCATATCGCGTCACGACCTCTCCGGGTCCTCGGTAAACCCATAATAAAGTCCATAGTGACATGCTCCCATTTCCATGTAGGTACAGGTAAGGGCTGTAGTAGTCCTCCGGGCTTCCGATGCTCAGCTTTCACTTGCTGGCATACTAAACACCTGGCCACATACTCTGCCACGTCTCGCTTCATACCACTCCACCAATACACCTTTCTCAAGTCTCGGTACATCTTAGTACTCCCTGGGTGCATGGTGTATCGCGAGCAATGGGATTCTCTCAGTATCTGTCTCTTCAGGGTATCATCGTCCCGTACACAAATCCGTCCTCTGAATCTCAACAATCCATCCTCACTGATGGTGAGATCCGACTGCGAACTCTGCTCAGCTTGGCTAACCATATCTATCAATCTCTGATCACTGCGCTGCCCAGTTCTAATCTGATCCATGATCCTGGGCTCTATCCGCAAGCTAGCCAAAAATCCAGTCTCTACCTCTTTAACTCTGATCCGAAGTTCGACGAACTGCTCTAACAAATCCCATTCCCTGATCATCATAGCAGATACCATACCCTTCCTGCTCAGGGCATCAGCAACCACATTCGCCTTACCCGGATGATATAGAATCTCGCAGTCATAATCCTTAAGGAGTTCCATCCGTCTCCTTTGTCTCATGTTTAACTCTTTCTGATCAAAGAGATATCTCAAACTCTTGTGATCAGTGAAAATCTGGAATCTTTCCCCATATAAGTAATGTCGCCAGATCTTCAAAGCAAATACCACAGCGGCTAACTCCAAATCATGCGTGGGGTAATTCCGCTCATGGTCCTTCAACTGTCGCGATCCATATGCGAGCACTCTTCCGTGCTGCATAAGCACACACCCCAATCCTTGATGAGATGCATCACTATACACCGAGAATCCTCCTGATCCCTCAGGGATAGTTAACACAGGCGCCGCTGTCAATCTCCTTTTTAATTCCTGAAAACTGAGCTCACATTGATCAGTCCATATAAATGGAGTCTCTTTGCGCGTGACCTTAGTCAAAGGAGCGGCAATCCTTGAAAATCCTTCCACAAATCTCCTGTAATACCCTTCCAAACCAAGGAAGCTTCGTACCTCAGTAACTGTCCTCGGCCTCTCCCAATTAAGCACAGCTGCTATTTTACTTGGATCCACTGATACTCCTTCCTCTGAGACTATATGAGCAAGGAAAGCTATCTGGTTCAGCCAAAACTCACACTTACTAAGCTTTCCGTACAATTGCTTATCTCAGAGTATCTGAAGTACTAACCACAAATGTTGTGCATGCTCCTCATACGACCGAGAGTACACCAGGATATCATCAATAAAGACTATCACAAACTTATCCAGATAGTCTCTGAACACTTCGTTCATCA